>CM026560.1:12036461-13258117 GCA_015143295.1 Tetracentron sinense | reverse complement strand
ATCTCTCTACCGTTGATTGCGATGATGATCGTGGGGGAATCGGAGTGTCGGGAGATCCGACCTTCGGATCTCTATCGACCTCTAAACACGGCTACTGTTCTTGGTCCAAGAAAAGAAAAAAGACGAACCAGAAGGGGTTATGCATTTGTGGATCGTCTCTCTCTCTGCGGTCCACTAATCACCGGTGAGTCTTGCTCATTAATAAGGGATCGTCTCTCTCTCTCTGCGATTTTTGCAGCACCGGCGACTGGGTTATGCATTTGTGGACCGCTGATGAGTAAAAAAAAAAAATTACCTGGAGACGATGATCGGCGACTATTGCAAGTTGATGAAGAATGGAGTGATGATTGATGACGACCGGTGATAATCTTTGGAGAATGGCACCCAATCTCTCTCTCGTGAGATGCAGAATGTGATAAGTGTTGTGTAAATGGGAGAAGTTTATTCGGGATGAAAGACTTTTTCATCGGGCTCCTTTCAATTAAAAGTTCCGTGTAAGTGGAACTATAAGGATCCGGCTTTTTTAGATGGAACTATAAAGTTCCATTTTTCGTGGATTTTTAACTTCCAAGGATCTTTATAAATCCAGGACTTTAGATAAAAGAACAAGCCTATACTTTTGAAGTTCCGGGATTTTAAAAGTTCCATCTCAAAGTTCCGCGAAAAGAACACACCCTAAAGGAATATTCACCTCCTCGGTTAGTGTGACGCAAATAGGGGCGTCTTGGGCCTCCTTTTTTCATGTTACGTGTCCTTTAAACTCTCTTTAAATGTGGTTAGGGTTCACCCATCTACCCTTTGTTTTTGGAAAAATAAAATAAAAAATATTTAACTTTAGAGTTAAAAATTCACTAGTGTCAAGGCGGGGAAGCTTTGTGAGAGCGAGGAGCAATAGTTCGCTCCTCGCCCGTGGAGCAAACTATTGCTCTCTTTTTTAACCCTTTAGTTATTTTTTTTTTCTAAAAACCAAGGGTAGATGAGTGAACCCTAAGGGTGGATGAGTTTTAACCACAGTTAAATGGGGTTAGAAGGAGACACGTGGCAAAAAAAATGGGAGCCGAGATGTCCCTCCGGCCTCGGATTGTCTCTGGCAAAGCCAGAAAGGGCTCTCGGGGTTCCATACATTGTGTGACAGTTGGCATATAAATGGGGAGAAGTCATTTCATTTTCTCCGCCATTTTTTTTATTTCTCCCCATTTGATATCTCTCCTCCTTATTCTCACACACTTATCGCCACATGTCTTATTATGGGTGGGGAAGTCAAAATCATGGGCCCCATGATTTTGACTTCTCAACCACTTGTGACGCAGGGTAATGGTAAGGAGATGATCACGTCAATCCCCTTGTGATCTCGAATCCACGAGACACCTAGATTTCGCTAAGAAGAAAAGAAAAAAACTCTTTTGAACTATTATTAATTATCAAAAAGCTGTTGCCCAATGGCTACATAGGTCTTATAAGTACTAAAGCCCCCAATATAGAATAGGAAGAAAATCTAAAACAAGCATATACGGAATTAAATAAAAGCTAAAGTAGAAATTACTATTAATGGTAAAAGCTTGCCAAGGAAGTGATGTTTGACCATTCAAACAGCCTTTCTTGGATGTTTGAAAAATTAGACTTTTGTGGCTCTAATCTTTAGCTGTCGCGCCCCAAAATACCCCCTATGAGTTAGGATACTTTGACAACGTGACCTACACTTAAACTCACCTGCAAAGAGTATACAAGACATGCAAAATAGAGAACTAAAATTTCTTTAATCACTTAACTATATTCCAAGTACAAATTGTCTGCAATAACTGAATATAAAATAAAACATGTACATCACTCCTTAACTTGAGTCCCAACTCAAGTGATACAATTATCCCCTAGACATAAAAACCCCAAAAATTACATGTCTCTCACCCTCAACCCAACCATAGGGTCACAGGCCAACCCTTAACATCTGGCTAACCATCTGAATACCCTCCTGCTCTCCCTCAGCTACCTCGATCCAAGGGACAAGAGTCCACATATCGTATAATGTACCTGCCGACATAAAGGTACGGCTGAGTATGGAATACTCAACGAGTACAAGCTACTAGCTAACAATAAAATAGCGTACATAATACAATTCATCATTTCATTTCTAAAATCAGAGCGCGGAAGCAATAACAAATAACAAGTATAATCTTAAACATCATATTTAAACTCATACCTAGGTTCATGCTTTAACTAAAACATATTTCACCTTCCTTGTGATTCTTGTAAACTACACTTTACATTTTATGCTTCTTGTGGGTTCCTTACATGTCTTGTGAGGTTATTCTTGTTGGCTAGTACCCGAACTATGAAATGGACGGACATACTAGGTTCTTGTCTCGTGAGTGTCATGCGTGTTTTCTTGTCGACTTGCTTGTGAATTTCCTTGTTTGCCTGGGAACAGATGATAATGCCTGTACCTGGTCTTAGTACATTATCACCCTTCCATTATTTCTTAATTATTGCTTGGAGATAGATACTAATACCCGTTCCTGGTCTTAGTATACTAGTATCCTCTTATACTTATTGGAAACAGGTGTTAATGCCCGTACCTGGTCGTAGTACATTAACGCTCTTTCATATTGCCTTGGAAACATATACTAGTGCACGTACCTGGTCTTAGTACACTAGCATACTTCCATATTATTCTTGTCTTGGAAACAGATACTAGTGCCCATACCTGGTCTTAGTACACTAGTATCCTTTCATGCTTGTCATTTTACTTGGAGACAGATGCTAGTACCCGTACCTGGTCTTAGTATACTAGCATCCTCTCATACTTCTTGGGAACAGATGTTAGTGCCCGTACCTGGTCTTAGTACACTAACATCCTTCCATGCTTCGTGATTCTTGCTTGTCGTGTTTTCTTGTGAGCCAGGTATGACATATCCTAGGGATATGCCCTACCCTTGACATTCATGTTAGTTTAACTTGTGAGCCAGAGGCTAGCACCTGCACATCCTTGGGCTACCAACCTCCTTGACTTATGCTTATTTCTTGTTTTATTTATCATGTACCAATACTCGTGAAAAACCCCGTTCATGCAAACATGTGTGCGTGTGTGTAGCAATTGTAGTAGGCATGATGACATACTTGAGTAAGAGGATCACATGAGCGTAGCATTTAATTCTTAATATAATCCAATGGGAAGATAGATAGCATGTACAGTCATTAGATCAAGGTAGGCAATTAGAAAGATTAACTCAATTCATGCTTTCATAATTCCAGTTCACATTTAAGCATTCTATCAAACACTTGGTAGGCATCACATTTATAGTCTTTTGATTTAAGTTTCTTAGTGCATATTTTTTTCAACAAACACAAGGGTGTATTCATTATGTTTGAAAATGTCCTTCCATCATTATCTATCACACTACATACATCACCCCACACGGCATCCATTCGCCACAATCTACCATCCATTCGCACATTCCCACACCTTTATTCGTTTATCTTGTTTATTATAGGGATTACATCATAACTCAATAAAAGGGACAAACAACATATAAACTCATCATATTGAGGAAGAAATCGAGGTTATTACTAAGGAAGTTAGTAGGGTGTACTAACCTTGAAATCAAGGCTTGACCTTGAAGAAACCTTGAAATAGAACCCCAAATGGTAGGGAAGAACCCTTGCTTGAAGAAGGCTTGATTTGAGGAAGAAAGCCCTTGCAAAATGTCGTAGGATCGCTGCCCTAGCTTGGAACAGGAACACCACACGAGCTTGAGGTTGGATTTGATGAATCCAAGCCCGTTTGGGATGATCTTGGGTGTTTAGACCCTTGATTCATTCTCAAGTTGAAATCCTAGGTTAGAACCCTTTTTCTCCTCTCCCACTCTCTCTCAAATGTCTGCCCTAAGGGTTTATGAAACCCTTAGGGTCGAGCAAGCCTTTATAGGCAAGGTGGAAATGCCCAAAAGATGAAAAAACCCTTAATGAAATTTCTGCAAAACATAATAGACCGATCGATTCGGTGGTCAGGACCGAGCGATCGGTCGTCTACCGAGCGATCGGTGTTCTTGACCGGTCGATCGGTCAAGAACACCCTCTCTGAAATTTTTTCCCATACAAAAAAGTGTACCAGTCGATAGCTACCGATCGATCGGTTTTGGACCGAGCGATCGATGCTCTGCAGGTCTCAACTGTTTTGGCCATATCTTTCAACTCGTTCGTCGGATTTCGACGATTCAACTTGCGTTGGATTCGTCTTTCGAAAATGAACATTTCTGACGTATCAGAATTTCCCATTTCTCCTTTATTTATTAATTTAACTACGTAGAAGGCCACTTGGCTACGGAAGTGCTATTCATTAAAGATGGAAAAGTCTGAGGTGCTACATCAGCTCCATGTTCTACATCAGTCTCCTCCACTTCAAAAGAACTCGACCTCGAGTTAGGCTTTGGATAGCTAGGCTCATCACGTGGGTAGTATTCAAACAGATTAGCTACATTGAAAGTAGGAGAAATGGCCATGTCGTCCGGAAGATCAACCACATAAGCATTGTCATTGATCTTCTTAACGATTTGATAAGGGCCATACTTTTTATTCTTCAACTTGTTGTACATGCCCATAGGAAATCTCCCCTTACGCAAATACACCATCACTAAATCCCCCTCTTGGAAGATCTTCTCCCGTTGTCGCTTATCAGCCGCTTCCTTATATTTGGCATTGGACTCTTCAAGCCACTTCCGAACTTCCTCTTGTATGGCCTGAATCCGTTCAGCCATATTTTCAGCTGCAATACTAACTCCAGGAAGCTTAGGCAATGGCACTAAGTCCAAGGCATGTTTTGGCGGAGAACAATACACAATTGCAAATGATGATTTTCCAGTCGACCTGTTCACCATATTGTTATAAGCGAACTCTGCCTGTGCCAATGCAAGATCCCACTACTTTGGGTTCTCACCAGAAAGACAACGAAGAAGATTGCCCAAGGTCCGATTCACTGCCTCTGTCTGCCCATCGGACTGTGGATGACTAGTGCTGCTATAATTTAAGGACGTATCAAATCGCTTCTATAAGGTCTTCCAAAAATAGGAAATGAATTTGGTATCACAGTTTGAAGTGATAGATCTTGGAACTCCGTGCAATCGAACAACTTCCTTAAAGAACAGATTTGCCACGTTGGTGGCATCAGACGTCTTTTTACAGGGAATAAAATGTGCCATCTTGGAGTACCTATCAACTACCACAAAGACAGATTCCAGACCTCGTTGAGTTCGTGGAAGACCCAATATAAAATCCACCCAAAGCAATTCTGGGATTGGTAAAGGAAGATATAGGCCCATGTTTTGAGACTGGCCTTTAGAAGTTTGGCAAATTGGACACCTTCGAACATGATTACCCACATCTCTCTTTAATTGAGGCCAGTAATATCGTTCCTCCACCAAAGCCACTATTTTGTCTCTCCCCAAATGTCCACCCAAACCACCACCATGTAACTCATGGATAATCTGCTCCCTTAGCGAGCTCCTTGGGATGCATAATTGATTTGCGCCAAACAAGTACCCATCCTGGATGTGCATACCTTCGGCAGAATGGTTCAACAGACACTTGGTCTAAACACCCCCAAAGTCTTCGTCCTCTTCATACAACTCTTTCAAGAAGTCAAACCCAACAATCTCAGCCCACAAGGTTATTAATAAATACGCACGCCGACTCAACGCATCTGCAACCTTATTCTGTTGACTTGACTTATGCTTCAATAAGAACGTGAACTTCTATATATAAGAAACCCACCTAGCATGCATCCTGTTAATGCTACTCTGACTGTTGATAAACTTTAAAGCCTGGTGGTCTGTGTATAACACAAACTCCCTCTGTATTAAATAATGCTCCTAATGTTTTAGGGCACATAAGATGGCATATAGTTCCAGCTCATATGTCGACCACTTTTGGCGGGCATCACTAAGCTTTTCGCTGTAAAACGCAATTGGTCGGCCCTCTTGTGATAATACAGTACCTACTCCCACAATAGAAGCATCAAACTCCACCTGAAACAACTTCTCAAAACTAGGCAGTGTTAAGACAGGTGCAGTGGACAATTTCTCTTTAATTAAAGCAAAACTCTGCTCTGCCTCTTCTCCCCAATAAAACTTCCCTTTCTTCATGCATTCGGTAATAGGGGCAACAACACTACTAAGTTTCTAACAAACCTTCTATAAAAGTTTGCTAAACCATGGAAGCTGCGGACCTCACTCACTGCCTTCGGAGTTGGCCACTCACGAATTGCCCTCACCTTCTCCCCATCAACTCAAATGCCTTTAGTACTCACCACAAACCCCAAAAATAATAAACTGTCGGTCATAAAACTACACTTCTTTAAGTGGACATATAGTTTGTTTTCCTGCAAGACTGTTAGTACCTCTCTCCAATGTGCTATGTGTTCAAACTCGGTCCGACTATAGATTAAAATATCATCGAAGTAAACTACAACAAATCTACCAATAAACGGTTTCAAAACCTGATTCATCAGCCTCATAAAGGTACTCGGAGCATTGGACAACCCGAATGGCATTACCAACCATTCATACAAACCTTCTTTCGTTTTGAACGCAATCTTCCACTCATCCCCGAGCCTTATGGGAATCTGATGGTAACCACTCCGCAGATCTAGCTTCGAAAAGATCTGTGATCCATCCAGTATATCTAACATATACTCTAGCCGTGGTATAGGAAACCTGTATTTGATTGTTATCTTGTTGATGGCCTGACTGTCTACACACATACACCAACTGCCATCTTTCTTTGGAGTCAATAACGCGGGTACAACACAAGGACTCATACTCTCTTGAATCAACCCCTTTTGAATAAGGCCTTCTATCCGCTCCTGCAGAATCTGAATTTCCTTTGGACTCATGTGGTAGTGTGGGAGATTAGGCAAACTAGCCCCCGTCACCAAGTCTATATGGTGTTGTATGTCACGCATAGGAGGCAATCCTTCTAGAAGGTCCTCTGGTATGATCTCCTTGAACTCATTAAGCATAGATTGCAATTTCTTTGGAATCACAGTGGATTCTGCATGCACTTCCCCTTGTACTACCAAGGCATAAACCTTCCCAGTCTCCTTTGCCGATACTTGGAAGTCCTTAATGCTAGAAAGGAGAAAAGATTTTCTCTCCACCTTAGAAGCTTTAGGTGAATCCCCTTCCCTCATTGGACCTAGGACAATTTTTTGGGCCCCCATTGTGAACATATACACATTATCTCTACCCCTATGTGTGGCATCAACATCGAATTGCCACGGCCTCCCCAAAGTCATAAGACAGGCATCCATCTCAACCACATCACACACAACTTCATCAACATAATTTTTGCCAATAGAAAAAGAAAAATGACAAGTATTTGTTACTTTTGTTTCCGCACCTTTCTTTATCCAGCCAATCTTGTACGGTGATGGGTGCTTCTCTGTTTTCAAGCTGAGTTTCGCAACCATGGACTTAGACACAATATTCTCGCTACTGCCACTATCAATAATAACATCACAAACTTTCCGGTTGACAGTGCATCTAGTTTTGAAGATATTGTGCCTTTGTGGGTACTCATCTCACTTTGGTGCTAGCAACAACCTCCTAACAACAAGGGATTGTGAAAGTAGCTTGTCACATCATTTTCATCATACGGAAACAGAGTCTCCTCTAGACCCTTTTCTTGTCCCTCCTCACAATATTCTTCACTCGGCTCAATCAAATTCACTAATCCCCTTTGTGGACATTGATTAGAGCGATGTCCCGGTAGTCCACACCTGTAACACTTGTCTCTAGTGGGATGAGTATACGGATTCTTGGCTGTATCCCTACCGGTTGTAGGGGTTGTACCCGCTGTTCTTGCTTGACCACCTCCATTGTTCGCTTCTCGACTTGTGACAACAGGTGGTTGCGAGGTCAAATGCGGTTTTCCTTTGTTCAACGCAATGCGCGACGAATCAAAAGAATTTGAATTTCTGGTGGCTGTCTGTGCCCTCGTGTTTGATCGGTCAAATTGATTCTCCACCATCGTGGCTAAATTAATAGCCTCAGTTAAGGAATATATAGACTGCATAGAGACTCTATCTTGGATTGCCACACGCAATCCCCCAATAAATCTAGCAATCTGTTGCGCTTCAGTTTCAGTCAAATCATTGCGCGATTGAAGCCTGTGAAATTCCTCAGTGTACACCTCAACGGTTCGGCTTCCTTGTCTACAATTCTGATATTGTTGGAACAATATCTGCTCATAATCTGGTGGTAAAAATCTAGCCCTTAACATCCGCTTCATCTTCAACCAGGATCTCACCACCGCTTTCCCTTGTCGCGCGTGGGTGTTCTGTAACTATTCCCACCAGGCAGAAGCTCCACCTTACAATATATAGGCCACTAATTTGACCTTCTTTTCCTCCGGGATCTCCATATAGTCGAAGAATCTCTCAACCCAGCCTGCCAATCAAGGAAATCCTCAATATGAAGATGACCATTAAAACTGGGCAGATCCATCTTCATTCGATACCCCCCTGATCCTTGGTCTCCACGACCCCTATATTCTCCAGCGCCTCTATGCCCCCCAAACACTCCTTCAGTGTATTATTCGTCGTCACTAGATTGCTCCTCATAGGCTGGAGGCCATTTTGGAGGTAACGAAACACGTTCATGACCAGGCTGACCGCGAACCCCATCGGCGTTGGGAGTCTTGTTGTTTTCATAATATCAGTGTTGCCCCACCGTTAGCCCGACCAACGTTGCTTGCAAATCACGTTGCATCGCTGCTTGCATGTCACGCAACATCTGCTGGGTTTCGGTCTGGAACTCTACAAACTCGACCCTCGAAAGGACCCCTCCCTCACGATCGTCTTCATCAGAGAGCTTACCACCATCTCGTACGTTAGCCATCAGACCAAGCTTGTTGACTAGGCTTTGATACCAACTGACGCAGCGTAATGGTAAGGAGATGATCATGTCAATCCCCTTGTGATCTCGAATCCATGAGACACCTAGATTTCACTAGGAAGAAGAGAAAAAAACTCTTTTGAACTATTATTAATTATCAAAAAGCTGCTGCCCATAGGTTACATAGGTCCTATAAGTACTAAAGCCCCCTAATATAAAATAGGAAGAAAATCTAAAACAAGAAATAAAAGCTAAAGTAGAAATTACTATTAATGGTAAAAGCTTGCCAAGGTTCAAACATCGTTTCTTGGATGTCTGCAAAATTAGACTTTTGTGGCTCAAATCTTCAGCTCCACGGTCTACATCAACTTGTCTCCTATTCTATGGAACCCCGAGATAAGCCCTTTCTCCGATACAATCCAAGGCCTGTCCCTCCTCGCATCACCGACTGAGGAGGTGGTTATTTTCCCTTTTTTAGAACTTTTTTAATTGGAGGAGTTTTCAAACGGACACTAATCAAGAGAAAAAATATAAAAAGCAAAAAGCGTACAAGTTTTAAGAACCAGACTCGTTACCGGCTATAACCGTGCTGAATTGACGCTCCTAGAAAGTAACGTTAGATGAATGATGACATGTAAAAGAAAAGAAAAATAATGTAAACGGTAGCAGGTTTTGCCACGAGCTTCCAATTCGTTTTAAATTTCAGGTTCCAACGGCTACTTCTTTTTTAATTTTGAAAACGAAACCGAAAAAGGAAATTTCCCGATCCAAACCCTTCTTTTCGCTACGATCCTTCCCCCAAACCCTCGACAAGTCTCTCAATATTCATATAATTTTCAAGTCTCTGTTGGTAGAATTTCCTCGTTGGAGCGGTTCGCCAGCTTCGAATTCACCGTCTGCGGGGATTGCATTCGAGACCAGATCCTCCATTTCTTGCGTTCTAAGGTTTAGATTCTTGATTTTGACTGCTTCAGAGATCCAATCTTTTGAAGAAATAGAGGACTGTCAAATCTGGGTTTCCAAGATCAGAAATGGATCTTCCTCAAGAACTGGACGATTACATCAAAGAATCAATTGAATCCTGCCTAGGTTTGCCTGTCTCTGAAAAAACCCTAGAATTAAAGCTTCAAGGATCAGAAGAAGCACGAAAACGACTCCAGGATCAGTATTTCTATCTACATGGCCAATTTAAGGAGAAAGATGAAATAGTCGAGCTAGCTAGGGTTTGTATTTCGCTATGAACTTCTCTAGCGGTTCTGTTATAGTTTTTTTTTTTTCATTTTATTCTTTTTGATTTGACGATTATGTTCTGTATTTAGGCTGAAGCGAGTATGAATGCGCAAGCTTTAAAGAAGTTCATTGAGGAGAACCAGAAATTGGCGAAGGAGTGCACCAACCTTCTTGCTGAGTGTTCAAGGTTGGAGAAGGAGTGCTCGCTTTATCACCGGGACCGAGAAGTCCTGATGGAGTTTGGGAACGAAGCGGACGGTCGGGCGAAGGAGGCTGAGATCCGTGTTCTTGAGGCAGAGAAGGAGTTGGGAAGATTAACAGAAGATTTGAGGTTCTACAAACATGAAAGCGAGATTCATAAGGTATTTTCTTGGTTTTCTTTTTCCTATGTTGATTTCATAATTCTGATTGTCTTTAAGATTTTATACCAGGTTAGTGAAACAAGGGCCATTGAAGAGTTGCGTGTGTTAAGGGAGAGGCTGAGTGAGGATGAACGTGTAAGGTATAATGAGTTTAGATCACTCTGTATTATCCTTTCTGTAATGTCTGTGTTTTTCTTTTCCCCTTGTGGTTGTGCATGGGGAAGCTCTAACTGTGTCATCCTATATAACAAGCAGGATTCAAGGATGCGGTGATAATCATATTTCTTGTAGCCATTATTCTTCGTTGAATACAGAGAACCAAAAATCATCGGCACAAATACTAGCCTCCATACCTGTGAGTGCTAAATTCGAAACCAGTTTATGTAACATTATTCCTAGGATAATTAGTTCTAATGGTTTTAAAGAATTTAAGAGTTGTAGAACTTGTTTCCATTATATACTATGTTGCTATAATAACCGGGTTCAATACTTTATCTTCCTTTGGAATGTATTTAATAATACAATATAATGTGGCTTAGATACTTAGAAGTGCTTTTGTCCATTCTGGGCACTGTGATCAAGAAAAGCTTTTGGACTTGATCTGAGCAGAGTTTACGCTAGCTATGATTAGTCCAGGAATGTGGTAAATAAGGCGGGGTAGGGCCTTTTCCCCTGTAAGTTGCTGATTTAGTCATGCATCTGATGATCTTATGATTTCAGTTATTATGCCTCATTAATTTGGTATTTGTATGAACCTTGGTTTTCAAGCAGCATCACATGATCTTTTATATAGTAATTAATTTATTGACACTCTAAAGACATGATGTTTTGCATAGTAATTGTGTAAAGAATGGAGGAATTGCTGTGCAAATTGCAGTAATCGTTCATTGCTTGGGTGTGTAATATATAGAAGCTTACATTGAGATCTTCTTAGATCTACTAGAATATACAGCTAAGGGATTTACATCCTCTAAATTAGAATGTACAACTAAGCAATGAATAAGGAAATACAGCTATGTAGAGACACAGATTCAAGAGAAATCCTAACACTCCCCCTCAAGTTGGAGTGGGTATGTCGAGAACACCCAACTTGCGTATAAGAAAGTGGAATTGTGTCTTGCCCAATGGTTTTGTGAAGATATCAGCAACTTGTTGAGTTGTAGGGACGTAGGAAGTCTTCAGAAGGCCTTGTTGGATTTTGTCTCGAATAAAATGGCAATCAATCTCAATGTGCTTAGTACGCTTATGGAAAACCGGGTTGGCAGAGATGTAAAGGAATGCTTGGTTGTCGCAGAAAAGGAGAGTTGGCTAGGAGTGAAACACATCAAAATCACGAAGCAAAGAGCGAAGCCAAGTGATCTCAGAAGTGGCGGAAGCCATGGCACGATATTCAGCTTCGGCGGAAGAACGCGAGACAGTAGTTTGTTTCTTGGTTTTCCAAGAGATGGGTGAAGTGCCAAGCATGGCGCAATAGCCAGTAGTGGATCGTCGTGTCTCTGGACAGCTGGCCCAGTCAGAATCACAAAAAATTCTAAGTTGTAGAGGGCTGGAAGCAGACAATAAAAGACCTTGACCTGGAGAGTGTTTGAGATACCGAAGGACTCGGATGGTAGCGGCAAGATGTGGTTTCCGTGGAGTGCTCATAAACTGGCTCAAGAGATGAACAGGAAAAACAATGTTTGGTTGAGTGATGGTGAGGTAAAGCAGGCGCCCACAAGTCTGCGGTAGTGTGGTGGATCGTGGAGGGGCTCACCATCAAAAGAACTAAGCTTTAAATTTTGTTCCATGGGAAAAGCTACTGGTTTGGCCCCAAGTAAACCCATATCCTCCAAGATCTCAAGAGTGTGTTTTCGTTGGGATAGATAAATGCCTTTATGTGAGCAAGCAACTTCAATACCAGGGAAAAATTTCAAGGGACCGAGATCTTTCAAACGAAATCGGCGGTGAAGGAATGCTTTAAGGCCATCGATGGCATGTGAGTTCGAGCCGGTAACAACTATGTCATCCACGTAAACCAAAATAGCCGTGAACTCATCAGCCTTGTGACAAGTGAACAAAGAGAAATCAGCGTTAGATTGAATGAAGCCAGCATCATGAAGGGCTGTGGAAAATTTGGCAAACCAATGTCGGGATGCCTGTTTAAGACCATTTAAAGATTTGTGCAGCCGACATACACGGTTTTCCCCTTGTTTAGAGAAATCGGGTGGAAGTGTCATGTAGACTTCCTCATCTAAATCGCCATGCAAAAAGGCATTTTGGACATCCAGTTGGTGAAGAGGCCAATGATGAATGGAGGCAATGGTGAGGAGACAACGAACAGTAACCATCTTGGCAACAAGGTCAAAAGTATCATGGTATAAGTCTTCTCTTTGATGAAACCCTTTGGCCACAAGGCTAGCCTTGTACCGTTATATAGAACCATCATAACGGTATTTGACTTTATATACCCATTTACAACCGATGGGCGTCTTGTGAGCGGGCAAGGGAACAAGAGACCAAGTCTTATTATGTTCAAGAGCTTGAAATTCAGTTGTCATTGCTTCACACCATTTGGGGTCAAGCACAACCTGAGAAAATGAGGTGGGTTTGGAAATGGAAGACATGGCTAAAACAAATTTTTGGTGAGGAGTTGATAAATTGGCATATGAAATGTATGCAGAGAGGGGATGACAAGTACCTTTTTTCCGACCCGTCGTCAGAGGTGACGTGGATTGATGTGGCGCCATGGCATGAGAACAATGGTAGTCCTGTAAATATGAGGGAGGGTGACGGGTTCGAGTGGGGTGAGGTGTCTCACAAGGCGGAGGAGATATAGCGATGGGATCAGAATGAAGGAGAGAGGGAGTATCGTCGCATGTGGTAGTGTGTGGTGCGATAGATGGAGTCATGTTGTCACTAATGGGTGGGTTGTCATGGTCGGGAATGGGTAATGGTAAAACAAATGGAGAAGAGTGGGTAGGCGGGTTGGTTTCATTGGGTTGAAAGGGGAAGAGTTTTTCATGGAAAACAACATCACGGCTGATAAAGAACTCTTTATTTTGGAGGTCAAACAAGTGGTATCCCTTTTGCCCATAACCCAACAAATATACATTTTCGAGCTCAAGGACTGAATTTGTCTCGTTGATGGGGCACTATGGTTGCATAGCATAAGCAGCCAAAAACTCGTAAATGTGTATATGTAGGTGGCCGATTAAAAATGCATTCATATGGAGTCTTGTTGGATAAAAGGGGTGTAGGGAGACGATTAATAATGTAAACAGCTGTTAATACACAATCCCCCCAAAATTGCAGTGGCAAGTGAGCTTGAAAACGTAGAGCACGAGCAATTTCAAGTATATGTCAGTGTTTACATTCAGCAACACCGTTTTGTTGCTGAGTTGCAACACAATTGTGTTGGTGGTACACACCATTTTTTTGAAGGAAAGTGCGCATGTCATGGGAAAAAAACTCTGTCCCATTATCCGAATGTATTTGTTTGATTTTAGTATTGAATTGGGTGTGAATAAGAGCAAAAAAATATTTTAAGGCGTTTTCTGCTTCAGATTTGAATTTTAAAAGAAACACCCATGTGCATCGAGAGAAATCATCAACTATAGTGAGGAAATACCGGGCTCCCAAATGAGAGGTTGTGGAATATCCACCCCAAATGTCACAATGTATTAACTCAAATGGTGCAGTAGTATTAATACGACTTAAAAAAATGGCAAACGAGTTTGCTTTGCAACTGAGCAAATATCACAATGACAATGAGGAAGAATTATGAATATCAGGAACAGCTTTGGTAAGGAAATTTAATCTAGATGAAGAAACATGACCTAATCTCCAGTGCCAAAAATCAAAGGTGGCTGAATTCGCAAATGGAGGTGTGTGTAAGAGATGGGGCTTCTAAAAATAGTATAAACCGCCATGTTGCTTAGCCAATCCAATCGTCATCTTCTTGGACTAGTCTTGAAAAACACATGAGTCGTGAAAAAAAGAAAGTGAACACAATTGAGAAGATGTTAGCTTGCTAACTGAAATAAGGTTAAAGTGAAAAGAAGGGACACATAAAACATCATGCAAGAATGAAGGAATTTAAATGAACAACACCAATATGAGTTACTGGTGCAAATGCTCCATTAGGAAGTTTAACGGGTGAGATGGATGATGCTTTAGTGTATGAATGGTACAATGCACCAGTGTCCACAATCCATGAATGGGTGGAGCTAAAAGAATTGCAATAGGGTTGATTACCTGCGAAGTTCACATGTGGTTGTGCACTACCTTCATTTAACATGGCCAGCAGTTGTTGAAACTGATCGGGAGTTAAGGACTGAGCCGTAGAGGCAGAACCACCATTGGTTTGCTTGTTCTGGGGTGGCTTGGTGGTTACCGAACTAGATCCCAATTGATGCAGTTGATGTCCAGGCAGGTATCCATGCAAGACATAACACTTTTCTTTAACGTGCCCAACAGGAACAATGTTCATAGGTTGGACGGGTACGAGTCTAACCTCGAGATTTTCCAGAATAATTTTTATCACGACTAGGCTGGTGTGATTCCCTGAAATTTCTGGTGGAGGCTGCAAGGGAAGCGGATCCATCAATAATGATGGATTTAGTAGCAATTGCCCGTTGTTTCTCCTCTTGAAGTAGGAGGGCATATGCTCTGTTCACAGTAGGAAGGGGATCTGTCCTCTGATAGAAGCATATGATTCATTAAGTCCCATGAGAAATTGGGTGATGTGTTCCTGCTGCAAGTAATGTTGCAGAGCCTTGGAAGAGCCACATGAGCAAGGGGGAATGGAAATCAGAGATGATAATTCATCCCAAAAAGTTATGAGCTTAGTAAAATAAGCTGCAACAGTCAATGATTCCTGTGTGCAAAGAGCAATGTCGCGGCGAAGTTGATAGATCCAAGGGACGTTGCTTTGAGCGAAACGTTCTTGAAGCTCTCCCAGATTTCTTTGGCTGAAGATGCATACACTATGCTGTCGGAAATTTCTCGTGACAGAGAGTTGAATAGCCATGATGTAACCATGTCAAGCACTGAAATCAGTGGATGTTGGTGATGGAATTTTAATGGAACCATCAACAAAACAGTATTTATTCTTTTGCACTAAGAGCGGTGCTCATGGTGCGATTCCATGTTGGATAGTTATCTCCAATCAACTGTTGAGATACTAGAACCGGGGTTATCAGAATGGTGTAAAAAAAAACGAATTCGATGAATCAGGTATTGATTCCTTTTGTGAAGAGGCATTGCTCTGTGGTGACTCAGAATCAGTCATTGCAAAGGTTGAAGGAGGAAGACAGGTGTGCATCTGAAGCTTAAGGAGGTGGAAGAGTAGTGATCAGAACAACTCTGATACCATGTAAAGAATGGAGGAATTACTGTGCAAATTGCAGTAATCGTTCATTGCTTGGGTGTGTAATATATAGAAGCTTACAATGAGATCTTCTTAGATCTACTAGAATATACAGCTAAGGGATTTACATCCTCTAAATTAGAATGTACAACTAAGCAATGAATAAGGAAATACAGCTATGTAGAGACACGGATTCAAGAGGAATCCTAACAAATTGATTGACACTCTAAAGACATGAGTTTCACTAGTTCAATGACAATCATCTTTACACATGTAATAGTGTAACCTGTGGAATTTGGAAGGTTTTATAGATAAAAAGCACATTCCAAAAGTCACTGTCATGCCGTCATGACATAAGAACACGAGCAGGGAAAAGAATCACACATAGAAAAAATGAAAAAAAGTTTTTGATCACACCACTACAACATGAAAGTCATTTTTGGTGACTCAACTCCAAAATATGTAAAGTTCAATAAAAAATGTCATTCAACATCCACACATATGTACTAAAGAATATCTGCCTTCAAAATCCATCTTTGAAATTAAACAACAATTTTTTCCTAGTTTTGGTACAGGTTATCTGTTGATTTCTTGGTTTTCTTTTGACATATAGGTTATAAGATTCTTACAAATACTAGCCTCCATACCTGTGAGTGCTAAATTTAAAACCAGTTCATGTTACATTATTCCTAGGATAATGAGTTCTAATGGTTATAAAGAGTTTGAGAGTCATAGAACTTGTTTCCATTATATACTGTGTTGATATAATATCCAGGTTCAATAATTTATATTCTTTTAGGATTTAGTTAATAATATAATATAATGTGTATTAGATACTTAGAAGTGCTTTTGTCCCTTTTGAGCAATATGATCAACAAAATGGATTTTGGACTAGACCTAAGCAGAGTTCACGCTAGCTATGATTAGTCCAGGAATGTGCTAAATAAGGTGGGGTAGGGCCTTTTCCCCTGTAAGTTTCTGATTTAGTCATGCAATCTGATGATCTTATGGTTTCAGTTATTATGCTTCATTAATTTAGTATTGGTATGAACCTTTGTTTTCAAGCAGCATTGCATGATGTCTTATAAATCAATTGATTGACATTTTAAAGACATAACTTTCACTAGTTCAGTGAGAATCTTTATAGCCCATTTACTAGTGTAAGTGTGTAACCTGTTGGAATTGGAAGGTTGTAAGATAAAAAGCACATTTCAAAAGTCACTGTCATGCCGTCATGATATAAGCAAGCACACAAGCAGGGGAAAGAATCTCACATCGGAAAGCATAATTTTTTTTTCACACCATTACAACAAGAAAGTCATTTTCGGTGACTCAACTCCCAAGTAGGTAAAGTTCAATAAAATTTGTTATTGCACACATATCTACTAAAGAATGCCTTCAAAATCCATCTTTGAAATTAAAGAGTGGGTTTTTCTGAGTTTTGTACAGGTGATCTGTTTTTTCTTTCCACTTCTGCTTTTCTGTCAAAAGTGTCATATTTTTAACCTTCCCATTCCATTTCTCTAGATATTTGAATCCAAAAGTTTTCTTATTGAGTGTTATGTGACTTATGTCACCTATTACTCCAATCATTCTGATTCCTGACCTCCTTGAAGCATCACATTTTCATCAAATAATCACCAGATTCTGTCAGTTCTTCTCCGCCAATATACATTGTCCATATTTAAGATTCATATATTTGATTCTTTTATGTGCTTTATTTCTAAGAACCTTTATGGGCCAATGCATATGTTTTCTTGGCAATATACATTGTCCATATTTAAGATTCATATATTTGATTCTTTTATGTGCTTTATTTCTAAGAACCTTTATGGGCCAATGCATATGTTTTCTTGGCAATTCTATTTGCTATAAAAAAGAACCATTTCAAAGACTCATCAACTAATAAAATATATCAGAACTCAAATGACCTTTTTTTAGAGAATTGAATGTAGTAAAACATACAAACTTCTACACTCACATATGCTGAAATTTAAAAGTAGATGATGGTCTTTCGATACTTTTTAGCTGACAAGGACTTTCCAAAGGGTGATTCTTGAATCTATGGAAGTAATAGTTGCAATGAAATGATTTAGTTAGTTTTCTTTCCACTTAATATGGAACTGAGAAAATCTGTATCTAATGGACTGAAAAACTCTGCATCTGATAGTCATGGTGCATAAGAAGATTTCTGAGTGGAGAAGATTATCAAAGAAGTAAAATGTTTTGATTCTTGTTGGTACATCACCCACTAAACTGCAGCATCCATACTCATACAGTAGTGGCTACTATTTGAATATACTAGGAAAACAACACAAGAATATTATTTATAATGTCCTATCACAACTGAATATACAATCTTTGTTAACCGCTTTACTTGTTTGTTTGCACTATTTGAGCCCTTTTATCATTCTAAGTCAATATTTGATACATCACCCCCTAAACTGCAGCATCCATACTCATATACAGAAACGGCATCAGGGAAAAAAACCAGAACATTAATTATAAAGTGTTATCACAACTGAATGTACAATCTTGTTAACTGATATTCCTGTTTATTTGCACCATTTGAGCCCTTTATTATTCCAAGTCAATATTTGCACATGTCTAGATGTCCATTATCACTTATCAGTTTCCAGGAATCACTATACCTGATTTGATTCAATATCCTTTCTCATCTTTCTTAGAGTTGAAGTGGGTAGGTTACTACAGCCTTGTTCAAGTGACATTCTTTCAATACCTGATGCAACAGTCTTGCATTTAATCCTAGGTTTTTAGCAATATTGACCAGGGGTTGGTGCAGTTGGCTAGCATCCCGGGTTTGCTCCCTGTGGTTTTGTGTTCAACTCCCAATCCTCGAATTACCCTGGTGTCCATAGGGAAAATTTCGAGTGGGTCAGTACAGACACCCAAAAGTCCTTGCTTCGAAGGGTTTGGGACACCCTCCGTTACCAAAATAAAAAATTGCATAATATTGCTGAAGGTCACATTTCTAGACATCTTTTATCAGTTACCATTTGTGAATTACTATACCTGACTTGATTAAACATCCTTTCTCATCTTTCTTAGACTTGGAGGTTAGTAAGTTACTACAGGCCGGTTCAAATGACATTCTTTCAATACCAATGCAACAGACTTGCATTTAATCCTAGGTTTTCAGCAATATTGAATAATATGAAGCCTTCTTAGTGAGGTGGGTGCAGAGCTTCTAGGACTGGTTACAGTTTTGCCAAACTTGACATCTCTTTGAATAAATTAAAGTACTTCTTAGTGTTGTACATGTACAAACACTCAACTCTCTTAACCTACCATAAAGGAACGCCATTAATCAGAGAAAAAGGTCACATTATCCTTTCATCTGTTTGCACTTCAAAAGTCACATTTAACATTGATTTACTCATACTAGTAGTGGTTGAGGACATTCTTTATTTTGATTCAGTTTTGCAGTTTTCTTTGTTTTGAATTTTTTAGATTTAAGTTTTACTAGCTATAGAAAGTAGAGAGAGATAATTATCACAATGGAAGAAGCTTGAACTCTTCCTTGGAAAGGTTACTGATGGTAATAAAAGGATACTCCTTCAAGAACTGTTCTACCTTTGTGACAACAATTTCTTGTCATCATACCACCTGGAGATTAGAATTCCACCTATTTGAGAGCAGGAAGAACAGTTCCTTGTCGTAATACCATTCTGATTTTTAACATAAAAAATGGATTGGTTGAAGATATTTGTGGAGTTGAAACTTCATTCAGCACTAGACTTAGTCTACTTTTATAAATTTAGGAGAAACTTTATATGTATATTCTAGAAATCACATGATGCCAGTAGAAGAAGACAGTTTCTAGGTAAATATTACTCCAGTAGTCCAATCATATGGAGGCCATTTACGATCCGATCCATACTAGATCAGACCTGCCTATGTATATATACATCTTAATGAATTGATCACCAGATACCACGTATGTCATCATACACAACTCCATCAGACCATTAGTTTGGATCATGAAACTATTTAGTCAACAAATTTTCTTATATTTCCTTTATGAATTATTTTCTCCTTTGTTTCTTTAGGAATTTATATTGTGGTATAAATTCCTAAAGGTGCCCACCCCTAGAAGCTACACCTCCTAAAGAAATGTTGGGGTTTGTGGAAAGGAAGAAACAGTAGGATTTTTTATGGGTTAATTCTGGTCTGCCCAAGCTTTGTTCTACTATAGGTTGGTGCCTTGAAGGTGGTCTGCATTTTGCCTGAATTCTTAGATATTCGGAGTCATGATATGGTGCATAATCCTTGGGAACATCTCTTCTTTCCTGAACTATTCGGAGGCATGATATGATGCATAATGATGTAAGATTTGGTGGCTCTCAAGTCACTTTTATTGGTAACATCTCTCATTCCCCAAACTATGTACATTCTCTTCCCTTGATACAATTCACATTATTCATAAGAAAATGGAAAATGCAATCTAGAGAGAATATGTCTGGCTTTTACCAGGGAATGACAACTTTATTTTTTGAAAATTTTATTCTAAAAACCAGGGTTAATCCTAAGGATTAAAGCTTATTAACTAGATTTAAAAGTACATGTTTCGAGTTGTGCAAAAAGTTCAGGAGTTCTTTCTGGATTTTGCTAGAGGTGGTGATCCCATGAGTTTAGAGAATGTTTGATGTTGTTGCTTTCGTAGCAGTTAAGAGTTTCTTGAATGGAGGTCAATCATGTATTTATTTGTCATAAGCCATGTCCAGAGTCTTAATTTCTTGTTACCTGTGTACTTCTCTATCATCAGCCATGTCCTAAGTCTTGTATTATTTTAACATCCAAAATATAATAATTGATATGATGGGTATATTTAAATAAGTCACAAAAAGGTGTTTCTGAATATGTATGATCCAACTCATGGTAGCTACTCAGAAAACTTGAGGTTGAACACATAGCTCTGATGGGCGGCGATCATGTCAAAACCAGAGTTGAGGGTTTGCCACAGCTTACCTGCCAGGAACAAATGGAAACCTTGCATGTTAGATAGCCAAATCATTTATTTAGGGGTATTCCTGGTAAATGAACTTGACTCTTATTAATAACAGGTGAATTAATCCATGATATATGAAGGAGAAAAAGATTACAATATTTAGGTACTCATTATTAATTCACTTGACCTTGATTAGTAATAGGTTAAATTCATCCACTTTCCAACAGAATCTCAATTCTTCTTTCTTGTTTCTTCTGTTTTGTATGGATAATAATAAATATGCTAATCATTGTATGGAAATTTATTGTTTCATTTCAAGCTAAATGAGTAAAGGCTGATAACATATAACTTTGTTATTTCAAAGGTTGATTCACTCAGGGTGGACACAACTTTGGAAGGAAATTTGCTTGACTCAGTGATAGCTACATTGATTGATAAAGATAAGGTGTTGGCAAATGCACGTGCTTTCTTAGAGGAAAATCGTGGAGTTGAATCATGCCAGAGGTTGCTCAATATGTGGGAATGGTGAGCTCTACTTTTTAATATAACTACATCTGCTCTCATAATTGAGTGAAAAATCGTGGCTCAATATTTCCTAATAATCACACTTGTATAGTAAAAGCTTAAATGTTTTAATATATTAGAGTAAAAGAATGCATGAAACAATGGAAGTTCTAGACTTTAAAAGTTCCACCAAAAGAACGGACCCTTAAGGGTGAGCCCTTGGCATTTTGTTACGGAGCTGTTCACTTCATTAGTTTAAGCCCAACTCATGTATATTATACCAAAAGATAAAATTCTGTTAGCAAGTTCCATGAGCGTGGAATTATCTTCTTGGGTTGAGCCCATAGCTAACCGAGAAACACTTCTGCGTCCAAATATTTAAAACAGTTTTGTGGCTGACTCTTGTAATATTATCCCTGTCAAAACATTAAGAACAGAAGGAAAAGAAAAACTTCACTTTTAACAGATTTAATTTATGAAATTTCTTTTTCTAATTATTGTAGCTTGACACCGTCGACTCAAAATGTTCTATCATTGGCCGCTGAAGTCAGAACACTGCAGACAGACAAGGAACATCTAAGGATTAATCTTCACAGAGCTGAAGAGGAGGTAAGAAGAATAACAAAACTTGCTTGCACGTTTCTTTGTGCTTAATTTCAATCATAGTTATAATGTAATCTTTTTATATATTGTTTTAGGTGAAATTGTTGTTTGAAGAAAATAATATCTTGGACGAAGAGAATAAGAAGTTGTTGAGACAGTGCAACAGAGAAAGGAACCGTCCAGGATCTGGTGGCAAACATACTGGCAGTGCTTCTGCCAAGGTGATTGGTTTGGTTATGATTTTTTTCATTTTAAATTTATGGATTTGTTCTTTGGTCATTGATGTTTATGACCAACTTGTGAAGTCTTTCTGGATTTGTTCATGGATTTATTTTATCTGTTCCTTATGCAGGGAAACAAACGAAAATCGAGTCCCAAGCTGAGTAGCCCCATTGATTTCAATATTTTGGATTCACCACGGCAGCCTCTCTCACCTCTGCAGCTCAATTCTCCTGAGTCTAGAATGCATAAGAGGTAAAGAAATATTATCACACCAGACTCGCCAAAATCTTATTATTTTTTTTCTTTCTTGTATCTGAGATGGTGTTACTGCTTTTGTAACTGGTTGATTGGAGATTGGATTGTATATTCTTGGAATTTCATCACTGTTGTTTTCACAAAACATATTGTAAGTATCACTGTGTTCAAGAATGGAAGAAGGTTTTCTTTTGCATGGGCCGTGTTTGACTACTATATGTATCTATTGATGACCAGATTCAATTTAGAAGAACCAAGAATATTGGTTCCTGGGCCTTTCCCCAAGTGGGAGGTCCTGGGTTCCATTTCTCACTCCCCCTTTGGGGGGGCAGCCCCGCACGGGTTTACTTGGACTTACTTGGTGTGGCGGGTCGGGGAATAGTCCTGACCCCAAAGGGTTGGAGACACCCCGAGTTCCAAAAAAACAAAGAATATTAAAACCTGCATCATCTAATTTTTCTCTTGTATTTGGTAAAAAACCTATAGGCTTGCTTGGCCATTTTTTACTGGAGGAGTTTTGAACCCAGGACCTGCCCCACTTTATCTCTATAATATTGTTTTCTTTGAAAAAATAAAATAAAATATATATATAAATAAAATGTGTCTGGGCCCTTGGCTTGTGGAATGTGCACAGATTGACGCTCCCTATCTATGGTGAGCATTCCAGTATTTTGGTTATTTGAAAGAAACAAAAAAAAAGTAGGTCTTTTGCCACAAAAAAAAAAAATTATATATCAGAACCTATTATATCTTAAAATGACATACAAGCACCTTCGTTCAAACAATTGCCCTAGGAGAGAGTCAGGGGGTGTGGCCTTCAATGGAGGAAGTCTAGGGATCTAATCTCACCCGGGTATGAGTTGCAAGAGCTCCACTGCCCAAGCTAACTTCTTAAATGATATCTCTCATAAATAATAATAATAATAAACAATTGCCTCTAGGAGACCCATATTTTAACGATTTGAACAAATAAGGACCTGTCATTACGTTAGGAGGGGTTTATTTTCACTTGAAATGACAAGAACATCCACCACTTATTTCAAGAGAAACCACATAAGAGGTAGCATTTTTGTCATTTTAAGTAAAAATAGTAACCCATCTTAATGGAAAGTGACGACAAGTCCTTATTTGTCCAAAACATTAAAAGATGGATCTCTCAAAAGGCAATTTTTTTTTAAGGCACTTGTATGTTATTGTAAGATAAGATAGGTTTTGATATGTAATTAACGGGGAAAAAAAGTTTCATGTCATTGAAATTCAGCCACTTTGACCCCATTTCGACCTTGCAAAACCATAAAAACAGTAATAAAAAAAATTTAATCCCTTGTAATTATAAATTGAAATCGATAAGGGTTAGGACTGAAAGACATGAATATAAAAAATTTTGAAAGACCTTTTTAATTCAAACTTGATTTTGATCTAATCAAAATCTTTTCAAGGGTCATCTTATGATCATATTAAATCATGGTGTGAGAAACCATACTTACAAAGCTCCTCAATTGTAAAGCCTCCTGTCAATTCACATGAATCTTCTTTGTATCTCTAAAACTTTTCTCCAATGGAAGCTAATGACCCTTCCGATCAATGCTCTTTAATTTTTTTTTTTTCTTTGATCCAAAAACTTTTTTTGATCAATAAAGATTCAATCTTGATGTAAAAAGAATTAACCTTGATTATCAAAGAACTATTCTTGATCTTTAAGGAATTATTTTTGATCTTCTTCAAGATCAAAAACCAATTAAAAGAAGAAGAATGAGAGAGATGGCCGTACACACCTAAAGGGGAGGGGAGAGAAAAACGTGTGGGAGACTTCCAACCTTGTGTTCGTTCCACTATGGGGGGGAGGTCCTTATATATAGACTCCTCATTTAGGTAACTTGTAGCTCAAGTCAAACTCCTCTTTTTAAATTCTAATCCAATTAGAACTTTCTTTAATTCTTTAATGATAATCCTAATCCAATTAGGATTTAATCAAAATAGAAATCAATATCATCCATTTTTTATTTAATAGGAAAACAATTAATAACAAACTAATCCATTCTATAGGATATAGGAAAATAATTAGTAACAAACTAATTTATTCACTATTTAATAGGAAATCATTAATTAGTAATCAACTAATTTATTCTCTATTTAATAGGAAATCAGTAATTAGTAACCAATTAATTAGATAATGTAGGAATGAAGTGGGCGTCCCACCCTAGGTCGGCCACACATCTCACGCCCCTTTTGAAGTCTAACCTTCTTTGTTGTCACATTTTGATCTTTATCAAAATCTCATATCGGTCCTACTCATTTGGTTAATTAAAAGCCTTGAGAAGGTCCTAGTGTGTGGGATCTAAAAGGATCTCCTATTTCCGATTATGGGACCAAGTGTTTCATCACTTTTAAGGTGTAGCCTTGTTGCTAGGAAACACTTTTATATAATTCCTTTAGGATCATAAAATGCTATCTAAGTCCCTAGACTTTCACTAATCACAATAATGTCGATTAACACATTGTGATCAACCTCCAGAAATTAGAGAATTGCTTGTAAGTGTTATCTCACAATATATATACAAATAAATCCTTACACAATCCGATATCACTTATAAGCTTCTGGGATTAGAACTAGTCCACTGTCTAGTCCCTAGCTTATGAATAGAACTCTTTCTCATAAATATTTTTTCATTGAACTGAACTTCTAAAACACTTTTGAAGAAACATTAGAAAAGAACTGACATATACATATACTTTTCTATATTGAAAATATCAACTTCGATAAAGACCATTTTACCGAAAAGCACCAGTACTGGATTTTGACTTAAGTTCAACAAGTATCATCTTGATATCATTATCTCTAATTAAGGAGTAGTGGATTCCTTATTGAGTGTTTATACACTTCTCCAAACACTGCGTACATGACCCAATGTACCCGGAGTTAGTCTTGTGTATTGGATATTGCCGATTGACACATCAAAGCCATATAGACAGATGTTTGAGAAGATATTAACCTCTCAGGTTTAAGGATAATTTGTCGAATGGATAACCCTAATACAATTTGACAGTGTATTCCATAGGGTATCCACTAGTGACCCCGTTCAGTATTATGTACTTACTACATATACTCACATGTTAGTCAAGAGTCAACACTCTTTGTGAATGAGATCTATCACATTATCTTATAGAACTACACATGCGCAAGCCATGATGAAGTACAGCGCCCTGCCAGTACTCTAGAGGCTTCGAACAATATTAGGTTTACAAGGAACTGGAAAATCAAATCTCCTCGCAACCTTTGCATGATTTTCCTATAATGTTACCTATGAAACCTATGAAACTTTATGTCATCATCAAATGAGACAATAATTATTATAATTACCCTTTATCGTTGGTTGAGTGAATGGGGACAACTAGTGGAGAAGTCAAAATCATGGGGCCCATGATTTTGACTTTCCCACACATAATATGACATGTGGCGATAAGTGTGTGAGAATAAGGGTGAGAGATATCAAATTGGGAGAAGTCAAAATTATGGGAAGAAAACGAAATGACTTCTCCCCATTTTTATGCCAACTGTTGCATAATGTATGGAACCCCGAGAGCCCTTTCTGGCTTCGCCAGAGACAATCCCAGGCCAGTAACACATTCAGGGACATGTGATTTGTTGGGAAAACTAAAACGTAAAGCACCTTTGTGCAAGGTTAAAGGACATATAATGAATGCATATCAGCTTGTACCTTCACAGTTGAAATGAGGGACATCCTATGGGGAATGACTTCACAATCAAAGTAACAGTTATAGGCAACTGAACAAGGGACATAAATTTCCATCTTAGTCCTGCATTCACATTTGTCTAGTTAATAGTAGCAACTTGAAAAGCATGAGAATAAAAATGAGAACCTAACAATTGCATTGTTAAATATATAAGATAAAAGGCAGTTACAACGGTTTATGTGGTGGGAGATTGTCCCCGGTAAGAAGGAATCTATTGAATGAAAAAGATTAAGGTGGTGTTTGGTAACACTAGTCTAAAAAGAAGTGCTTATTTGAAAATTATGCTTAGTTGAACTTTAGATTGTTAAGTTTAAGGTTAATTGCATGTCTACATTTTAGAGATTTCCGGTATTTATACTTTTGGATTAAACCTAAGAAACCGACCAATTGAAGAGTCCAAATCGCAGTTGGTGGGGCAGAGAAATGTAGGTGTTGTGGTTTGTGAAGGATGAATGACTTTGGGCTTAGGTCTATCTCATGATATCTATATCTATACTAATACTATATGCTGGTTGGTGCCATGTGGCATACCTCAAATCTCTTGATTCTCTCTTTAGGTTGATGCTATGTGTCATGCCACATGTCACTATTTCTCTCTCCTATTGGTACATCCCTTCCACCATCCCTAATTAACTCACTTAATTATGAGTGAGATTAGATGATAACTGCAACAAAAAAACAATAAAAAATTTATGAGTGAGATTCACCCTTCTATCTTCTTCCTTTATGCATTCACACACATTTAATTATAACTATAACGTAATAATCCTCTCACCCATTCTCATGGTCCCACCTATTTAATTCTCACATAAATATATTACTTAAATGAGAAATGATTTAAAACTCTCAATAGAGAGCTAGACCCTTGGATTCAAAATGGAAAATAGTTAACGTATGGTTTCACTCACCTCTCAATTGAAGAAGTCATCACCTCTCCACCCGAGAAGGACTCCCCATTTACACCCAATTTCCACCTCTTTGTCTCCCAACTAAATAGGTTTCATCGTCCAAGGTAGTGGAGAATTTTCAAAACCCTTCATTTTTCTCTCCCATAAAGAATTAAATCCCTAACCCTCTCTCCCCTCTTAAATCTCTCTGTTATATATCTTTATGTTGTTTTCTGGTAGATTTGTTCTTTTCATTAGAGCTCTAATAGGAAAACGTGGGTTCCTTTTGTCTTCAACAGAGAAAGGTTTGCTCCAGGTTCTCAATCTATCTTTTCTGTAATTTTAATATTTTTCTCTTCTTTTTAATTTTAATTTCTTTTTCCTTCTGTAATTTTTTCTCTTCTTTATGTGAGATTGAAGGAAAGAATTGGAGACACCGTTGACAATTTCTTTGAGCCTTTTGATCTCCCTCTCTCTCTTTCTGTTCTTCTCTGTGTTCCCTGTCACTGTAATCCGTCTCACTAGCTTTTGTCAACTATTTTAGGTCGTCCTCAACGATAAATTGGATCAATCTTCTGGAGAGTGGACTGCCTTGAGATCCTCATTCACCCTAAGATTGCGAATCAAAAACACGTGTGATTCTCTCTTATGGAAGTTCAGCGGTTTTGGTAAGGAGAATACTTTTTTTGGAAACGAGGGTATCTTGATCTCTTTGGTAAGGAAAATGCACTTACCTAATGGATCGCAGTTTCCTTCCACATGATTTGGTAGTCAATATTCTTAATCTTCTATATACCTTCTTAAAAGTGTGATTTTCCATTCAAATATAGGTAATGCAATAGGTAGTCAAGTGCAGATATCTTCGAAGATTCCTCGACTCCAATCATCAGAATCACACCAGGATTGTGAGATCAAAGATAGATTGTTCCAACAGCTTAGAGAAGGCTCCTCCTCATCTCCATCATCGAGCTTTAAAATATGTTGTTCTTAAGCTACAATTTGATAGCCTCTCATTCTTCATAACAGAAATTCATATGATTTTACATTTTAATACCAAGCCACATAGAAATTCCTTGCTAATCTCTCTCTCTCTCTAGGTATACTAGAGATAACTGTAGTAGAATAGTAAGTTTTCATTAGCGTCATAGCAAGAGACTGATTCAATAGTTTTGTTTTATATTCATTAGACTGCCTTATACTATTCGTATTAGGAAATAAGAAGGGAGTAATCAATAGGGAAAATAACCATTATACCACCTTAAGACGAAACCATGCTTGCAATATTTCATATAAAATCGCACATAATAATTGTGAAGTGGATGGTGTGCATAAGGCACATGTGTACGTGTACTGAAATCGCGACCATGCAAAATTTACCCCACCACCCATTAGATTTTTTTGATGCAAAGTATTTCTCACTATCCAGATTACTAACCATTTGATAATTGTGTCTGTGAAAAATAATATACACAAATGGTCTAGATCAGTGGGCGAGTGTGCATGCAATGGTGATTGATGGAGTTTCTAGGCGATTTTTTTTATTATTATTATTGGGTAGTGGTGGTGGTGGCCTTGGGGGGGGGGGGGGGGGGGGGGGTTCTAGAGGTCATCATGCTAAGGAATCAGATCAGGTTAAGCAATCTAACAATGTTTTTTATTTTAAAAAGAACCAAAACAAAACTATTAACCATGGTTAAAAGGTACTAAAATGGACACATACTGCGGTCAGCTTAGAAGCGGATTTCTCAGGATTCTATCTACAAATAAGAAAATCTCCAAGTGACAAATAAGCAATAAAAAAAAAAATATTAGGAATATGATTAGAAGTGCAGATGTTCAATCCTACCACCATCATGAAGGCGTCCATCAGGCTAGCACGACTACAAGAAGAGAAGCTCATACTGAGCTACTTCTGTCATATATGTTTATTTGATTTATTTTAGTCATTTTAGGTACATTATAATTATATCCTATTTATTTTTATAAAAATTATTTTCAATTTAATGCCTACATATATAATTTAATAATTTCAAATAATATAACTTATTTCACTAAAAAATGATATATAAAATTTACATAAATTTTAATGAAATATGTTATTTAATATATAAAAAAATATTTATATTCTCTAATTTCAAATATTCTTGAATTAATTAATCACATATTATTAATAATACAATATTAATTACTAATATTAACTTTTATATATCATAAAGATTTAAAGTTTAAACTACATTAGTACACATAATGTTCATATGATTTATTTTTGTCATTTTGAGTAATATAATACTTCTATTTCAATATATTTTTATATAAATTATTTCTAATTTAATGCTGTCTTTTTACGTTGCCGCTAGTCTTTCTATATACATGTTTCGGAATTGCTTTTTTTAATATGCCATTTGAAAATTTTAACCATGATTACTCTCTCTTATGATGTTGATGTCACACAGCTCAGAATGAAGCGCCGAAGCAGGAAGTTGAGAGGCTCAAGATTGCCACTGGGGAAATAATGAGAGCCCTGGAGAGACATTCAACTTGGGAATGTACATCCCATATATGATATACCCCCATCGTCCTTCTTTTCACTTCCACAACAACAGTGGCCTGGTGGGCATCAGAACATCCAGTTGTTGCGGGCAATTCCATCCATCTCAGTCTAGCATGGCAGCAGCCCCAGCCAACTCTCGTGCTCTCGCAGATATGTTTCAGCCGGACCACCTATTGGTTCACCATCATATGGCCTACTCCATTGTCCATAGACTGACCTTCAGTTCATCAGTCAGGTGCTCTGGTTTTAATTTATTTTTTAAATTTTAGCTCTCTCCTTGTTTATTCTTAGGGCTGTCATTATTTTTCTTTTTGTCAAGCCCCCTCTTGTTGCAATATTCATTTCTTCTTTCCTTTGGATAAAGTTTTGATTAATTGATTATATTTCATTTCCTTTCTATAATGTAATATATAGGATAAGTTTCCTAGATAATATCTCATAATTAACTCGGCCCTGTTCTCACTTTGTTTAAAATCAAATAACTGAGTAAGTTGCTTATCAAAAAAAAAATAACCGAGTAAGCTTTTAAATAAATACTTTTAATTAATTGGAATGATTTTATCTCTTTTAAAATATGACAATTGATTAAATATATATGTTTTCTTTATAAAAATTAATAATTAGGTAATTTTTTTTAAATATAATTGTTTTAGTTAGTTAGAGAAAGAAGACCTCAGCTTACCTTTCAAGAAAAAGGTTCTCTAGATAAATATACCCTTAATTAATTGGAATGATTTTACCAAGGTGCTTGTGGTACGGTCTAGATGTAGAATACCAACAACATACCATGGTTCAAAATCCTTAACAACATACCTTGTAACCTTGGTTCATGCACTCAAGGCTTGGTAAAGAATCGGTTCTCAAACTGCTTGCTTTTACAAACGGCTCAGGATCCTCTCGAGTCCAAACCGGGGAGACTCTCTCCGGTTTGAACCCCTAGAGGTCGCCATGTGTCTCCTTTGACACCCCTTAACCATGAGTAAGGTTCACCCACCCCTAGGGTTCACCTATCCATCCTTGTTATTTTTTTAAAAAATATTAATTTTTTTTTTAAATTAAAAACTGTTTTTAATATTAAAAAACTCTAAAAACAGTTTTTTTAATTAAAATAATAATAATTAATATATTAAAAAAAAAACCAAGGATGGCTAAGTGAACCTTAGGGGTGGGTGAACCTTACCCATGGTTAAGGGGTGCCAAAGGAGAAACGTGGTGACCTCTAGGGGTTCAAACCGGAGAGAGTCTCCCCGGTTTGAACTCGAGAGGATCCTGAGCCATTACAAAATTACTTGGGAATATTAATTTTGCTCTATGATATTTTTGAAGGCCTCGTCTGGTTCTTATTATTACAATCACAAATGATTACAGGATAAGTGTTGTCACAAAAAAGATATGGATATTTTGGATCTCATGCGTAGGGGGTCTTGTAGGAATCACGGTGTGTAAAACTGGATACCTTAAAAAAAACAGAAGTTACATAATCTTAAATTAAAGGTGCATAAGTAGTTATTGAAATTACTCTGATCAATGATCTCTATGACCTAGAGGGGGGGTGAATAGGTCTATCTAAGAACTTCTAACCAATTTTTAATTTTTTATCTAATTAGATTAGAAATCAATGAACCATTCACACAAACAATCCACACAAATCAAACACAGCAGATTTTTACGTGAAAAACCCTTACGGGAAAAAACCACGGGACCTCGTTCAGCAACAAACTTCACTATAAGAAGAATTCAAGTACAAGACAAGACCTTACCCAAACCGGACTCGACGTTCCTAGGTACAGAATCTTACTCTTGATTTCCACGAACCAGCAGGTTCGATCTCCGATGTAGCAGCTTCGGTTCCTAACCGACCAAATCTTCTCAAGCTACTTCAATACCACGATCACACACGATCGATCTCCTTCCACGAAGGCTCCGGATCATACACCGGACACACACACGAAGTGTAGGATTGTGAATCAATTTAGAAAGCTTCAAACCCTAGAGGGATCTCATACAGATCTGAGATCACACAATGCAAGATCAAACGAATAGATCTATACTTGCATTCTCTAGGATGATTGAAAAATGAGGGATCACTAAAGATCTATGAAGAACAATGGAAAAAGCCCTAGAAGGGTTTTTCAGACCTCTACTCTTTCAAAAATAAACAAAGATACGAATTAGGTCTCCAAAAAGTTGTTTATATAGAGTTTAGAAAAGAGTCCAGAAAAAATAAAATTATGTTTACGAGGACCGATCGATCGGTGCTTATGACCGATCGCTCGGTCCAAAACCGATCGATCTCTACTTTCACCGAGCGATCGGTTAAAAATAGTCTCTCTGGAAAAATACCCTATACAAATTTTTTGACCAGTCGATAGCCACCGATCGCTCGGTAGGCCACCGATCGATCGGTCGCAACACCGAGCGATCGGTTGAGACAGAATTTCAGCCTAAACATTTTTCTTTTGTTTTTGTTTGATTCAAATTAGATCAAACCTCTTTGGTAGGCTTAAAACTATTCTTCTAGGTATGTTTAGAGTTATCTAAGTCAAATCCAACCTAGGTAGGGGTCTCTAAGTTCATTACCTGTCTAGATCCGGAGTAGAAGCTTTTTCTTCAATATCTTCAGTCTTCTTGAAACTTTAACTCTTCCAACAAGTTGAACAAGACACAACACTCATGACCTATCTAAAGATCACGGAATTTGCCAACACCTATTTCTGGATTTACAATCTCCCCCTTTGGCAATTCCGGGACAAAACAAGACTAACTCACATATTGGGTTCAAATTTTTCCAAATGATTCAAAAATGGAAAAGTGAACCTTTACATGACTAAAAAAAATTTCATGACATTCAACTTGTCATGTTTCAACAATCTGAGAACCTGTTTGCCTGCACAAGCTCAACCAAAAACCTGTGAAGCATGAGAAATAATATTCAAAGAAAAAATAGAGCATCATTGAGCATAACAGGTTTATCTATAGAGCAACATATCCATTCCATTAGCAACATATCCATATCCATTCCATAAACCATCATCTATCACATTCCATTAGCAACATATCCATATCCATTCCATAAACCATCATCTATCACAAATACCTACTCTCCCCCTTTTTGGCTCGTAATGCCAAAGGCGGAATAGGAATGAAAGAATTAAGACAAAATCAGTATAAGAGATGAGATAACAGAAAATTAGAGTAAAATATCAAACATCATCTCAAATGCATTCAAATCAAGAACATCCAAAAGAGGTTTGTACTGAGTACAACCAATACAAAATGCATCAAATGTCTCAATCTAATACTAGGACTACAGTAAACTCCCAAATATAAAAGTGAAACATTAGAAGTATCCTAGTACATCAAATTAACTATCACTCCTCATCATCTGAAGTGAGATGAGACTCATAATAAGCTCTAAAATCACGAACATCTGTCTGTACTCCCAGCACTGCTGCATCGAGTGATCCAACTCTTCCACGGATTTCTGTGGTGAACTCCTGGTGGGATGAAATATGCGTCGAGAGATCCATCTGCATCTCTCTCATCATTCTGGCTAGATCATCAATCGTGGCCGGAGGTGGATGAGAGGATCCGGTACCAAAATCAGCTTCCTCCTCAATATCTCGAACTGAAGCATGTGAGAAACTCTGAGCGATGGTCTTTTTGTTGATTGGACCTTTCGGATTACGGGTAGGAACACCAGGAGGAGCAATAACCCCTTGAGAACCAAGGAGTTTAGTAATCAGGGAGCCAAACGGAAGAGCTCCAACCACAGTTTGAGTTTGATGGGCTTGAATCATCAAATCAATTATGTGTGCTGCAAGGTCAATATCATGCCCACGAAGGAGACTGAATAAAAATCGAGCTCTAGCTTCCCTAAGGTCTGCAGTATGAACCTTTGGGTGGATATTGGCACTCATTACTAGGTTTACAAGTCTTGCATCCCTAGTGAGTTTTGTTACTTCTATTAAGGAATCAACCCAAAGTGTAGGAGCACCACAAAGAAAGGTGACTACATTGTTCATAGATTCTTTATCCTCATCTTTCTTGTATTTATAAGAATAATAGGCATCTGGAACTCGAGGACAACCAAGAAATTTAGCAATGACATTTGGATTTATCAAAACTGATTGTTCTAAAGATCGAGATTTAAAAGACCAGGTTTTAGAGTTGATTTCAGAGAAATTTGAGTAAAATTCCTGGACTAACTGAATAGAAGCAGGACCGGATAAAGTGAGAAGACCTTCCCAGTGATGACCGGTAATGAGCTTAGAAAGGTAATAATCAACAAAATCTGAAATTCTAATGCTCCTTTCAACCATAACACCCTTTTTACTAAAATACTCACTATAAAGCCGAGCAGCACTAGGGCTAATGAAGGGACCCAATAGAACATTTGAAGATGAACTAGCTTTTCCCTTTTGTTTTCGGTTTTTATCTGCCAAAGACTTTTGGCGATTTTCAGTAGTAGAATCAACCATTCTACGGATTGGTCGATCCCCTATTGAAATCCCATGTCCTATTGGAGTGAAAGAGTATGGCTCATTGTGTTCCTCTTCCTCTAGAGGGGTCCTCTTGGTTGTTGAGGACCAATCTCCGGCGTTTAGAGACACCGGACATGAGGAATGCAAGAATAACTAAGGAGTATGAGAAAATCATGACGAATTTTTGATGCCCTAGATGTGAAAAGTAAACCAAAATCAAGAAAATGATTAAAGATTACCTTTTTAGATGCTAGGAGACCCTTGAAGTAGAAAGAGATGAACGTAAGAGAGATTTGGAGAAGAAGGGACCGAGAGATCGCTCTAGAGTTCGGAGAACAAAATAATAGGAAACTGAGAAATGAGGGTTTTATAACCCTGTTCACGAAAGACCAATCGATCGGTCATTAACACCGAGCGATCGGTGGTCTGGAAAATTTTCTGAAATTTTTTACTTATAATCATTTTTCTCCCCCTCAACCAAAGCAAGACTTAAACTCATTTTCACCTCAAAATCACCTAATAACTATGCACTTATGCAAACATTTATTTCATCAAAATCATAAAAAATATTTAACCAAGAATGTATCTTACAGAATAGTTATGAATAAGGATTATGTTAATAACTTTTAGTTTCTATAAGTGATTAATTTTGATTTTTGCATCAAATCCACATTTAGAGTAAATAAACGCTCAGAAGTAATGTGTGTGTAATATTAAAAATTCATAACATGACTCTGAGGATTGGTTTCATCCACAAAATAAGATTTTGACATTATAGCATAAAGGTACTCTAGAATGTTCAAAAACTAGAATTAAAACCAAGAACCATCCATAGAATTATGATGAGCAATGTTTACCCAAAATTTGATCTATAAGGTTATTTTAGTTTATGATCAAATTTTACACATTATCTTTTCTTTGGACATTGGTGACTTTCACTCAAGTGAGAAGGTAGCCCTCTCTAATGACAGTGGGGGGCTTTCACACTAGCAACCCATATAGATACCTACTGTTTGTCTAGGTAGCCATTTCTCACTGTTTGCATTCACTAGAAGCTATCACACAAACTCAAAGGTAGTCCTTTCCATGTCAATAATTTTTTAAAACTAGGGGGCTCACCTTATGGAATTTTAATCACTTTGGTTATACTAGATTTGATTAAACTAGGGAACCATATGATATAATATTAGAATCTATAAATAGGAACTAATACCATCTCAAAAATCAGTTAGAGTGCATGTGCAACACATAACATCAATGCTTACTCAACTCTAACTGAGATTGGTGACCATGACCATTTTAAATCACTAGATAGAATTAATAGTTGAACTATCCTTATTTACTCAATCCTATGAAAAATTTATCCTTGGAATTAATATTCAATTATGATTTCAAGGGAATAACTTTAAGCATTATGGTAGGAAAGAAGGTCATACAAACACATTATTTTTGCAACATTTTTCAATTTTTTGAATATTTTTGGATTTTTATTAATTAAAGAAAACAACAAAAAAATAGCTCTATGACTTAAAATCCAACAAGAATAACACATAGGCTATGAAGAAAGCACACCATCACTCAACTCCGCACAAACCAATGGATTTCCTAAGGAATTCAAACCTAAGGGAATTTAAGGGTTTTGTGAGAATGTCTGCATATTGTTTCTCTGTTTGGACATACTCAATACACACAACATTTTGCTCAACTAAATCACGAATGAAGTGATGCCTAATGTCAATGTGTTTTGTGCGAGAATGTTGAACGAGATTTTTGGAAATATTGATAGCACTTGAATTATCACAATACACAGTCATAGTGCCTTATTCAATCCCGTAATCATGCAACATCTGCTTCATCCACAGAAGTTGAGTACAACAACTGCCAGCTGCTATGTACTCAGCTTCGGCAGTGGACAATGAAATTGAATTCTGCTTTTTGCTAAGCCAAGCAACTAAGCAGTTTCCAATATAGAAACACCCTCCGGAGGTGCTCTTCCTATCATCAGTATTTCCGGCCCAGTCGGCATCGGAATATCCAACTATTGTGGCATTGGTATCAAAAGAATACCAGAGGCCAAATGATGGAGTTCCACTTACATATCGAATGATACGCTTGACTACAAGTAAGTGAGACTCTTTTGGGCTTGCTTGATAGCGGGCACATGCTCCAACATTAAAGACAATGTCTGGTCTAGTAGCAGTTAGGTAGAGCAAACTACCAATCATGCTTCTGTAAGAAGTTTGATCAACATCCTTGCCTGAAGTATCTTTACTAAGTTTTGTTGTAGAACTTATAGGAGTCCTAGCATGCTTAGCAGAACTCATACCAAATTTCTTCACCAGATTTTTAGCATATTTGATTTGAGATATTGAGATCCCAGAATCAAATTGCTTGATCTGAAGACCAAGGAAGAAACTCAGCTCACCTACCATGCTCATTTCAAATTCATTCTTCATTTGTTCGGCAAATGATTGAGCATGTAAGTCTAATGTGGAACCAAACACAATGTCATCAATATATATCTGGGCGATGACAATATCACCTTTCACATTTTTTATAAAAAGGGTTCTTTCTACTCCCCCTCTCGAAAATCCATTTTCCAAGAGATAAGTAGTCAACCTCTCATACCAAGCTCTTGGAGCTTGCTTTAAACCATAGAGAGCCCTCTTTGATCGATAAACTTGATCAAGGTAATGTGGATCTTCAAACCCTTTTGGTTGTTCCACATAGACTTCTTCCTGTAGAATGTCATTCAAAAATGCACTCTTAATATCCATTTGAAACAACTTGAATTTCATATGGCAAGCCACAGCTAGAAGAATTCTGATTGATTCTAGCCTGGCTACAGGAGCAAAGGTCTCATCGAAGTCAATGCCTTCAATTTGGGTGTATCCTTGTGCAAGTAACCTAGCCTTATTTCTTATGATAGTACCTTTTTCATCAGTTTTGTTCTTGAAAATCCATTTGGTACCTATCACATTTGTATAGTTAGGCCTAGGTACTAAATACCAAACATCATTCCTAGTAAACTGAAGTAACTCTTCTTGCATTGCATTGATCCAATTATCATCTGCAAGGGCTTCAGCTACATTCTTGGGTTCAAAAGATGAAGTATAGCAAATGTAGCTAACTTCATTTTCAATTTGTTTCATTGTTCTCACTCCACTTTCAAGATCACCAATTATATCTGTGGAGGTGTGAGGACTTATGACCCTTGGATGTGTGGGTTTTAATGGAGATGATTGCTTAGTAATAGGTGGAGTTGAAGAAGTTTCAACATTTTCATTTCCAGTATTATCATCATCCTCAAGTTGCACATTTTTAACACCAGAGTCATCCACAAGTACATTGATGGACTCCATAATTGTAGAGGTTCTCAAGTTATACACTCGATAAGCTCTACTGTTCGTGGAATATCCAAGAAATATCCCTTCATCACTCCGGGATTCAAATTTGCCCAGTTGCTCTCTATCCTTTAGGATATAGCATTTACTTCCGAATTCTCGAAAGTACTTGACACTTGGTTTCTTGTTATTCCACAACTCATATGAGGTTTTCTTTGTTCCAGGCCTTAGAAAAACTCGATTAACTATATAACAAGCAGTGTTCACTGCTTCAGCCCAGAAATGAGAAGCTAGATTATTGCTATGAAGCATAACTCTAGCCATCTCTTGGAGAACCCTGTTCTTCCTCTCCACAACACCATTCTGCTGAGGTGTAATGGGTGCAGAAAATTCATGTTTGAAACCCGACTCATCACAAAAGTCGTTATACTTAGAGTTTTCAAACTCCTTTCCATGATCACTTCGAATTCGAGTGATTGGGCATCTTTTCTCATTTTGAATTTTCAAGCAAATACTTTTGAAATTTTCAAAAGCATCGGATTTCTCTCTTATAAATGCCACCCATGACATTCTTGAGAAATCATCAACCATGACTAGGATGTATCGCTTTCCACCTAGACTTTCAGATCTTGTAGGACCTATAAGATCCATATGAATTAATTCCAGTGGATATGAAGTAGCAATACTTAAAGTCTTCTTATGTAGGGTTCTAATTTGTTTACCAATCTGACATGACCCACATATAGCAGTAGAAGGCTTTCCTAGTTTGGGCACACCTCTCACAAGTTCTTGCTTTGAAATTTTGCATAGGTCTTTGAAGTTCATATGACCTAGCCTACGGTGCCACAAATCAACTTCCTCAATTTTAGCCCTATTACAGACATTTGAGAAATTAGTACTAGGGATTAAGCCGTAGCAATTGTCAGTGGTTCTCAACCCTTCTAGAACACACTTACCCTTACCATTAATGACTAAGCATTTATTTTGGGTAAAGTGCACAACATGGTTATCATCACATAGTTGACTTATGCTAATCAAATTAACTTTTAGTCCTTCAACAAACAAGGCATTTTTCAATTTTGGTATGCCTGGTGAATCGATGATACCCTTCCCTTTAACTAATGACTTGCTTCCATCGCCAATAGTAACAATCCCATCTGGACAGTCCTCAAATTGAGTAAATAAGGACTTGTTACCTGTCATATGCTAAGAACACCCACTGTCAAAGTACCACATTTCTGTGTTTTGGGCTTTAAAGGCAGTATGAATGACAAGGCACTTAAGATCATCCTTTCTCACATACACAATTCTTAAACTTTGTTTACACATTTGAATATTGTTCTGTGTAGTAGAGACCTTTTTCTTTTTAGACCTTCTAGACCTCTTTCTGTTTAGTTCAGTTCTAGCATAATGATTTGTCACATTCTTTCCTCTTGAGTAATCATAAGGAGTTAATGGACCATTTTCATTTCTAGACATTTGAGCTATCCTATTGACATCTTCGCTCAAAATTCTAGATTTTTCAGCCAGAACTTGAATCTGTATTTTAAGATTCCCTTGACTTTGATTTTGGTTCCATGAACCATTTCGGGGAGCTCTTCTAAACGCATTACAGTTTGGTCGTATGTGACCTCTTACACCACAAAAGTGACATGTGGGTATGAATCTAGAAAAAGGAGGAGGATTTCTTCTAAAAGGAATTTGATTCCTCATAGCATTCACCCTAGGAGCTGCATTTCTAGGCTTTACAACATTTGTATAAGCCTTAGTACTTGATGTGGAAGGTGCATTCACTTTGGGATCAGAATGTATTGGTTCAAACACAGCACTAGCCATTGTACCAACAGCTAAAGGACCAGCTGGTGTGTTAGCATGTCCTATCCCAGATCTATTAGAATTTGATCCATATTTTCTAACTAATTCATCTAGGCAGCTAGTATTTCCAAACATTCTTACTTCTTTTTCAAGAGTATAGACCTTCTGAATCAAGTCAGTCTTGTCTTTAAGGGTTATATGATGTTTTTTTTCAAGAAATTTCACCTTATTGACAAGAGAATCTTTTAAAGATTCCAGCTCCACTAATTGAGTCCTTGACTCTTCAACTTCTTTCAAGGAAGTGTCTCTTTCAACTTCTAATCTTCTGAAAACATTAGTCAATGAGACATTTTCTTCCAAAAGACATTTAACTTTTTCAGAAAAAGCTTCTTTCTCATTTTCAAGCTGACTAAGTAGAGCATTCATCTCCTTTGCTTCTAGTTTATAAGTATCTCTTTCATTTTGAATGATTTTGAGTTTTTTGCTCAAAGAGATTTTTGCTTTAGTCAGTTTCAAACTTTCAGAATACAACTTATCATAAGTTGTTTTCAAATCTTCATCACTTTCAGAGTTAGTATGACTCTTCTCAGTGTCTGCACTTGACTCAGCGTGACTACTTTCATCATTTCGATCCTTCTCATCAACTAACGAGGTAGTCTCAAGAATCTCAGAAAGGGACACAGTGAAAGCAGTATGATTATCAGTTTCTTCACTAGAAGAAGAACTGTCTGATTTTTCATTCTCGGAATCACTGTCATCCCAACAGGCATTCATCACCTTGCCCTTACTTTTCTTCTTGTTAGGACAGTTAGGTGAAATATGACCGAAGCCATGACATTCATAACATTGAACACCGTGGGGTTTCTTGTCGCCACTCTTGGAATTTTTCTTGATTTCCCAGGGCTTAGACTTTGACTTCTCAAAAGATTTTCCTCCCTGTTTGGGATTGAACCTCTTTTTCGTTCTAAAAAATTTTCGAAATTTTTTAACGAAGAGTGTCATTTCTTCCTCATCCATCTCTCCATCACTGTTATCGTCATCCAAAGATTCCTTAATTGATTTCAAGGCTAAAGATTTGGTTTTCTTGGATGGTCTAAGATTGAGTTCATAAGTTTGGAGTGAACCAACTAATTCTTCAATCTTCAGAGAGTCAACATTTTTACTCTCTTCAATAGCAGTGACCTTGGGTTGAAATCTCTCAGGTAGAGATCTAAGGACTTTTCTAACTATCTTGGACTCAGTTAATCTTTCACCTAAGTTGAAACTAGCATTGACAATGTCACTAAGTTTTGCATAAAATTCATCAAATGTGTCAACGTCTTCCATTTTCAAATATTCAAATTTAGTGGTTAACATTTGGAGTTTTGAGATTTTAACAGTGGTCATACCCTCATGGGTAATCTCTAGTATGTCCCATGCCTCCTTTGCTGTTTCACATGAAGAAATTCGTCTGAATTCCTCAGCTGTGACTGCAGTAAAGATAGCATTGAGTCCTTTAGTATTCAAACCACTTGTCTCAAGCTCTTCTCTGGTCCATTCATTAGAATATTTGACGACAGTCAAATCACCTAGAGTTTTCACAGGCGTAGTCCACCCATTTTGGATAGACATCCAAATTCTCTCGTCAATCGATTTGAGAAAAGCTCTCATACAGGCTTTCCAATATGCGTAATTATTCCCATCGAACAGTGGGGGACGAGAGACTGAACCGCCCTCTCTTAGAGTACTCATGATCACAGAGTAAGATATACAGGATCACACTCAAGGGTTTAGACTTAAAGGTGAACCTGCTCTGATACCAATTGAAATTACTCTGATCAATGATCTCTATGACCTAGAGGGGGGGTGAATAGGTCTATCTAAGAACTTCTAACCAATTTTTAATTTTTAATCTAATTAGATTAGAAATCAATGAATCATTCATACAAACAATCCACACAAATCAAACACAGCAGATTTTTACGTGGAAAACCCTTACAGGAAAAAACCACGGGACCTCGTCCAGCAACAAACTTCACTATAAGAAGAATTCAAATACAAGACAAGACCTTACCCAAACCGGACTCGACGTTCCTAGGTACAAAATCTTACTCTTGATTTCCACGAACCAGCAAGTTCGATCTCCGATGTAGCAGCTTCGGTTCCTAACCGACCAAATCTTCTCAAGCTACTTCAATACCACGATCACACATGATCGATCTCCTTCCACGAAGGCTCCGGATCATACACCGGACATACACACGAAGTGTAGGGTTGTGAATCAATTTAGAAAGCTTCAAACCCTAGAGGGATCTCATACAGATTTGAGATCACACAATGCAAGATCAAACGAATAGATCTATACTTGCATTCTCTAGGATGATTGAAAAAGGAGGGATCACTAAAGATCTATGAAGAACAATGGAAAAAGCCCTAGAAGGGTTTCTCAGACCTCTACTCTTTCAAAAATAAACAAAGATACGAATTAGGTCTCCAAAAAGTTGTTTATATAGGGTTTAGAAAAGAGTCCAGAAAAAATAAAATTATGTTTACGAGGACCGATCGATCGGTGCTTATGACTGATCGCTCGATCCAAAACCGATCGATCTCTACTTTCACCGAGAGATCGGTTAAAAATTGTCTTTCTGGAAAAATACCCCATACAAAGTTTTTGACCAGTCGATAGCCACCGATCGCTTGGTAGGCCACCGATCAATCGGTCGCAACACCGAGCGATCGGTTGAGACAGAATTTCAGCCTAAACATTTTTCTTTTGTTTTTGTTTGATTCAAATTAGATCAAACCTCTTTGGTAGGCTTAAAACTATTCTCCTAGGTATGTTTAGAGTTATCTAAGTCAAATCCAACCTAGGTTAGGGTCTCTAAGTCCATTATCTGTCTAGATCCGGAGTAGAAGCTTTTTCTTCAATATCTTCGGTCTTCTTGAAACTTTAACTCTTCCGACAAGTTGAACAAGACACAACACTCATGACCTATCTAAAGATCACGGAATTTGCCAACACCTATTTCTGGATTTACAGTTATGCTCCCTCAAAATCATTCCTCAGCGTGATTATGAAAACATCAGTTATTTACATAAACCATTGTTTAATAATCACTTATAAGGGGTGAACCAACCACTGTTATATCTTAATTAATTAGAAATTAGGTAAGTTACCATAAAGATATATCTTACGCTTAATTAGAAAGATTTTCTTTCCTTTAAAATATTTTAATTAATTAAATGTATTTTCTTTTTGAAATTAATTTAATTGGGTAAGTTTCCTTAAAAGTGTCTTTTAATTAATTGAATATAAATTTCTTTCTTTTTAAATTATTTAATTAATAATTAATAATTATTTTCTGTTTAAAGGATGAATAGTATAAACGATCATGTATTCTTTTAAATCATTATCGTCATGACCAATACCTTATCCTACATATTTGGGACCTTTAACACAAATTCAGTTTCATTATTTCCTTTTATTAAGAGTCATAACTTCAGTTAAGTTATATGTGCTACTAAATATTTTCTTAGTAATTTTATCCACACCAGTTTCGGCATTCTTCTCATCTTGTTTGCACAAATTCACTTCTTACTAAAACTTTTTATGGTCATAAACGTTTACTAACAATCTCAATCGACTATTTTATATTTTAACACCTATCCTCATTTTATAAAAATAAATATATTTCAACATTAGCATGACATCACAAGCCACTCAGGTCAAATTTGCTTGTCGATCAATTGGACCCTAAACCATCACATTTTATGGGTTGATAAGGGTCGGATCTAAAATCACAAAATCACTGATTTCAACTTTCAAAACAAACATAACTCGTGACAAGTTAGGACTTGAATCCTTCAAGCAGTCCTTACCCTTTTATCCTATTGTAGGTCTTGTTGTCTTGCTAATTGACGCGGATGTGCCACATAAAATATGGAGGTCAATTTTTTGCCAACTTATTTGGCAATTATGTCTATAAGGGCATATGGCAGTATGAACCGTCCAGGAGTAGCTAGAAGCATTTTGTATGAAGAAGTAATGGGGCGTACTACCCCTAGGGCTGCAAGAACTATTTTGAAGTTTATAAAACTACTTTGTGCCAAGAAAGGGGGGAACAGTGACCATGACATACATCTGGAACCACTACCAATCAGTTAAATAGCTCATTTAAGTTTCAGCAAATCTAAATAGGTAATTGGTCATGAAGATTTGCTTAGATTTCAGAAATATTTTGCATTTAAGCTCCGTTTGTTTTGATGTAAAATAGGGGAAAACAAATGAAATTCATGTAAAATGTCAATTGTCCTATAGAAAATACACACGAAAAATGACATTTTCCGTGGAATTCTTTTGTTTTCCTCTATTTTACATCAAAACAAATGGAGCATTAATGAATTACCAAGTTTAGTAAGATTCTTTAAAGGATTTAATGTGTCTTTGAATGTTAATCCTCCCTCTAGGCCTATATAATCCCCTATTGTGGAATAAGTTTTCAGCATGTAGTGACTGATTCCCCGCGTCTTCTTTCTCATCTCTTTTCCCTTAGTTATTATATTAATGTCTCCTATACTCTTCTTTTGTATTTTTGAGTTCCTCAAACTCTCTTGTAAATTAAGAGGTACAAGAGATGTTTATGGCTGGAGAAGGATGTTAGAGTTTAGGTCACTGTTTATGACAGTTCAAGTAATTTTGGTAGAACCCCCAAGGATTCTCTTCAACTGGTAACCCTCTCTCTCTCTCTCTTTCCATTTCTTACTAGTGAAGTTGTAGAATACGTAGAAATGAGAGTGGGTTAGCATTCCTATGTATTACTGGTATTGATTTTGGAGAACAGAGTGATTTGAAAAGACAAAAAATCTTCCATTAAAAAAAACTCTTACCTTTAACTTTGATTGAATTATTAACTTAAAAATATAGAAAGAGAAAGGAAGATGAACCTGATTTGTCAAAATTTATTTGTAGTGATGATTATCAATTGCTGCAAAGATTATCTTAGTTCTTTTTAGATTTTTATTTTTGCTTCATTTTTGTGACCTTGGAGTTGTATTAGTTCTTTCAATGGTTATGAGGCATAGTTCATCTGTATTACAGGCATTGGATATGACCTAGCTCATCACCTTCGTCGTTATAGAATGAGCAATCCAATCAAATGCGAGGGAAAAGATCAAGATGCATGCAACAACTGTATTTCATGGGTGTGAGTACACGTTCATCTTAATGTTGGAACTCACTAGTAAATGAGATGGGAGAAAAAATTGTCCATTCTGTGTAGTGTATCCCACTCGTGTGTGTCAAAAGAGAGGAATAGAGGTTTTCATATTTTTTGTTTCCTCTATAAATAAATTTATATATATTTTGGACGTGCTAGAGTTCATGACGTATGCGAACATGATTAACGTTCACCCAAAGCATTTTTGGGAGGCACATTTGTAATTGTAAGTGCTATGAGTGACATACTTGAAATTAACTAAAAAAACTAAGTTTGAAACATTGACTAACTTTCTTTCTATAATTATAATACTGTCATCAACATTTCACTGTGTGAAGGATAAGAGATTTACGCATTGTGCCTCATAAAGTACCATTGGGCCTCAAAAAAGTAGGTCTATAGCAACTTTTTAAAGTAGAAATATTTATTCCTAAAATCTCTAAAATATTGTAGACATGCAATTAACCTTCAACTTAACAATCTAAAGTCCAACTAAGCATAATTTTCAAATAAGCACTTCTTTTTAGACTAGTGTTATCAAACGCCACTTAACTATCAAAACCCATATTAGAAAACCTCCCAAATCGTGTAACCCATTCTCAGGAGCTGATTACAAGGATTTGAACCATTATGTCAGATAACTCTTCTCCATGAAAGTGTGAAACCCATTTAGTTGTTTATCGGCTTCAGAAAGCAGGCTCACATTACTCTAGATGAGATATATTGAAATGTGAACTTGAAATAAAAAGTGATAGGATTTCTTTAAGTAGCCTTACTCTCTCTCTCCAACTGAAAGGATTAACCCAACAATACTACCGTATACAGATCAGAGGGTTATACATACAGATAAGTCCCATGGAAATAATAGTACAGGTTTAAGAAGTTTGTCTCTGAGATGAATAACATAATGGCTATTTATTCAATTCATTAAAACTGATAATTCTACTAAATGCATCCAAGGTTTCTTCGCAAAGGTGAAGATTGACAGTTGAATATAGGTGAATATTCGTAATTTATTAAAGGGACCATTAAAAATAAAAAATATGCACGTAATGCTTAATTACGGATGATTCACAGTTTCATACAACCCATTTCGGCACATAGATTAGAAATGGATGATTGAATGCAAATGGGTACCATCAATAAATTATTTCTGATTTGTGATTCTACCATACACAGCCCACTTGAGTTTAGATCTTCGTCTAAGACCTGGTGGTGAAATTAGTTTCTTGCACTCAATTACGCAAGATTGAGCATAAAAAAGGGACAAGAATGGATTAGATTAGAATGATCAAATTTATTGAAAGTTTTTAACACAGATTATTCTATTTGCAATCTCTAGTTTGAGGACAGAGACTCTAACCTCATCATAGAAATGGGATCCAAGTAGATTGAATGAAAGGACAGATGAAGCTTCTCTCCTGCGGCTGCTGCTAAGGTTTTTTTTTTTTACTCCATATGGATGGTTGGCAGCACAAAATACAAAGCGGCTGAGGTCGTCTTGGTTATCTGGAGGTGACGCGTCTTGGAGATGGACAATAAGTGGAACAGGGGGGTACATGGATAGTTTGAAATCATCTGCAGGCAGGGGCGGAGCCAGGGGGGCGGTTGTTATTCCTTCTTCGAGTGGGGTTAAATAGTGGGCCCTTCAATTTTTATTTTTATTTTTTAGTATAGTTGGGCCCCAAATTTTTTGTCTTTTATATTAGGGTTACAATAAAGAAAAATTGGGTAAAATACCCAAAACGGGTCGGATCTTAAATCGGGCCAAAATTCCGGGTCATCCGGGTCGCCAAACAGGTCTTCATGAATCCGGGTTGAATTGATGACAACTTCCAACAGATAGTCTTGCCTTATCCTAGTATTGAAGCCCAATTGCAGAACCTTCACGAGTTCTTTGATGTTTTGCATGAGGTAAGATTGAATGCTAATTCAAAGAAGTGCAGTTTTTACAGATAGCTTGGTGATCTTGGGATTTATGGGGTCTATAAAGGAAATTTGGTTGATTAAGGAAAGGCGCAAGTGTTACTGTACTGGCCAAAACCATCTACTATTCGTGACGTGCAAAGGTTTCATGGATTAGCATTCTACTGCCAATTTAATTATGAATTTTCAGCGATACTACTCCTTAAAAGTATTCCATGAAGAAAGCTAACTTCGAGAGGACCAAGTAAGCAAAGGACAGCATTCGTTTGATAAAGAAAAGTTTCTGGAAGCTCTTGTTCTTGCTTTTCCTTAAGAAAATTTTATAGGTTGATCGTGATGCTTCACATAGTGGGATAGATGCAGTTATAAATCAGGAAGGTCAATAGCATTTTTAGTGATAAAATGAAAGGGGCAAAGTTGAAGTACTCCGCATATGACATCTATGTCATTGTCCAAACACTGTCATTAGCGGCATTACACATAATCAATTTTGTATAATGAATATGTATTTAAATCCACAACCAAAATTGAACCAAAACCATGCCTAATGGGTATTCTATTTACAGGAATACTCCTCAACGTTAAAGCCTGAGGGTATCCACAGTAAGGTTGCTAAGGAACTTAGTCACAAAGCTACTTTTTTTTTTTGGTTCATTGGAGGCCACATGGACCTATGGGCTACACAATGAGGGGTAGCCCTACCCCTCCCATAGACCCCACAACCCTGCTGTAGATGGGATTCGATCCCAGGTCTCTGGTACGACGCCAAGATATTTTACCAACTAAACTAGTTGACACCTAAGTCACAAAGCTACTTTATTGAATACATTGAAGGCAAAGATAATTTGCTTTAGTACGTTTCAAGGAGCTATACCGAGATGGCTCTTATTTTGGGGCCAATGTAGGAGAGGTTACAAAATGATCATTAAACTGGTTATTCTATTCAACAAAGATTTATCATCAAGGGCGTGCGCCTACGTATATGGTATACCCATAGTTGCAGGGGAAACTATTTATTGGGTGGGCTTCTTGCTTTGCTTCTCATTTTTGTTTCTCACTCTAGTAATGCATATATAATGCAGCAGCAATATCTTCACGGGGTCGCCCCACCACTTGTTGGCGCCCACATAGGTGGGGCACAACTAAGGGTCTTGGCCATTTGTTTGCCTGAGCTATTGTGATAAAGGGATTTAATCGGCCCTTCCATCGGTTGCGGCTTTAGGGATTGGTGGTTGGTTGGTTCTTACATCAGTATACCATATTCCTTTCTCTGGATAGATCATACAAAATTGCGTGATGGAGAGCAGGTCATTTAGGGCATGATAAGAAATGGAAACTACTTAAAGATTGTTATTTTGGTCAAAGTTGCATTGAGAAGTGTCATGGTTGTGAACAAGTGTCATATATGCTGAACTTCAATGAGCCATTCTCAAACATGCTTATATACCCCACTTCCTGTACTTAAAGCCCCATGGCCGTACAGCATCATGGATTTCGTGTTAGGTCTTTTGCGGTCCCGACACTGTATAGAATCTATAGATAATATTTTGCATGTTTTTCACTGATTCTTGGATGCACTTTGTACCATGCTGTAGGGCATTTGAGGCTTTCAATGTGGCTTTTTTTTTTGATAAGTAATCATGGGTTTCATTAAAAAGAGAAGCAAAGATACAAGGATTCACAAATAGTTTACCTGGAACATATGAAAAAGAAACGGGCATGAGCTAAACAAATGGAACTACATACTAATACACTGTATCCCAAAAACGTTTCCCATTAGGCGGGAAAATCTAAAACCTTCCACTCATTTACATTGCCGCTAATCGAAACCAATCTTCAAGAAGCTTACAAACCCTTTGAGCAATCTATACTTCAAAGAGGTGATCAAGTTGCATGTTATCCCTGTATATCCCATTGGATCGTGATCCCTAATATCATTACTCACTTTTGACGCACATTTCGGAAGAAATTAGGAACTCAACTATGCTTTAGCAGTGCATACTTTCTTCTAACCAATGTGCAAACGGAGTTCGTCTGCAAGAGCATGGGTAATATACTTTACTACTTGGTTGGGAATAAGTTCAAGCAATGGAGTTTGATATTTCCACAAGAAAAGTTTACATATAACGGGACCAAGAATCGCACAACAGAAATGATTTCATTTGATATTGTGTAGGAAAAAAATCCAAAGTGTCCTAGATTTGGTTCCTGCACCAAATTTAATGAGAAACGAGAAGCTAGCTGACCACATTTGATCCATTCAAGAGCAAGTTTGTCAAAGAACTGGAGCTAACAATGCAAAGTAAGAAGAGGCTGCGGATAGACGTTAGTGAACCCTAGTATTTGGAGAAAGGGTGTGGTTTGTGCTTACTCGAGAGAGGAAAGTTTGCAGTTAGTACTTACAATGCAATAATAAGAAAGGGGTCTGTGCAAAGTCTTGATGTATATTGACGATAATGCATGTAAAATTATGCTGGTTGACAAAATTACTAAATCCGGCATTTTCAATGTGGGGGGATCTCACACCTTATAAATGTTCCAATTCTATGGTAGATGAGAAAGATAACCTGAATGCAAGTTCTTCCCAAGACTGATGCCTCCATCGATCAATGCCTAATTCATGTCCATCAAGCCCATATGCAGGTGCATCACATTCGAGATGCGTAGGAGATCAAAGAGCTGAATTGGAAATGAAATATCATTGGTAAGTGCTGAGAAAAGAAAACAACAATCGCAAGAACTGAGGCACTCCTTACTTGCTTTACTTTAGTTGTACAGGTAAAGTGGTCCATTCACTTTTAGTTATATGTGAAGGTATAGATTATAACATAATTAGATATCAAATTTGACAGCTTGGATTAAAAGTAGGGTTTTCTTTCTTGTAAATATCAAAAAATGAACTGCCAGTCATCTTTCTGGCTATTGGAGGGTTTTCTTTCTTGTAAATATCAAAAAATGAACTGCCAGTCATCTTTCTGGCTATTGGAAAATAAAAATAAAAATAAAAATAAAGCAGATTTCTGGACTGTGAGGTGTCAGCTCTTAATTCTCTCATGGGACGTGACTTTTAGCCCTTGTTTTGGTACTATTCAGCTTCTGATAACTGGACCTTGATATGGGAGGGATTTGAGGGGACTAGAGCATGTTGTTACCAACTGTTTACTGGATAAACATATTATACTAACTAGAATTATGAATTTCACGTACATGTATAAATAAATCTAAGCTGTCCACACTCTTACTCTTACGATTAACACATTTTTACTCCTCTTTTATCAAAATTTTTTTTCTCTTTAGTAATTCGTGTTTCTGTTTTATACTTATGAATTAGGTTAGAACAAGGAAAAAGCTTTCGAGAAGTGTTCTCTTTGAAAGAGTCAAAGTGTTAGATGATCATCAAACTGATAATGTATTTCGTGGATTTATACCGATGGCTACTGCATCAGATTTGTGAGTATTGGTTCACCTTCTTGTATCTGAATCACAGCCGTTATAGCTTTCTGTTAATTTGATAGTTCTGCATGTTTCCTAATGCTAGTAAGGTTTATATTTTTGAAGTTTGCAGAAAAGAATACCTTTAAACCTATTATTGAACCCACTTGTTCGATTGCTTAGTGTTCCATTCTTTTTAATAGAATGCTTGGCAAATGGAAATTGTTGTTCCTGATCAGCCATTCCGCAGCTGCATAAGGAACATCATGCTAATTGTACCACTTTAGTGTTGCTAATTGTACCACTTTAGTGTGCACCTATACATGTTGATCGTGATTTCACAAATGGAAACCATCAATATACATTTAATGAAAGTTAACCTTTTTGTTATACCCCACGAGGCCCATTTTGTTCCAATCGGCAACACAAATAGCAGGTGATTCAAAAATTACCATGTATTGATTTGGGTCAACACCTTTCAGAAAGTTTGGGCTTATTAAGCTACTTTTAAAATAAGAAAATATTAAAATAAATAAAAATAGAATATTGTTGGGAACGCCATTGAGTGATACGTGTAGATAGGTTATATATTTAAGTTATATAAGCAATCATATAGTGTTTATCTGCCCATACTGTTGCTCATAAAAAATTATGTTAGTTTATACTTTATGCTTTATGGTAGTATAAGATTCTTTCATCTTGTTTTAGCATTTTTAAAAATATTAATGTGGGTTTCTAGAGTTTTCATGAACTTCCTTTAAGTTCACTATATTTCCATTGCTATATGTTGGAGATGGGAAGATAGTCCAACAATTATGTTTTGAACCTTGTTTGGGAAGGTTTATGAATTATATGTATCTTTCTAGTGCTTAATTTTCATGGAACTTCTTTGTGGACTTTTATGGTGTGGATTTCTCCTAGTTTGTTTCCCTTGGTAATGGTTCAAAATATCGTCGAAATTTCGTAAATTTCGACAATATATATCGATTTCGCAGGGTGCTGAGACATTTGAACAAGAAATTTAGGTTTTTACAATATTTCGTAAATCTCGACCGATATCGTATTAAAAAAAAAATTAGAATAGTGAACTCGTGAGTTTTTACAATTTTTCGACAATCTCGACCGATATTTCGTAAATATCGTGCGATATTGTATTATATATATATATATATATATATCCTAGTATTATTTTTTTAAGGACATATTTTATTAAACATATTGACAATAAAAAATTAAATAAATCAAAAAATGATATATGGTAGTAGGTATACATATGTCAAAATTATTACTGTGCATAGAAATATATATGTACCATTTTAGATTAAACAATTAATGTTTCTCCTTGATTATAACTATTCTTTTTTGTCAAAAAATTCAACAAAACAAATCAAAAGTTAACAAAAAGAATAAAATGAGTTTACATAGATATCTGCTTCAATTGACTAAGAGAATAAAATGTAGTTAATGTTTTTTTATCATATACAGAAATATCATCATACATTGTCATCAGCGTCAACACACATCTTTGGCCTCCTTCTCATTGCATCTTTTATATATATTATTGTTTTTTTTTAATTTTTTTGATTCTCAAGTGTGTATTAACATCTATTTTAACATTTTCTTAAGTTTTAATGAAAAATTTCACATTTATTACCATTTTTTCAAAATTTTCATCCACGTGCGATATTGTTCCCACGATATCAATATATCTTGTGAAATATCCACAATATATCTTTTTTCCACGACTTGAAATGACATGCGAAATCAATCGAGATTGTCGAAAAATCGATCGATATTTACGAAATATCGGTCGAGATATATCCTAAATGTGAAATAGTCACCAAGTGGACTACTACAAGGAAGCTATCCAAGTTGCATGAACATTGTATCCAGTGTTGTAAAACACGAAGGCCTGATTTCATGGCATTGGGACCTCAAGATGCATTAGGGTTAAGTCTCACAAGAAAGTCTTACACTACCTCATTTTAACAAATAAATAAAAAATAAATAAAAATATTGAAAAATAATTCAGAAAAATTAATTAAATGATATATATATCTATTTGTGCTTGTGTGTGTACACGCATATGCAATACTATATAAATTATTCAATAAAAAAAAAATTAAGAGGCAAGAAAAGCTAAAATTTAGATTTATATTTTTGTTTATATACATATTGAAAGAAGGATAATGTTCAATCATGTGGTTGTTTTTGGATTCCAACAAATAATTACACACTCGTCCACGGGATGCCAATGTTCATCAACTACATATGTTAGACAATGAGTCCAAATCTTAGGAATATCTACTATGGAAATTAGAGTGAAATATGATCAAAAGTTTTAAAAAGCCTAAATATGTTAAATATAATAAGGAGAATGATTGTTTGCGCAGATGCGTCCTGCTAGGCCGAACGCACACACGTCCACAGGATGCCATGTGTCCCTTTTAACTTCTATAAATTGTGGTTAAGATTCCTTCACTCCTAGGGTTCATCCATCTAAAATAATCTCAAATTAGTTAACACTCATTAACTGTGGTTAAGATTCACTTACCCTTAGGGTTCATCCATCTAACCTTGGTTTTTAGAAAAATAACCTCAAGTTAACACTGATTAACTGTGGTTAAGATTCACCCACCCCTTAGGTTCATCCATCCAACCTTGGTTTTTTTTTTTTTAAATAAAACATATTAACTTTATATTAGCTAAACTTAATCATGATTAAAAAAAGGTAGAAAATGGACATGTGGAGGGTTGTGGGCGGGCACGCGTTCCGCTAGGTGGAACGCGTGGGTACATGGTATCACTTCCCATATAATAAAGTATGTGTTAATTTAGATTAATTACAAAATGAAAAAATAATAATAAAAGAAATTACGAGGCACACACCTTATGATTTAATGTTTGTCTTAGTAATACGGCTAAAACCGTATTTGTAATTAATGTATGATGTCCAAGTTTCAGTTATATGGCTAGAACCGTATTTTTTATTTATTAATGTATTGAGGCACATGCTTCAGACATAAAGTGAGTCTCACAGTTTAAGTTGTTAGCCTCAAGGTTGAGCCTAAACGTGTTTTTCTTGAGCGTCACACCTTGAGGCGTAAGCCTCTCACGCAGCCACGCCTTTTAGAACATTGGTTGTATCAGAGTTGTTTGCTTCTAGTTTGACATCGATCAGAGAAGCCATGTAAGAGGATGTTGGCTAACTTGATTCTTAGCCGATTAGCTTGATCCAGGCCCGCAAAAGGTTTGTCCGTCCGAATGTGTATCTCAAGTATGCATTTACGCTACAGCTTTCTAGAGTGGAATGACACCATTTACATATATCATCCACATGATGAGAACTAGTTTATTCAGATGCCATGTTCATGCACATGCATAATATGTTGATAATATTAGCACTTGATACACTGAAGTTTCTTAATGTTATATAATTTGTCCCAGTTTTCTTTCATATTCCTTCTGTCTGGCATGGATGCCCATGGCTGCAATTTAAGAAAAGAAAGCTGCAGCATTGGCTGCTGGGCTGGACTGGCAAAGCGACGATTCAGATGATGAGCCTAAGGTAAACTTGTTGTCTTTGATGGCTTGCATAATAACTCTTTGATTTACCCTACAAGATATGAGCCTCCTTACATGGTTTTCTGGATTTTGGTCAAGAACAGGCATTGAGAGTGGCGCCCTTGCCCAAACTCCTGAAAGATGAGGAGCATTATCGGCTTATTGTAGATGTCAGTATTTTGCATCCCATTCTTTTAACTTACGGAAAGTTGCCTATACACATATAATTATCAAATATATTGCAAAAATATTTGCTTATAGGTGTAAAGTGGGATGGGGTATTCACAGCCATCTCCTTAAACGTGCCCTTAACAAATAAGAGTCAATCTCTTTGGTTGTTCCCGTACTCTCTCTCTCTCTCTCTGAATCACTCTTTCAGAGTAAAATTAAAACCTCTACTCTCGGAAATAAAAAACCTAACTGACGGACCACAATGATTCAACAACCTCTTCTAAAAGCAATATATTGAGATATATTATAATTATGGGTGATTGGGTGTAGATACACGGTATAAGTGTATTATTGTAATCTAACATTATAAGTGATATAAATAACACAAAGGTGGAATCAATCCCCTAAGTTCTCCCTAATTTTTTCTTCTCCTCTCCTCTCCTTCCCTTTTCTCCTCTATTCCTCTAGGGTTTCTACTTCCTACTTGGAATCAGAGCATAAAGATCATCAAAATTATCAAGCAGGATTGCAAACCAGTGTTTTAAAAGGCGTGACTTATGAGAGGCTTAAGCCTCCACGTCACCTCGATGCAAGGCTCAACGAAAACACCTTGAGGCAAAAATTTCATGAGGCTAATGTCTCAAAATGTAAGGCTTGTTTTATGCCCGAGTCATGTGCAATTTAATCAAAAATAGGATTCTGGCCACATAGCTGAGACTTAAACGTTAATTATTTTTATTTTGTGTCCCTTGTGCATTAATCAAAAATGAAGATCTAGCCACATAACTAAGACTTAAACATTAAATTACGAGGTGAGTGCCTCATAATTTTTTTATCGATAAAGAAAAAGATGAATTTTTTCTTTTTCATTTTGTTATTAGTCTAAATTAACACTTAATTTATTATGTCCTAACATATTTAGGCTTTTTAAACCTTGTTGTATATATTTTCACTCTAATTTTCATAATAGATATTGCAAAGATTTGAAGCCATTATTTAACATATGTAGTTGGTGACTATGTTGTAATTGTTTGTTGAAATCCAAAATGAACCACATGATTGAACATTATCCATCTTTCAATATGTATATGAACAAAAAAATAAACCTTAATTTTAGTTTTTCTTGCCTCTTAAATTTATTTTTATAACTGAATAATTTATATAGTATTACATATGCGTGGACACACACACACACACACACACACACACACACACACACACATATATATATATTTATATTACCTTAATTTATTTTTTTTTGAATTTTTTTGTAATATTTTTATTTAGTATTTATTTATTTGTTAAAATGAGATAGTGTAAGGCTTTCTTATGAGGCTTAAGCCTCATACCTCAAGGCTTACGCCTCACTCATCTTGACGTTCAAACGCCATGCCCTACGCCTTTGCGTTTTAAAACACTATTGCAAACAACTCAAAAAGGGGAGAGGAGTTGTTGATGTCAGCCATCGTACAGGCAACAACCCTCCCTCCTTGAAAAAACTATACTAGGTTAGAGGGTGTTTTTTGTTTATTTTTTGGATAGAGTTTAGATGGTTTTTTCTCATCTGGAGTGTTTCGCAGGAAAAAATCTATTATCACATGGAGTATTGTTGGATGAGTTTCAATATTCCAGGATTTCTGAAACTTGTTTCGAGTAATTCTGTGGAGAATTGAAGTCGGGGTGATATTTTTTCCAATTTCTTAGTACCGTTTTCTAGTAGTTTTGTGTTTTCGAGGTGCTAAATCTCATATGTTTAGATTTAATTGATTTGTGGAGATTGACATAATATTTAAAAGATATTTGTAATAATTATCATCAATGTCAACTGAAGATAGGTCCGAAGTGTTTTCTAGGGTGTCCGGGAATCGCAGTTTGATGCCTATTACAAGTAGCTATGGTGATAACCATAGTGTGCATATCACAACTATAAATTAGGATGACACTAACTTACTGGAGTGATCTAAATCCATTAAGATGTATATCAGTGGGAGAGAGAAGCTAGGGTACTTGTCTACTTGAATGCTAGGGTGAAGGAGCTCACTCTTGATAATGGGTCGATTGAAAGATATAAGGTGAGATTGATTGCTAAGAGATACACACTGGCATATGGGATAGAGTATATAGGAAAACGTTTCCTCCAATTGCAAAAGATGACTCTATAAGAGTTATGTGGAGGATGTGAAGAATGTCTTCCTCCATGGAGATTTGCGGGAGGAAATGTATTTGTCTCTGCCACTAGGGTTCAAGCTTCCCAATAGTGAGGGAAAGATCTGCAAATTGAATAAATCGATATATTAACTGAAATAGTCCTCTGGGCTTGGTTCGAGAGGTTCAATTAGGTCTTGATGAGGATAAGTTACACACAGTCATGCCGATGACACACTCGTTTTGAGACGTCATGTGTACTTAATTACAACTTTAATTGTTTGTGCTGATGACTGGAAATAATTATCATGAGATCTAAAAGTTGAAGTTTCTAGTACAGGAGTTTGAAATCAATGACCTAGGAAGTCTCAAGTATTTTTTTGATATAGAGGTGGCTCGCTCCAAGAAGGGCATCTTTATATCACAGAGAGAAAGTATACCTTAAACTTGCATGAGGATACTGAAAAACTAGGGTGTTCAACTTAGAGATACTCTGATTGAATCAATTCATAAGTTGAGCACTGATGATATACCAAATGCTAGTTAGTAGTCTTCTCTTTATTTCACCGAGCCTGAGATTGCACATACTATCAGTGTGGTGAGCCAGTTCATGCACCTTGGATTCCTCGTTATGAAGCTGTTGAGAGGATTTTGCGTTATTTGAAAACTGCTCCAGGAAAAGGCATATTATTTTCTAATCATGGACTTCTTCGACTAGAAGCTTACACTGATGTTGACTGCTGGAAAATGTTTATGATCGATGGTCCACGATAGGTTATTTTGCCTTTCTTGGAGGTAATCTTATAACTTGAAGGAGTAAGAAGCAAAGTGTGGTGGTGAGGTCTACTGCTGAAGTTGAGTAAAGTAGATGTTCTAATGAACTTGTTCTGTGACAACATCGCAACGATCAACATTGTGATTGTACTAAACATAGAGATTGATAGGCACTTCATCTGAGAGCAGGCTATTTCTCAAAATCTGTGTTTGTAGTTTGTTATAACAGAAAATCGACTAGCTGATATGCAGGGGTGTCAAGGGACTGGGTTTGGGCCGGCCCGGCTCGGGACCGACTAGGCCCGATTAATAAATTGGCCAGGCTGGGTCAGCCCACTTATTAATCGGGCCAGGCCAGTCCATCTAAAAAAATCATGTGCAATTTTTTGCATGTAAACTAAACGGGCCTAATCAGGCTGAGTGAGTCGGGCTAAGCCCGGTTAGAAGCCTACTGAAACAAGCCATGGGCTTTAGACTCCAAGCCCAACCCAATTAATAATCGGGCTAGGTTGGTTTGTAGGCCGACCCGACCCATTGACACCCCTACTGATATGCTTACTGTATTGCCAAGGCAAAATTTAAAATTTGTTTGTAATAAGTTGGGCATGATATATACCTATGCTCAGCTTGAGGGGAAGTGTTGAGATATGTTATTATTATATTATTATGGGTGTAGATACACTGTATCATGTCATTAAGAGTATTATTGTAATCTTGCTTTATAAGTGATATAAGTAATAGAAAGCGAGAATCAAACCCACCCCTAAGCTTTCTCCCTAATTTTTCCTTTTCCTGTCATCTTTTTTTGAAACATTTTCTATACGAAAGTTCTCAAATTTTTTCTTCTTGGTGTAGTCTTCAAATATTTCTTTATGTACCTTTTCAATTCTCAAAGCTCTATCTAAAATTTCTAAGAATGAGGTAAACCTTTGAATTGTCGGTTTTCCTTTGATTGTTGCTTCAATCCATCCTCGAACTTGTCAACTCTCCATTGTTCATCCTCAACAAGCGTTTTTGAAAATCGGGAGAGCTGGTTGAATCTCTGTTCATGTTCGCTGACTGACATGTTGCCTTGAGTTAGCTGAAGAAATTTCATCTCCTTCCCCTTTCTCATGGAGACTGAAAAATATTTCTCATAAAATAATTCTGTAAATTTTACCCAGGAGATAGGCTTTTGATTTTCTAGAATTTTTCTCTCGACGATCGTCCACCAATTCTTAGCCTCTCCTGCCCACATGAAAATTGCTAACTCTGACTTAACATCTCTAGGGCATGCCATTGCCCAAAACATCTTCTCAAGCTCTCGAATCCAGTTTTCAGCCACTAATGGATCGGTGGCACCGGAGAACGAGTTCGGTCTAAGCTTCTTGAACTTCTCAAGTCTACTACCGTTCCCTTGTTCATGATCTAGATTAATAGGAACACAGTTCCAACTCTATTGTTGTTGGATCAATTCTGCTAAAGTAGTGATGGCTTCGAATGCTCCGGCTAGAGTATTTCTAGGCGCTTGTCTTGGCGGCATTATATCTAGTTAAGAAAATGACAATATTTTACTATCTCGCAATAGGGACATCAAAAATCTAATTCATCCAAAAGATCGTCCAAAATATTTCACTCATCTATTCTACTTAGTCTAATCATGCTTAATCTCATTTAGGCATAATAAGACTACCTCTTACACTCTCCTGGAGATGAGCTATATCTCCAGCGTTACCTCCTAACGTATACACAAGATTTCAAATTATCATTTGGTTCAAAATCAATAGTGTATCAGATACGATTTATTATGATGGTTATTGCTTTTAGCTCTTATATCAATTGTGACACCTTGAACCCACGCCTAGGGAATCAAGTTCCGAGACGCGCGCCCGTTCGTCATTATCATGCAAGCGGAAGACTTTACCCGCGAAAATACGAAAATTTTCAACTTTTCTTATGAGCTTACATAAGCAATAACAACAAGTCATCACAATAACCCATCATAAGCAAATGTGTTACCTCACTGATTACAGTAACCTTTACTTTTGACGCTACAACTGCACTGGTACACTTTCCAGACTCTATAAAGCGTATCTCCTTTCTAATTGGCAACCGCTTCAGAATCCGAAGACATAAAATGAGAGGAGTGTGCTATAGAGCTCAACAAAATCCACAATCCATCTAGGCTATTTTACACCTAGTAACAATCATCAATAACGATATAATATTACATTTTAGTTCTTATATTATATTAATATATCATATTGTAATCCGTGACCCGAGGTCACCCAGGGCTATTTCACTCTATCTTGAGGTTCCCAACTTTCAATTGCCAAGTTCACACAATCACCGTCCATGATAATAAATTATTGTTCTATTCTTGAGTCCACTAACTCACTATCCATTCCAGAATCTGTTATCATCATTCAAATCCATTACCATGACATCTCATACCATCATGATAACTGTCGAGATCATCTGCTTACATCCAATGAAATTGAACCTTGAGTCCTTAGACTTCGTACAATCTTGAGTCCCTACACTCAGCACATAATCCACATCTTGTACCATCTCAAGACACACTTAAGTACAATGATCCTTATTCATTTAGCTATCCTGGGACATACCTAAGTACAATGATTCTCATTCATTAACCTATATTGGGTCATCATTTGAATCCACGGGGCCTTTCACCTCAAAGTATCTTGTCTTTCGGAACTCAACCCTTTGGGTCATCCTTGAATCCACAAGGCCTTTCACCTCCAGGTATCTTGTTACCCTCAAACTCACCCTATCTTGGGTCATCTTCTGTTGAATTCACAAAGCCTTTCACTGCAAGGTACTGTTGGAATATACCAAAGTACAGAGGTCCTCACCCCTCAAGCCAACATTCATTTCTCCTGACCTAATCAGAGAGAATCACTGGATAACACTCCACCCACTCCCGACAATCAGTCACATACCTCGCCAAAGATAATCTCTGGGTAATACTTCATCCACTCCCGACGATCAGTCACACACCTCTCCAAAGATGAACCATGAATATTAATCCACCACTCCCGATAATCAGTCATGCACCTTGCCAAAGAGGATATTTGGGTATTATTCCACACATAACCCCCCCGGTCTTCACCCGATGACTGCCATGAACAACACCTCTGACATATCACACTCTGTTAAGAAGAACACCTCTGACATATCATCCTCTGTCAGAAACAACACCTTTGACATCAAATCCTGTCAGGAACTGACATCACATCACTTAATATAACCTATTTGGGATGTACCCGCCCCTGCTAAACTTCATCCTTCAAGGCAACCATCCTGTAACATCCTAGTCTCTATTGGGTGCATACCTGTCGATACAGGACAATGTTCCCCCAAAGTAACATCATTGAGTTCATAAACTTAATACATCACTGGGTCCGTAGACCCCAATCAAACATGGGTCAATAGGCCCAATGTCATCCTAACTCTCCCGACTATCAGCCACGGAGAAACTCCGGCTCTTAATGGATACCGCCTCTCCAGACCTAGTCAAAGAGGGACCACAGATAGCATTTCACACAGGTTAGATTTTGTAACCGTTGGAACTCTCCAATTATTCAAGCCCTACTTGAATAATTGAAATAGTTGGCCTCACGCTCGAGGGCTAAGTCCAACGATATACTAAATCTAACTGTAGGAACTCCCCAATTATTAAAGCCCTACTTGAATAATTGAAACAGTTGGCCTCACGCCCGAGGACCAAGTCCAAGGGTATACTGTCCCGATGTGGAACATTATCCGGTCGATGGACCATTCCTTCGCCTTACCCTGTCACAACAACATCACATGAGACAAGGATTATCCTGATGTGGGACTATATATACAAGGCCAATTGACCTACCATTTCCTTACAAGTGTTCAAAGATCATCACATCATACAAGGTGGTTCCGATAGGGAACACATTTAGGCCGATGGTTCCTTCCATCGCCCTACAAACACTCAAACAAACATTCCGATACCCAAGGGTGACGATACAACTTACCAGAACTCAATCCCGACTCCACGAGGATCCACTAGAAGTCCCAACATTGTCACAGCCCAAATAAACCCAATTCTGGGCATTGACGATCGATTGCCAGTGCTGGGTGATCGATCGCCCAAACTTCTATGTTATACATGATGCACAAAAAAGTCATTTAGATTGTAAGATTCTTATTAATTTGATTAATAGAGACTTCTTCTTGTGTATTCATTATGGGTAATTGACCATGATCATGAGATGATCTATACGATATGAGACATTGACAAAGGTCCTTAGGATATATTGTAGGAGAGCTATGTGATGGGACTATAACATGCAGATATAGCTTTCCAGTTCCTTATACCTTATGTAGTCACAACTATGGGTGAATTTTGGTACTTCACTTATATGGTTGCCACAATGCTAAGATGTTCTCAATAGTTGAGATGTAGTTTTATCTCAAACTATTATAGTGAAAACTACACATCAGCATATGGGTGCTTAAATGTACACTGACTGATTGCATGCAATGAGAGACCTCTTGCATAAACATACTATCAGATAGTTGATCTCTCATTCATATTGAACAGTTTTAATGATTCTTAGATCTGATAAGTTCATTTATAACTGAGCAGTAATCTAACTGTTTTGATTCCGCCAAAGTAATCTCTATCTTAGGGAATACGATATGTAAGCACCCAATTTTTACACCCTACCTTAACCATGGTCATCCCTAGCTGAGTCCCCAGTCAAAACCCTAAATCCTAGACCATACCCTAGGTAAACCCTACACCATAGATCAAACCCTAGGCTAACCCTACCTAAATCCTATGTCTAACCCTAGGTAAGCCCTAAACCTAACCCTATGTGAACCCTAAGCCTAAAATCCTACAGGCTCAAGGCCCATTAGCAAACCCATAAACCCCAAAACCCTAGTTTAACCCTAAGTAATACCCTAAACCCTAGTCTAAAACCCTAGCTAAATCCTAGGTCTAACCCTAGGTAAACCCTAAACCTAACCCTAGGCGTAGCCCTAGTCTAAACCCTAGATAAACCCTAGGCTAAAGCCCTTACGGGCTCAAGGCCCATTTCAACCCAAAAACCTAAGCCTTAGACCAAACCCTAGCTAAACCCTAGGTGTCGCGACCCAAAACCCACCCTAGAAGTTAGAGTGAATCTTGGACGAGACTTGACATGACTTGATAAACTATCCTACAAAAGAGAGTCAGAGCATGAAATAGTGGAAGTGAATACATGACACAGCGGAAGCAAGACATCTATTTCTTCTATATATAAACAAGTATCCCAAGTTATGTACAACATCCAAAAGATAGGGTGGACATGCCCACCACAAAATACACAAGTATCTCTCTATTGCCACTTTAATGTTCACTAGACATAATTTAGATAGGGCCATTTCTTCCCATCCTCTCCTTGAGGTTCCTCCTGAGGTACCTCCTCGATGTAATCTTCTTCCTCCCATGGACTGGAAGCATATATGTCAAAAGGAGCAGTTGCTCCACTAGTACATGCCGACATCAAAAGTAAGGCTGAGCGTGGAATACTCAGCGGGTACCTACTACTAACCAACAGTTCATAGAAACAGTACATAATAATAATGATAACAATAAGCTGAGCAATAACATTAAATAGAAAAACAAGCAATTGATATTCATGCATGTTTGAAATCATGATCGGTGAAACCTTGGTAAATTCTCCTGTACTTGTCTTGCCTTTGGAAAAACTTGTCTTGTCATGTCTTATTCTTGTCTTGTACTTGTGAAAACTTGCTTGTATGATCATGAATGCAAATGCATGTATGCTTGTCATGACATGATATGCACATGCTTGCTTACTTGCTTGAATTTAAACGTGCTTACTTGTCATGCATGCTTGGGATGTTGATACCCTTGAACAACTTGAAGTCGGGAGTGTAAACTCCCTTCAGCGAAACATGTCAAACTACTTGAAGTCGGGAGTGTAAACTCCCTTAAGCGAAATGCAATAGAAGCAACTTGAAGTTAAGCACCCTTCATGGAAACATGCATGCTTGAAAGGCACACTAACATCTTGCTTATCCTTGTGAAAAACGAGATAGGACATACCCAAGGATATGCCCTACCTTTTTACCAACACTTACGTTTGGGCTTGTCATGGTGTTCGTGAACCGAGTCATTTTATTTCTTGTCTTTTGTGAAATCAAAACCCGGTGCTCATGCTTGAAAATCCTAGTTCATGATCTACATGTCATGCTTGTGGGTCGTGTACATTTCAACACATGGAGTAATTGAACATTGATAAGGCAACAATTTATTAAAAGCAATTAAATCTACAAGCATGCAATTCTAGGAAGCGAGTAACTCTACAATCATGCTTTTCTAGAAGACGTGTAAAACTCATGTCATCCGTAAATCATAATGTCAAAATCTTAATTTAATTTCTCACACATACGTTTCATCAAACACTTGGTCTTCAATATTTTCTTAAGTCTTTTATTCTTGTTTTCATCCTTTACATTTCATCAAACATCTCTTGTGTGTTTATTATGTGTATAATACCCTTCCCATTTTCTCATCACATCACAACCATCCATAACCTCCATTTAAGAAAATCATCTCATATTATGTGAACTTTTAGGTAAAAGCAAGCAAATGTGGAAGCATCATGAGAAAATGAAGAAAACATGGCAAGTTGGGGAATAGAGGTACCGACCTTCAATAGGTGAGAGAATGTAATGATCTTGAAATTTCTTTTCCTATTTTTAAGAATGATTCAGTAATTTCTTTGAATAGGGATAATAAATGTGAGAATGAGAATAAGTTTATTGGGGTTAGTTAGAACCTATAAACAAACAAGGGCCACTAATGACCTTTCGGTAAATAAGAATTAGGGTTAATATAAATAGAACATGTCAAACCTAATCCTCATTATTTTTAATCTAAACTGAAATTTTGGAGAATAGAACGTGGGAGAGAAGGGAAAAAGAGGCTGCACTTTGGTAGAGCTTTCAAGCACCTAGATCGAGATTCGAGGCTTGAAGATTTGAGCTTCTTCCTCGTGGTGGTCTGATCCTTCAAGACAAGCGTGTTCGGGTAGGATTGAAGTATTAAAAGTCTGAGATTCAATCCTTTGAGGCAAGTGAATACTCCCCTATAATTAGAGTTTTGTTTTATCTTGAGTTCATATAGATTTATTAATATTTGCGTGATATTTAGGATAGAGATCTATGTACTTTGAAATATAATACGTAAATAATGTTTGAATAAAAAATTATAAATTGAAAGAACAATGGTGGGTAAATTAAGAAGGGTTTCGAGGGTTGGAAAATCGAGAAAAAAGGTTCAGAAGCTGAAAAAATAAAAATCGAAATATGGGGTTTGGGCTGGCGTTTCCAGCCAAATCGTTGATACTGATCGATCGGGGGCCTTGGGCCGATCGATCGGTGGTCACCGATTGATCACAGGCGACTCGCCGATCGATCGGCGGCGCTGTTTTGGGTGTTTTACAATGGTGATTTTGGGGGCAATATTTAATTGAATTAATTAAATAAAAATGATGAAAAATAATTAAATAAAACGAAAGAGAAGAAGGATAATAAAATGATTTAAATATTTATTCTTTGTGAAATAATTAATTTGGAATGGTTAATATTGTGAGTATATTAGATAAATTGCATATTCTCTTTATTTTAGAATGGCATGTTTAAAAGAATTTATTTCAATTATCATCTTATGTAATTGTAATTTTTTTAGTTTTACAATATTATGTCCTCTTTATTATGATGGTATGGGATGCCATAGTAAAGAGTGAGGTTAATGAATTAAAGGGAATAAGATTAAGGGATGACAAATATAGAGTAAGAGACTCTATAGGTCTAAAGTCTGAGGGAGAGCTTTGTGTAATCCCACTGAGAAGTTACGTGCCTCTTAGAGTGACTATCTTAGGTGAGCTATGTGTAAACCTAAGGGTCTCTGTATAAAACCATACAAGATTAATATTGTTGTCAATATGGTGAACTACGTGTAAACCTTATTGATAGAAGAACTGTGTAAACTGATAAATTAAATGATGCATATTCATATCTGTTGTTCATTGTTTTAATTATTTATAATGGTTGCATGTTGTTATATTCTCTTGCTGAGCCAAAAGCTCACCCTTGTTATATTTATTGATTTTTCAGGAAGTACCTGAAGGAATTTGGGAAAACGATCAAAAACTTAGTTAGTTGTTGGGTTTCTTTGTAGAACTTTAATTAGTACTTTTAATTTGAGGTAGAGTGTCATGTCAGTGAGATTTTATATGGATTGAGTTTTTCAGTTATTTACTCTTGTTGGTTTAAACTTAATGCTTGAGATATGCATTTGTTAATGGTAATTTATTTAGATTAAATTCCATTACCTCGGGATTTGTTTCAGGTTCACGCCTTGGAATTTGCACAATTATGAGATGTATTATGTGTAGGTTTTGGGGCGTGACAGATTGGTATCAGAGCATGGTTAAAGTAACCCTGATGTTTGTAGTGACACCTAAGAGAGTCCTTAGGGTCCTTGAGAGATTATTTCGTTGAGTTCTTCCTTCAATTGTTTTGTACAACCAGACTAATGTTTTCCTTATTTTTGTAATAAGGATTATATCTGGAAGGAGAGGAAAAGGGCGAGGTCAGGCAAGAGCAAGGGCTGGGGCATTTGAGGGTTTAGACCCAATGATTGATACAGTCTTCCAGGCACTGGGAGACACAGCAAAGCTTCTGGAGGAGTTTGCTCGTCAAGCAGGAAATCGGTGAGACACGTCTAGTCAGATTTCAGAGACCACACCCATGGCTGGTTTTGATTAAGGAATTCAAGAGGTTGAACCCTCCAGCATTCAGTGGAGCTGCAGATCCAATGGAAGCGGACAAGTGGGTCCAAGAACTTGAAAAGATCTTTGAGGTCATGGAGTGCAGCGAGATTCAGCGAAGGAAACTCGCATTTTTTCTGTTGAAGGGTGAAGCACATCATTGGTGGGATATGATTACCGGATTAGATGATGTATTTGAGATGGGTTGGGAGGAATTCAAGTTGAAATTCTATTCCAAGTATTTCCCGGAGAAAATTAGGGAGCAGAAGGCCTTAGAGTTTATTCACCTTGTTCAGGGATCAATGACTGTTGGTCAGTACGAGGCAAAGTTCGCTAAGCTGTCTCGTTTTGCCATGTATATGGTGGAGAGTGAGGAGCGCCGGGTGAGAAAATTTGAGCAAGGGTTGACTCCATCTATCAGGAAGATGATAGTGAGCCTTCGCCTGAGGACCCACGCAGAGGTAGTGGGGCGAGCTTTGGTGGTCGAACGTGATAATGTGGATTATCAGAAAGGCAGAGATCAGAGGTTTGAGTCGAGGGACAAGGGTAAGTTTGTGCCTGAGCCTCAGCAAGTGCAGAAAAATCACCCTAGAGTTCCACAGCAGCAGCCACAGTGGAAGTGATAGAAGGCAGTTGCTCCAGTCACATCTACAGCCTTATTACCTGTTATGCCAGCCGTAAATGCAGAGCCTAAGAGTTTTCTAGGGATCTGTTATAACTACAGGGAGAAGGGGCACATAGCAAGGATTTGTCCCAAGCCGAAGTGGACTGATCAGCCATAGGGTCAGGCTTCAAACTAGCAGAGAGGTCCTGCAAGAGTGTTTGTAGTAGTTCAGAAGGAGGCGGATGCATCTAAGGCACTAGTGGAAGGTACCCTCCCCATTTATCATTGTGTCACTAAAGTTTTGTTCGATTAAGAAGCATCTCATTCTTTCATTTCAACATCTTTTGTGAATGTCTTGGGCTTAGTGCCAAAAAAATTAGAGGTTGTTTTGTCAGTTATAACACCAATGGGAGAGTCAGCTTATTTTGATCAAGTTTGTAGAGACTGTCCGGTTAAAATTGGGGATAGGATTTTGTCAGCAGATTTTGTGCTCCTTGGGATACGAGAGTTTGATGTTATCTTAAGCATGGATTGGTTAGCTGTCTTCCATGCTAAGATAGACTGTTTTGGAAAGACAATAACTTTCTCAATCCCTGGAAAAATACCTTTTTCTTTTCGGAGTTGTTATTCGGGGGAAGTTTTGATCAAAGGTTCTCTTTAATATTGAGAGTGTGGGGAAGAGTATTAGTGTGCAGGTAATTCCTGTTGTCTCCGAGTTTGAAAACGTGTTTAGAAATATACCGGTTGCCTTCGAGGGAAATAGATTTTGGTATTGATTTGGTGCCGGGAACCTCGCCGATATCGAGAGCCCCATACAGGATGGCACCGGTAGAGTTGAAGGAACTGAAGAGTCAGATCCAAGAGTTATTAGATCAAGGCTTTGTTCAACTGAGTACATCACCTTGGGGCGCGCCGGTTTTGTTCGTTAAGAAGGACGGATCTATGCGATTATGCATCGATTTCCGGCAATTGAATAAAGTAACCATCAATAATAAGTACCCTTTACTGAGAATTGATGACTTATTCGATTAACTTAAGGGAGCAAGGTGGTTCTCTAAGATTGATCTAAGATCGGGTTATCACCAGTTGAGGGTGAAGGAGGAGGATGTTTCAAAGACCGCTTTTCGAACACGGTATGGGTACTATGAGGTTTTAGTCATGCCATTTGGGCTGACTAATGCATTAGCTGCGTTCATGGAATTAATGAACCGAGTGTTCAAGCCTTTCTTGTATCAGTTTATAGTAGTATTTGTGGACGACATTCTGGTGTATTCGAGGTCCAGAAAAGAGCATCAGCAGCATCTTCGCATCACACTTCATACACTTCGAGAGCATCAGTTGTATGCTAAGTTGTCAAAGTGTGAATTTTGGCAGAAAGAAGTTAACTTTTTGAGACACATGGTTTCCAAGGATGGAGTGTCAGTGGACCCTGCTAAAGTTGAAACGGTGATGAATTGGGAACAACCTAAGTCTGTTTCGGAGATCCGCAGTTTCTTGAGTCTTGCGGGTTACTATCGGCGTTTTATTGAAGGGTTTTCGAAGATTTCCTCACCGTTGACAAATCTGACGAAGAAAGATGTGAAGTTTGTTTGGGATGATAAGTGCGAGCAGGCATTTGTTGAGCTAAAGTATAGATTGACTTCAGCACCAATTTTGACTATTCCAGAGGGAAGAGGGAGACTAGTGATCTATAATGATGTGTTGCATCAGGGATTAAGTTGTGTGTTAATACAGAATGGGAAGGTTGTTGCCTATGCATCCTGACAGCTGAAGGTTCATGAGAAGAACTATCCAACTCATGGCCTGGAATTGGCAGCTGTGGTTTTTGCCTTGAAGATTTGGAGGCATTACCTGTATGGTGAGAAGTTTGAACTCTTCTCTTACCATAAGAGCTTGAAGTATTTTTTCTCACAAAATGAGTTGAACATGAGGCAACGACGGTGGATGGAACATCTAAAGGACTATGATTTCACGCTCCAGTATCACCCTAGGAAAGCTAATGTGGTAGCTAATGCTCTGAGTCGCAAACCTAGAGGGTTGGTTGCACTTATGATGGTTCAGGAGTGGCGGATGCTTGAGACGGTGTCAGAATTTGACCTTTGCCTAGTTCAGAGTGAGGCTAAAGCTCTTCTTGGCAGTCTAATGGTTCAACCATCGTTGATCAGTAGAATTATTCATGCTCAGTTGCATGATGAGAAGATTTAGTCAAGAGTAGTGGAATCAGTTGTGGATGACTCTTCAGAATGGACCTTAAGGTCGGATAACGGTCTAAGATTTCGTGGTAGACTTTGTGTTCTAGATCTGGTATATCTAAAGAGGGCAGTTTTGGACGAGGCTCATCGTTCCAAATTTACAGTCCATCCAGGTGGTACAAAGATGTATCAGGATCTCTGTAGACATTTTTGGTGGGATGGCATGAAGAGGGACGTTGCTGAACATGTGTCGAAATGCTTCACCTATTAGCAAGTGAAGGCTGAGCACCAGAGACCAGCTGGGCCTTTACAATCTTTGCCTATCGTGGAATGGAAGTGGGAGTGCATTTCCATGGATTTTTTTGTTGGATTACCGAAGTCGAAGTAGGGTTTTGATGCGATTTGGGTAATAGTAAACCGTTTGACCAAGTCTGCTCATTTCCTTCCTGTTCGTACTACTTACTCTATGGATGAATTCAGTAAACTGTTTGTCAATGAGATAGTCAAGCTTCACGGAGTTCCGACGTCAATAGTCTCAGATCGGGATTCTCGTTTTACATCTAGATTTTGGAAGAGTTTCCAAAAAGCCTTGGGGGCATCATTAGAATTCAGTACTACGTTTCATCCTCAAACCGATGGTCAGACAGAGAGGGTTAACCAGGTTATGGAGGACATGCTTTGCAGAGACCCGAATCTTTTTCATACTTTTTATGCAAGTATTAAGGGTATTTTAGTCTTTATCATGTTTTAATGCGTGTGTATTTATATCCAATTGTGTGGTGTGTTCTAGGCTTAATCAAACTTGTAAAGAGAGGGATGTCATAACATACCCTCAACTTTAGGAAGCTCTAGTTTTGTCACCGTTTATTAGAATTGAGTGATTTTTAAACCATTAGAAAGGTATTGGAACCCTCTTCAAGGTTCATGTTGAATGTTTTTCCTTATTTTCAGTTTAAGCTAAGTCAAAAGTGGGTTTTCCAATATTTTGCCTGATGAAATTGCAGATCAGTCCACTTATAGGCCCATTTAGACCTTTAAAAACTCAAAATTAGGATTTTTGTAAATCATGAAAGTTGTTCCCCTTCGAAAGACAAGTCCAACGCAAGTTTAATTATCAAAATCCAATAAGCAAGTCAAAAGTTATGGTCAAAATACTAAATTAACGTAAAAGTCAGTTGAAATGAGGAGCTGCGATAGATCGCAATGTAATTGCGATCGATCGCAATCTAGGTGCAATAGATGGCAACCTAAGTGCGATCGATCGCATTCAGTCGATTTCAGGGTTTTTCTTCGGGTCTAAGTGCGATAGATCGCAACTTTAGGTGTGATAGATCACAACTATAGGTGCGATCAATCGCAATGTAATTGCGATCGATTGTAATCGCGCCGTATTTTTTTTAAAAGCTTTTTTTTTTGGGTTTTTCACCCTTGGGGTTATAAATAGGGACCCTATTTCGAGGTCTTATGGTATTCTACCCATTTCTAACCTAATTTGGCAAATAGGGAGAGGAACCCTAGCCTTTTGAGGGAGAAATTGCTTGGAGAAGAAGGAGATTGCTAGGAGATTGCAAGGAGAGCTTGGAGCTTTTCCTCAAAGCTTCTCGGGAGCGATTTGGATCCAAGGGAAGGATCCCTAAGGTCGATAAACTCTCTAACTCAACCCTATTATTGATGTTTTGTGAATATTAGTATAATGTAAATGATAGAAATGGAGATTGATTATGTTTTCCCTAATTATGTATGGATTAAGCATGTTAGAGATGGAAATAGGTTTATACTATGGATGAATTGAATGGAGGAAGGGAAATACTATGAAGGATTAGGATGAATGTATGGATGTGGATTATGTTTGGATTGTGTCGATGGATTATGGTGTGATGGAATGTTAAGAATGTGAAAAGGCAAAGTATCCATAATTAACGCACTCTAGATGTTTGTTGAAATGTCTAAGAATGATAAATATTAGTATATGCTTTTGATTATCAAGAAATTAAGTTAAATGGATATTGTTGTCGTTATGATAAATTATGCCCTATTTACTTGTATGGTGATCGGTATTCGGGTAGGTCAAACCTTAGAGGAAAATCCTCCACGTTGGGAATTCTCTAACTAGGGAGATGTAACCTAACGGAGTTTCCTAACCGAAGATTGAAATCTAAGGGATGACTTATTTGAATTCCAATCACGACACTCAAGCACACGTACACTTGCATAGTAAGTATTAAAGTCTCATGAGTCCACTTGTCTCACAAGCATGCATGCATTGGATACGAACATGTTACAACATATGCCATGAAAGAATGATCCCCCACTACGAACATCCACTCTACGCGTTGTCGCACTCATGTTATGCTATGAAAGAATGATCCCCTATTACGAACATCCACTCTAAGCGTTGTCGAACATTATGAATTATGCGTTGCCGGGACAAAACACTATGAATTATGCGTTGAAGGAACAAACACACTATGAATCATGCTTGTATGAGTCTATGCATATGTTAAAGCAAGTTCATGGATAAGAGTTGCACGAGTACACGAGTCAAGATGATGTTATGACATGTTATATGCTCCACACTCTGATTATGCCTATTTTACATGAAATTATTATGATTAAGCTTAGATAAACTAAGTTATGATATTATTATTGTTCATGCTATCTTATGTTGTTGTTAGTTTGTTTATCCACTAAGTATTCCATACTCAGTCGACTTGTCATTGTCTTCAGGTTTAGGAGAAGAGCCGTGGACTGAGGAGGTGTTCACCGAAGAGGGAGAAGAAGGTGAGCTTCCTAAGGAGGAGGCTAGGGATTTTGATAGTCATCCCTATTGAGTGGTTTTAGTATTTCTGTTTGGACGAGATGTCTATATTAGACTTTTTGACTTTTAGTTGATGTTCCCTTAGTTGTTTTACCCTATTGATGGTTTTAGACTACTTCGTTTATGAGGAGTTATGATATGTGGATTATCATTGTACAGGTTGGTTTGACTTTTTATGATTGAAATTTTACCATCCTCATTTTTGGAGACGCGTGTAGTATGCCTTGTATGCATGGATTTTAAGCAGGTTTAAGTAAAGTGACGATTCCAAAGTCCTATTTTAGCCTTGTAGGATTTTGGGGTCATTACAGAGGTGGTATCAGAGCTCAAGGCATTAGTGTCCTTAGAGCTAAGGTATTAAGTATAGGATATAGGAAAATGTCAATCTTAGGGAAGCAACATCAAGCTTAGGACTTTAAAATTGTTGAGCATTGAGTTTTGGTTAAGTGTAGACTTAAGAATTTATGTGAGCGTGTTTCTAAATGGATTGTCTTCTTCTTCTCAGGATTATAGATATGAGGAGTGGCGGAAGAAATAATAGGAATGGAGGTGGCAGTGTGACTGATGGGGATACCCCAGATGGTACTCCCCAGGCTAATGTGAGTCAGGCTATGGAAGCTATTGCTACAGCCATAGAGAGACAGGCTGAAATTATGGCTCAACAAACTGCATTGCTAGCAGCTGGTCAAACTAGGCAAGAGAGGCCAGTTGAGGTCCACCCACACCGACATAATGGAGTGGAAGCTTTCAGGAGGATGAGTCCTCCAGCCTTCTATAGGAGCACGGATCCATCGGTGGCAGAGTTGTGGATTATGCAATTAGAGAAGATATTCTTTGTGCTCGAGGCTACTGATGAACAAAGGGTGAGATGGGCCTCATTCATGATAGAAGGAGAGGCAGAACATTGGTAGAGGGCAGCATCCAAGAAGTGAAATGAGGTACGAGTTGGACTGGAGTGGACATGGGGAGAGTTCCTTGATGTCTTTTATGAACAGTATTTTTCGATATCTGTGAGGGAGCAGAAAGAGATCGAGTTCTCTACTCTTCGATAGGGGAGCATGTCAGTGGCCGAGTATGAGACCAAGTTTGTAGAGTTATCCCGGTTTGCGCCTCATCTGGTCACTACGGAGAGTATGAAGGCAAGAAGATTTGAAGGAGGTTTGAGGGATCACATTCGAGACAAGGTTGAGATCCTACGTCTTGGATCATGCCGAGAGGTAAGAGAACGAGCTTTGATTGCCGAGAGGAGGTTGGCTGAGTTTTTGAGGAAGAAGGGACTGCAGGAAGGCAAGTATGGCCCGTGGGATAAGAGGCCAAGGATGGCAAGCCCAACACCAATGGCTAGGCCAACCCCGTATCAGAGGCCAGTAGTTGCACCCACCGTTCACCGTGCTACTCCTCAGGCACCACGAGCCGCCCCACCTGCTCCATGGGTGACTACGTATGAGGTATGCCGTTATTGTAGTAAAAGGCATGTGCCGGGTGAGTGTCGAGCAGTCACAGGAGGATGCTTTTATTGTGGTAGTATTGAGCATTGGATTCATGATTGCCTAGTTCGGGATATGCAGATGCCACCACAGAGTCAGCCCCAGGGAGCTAGACCTCCAGTCAGGTAGCCAGTACAACAAAGGCCATCTCAGGGTCAGAGGCCCCAGCAGCCTCGCCAGCTAGTTCAGGCTTGAGTGTTTGCCATTTCCGAGCAGGATGCACAGGCGTCCAATGACGTTGTGCAAGGTACGTTTAAATCATAGATTAAATTATATATGATGTTATTCTGTTTGTATGATGTGATGTTTGCTACTGTGTATAAACATTCTAAATAAGTAAGAGTTATTGTTAATTAATAATTCCTAAGGGATAAGTTGTAATTGGAGAAGGATTAGGATAAGATCCTAATCTATAAATACCCCAACACCCCAAACTGTGTGGGACAACTCTCTCTCTCAATTATCCTCTCCAAAACCGTGAGCCCCAAGGGAATAACCCCTTGGATTTTCGTGAGCTTCTAGGTTTAGCGTCTTGAACCCTTAGTGTTTGGGGTGATAGAAAGTCTACACCACTTTCTTCTTCTTCTCTTTGCTTCTACAATACCAAGTGGAGATTCTAAAGCTTCACGGGGATAGCGAAGAACAAGGATCGAGCTTTGAGTATTTCTTCGAGAAATCTCTACAAAGAGTTTTGACGGTTCGAGTTGGTTTTTGCTTCACCGGTGAACATCATTCACCGAGGTAATATGTCTTAAACTTGTAGATAGTATTAGTTGCTTTCAAATGGTGTAAAGATCATCGGGATCCAGTTTTTCGCATAGATTTTTATCTGGATTCCTTTCATTCTGCATGTGGGGGATCAATTGTCCCTACTGGGGGATCGATTGCCCAGGCTCTAGTGAGTCTAAATCTGGGGTTTTTACACCCTACACCGAGGATACATCCCTCTACTCATTTTTTCACTCATCACCACCCTTCCATACATCATCCACGGAGTCTCCGACCATTTTTTCCATCCACGACATTCAAAACATGCATTCCACATAAAATCAAATAGCTTAAAATAGGAAAAATAAGATAAAAGGAGTTTTATCTCCCTACACAAATTTCGAGACATCGGGGGAAGAAATGGACACCACCAACGCGCTTAGAAGAATGATCAACCCCAAGGTGAAGCTCCTTGCCTTCAAATCTTCACTTTCTCTCTCTAACTTTTCCTCTTTCTCTTTCTACATGCAGATCGAGGTGCCAGGGAAGAAAGAAGTTGCCGCCAATGTGTCGGGGCATCGAAATACCCCAAGGTAGCTTCCCCTTTCCTTTCTCTCTCTTCTTTCTCTTTCTCTTTCTCTCTCTAGATTTTCTCTCTCTAGAATGAGTTGGGCAGAGCTTCGGCTCTCCCTCTCTCTGCTTGTGAGAAAATGAGGAGGGCTTGCCCTCCTTATATAGGCAAGGGAGAGGGTGAGGTGTCCCTTCCCATGATGTCATCAATGACATCAAAAGTGATGTCATCGCTTTGGCCGGTTTGACCGTGTTTGACTTTCCACACATATGTCCTCCAAAACCCTACTAAATGTCATCCGATTTTGACGAAACTTCAGGTGACCAAACTTGGGACAGTTCGTCACTTGCGATAGAAATTTCAAAGAAAAATACTTTATTTTGACAATCAAAAGCAAGTCTGGAAGAAAACTGCAATACCCATTAATTTCCTGATTTTAGACACAAAATATGCTGCCATTTCTTCATATGAGATGATGAACTGCCGAAACGACAAACAGCCGTCCACAGGATCTACTGACACGCAGTGGTACAAGTTTTGTGGATTTCTATTAGAATCTCCAACAAATATGGAGTCCCAACTGATCTTCAGAATCTGTAAATTTCTTGTTTTCTCAATTTTCTTACGCACAAGACTTTCACGGTCTCGTGAATCGATACACGATGAAATCAGTACGACAGGTGATCGTCCAAATAGTCGGTTTGTACATTGTGTACGTTTTTCGAGGAAAAACACTAAAGTTTTATCGGTACAATCCAATCCCGAGTAAAACCCACTCTTCACTAATTTAACAAACACTTAACTAATTCATCTCCGTTAAGGACCTATAATCCCATAGTTTTATTCTATTAAAATTCCTGGTCATTACATAAAACATGTGTGTAGCCTGAAAACTATCCACCTTTCTGGAAGAACCCCAGATGAGGATATAGACTCGTCCTCTCCGTCAAAGGTACCTCATCACCTTCTCCATCCTTACGAGAACCTACCGGAATACCTGTCTATGCTCCAACTGTGAAAGAGACCTTAGATAAGCTTTCAACACTCTGCATAACATCTGGTTTTCGTTTTCCTACAAACTTTATAGTAGCCCCACTTACCACTGTATTACCATTCAGGAGATATAATCCATCACACTTCTTCCCCGTCATCAAAACTAAGCATCCCCGCTTAATTTTAATAACTTCACCTGTAATTGTGTAACAACATCCCTTGAAGTCTAACTTTTCCAGAGAAATTAAATTCCTTCGTAACTTAGGGACATAAGCTACCCCTCTCAATGTGCAAATAGCTCCATCAAATATTCTTATCTTTACAATTCCAAACATCATGATTTCACATTCAAATCTATGACCCAAGAACACTTTTCCTACCATCTTTTGGAAAGTATCAAAGAATTCCATATTTGAGCACATATGAAACAAAACCCTCGAATCTAAAATCCATTCACCAGAAGAATTGTTCATACCTTTGAAGTTTTGAAAGCATCTCCAATGTAGTTCTCATTATCATGTGCTATTGCCGCCCGAAAAATCTCCTCAGGAAGAATCTCTCTTCCCCTCAGCACGTAGTGGACACTCCCTTTTAAAATGTCCTAATTCTTTCTAATGATAGCACTAAACCCCACTTTTTCCATTGGATTTGGATCTGTCTGCCCTTGCCTTTTCTAGATCCTCTTTCCAAGTCTTGTCCTCTTCCACGATCGAGCAACCATAGCATGATTTTGATTTCCATTATAATTTGATTTCCACCTAATCTTGTTAAAAATCAATGCCGTTGTGACCTCCTCCATCTGCAATGTATCTTTGCCATACAAGAATGTAGTCACCAAGTGGTTATATGAATCCGGAAGTGATGTAAGAAATAACATGACCTGGTCTTCTTATCCACCTTGACATCAACTTTCTGCAATTGATTTAAGATCTTGTTGAACACTTTCTTGTGCTCCATGAGATCAGCACTCTCCTCCATCTTCAAGGCAATTATGTGCCTTTTAAGAAATAAATGGTTGGTAAGGCTAGTTCCGATATAGAGCTTTTCTAACTTCTTCTAGAGTTCTGGTACCAATTCCTCATACATAACGTTATGCATCACATTATCAACAAGACAGAGGCGTATTGTGCTGACTGTCTTTGCCTCAATATTTTCTCAATTTGCATCGGGCATCTCTTCGGTTTATCAGACTCCCCTTTCAATATTCTTGTGAGACCCTGTTGAACTAGGAGATTTTTTACCTTCCTTTGCCACAGATTAAAACTCAATTTTTTGTTAAACATCTCCAGAGAAAATTGTCTAGAATTTTTCAAAGCCATTGAAAAATAAGCAACCCTGAGCTCTAATACCAGTTGTTGGGAAATACAATAGAATACCAATGAAAAAGAATGATCAAGCACTCACCAAAGGGAACAGAAGAGATATACATAATTCGAAAATAACCTGACTACATCCACGGGTCAAGATCCGATTACTCCTTTATTCAAGGAAACCTTAAGGAACCAGTACAAAAACACTCAACTCACATTCTCAATGAAAACCCAAAGGAGAATATTCCTATTTATCCTTTCTTAAACCTTTCTCAAGCACTAGTATGCTTTATTCCTTTCTATTATCTCGCTCTCTCAATGCATAAACATCCCCCTTATGAAACCCTAGAACCATAACTACGTCTTATATAGGCCTAAACAAGAGACCTAGACAATTAGAAAGTCCCATACTTGGAATAGTGGTTTCCAAAAAACAAAACGAACATAAAACTCACATTGGTCAATCGATCGGTGCCTAGTGGTGATCGATTGGTTCGCTCTAGGTGTTTTCCGGATTTTGCCGTGTCGCTGATCGATCATCGCCTAGTGGACCGATCGATTGGTGCTCCTTCATTTTGTCCAATTCGAGCCAATCTTCACACCTACCACCACCACCACAAGCCTCATCAACCAATCCATACCACCACAACCACCTCCACTCCTCACTTCCCAGTCCACCGCCACCACCTCCATTAACACCACCATCATCCCTAATTCTGAGCACCCCCACCATAACCACCTTCATTTTCATCTCACCCCCATCAAAATCACTCCCACACATTGTTACCACTCCCATTGCCACCACCACCATCCCCACTCCCCACTCCCTCCATCACGATCGCTCCCTCGCATCACCCCCCCCCCCCAATCCCCACCAACTCCATTGCAACAATTGCATACCATCACTACCACCCCCACTTTAGTACCCCCACCATTTTTATGGGTAATATTTGTAGCATGACGTGTATTATTTAGGTAATTTAATAAGATATTATAATTGGATAGATGACCATTTAATTATGTAATCCAGTTGGAATAGTATCACATTCAAACATGATATTTTTTTTTCTCTTAATGGATTTAAATTGAATATTTTCAAATGAATTCTTAGTATAGAATTATTTCAGCTATTCTAGATTGATTTGTTTCTAAGGTTAGAGACTCACTACAATTGATGCAAACGTACCTTAGTCTTCAGCAAATGAGATAAAAAGAGGGGAAGAAACTAGATTAAGAACAGAAAATATGAGAAACAGTAGTACCAAACCGTTTGCATAATATGCAGGGGCAGAGCCATATTGTCACGGTCAACTTTTTGATTTTGTGGAACAACCATGCGGCGCCTCGATCATCCCATGATCTCGACCAGCCTTACACCATCCATTCATCGAACCGACCCAACGTCTCATGCTACGATGCTACAACAAGGTACGACCCACTACCGAGTCTCATCCGCTAAGCTACACTAAGCTGGCTTACGCATTACTTCTTCGTGTCGCGCCCGACACTCATCCAACACATAAGGTTCTCGCATCACCGAGGTCCCATCTCGCGCATCTTGCATGCCGCTGAGGTTCTTCGATCAAGCCGAACATCCAACACGACCCCATACTCTTGAACACGATTATTGGTAATCCCCACGCATCACAGATAGCTTAGGAGCATCACTGCCCCGTTCACCGAGCATTGAGGGCAAGACGCCTACAATGCGATCCTCAATCCATGACCGAGTATCCGAGCCATACTTCGCATCACTCCTAAATGACCATGATACATAATGCACGCTAAAGGCCGAACTAGGTTGGAAGTTGGAACCTCCTGCTAGGAGGCTCCGCGTAGTGCTAATAATGTCCATCTCCTTTGCACCGTCCTTGGATACTCCAACAACCATCAAAGAAGACTCCAAGATCCCCTTTAGGATCCTAGAGCTCGCCCCAACTCCTTTGGGGTTGCTCATTAGGTGGCCCTAGATATGCCACAAAGGAAGGTAGAGCTAAGCCCTTCTCCTCAAGGTGGATGTTAAGCATTTCACCCTTCACCAGAAGGAAATATCCCATGTGCTTGTCTTTACGGAAAAATACATTGAATCTCTACAAACCGTCTGTACCATTGAACTCATATCGACTTCCTCTTCGAATGAAGGTACTATCAGCCCTACTTTCAACATACTATGAGGGCCCCACAACACTCGTCCACATGTGTTTGACCAAGCACCAAGCTCAAGCTTCACCCCACAACTCTTCACGTGCACTTCACCCTAACCACAGTACCTTGTACACAACATCTAGACACCTCTGTATCCCTTCACTACGGTACCCCAACACCAAGGCACTAACCTTACACCACGCTACGCTATCGCTTGCATAGTGCATCGCCTATCTCCTAGGCACGACATTGGCATAGCTTGCCCATGCTTAGGCCATTCCGACCCATTATCACGGTCATAGCACTACTTAACCACTTTGACTGGGACAATATGCCCCCAAAATTTCTTGTTTTTAGGGCCAAGTTCATGGATCATGGTGTATGTTTTTATCCTTTTGTATTTGAAAATCTAACAAGGCGCACATGCATTAAATGGTGGCCCCACTTGATGCTTTAGCACCATTGAGTTGAATTTTTAATCCGATGGCCAGCTCTCGATAGTACATTCGATAGTATCTACTATGCAGAATTTTAAATCACTTCCCGCTTAATAAACCAGACTCAAGCCTTAGTATTATACAATTTTTTTTTCACGGTGGCCCGCCTTGAAAAAAAGTCTGCTCATTACCCAGATTTTAGGTTGTTGGACTAGGGTGTTCAATTTATTAGGCCTATATTAATATGGTCCGGGTTAGGGCTTCGCTACTTAAAGCCCGGCCCGATATACATACATAATATATATATATATATATATTAGCTAAATACTTACCATTACAATTTATATATATATAGAGAGAGAATATATTATAATATGTAATAAAAAAAAGCTTCTAACACATACCATTTTAACATGTTATTTAATGGCATTTCGACTCATTATAATATCAAATATCTTTAAATATATTTTAAAGGAAAAAAGAGAAAAAATTAAAGAAGTAAAATGTTATACATAATAGTGAGTGTCGCGACCCAAAACCCACCCTAGGAGTTAGAGTGAATCTTGGACGACTCATCATGACTTGCATGACTTGTTTGACCAAAATAACCTGCAAAAGACCCATAGAGCATACACAAGAGAGGATATAAATAGCGGAAACATACTCTAACATAGCACAGCGGAAGACTAACCAAAAACCTCTATGTGTATATATATACATGATCCAAGTTTATACAAAAGATACGCAAAAGAAAGTGCAGACAGGCCCGCCAAAATACATGAACATATATCTCTCAACTCACCCACAGCTATTCACTCAGAATTTAGCACCTCTAATAATAACCCTTTACCAGAGGTTCCTCCATGGGTTCCTCAACATACTCTTCTTCTACCTAAGGGTTCGAAGTACAGATATCAAAATGAGCAGCCGCTCCGCTATCACCTGCCGACATAAGAAGTACGGCTGAGCATGAAATACTCAGCGTGTACCAAATACTAACCAACAGTCATAGCATAACAATCACAATATATAAAGCAGAAAACAATTCATATGATAACGCAGGAAAAAATTTTAATAATCAAGGAAGTAAAAACAGTTTATATTCATGCTAGCATCACATAAAAGCCGATCAATCTCTTGAAATCATCGTGCACTTGACTTGACTTAAAATACTCGTTGCGTGCTTGAAAACTTGTCATGTTTGTCTTGCTTGGTCTTGTCGAGTGTGCCAAGTCATGCGTGTTATGCTTGCATGCTTGGACTTGTGAGACGCACTTGTGAGATGCACTTGGGAGGGAAGGGAGACCCTTCTTTATGATATGCACTTGAGAGGGATGAGAGACCCTTCTTTCATGATATGCACTTGATAGGGAATGGAGACCCTTTTTTATGAATGCTTGTCTTGTTCTTGTCAAAAGCGAGGTAAAACATATCGTAGGATATGTCCCACCTCTAATTCTCGTTCTTGAAAAACCTCGGTAAATCATGTCATGCATACCGTACTCGTGGAATCGTGTGCATACTTGCATTTGAATTTTAATATGACAATTGGGTAATTCACAATACATATAACATCAATAATTTGAGCAAGTCAATATTCATACAATTTATGGAAAACAAGAAAGCACACTATCATAGGTCCTAGCAATTTCCATAATTAATTAAGCATGCATTTCTTAATTTATAACTCATTTTATTCACCTTGGCATTTCATCAAACATGGGGTGTGTTCATTATTTATTAAACCTACATCATGCCTTTCTAGGTGGGTTGATGCTCACATCACACATGTATGTTCATTATGGATACAATGTCCTCCCCATTTCATTCATCACAACCATACACACGGCATCCAATCACCCATTCACATCCAACAACCATCCATTCATCCCATTAGGTTCATACATTAGGGAAACTATAAAGAAGAAGGAAGAAAATAAGGTATGAATTAGGAGGGTAGCAAAAGGTACCGACCTTGTATAGAGGAAGAAATCCCTTACAAAAATGTGCGTGAGTCGCTGCCCTAGCTTGGGGAAAGTGTTCCTCACGAGCTTGAGCCGAGAACTTGAAGAAGAATGAGCTTGTGATGATCTAGGGTTCTTAAAACCCTTTGATTTCTCTCCAAAAGCAAACCCTAGGTTAGAAATCTCCTTCTCCTTTCTCTCTATCTCTCAAGGTCTCTACTTTGGGTTTATGAACCCTCAATTGCTCGGGCAAAGCTTTTAAGGCATGAGTGAAACGCTCAAAAGATGAAAACACCCTTACTGAAATTTTTGCGAAACGCGGGGGACCGAGCTATCGGTGGTTATGACCGATCGATCGGTTGCCTACCGAGCGATCGGTCAAAAACATACTCTCTGAAAAATTTCCCCATACAAAAAAGTTAACCAGTCAATAGCTACCGATCGATCGCTATTGTGGACCGAGCGGTCGGTGCTCTGCAGGCCATATCTTTTGACTCGTTCGTCGGATTTTGATGATTCAACTTGCGTTGGGTTCATACTTCGAAAAGGAACATTTCTGACGTTCGGAGTTTTTAATTTATTTCTTATTTATTAATTATACTACATTGAAGGCAAATTGGCTACGAAAGTGTCATGCATTAAGCATGAAAAAGTTCGGGGCTCTACAGTGAGACTCATTGTAATGTGTAACAGTGAGGTGTACCTTTTTTTGATAGCATATATAGAAGACACATTTGCACAACACACACAACCTGATGCAACAAAGCACAACACCTACACAACCCTCAAAAAGACGGCAGGTGGTTTACTACCTTTTAGTGAGGTGTACTTTTTTTTTTTTGGTTCGAGATATACGTTTAGGCCGCAACACTGGTTAGGAGTTAGTATCTGTTCAGTTAGTGGGCGGGTGGAGAGTATATACAAACTCCCACCCTCTCGGGAATGGAACCCGGTACCTCCCCCCCAAAGCAGGGGATACACTACCACTGGGACAAAGCCCTGGTGTGTGAGGTGTACTTGAGTTACTATCTTCTAGTGAGGTATACTTGAGTTGTTGTTTATCTTTTTTTTTTTTTTTCTTATTTAAATTTATATATATATCATATAAAATATACAGATTATTATATGACTCATTGTGACTCTGTTATAGTGAGGTGTACTGTGGGTTATTATTTATATTTTTTCAATTCTTTTTCTATATTATATTTATCTATCATATAACACTTATATATAAAATATACAAATTATTACATCATTATTAGATATGTATTGAGTAGATATGGGCCAGCCCAAGCTCGGCCCAGTTTGACCCTACTAATAATAAAACATGTCCTGGCCCAATTTAAAATTTGGGTATGACTTAGGTTTATGTATATCAAGCTCATTTATAATAGGCTTGCCCGAGCCTGACCCAAGTCTAGTAAAGCCCGGCCCATTCGGTAAAGCTTGACCCATTGACAGTCCTAGCCATAAGAGTAAACTCAGGTCCTCACTCTAAAAGGGTGTGACTAAATATCATACATTTAAACATCCACTTAATTTAATCTGTTTAGATTACTAAAATACCCTAATTCAACTGAATGTGTAATGCATGCTATCACTATCTTAATTAAATGCAATCCCACAGGTTATGCAAAGATTCATGTTTGAGTGTGAATCTCGAACATCTGCAGCTAATTCGTTCCCAATGAGTACACCTAAACGTTTACGTGCTCGACCCAATACAGCAATACAGCTAGCTCTCCGCTCCTCGTGAGATTGTGTGTAAAAATGGCGGTATACACAGCAAAGCAATTGTCGGCAATTACAGGCTGTATCAGACAACTAAAAGTACAAAGGCAGGCACGGCACTAGTGCGCTGTTTGAATTTTCACTACCTCTCTAAAAACTACTTTTCAAATTAATAAAGGGAAAGTGTTATATACCAAGTTTCCGAAAGAGTGGTGCTACGATGTCCCACGTGTGACATTTTTGCTCTCACATTTGACTAATGTTCTCACTCTGAAAGGTAGCGAACGTTTAGAGTACCCTTTGTTTTTGGGGGGTAGCCCAACAATCATTAGCTATCTATTTCAGGGTTAGGGGATTAGATGGGCGTTCGACTCGCACGAGTCACCACTCCCCAAAGGGAGATATTACCACGGAACAAACCCTAACGTGTGTTTAGACTACCTCTTCAACCAAAAAAGAAGTAAGCGGTAGCCTACTCTGCTAAGAAATTAAGAATACATGATCCTAATTAGTGCTAGCGCACCTCATTCCATATTACCCTCACAATATTGCTTTTTCGGGTTAATTTTAGAACCACTCGTAATCTTCTCCGGTTGTAAAACCGGTTGTACCTGATTACACCCTTTAACTTTGGTTAAGATTCACCCATCCCTAAGGTTCACCCATCTATCTTTGGTTTTTAGAAAAAAATATTTTAAAAATTTTAACCCTAAAAGATAATGAATTTTAACCACGGTTAATAAATTATTTTATTATTTTTTTAAAAAACCAATGATAGGTGAGTGAACCCTAGAGATGAATAAATCTTAACCACAATTAAAATGTGCCAAAGGGGACATGTGGCCACCTCAATGGTATAATGGATTTTGGCAAAACCGGTTACAACAGGAGATGATTACGTCCCTTTTAGAACCGGTTAAAGTAACATTCACTTTTTATACCACCTCGTTACACAAATAAGGGCAAGTACAACAATCATTAAAACGAAAAAACTTTATGTGATGATTTTTATTTTTTGGTATATAAGTAGCACACAACACACAAATCACACACCTAGTGCAACAAAGCACAACACCCACACAATCCTCAAAAAAGAGATAGGGTAGGACCTTTAAAGGGTACATAAAGTAGGTAGTAGTAATCCACCGATGAGATTAAATGTAAGGGGAAAAGCTCATTATATTCTTGCTTTCAATATAAAAAAAAAAAAAAAAAACAAACACGTGTCCTTAATGTAACACGTATTGGTATTTTGATTTTTGGCTGAAGAGGAATGCTGAAGAGTAGGGCTAGCTTCCCACATGCCACAGTCACTTTTCATAAAACAAATATGCTTTTTTAAATGACTTGGGATCTTCTCCTATAACCACTAGGGAGGAGACCAACTTAGGCCACACACATCCTTGTCTTCTTGCCCTTAAAGGAGAGATTGCATTAGGGAGAGTGGGGCTAGCAAAGTCCCACCTGAGAAATTCATGAATTGTGGAGGAAGCAAATCGTATGTGTTATTCCTTGGGTTCATCCTTGTGGCCGTGATTGTTTGAAATGCTAGGATCAATTGTTTTGTATGGATTTAATAATTGTAATCATCTTTTGAGAAGATCCTGATTTTCAAAAACACTGGCCACTAGAAAGAATCCCAGGAAGAACACGATATGTCTATGGTTGTTGAAGCAGGAAGGTATCTCTAATTGTTCTCAAGTAATATATGAAAGTATCAACTTTTTGAGGAACTCAAACTTTTATTCTCATTTTCTTTTTCCTTTTATTGAATAAGAAAACAAAAAGATTGTAAGGTGAGCACTATTTTCTTTTGAGGAGTGTTAGCCTCACTCTCATTCAACCTATACTTTCACCCTCTACGATCACCTATTCATTCTGCATTCTGCATTCTGCATTCTGCATTCTGCAATGATTAGAACATTCTCGCCCAAAAATGGATAGTGGTTAGAAGTGGATGAGAGTAGGGCTAGCATTCTTCTATTTTGTTATGTTTTTATTAAAGAAAAAGAAGAAAGTGGATAAGAAAAAAAGTTTGACCGGCATTATCCTAACTCTTTTTACTTCTACTACGGTTAAAATGAATTAAATGGATAGATAATTTGGCCTCCGAAAGTGGTAGAAAATTTGATAACCATTATAAAAGTAATAGCCAGGTTGTTCTACCATTACCATTGTATTCTTCAAGAGTGACTCTCTCTCTCAATCTCAATGGATCAGTGCAAGCGTCTGTTTTCGACTGTGCTCGTCCTCATTTTGCTTCTTATGGCAACTGGTTATTTCTATTTCCTATATTTCTTTTCGATATAGTAACATTTCTAGGAATACGAAGTATTTCTGTGCTTATATAATTCCATTAACGTCGGTTTCGAGATCAAATGGTGATGCCAAAGCAACTAACAGTTTTTTCTATATCCATGATTCATCACCACTCATCATGAATCATAGATATAGCTGTTGATTTCTTGACAAGAATATTATTTAATCTAAGATATACAGGTTTTTAGAGATATATAAATATTGTTAAAGCTGATGATCTGTTGGTGTTGTAGAAGAGATGGGACTAAGGGTGGCGGAGGCGAGGACTTGCGAGTCACAGAGCCACAAGTTTAAAGGACCATGCGTTAGGAAGAGCAACTGTGCCTCTGTTTGCCAGACGGAGGGCTTTCATGGAGGGCATTGCCGTGGCCTTCGCCGTCGATGCTTTTGCACTAAACACTGTTAAGAGATCAATAAGAAGATTTCTATCTTCGACCCCTTTAGCTGTTTGGTGTATGCCTATGAATAAATAACATGAGATCGATGAGACTCTCTCTGTGTTATGATTATCTTTTCTACATGGTTGTTGTGCAACCTTATGTTTATGTCCGTTTGATCTAATAACAATTTCTACCTTTTCCATCCCTTGTGACAAGTAATACACACTCACTCACTCACTCACTCTCTCTCTCTCTCTCTCTCTCTCTCTCTCTCTCTCTCTCTCTCTCTCTCAAGTATACACAAGCATGTGCACGCGCGGACACACGCACGCGCAGAGAAAAAGACCTCTTCCACGTAAAGGTAAGTATGGAATCACTCATGCACGAGAAAGATAAAAGGAGAAAATGAAGATCATATGTTATATAAGTTAGCATTTCATTGATTGGTAAAGAAAAAGGAAAATCAAGAGAAGCTCAAAACGAGTAAAACTTGGCAGCAATGGGCTACAAATGCCCAGCAGCTGCCCACGCATAATTTTTTTTTATTTTTTAAATATATATATATATATATATATATATATATATATAGAAAAAAGAATTAAGTTTGTATTCTGCTCAAAAAAATCGCATGTAAATATTTTATGCCTTGGGATGGAGTATTTATGAAAAATATTTATTGTTAAAAAATATCATTAGTTGCATTCGTAATAACCAAACTACTACTTTCCAAGGCAAAATTGTGGTGGCTTTGTTTGAATGTTCAACTGGAGCTCTTGTTAATATAGTTAACTATCATCAGGAGCTCTGGTTGATTGTTTGATTGTTCAATCGGAACAACCACAAATTTGCCTTGAGAAGGGGTAGTTATAGAAAAAAATTACTGTTAATCAAACTACTACTTTCCAAGTCAAAATTATGGTTGCTTGATTTGATTGTTCAACTGAACTGAAGCTCATGTTGTTAGCTAATCTCTTTATTATTTTTTATTTTATCTATCCCTATTTTTTAAAATAAAAAAAAATTGATTAAGATAGTTTGGACACACAACTTAAGCTAATGACAACTCCAACGAAAATGAATGAGTTGATATAACTTAACTGCTCCAAATAAATAAGATGAATGCCATGGATGGAGATAGTACGAAAATAGTTGATAGTATGCTATCTAAAAGAATTCATGGGTTTTAATACATATTCAGGAAATGTTAGCCGTTGAAATGGATGAGTGAATGAAATGATTACATATGATGTGTAATAATCACATTCGATATATATATATATATATATATATATATATATATATATATTAGAAAATATAAGAAAATATTTACAGAAGTATTTCGTTGAAAATACTCGTAGGCAATTATGCAAACTTAAAAAAGTGAAAATTCAATCAAGCTTTTTTTTTTGTTCGAGATATATGTTTAGGCCGCAACGTTGGTTAGGTGTTAGTATTTGTTCAGTTAGTAGGCGGGTGGAGAATATATATAAACTCCCACCCTCTCAGGAATGGAACCCGATACCTACCCCAAACAAGGGATACACTACCACCGGAACAAAAGGCCATTGCTTGATGGGCAACACCAAGTATGCTTTAATTTGTGTGCCGACTTCCACACACAAAACCGACTTCAAAACTCCGAAAGCACTGCTTTAATTTGCTTTATATCTTTGAGGGCCATTCTATCTTCTTTCTGTTTTTATTCGAAGAATATGCTTCCTTACAAATCAGCCCCATATTATTTAACCATTATTTAAAAAGCACCATCTAGACAATTCCAATACTGTGCCACTTTCTTTTCCCCTGTATTGCTATTATGTTAGTCTTTAGTTCATAGAATAAAAGGAGGGGAAGAAACCAGAAAAAGAGAAGTCGGTGACTTGAGGAGGGGCTTGGCTCCCTTTCTTTAGTCATGTGTCACCAAATAACTTTCTTTAAATGTGGTTAAGATTCACTCATCCTTAGAGTTCACTCATTACCCTTAGTTTTTAGGAAAATAATAAAATTAAAAAACAAATTTAACCACAGGGTTAAATAAAAATTAAGCCGAATTCATGATAGTTGAATAGGCAGTTTTGTGAGAGTGAGGAGCAATAATTTGCTCCTCACCTGTGGAGCGAATTATTGAGTATTTTTTATCAAAAATCCTTGGTAGACATGGTTGCACACCATTTACTAGTTGGGGCCGTTGGACTGCACGCTGCTGCAACTACAATTGCAGCAAAATGAGACTCAAGCCCTAGGTGCTACATACATTCCTTGGCAAACCTAGCGCTGAGCACAAGCCAAGTTTGTGTATGGTACAAAAGCCCTAGGCATCGTTTGCATTGTCCAACAGCATTAGGGACCCCTAATCTACCTAAGGAAATGTGTATGGCATCTAGTGCTTTGGGGGCACCTACAGACTAATTAAGCTTGTGTTAAAGCACCATGTGACGTATGTTCATTAGTGATCATATTTTTTGAGGAATGCTAGACCAATGTTACTTAGTTCGTTGGTTTGCTCGGTTTGAATTTAGGTTCATAGTTCAAAGTTCGTTACTCTAGAGTGAACCCAGTTCGTTAGGGTAGGATGAGATAATTCGTTTCACCGTTCGCTTAGATTCTTTAGTTTGGTTTGCTAGTTTAGTTCCCTAATTAAGATGTAAACCAAATATATATTTTAAAAATATTTTTTTAAGCATGTACACCTCCCAACCCTGATGTAGATTGGATTCGATTCCAAGTCTCTAGTACAACGCCAAGAGACTTTACCAACCAAAATAAGCTGGCACCTACAAATGCAAGTACTCTACTCCAATTGGAACATGGGATACGCACACCCTCCTTATCCTTTTTATATTATGGAAATACCTCGACTAGGACACCGCTGACCATTGCACCTACCTCTTAAGATCATCTCAGGTTATAACCAATCTATTTGAGACCGAAACTAAAGATGTCATCTGTCCACTTTTGTTAGTACTAACGTCAACACTAACAGAACACTAGCCATTGCCCCAGCTAACTTGTGACCGGCTGACTCTACTGACATAGGTAAATGATATCTAGTGGTCCCTGTGGGGCTCTCCAATAATAATAATAATAATAATAAAAAAGAAAAAAAAAAGATCACTAGCTAGCAACACTACGGCTTTTGAATTCAAAGTTAATGGAGCACTTTACTAATGTCAAAAAATAGACCGATGTCATCTCCAGCTTAGAATCTATCTCTATAAACCCCTTAAATAACCTTAGATTATCCCAAGTCAATATATATGTGTAATTTATTCCAAAAAAAAAGAAGATATATGTGTAATGATTTCGGATGTTTGCAACAATTATCCACAAAATGCAAATAATAACATAGTAAAAGTAGAAAGGTGGCGTTAGCGCGAATGTGTATTGAATTGGGGATTATATTAGGTCTGGCACTTGCCGGACCAAAACCGTCTGCCTATACTTTACAAGATGCTACATGTCCCTTTTAACCTAAGTAACCAAAGCAGCGAGCGGGAGCGGGAGCGAGAGCGAGAGCGAGAGCGAGAGCGGGAGAGCATCAAATTTTAATTTAAGATATGGTCGAGAGCGCCTCCGGAGCACCGGTATATATATAAATAATATTAAATTTTTTTAAAAAATTTTAATATTATTGTAAGCACCCAATTTTTATATCCCTAGCTAACTAGGGTTAAGCCTCTTAACCATTGTTAATCCCCAGCCAAGGCCCCTTGATCGTAGGATAAACCCTAGCAAATCTTAGGAATCAACCCTAGCAAACCCTATGTTTTAACCCTAGTTAAACCTAACCATAGGTAAACCCTAGAACTTAACCTTAGGAGAACCCTAGCCTAACCCTAGTCTAACCCTAGGGTCAAACCCTAGTTCAAGACCTAGAAAAATTAAGCCCTAGCCTAGCCCAAGCCCTAGTCAAGCCTTAGGACCTTAGGGCTCTAGCCCTAGGACCCTAGGGCTTAACCCTCAAAGCCCACAAACCCCTAAGGATCAAGATCTTGGCCTGGGCCCAAGCCCAGGCCCATCAAATTCAAAAACCAACCCCCAGTACCACGTGCATAGCCTGGGCCAGGTCCTGTGAGCAAGAACCAGTTGGTGTCGGTAATAGGATTACCGATGACTATGTTTTTCAACGGTTTGATGGTGTCGGTAATTCCATTACCGACACCACTGGATTTCGTTTTTTACAGCACACCACTCCCTCTGCAGGGTTCAAGCATGCGGCAACCACCTTCTCCGACCTTCAGCTCCCTCTCCAGCTCATGAGAGCCCTTGCCAACCCTTGTACAAATGTCAAGGGGGTCCCCAAGGGACTCCCCTATAAAGGGGACACCCCCACAACCTTCAAACCATCTCCACAAGCCTCCATCCGAAGCTCTACTCCATTCCAATCCTCCTGTCTCCTTCCTAAGACCCCTAGTAGGCTTCACCAGGTCGCAGTAGCGCCCCAACTCACCCCACAGCCTCTGTATAGCGCCGCCTAGTTCCGCCATTCTGTAGCAGTGCCACCCTCGGCCTCCACCAACTTTCAGCAGGGTAGGGCTTCCCCTTACCCCTCTTTTACTTATACTTGATATCATTGTGAGCCCCTGGTCCTTCCAGGGGACTTATTTGCCCTCTTTTTGCAGGAAAACCGATTTAGGAGGTTCTCCCATCTTCTCATAGATGTAGGGAATCCCCTATATGGTTACAGCCTTGAGAACAACCTCAGTGGAGTTCTGGGAGTCCCTCATACCATGAGGGAACCCTGGTTCAACCCCGTAGCAGTCTTGTAGAGGGCCTTGCCATTTTCTAAAAAACTGCAGGGTGTTGCAATCTCAGTGTTGACACCCCTGAAACTCGACTTTGCAGCCTCCGTGGGCCCCACCTGAGCATCCCCAGGGCCCAATCAAGGGCCAGGGTTGGACCTCTGGGTCTCCCCTACATTTCATCAGAAGATCTCAAAACCCATAGTTGAGCTTAACTAGGGTTAAAATGCCAAAAACTATAAACTGCCCAGAATGTCGGCAATCAGATTGTTGACATTCATTATTTTATGTGAATGTTGACAGTGCCACTTTAGCATACTGTGGGGCCCACACTAGGCTACCTCTGGGGTCCACCCCAGGCTCATTTCGTTCCCCTTATGGCTCTCTTCAAAATCAAGGGTCAAACACCCCCTAACTCATCTCCTAACCATAGTTATGAGGGTGCAAAGTTTGGCAAAATATAGCAACATTGTCGGTAATCAGATTGCCGACAGTGTGGATTTTAAACTTTTTGGGCCTATACAGTAGGCCCATAGCCCATGGGACCCATCCTACTAACCTTACATGGCCCCTGGGACCTGTCCCAACCTTGACTAGGCCACTCCTTATCTTAACCATGGTTAACTCAACCATGACCAAGAGTTAGCCATGGTTAGCTAAAGTGACCAACTTGGAAAATTTTCAGAAAATCATGAAAAATCCCTAAAGTTCTGAAACTTGGGGAAATGGCTTTTTTGGATTATACTCATGCATTGAGCCTAGTAAACCCCGAGGCTAAGGACTCTTCGACTATTCCGGTCGTGAGTGAATTCTTGAATGTATTTCCCAAGGACTTGCCAGGTTTGCCCTCGAATAGGGAGATTGAATTTGTGATCTAGCTGGTGCTAGGCACAGCTCCCATCTCTCGGGCTCCGTACAGGATGGCCTCGATTGAACTTAAGGAGTTGAAGACTCAACTGGGGGAGATGCAAGGCCTTGGTTTCATTCGACCAAGTCTCTCACCGTGGGGTGCCCCGGTTCTATTTGTCAAGAAAAAGGATGACTCGATGCGGATGTACATCGATTACAGACAGTTGAACAAGGTCACAATAAAGAATAGGTATCCATTACCTAGGATTGATGACTTGTTCGATTAGTTAAAGGGAGCAAAATTTTTCTCTAAGATTGATCTTCGGTTTGATTACCACCAGTTGAAGATCAAGGCGGAAGACATTCCCAAAATTGCATTCAGGACTCGGTATGGGCATTTCAAGTTCTTAGTGATGCATTTCGGTCTCACGAACGCGCTGGCAGCCTTTATGGATTTGATGAACCAGGTATTCCGACCATATCTGGATTGATGCGTGATAGTGTTTGTCGATGACATCCTGGTCTATTCCCAGACAAGGGAAGATCACACGCGAGACCTTCACCTTGCTTTGGAAATGCTGAGAGAGCATAAGTTGTACGCCAAATTGAGCAAGTGTGAATTCTGGTTAGAGAAAGTGGCATTCCTAGGCCACGTTGTTTCTGCGGAAGCCATTTCAGTGGATCTGAAGAAGATAGAGGCAGTACTTGAGAAAAATGGATTTTGGCATTCTCTGTGCCCAAATCGGGCAAACGGCCTCGGATTCCCTCGAAACCAACTCCAACACTTAGGATATATTTAAATACACGTGTTAAAAGAAATGGTATCGAAATCCAACCCCCGGTTTGGATTTGGTAGAAGATTGTAGGTTTAGGCCAAAGTACACTTGAGAAATATGGATTTTGGCCTTCTCGGTGCCCAAATTGCCTCGGATTCCCTTGAAACCAACTCCAATACTTAGGATATATTTAAATACATACATTAGAAGAAACGGTATCGAAATCCGACCCCCGGTTTGAATTTGGTAGAAGGTTGTAGGTTTAGGCCAAAGTATACTTGAGAAACATGGATTTCGGCATTCTCGGTGCCCAAACCGGGCAAATGGCATCGAATTTCCTCGAAACAAACTTCAACACTTAGGATATATTGAAATACACACGTTAGAAGAAACGGCATCGAAATCTGACCATCGATTTGTATTTGATAGAAGGTTGTAGGTTTAGGCTAAAGTATACTTGAGAAATATGAATTTCGGCATTCTCGGTGCCCAAATCGGGCAAACATCCTCGGATTCCCTTGAAACCAACTCCAACACTTAGGATATATTTAAATACATGCGTTAGAAGAAACGACATCAAAATCCGACATCCGGTTTGGATTTGGTAGAAGGTTGTAGGTTTAGGCCAAAATATACTTGAGAAACATGGATTTCGGCATTCTCGGTGCCCAAATCGGGCAAACGGCCTCATATACTCTCGAAACCAACTCCAACACTTAGGATATATTGAAATTCATGTGTTAGAAAAAACGGTATCGAAATCCGACCCCCGGTTTGGATTTTGTAGAATTAGGTTTAGGCCAAAGTATATTTGAGAAACATGGATTTTGGTCTTCTTGGTACCCAAATCGGGCAAACAGCCTCGGATTTCCTCGAAACCAATTCCATCACTTAGGATATATTGAAATCTATGCGTTAGAAAAAACGGTATTGAAATCCGACCCCCGGTTTGGATTTGGTAGAATTAGGTTTAGGCCAAAGTATATTTGAGAAACATGGATTTTGGCATTCTCGGTACCCAAATCGGGCAAACAGTCTCGGATTTCCTTGAAACCAATTCCAACACTTAGGATATATTGAAATACACGCGTTAAAAGAAACGGCATCGAGTGAATCAGACCCCCGATTTGGATTTGGTGGAATGTTGTAGGTTTAAGCCAAAGTATTACTGAAAACTATTAATATTCTGAGATGAGTTTGGTTCTTTCCATATTAATTAATTATTACATTCTAAAATTTATCATTTCAAAAAAATTAATAATAAATTGTATATTATTGGTTTTTGTAGGAGGGAGTCGGTAGCACACATCTGTCAGGTTTGGAGCACCGCCAGGAGGGAGCTAGGCGACTACTTTTAGATTTTTTCTCTTTTTACTATGTGTACTTTTTATGACACTTCTTATGGGCATGTATATAAAATTTTAATATTACGTGTTTGGGGCATTTTTTTTATAACATGAATTTTTTTTTATTTTTAAGTGGAATTATATATTACTTACAAGTACAATACGTGTTTATTGATTTTTATATTGCTGATAGGTACAAATAATACAGGAAAAAAAAACAAAATTTTTCGGAAATAATTTTTTTTTTAATTTTTAAAAGTAGCGGCGGTTCAATCCGCCGTTATATAAAATATTAATTTCATTTATTATAACTTAATGACTGCGGTTTGGAACCGCCGTTATATAAAATGGCGGTTTGACCCGCCGTCAAATTGGTAATATATAACGGTGGTAGAAGACGCCATCAAATAATTTATAAAGTACAACGGTAGAAGACACTGTGAAATAAATTGTAAAGCACAGCGGTGTGACCCCCGTCAAATAGGTAATATATATCGGCGGTTAGATATACGACGCAATAGAGCATTTTAATAATCATATTAAAAAGCGAACCACGGCAGTTAATAACCACACACAATTATTAATGTAAGACGGCAGGTTACGTAAACCGCCGTCCATATCCGCCGCTACATGATTCATCGACAAGATAATCGTCGACGGGTTACTCCACCGCTGTGATATACTATGACGGCGGGTTTGTCGTATAACGGCGGGTTTGAACCGCCGTTACAAACCTTGAATTTTGTAGTGCCTCAAAATTGCATTGATTCAACGACAACACTTTTAGGACTTAGAAATTTGTACTCTAGGATCTTTAGGGAGAAGAATCTGGAAATGGACAGCTAAAGGTAGGCATTAACATGGGGCAGCCGCTCATCTTCTCGCCCAACCATTTTTTTTTTTGTATACTAAAGTTTAGATGTGTTGAATGTTCATGTGTATTCAATCAAATAAGGACAAATTTATTAGAGAAACTTTGGGTCCGATTCTCACCTCATCAAATAAGGTTTCTTTTTATGATTTTAATTTGCTCCAATGTTGCTTCAAAATTTCCTATTGGAGGGCACCATCGTGGTAAGAGTTGCAGAGTGCTCATCTTATCTTCGAAGGAGAGAAGATGATTTGTTTGATGTGGAAACCAAACATAAATTAAAAATGAGTGAAGAATAAACAGGGCTGCAACTCATATTCTCGGCCAGAGAGGACTGAGATTGAGAGAGGGATGGGAGAAAAAGAATCGGAAAATTGTATAGGAGTACGGAGAAGATTGCACAAAATGGGAACCGCCATGAAGGGTGAAAAAGAATCAGATGGAAGCTTCTTGCATATATTTGCAATAGTGGAAATTGGAAAGTGTAACTATGATACAGATGAAGAAAAAAATTAGACTTGTAATACATTCGCCCAAACTTCAGCATGTTCATTGGGCACTTTAGAAATTTGGACTACGCCCCAAAAAAACAATGTGTCTCATATTAATTAATTTTATGAAAATAATCTTAATTATTTTTTTTGTACTTTTAATAGTAAAAGGATTTATTTAAAATTAAATTACCATTGATAAATCCAATTAACTATTACTTATTTGAACGGGTTAGAAAGATGATTCAAGTAAAGAGGTCATTTGTTAGGTTGTATATGTATTGTTGTGCACTTTGAATGGATATACAGAGAGTCTTTTGTCTCAAATAGCTAAGGAGGTTGGCCCTCTCAAAGAGTCTTTTGTCTCAAATAGCTAAGGAGGTTGGCCTCTCAAAGAGTTCTTTCCATATTTTTATCCTTCTCTAAGTTTGCACGTTACATAATAATTACAAAAACTCCCAATTGTTAGCTACATTTTCAAACGCAGGGGTGACAACAGGTCGACTCGGGTCTGGTAAGAATACTTCTAAAATCATAATATAATTAAACATGACATAATATTCAAAATAAAGTTAAGCTTACAACCTTTCCCTCTTCTGTATAAAATGTCATGTTGAGATCAAGTTAATTAAGTTTACAACCTTTCCCTCTTTTATTTTTTTCCCCCTCTTATGTTATAAAATGTCATGTTTACAACTTTTCCCCTCTTCTGTTACAAAATGTCCTGTCTCAACGCCTATAATCATACATGTCATACCTTCCAAAAGCTCGCATTCGCCATGATTCTTCCTTTCTTTCCTCTCAATTGAATTTACGTAATCAAAATTGATGGTTTAACTGAAATGAGAAAATGATAGAGAATCAGATTATATTATTTATGCCTTGGACCTTGAATAGATCTCACATCCATCATCTCTTAAAAATTGCAAACCCGAAGGTTGTTATGTAAAAAAATACCAATGGTAAATCTACTAAGTTTTTATTCCAGAATAATAATCATTACCCTTCAAAGGGGTTTACAAGTACGTAAAGAAGAAAATAATTGAATAACTAGTATGAATTCATAGGACTCTTAACACTCCACTAGGACTCTACCTTGACGTAATCAACCTTCAACTTCTCTTTCTCTATGGATAGATGCATCTCTATCTTTATTTAGGCTTTGCTACTATGTAACGCTGATCTTCGGTGTAGGTACACCTCTATTTGCATGAGCTATGCAAGATGACACGTGAGAGTTTATTAGGCGCGTGACAAAGAGAGTAAAGAAGAGGAAGAGCGTGAAGGAAAAGAAGAAGATAGGGAAGGAGATCATAGGGTTTTTACCGCTACAAAATTCAAGGTTTGTAGTGGCGGTGGAAAACCACCGTAGTAAATGCCAAAACCGCCATTAGAGAGATATCACGGCGGTTTAACAAAACGCCGTTTCAGGCCTTGTCGCAAAGGTCTATTACGGTGGTTATCATAACCGCGTCTGAAGAGCATATTTATAACGACGGTTATTTTATCCATGTTACGGCGGTTGTAAAGGGTAATTTCATCATTCTAAGTCTCCATTTTACAGCGGTTTTTAACCGTCGTTATATATTTATTTTATAACGGTGGTAAAAACTGTTGTTGCTAATCTATATATATTTATATTAATATTAGCTCTAACGGTAGTGCCAAACCGCCGCAATTAATTAAAAATTAATAAGATTATTTTTTATTAATTTTTTTTTACCAGTTTTAATTGTATCTGTGAGCAATATAAAATAAATTCAAATTATCTACAAAATTTCTGAACACCGAAATATAATCCAGCAATATATAAATTCATGCTCATAAAAATGTTATAATAAACCGTCTAAAATGTAATAATTGCAATATATACATGCCCAAAAAAATTAATCAAATGTAAAATAAAAAATATGCTAAAGCTGCCTAGCAGCTCCCTCCAATTAGGTCGCTCTTGCTGCTCCAAAAGTTGATAGATGTGTGTTGTCGATACCCTCCTATAAAAATAAGAAAATACAATTTATTATTAGAATAGCGAAATAATAAAATTTACGGATTTCATCACTAATATGCAAATAAAAAAATTAATTTTAAATATTTTATAGTTATTGAGTTTAACACATAAAAGTTTAGTTCATTAACTTAAACCTAGAAATGCACACCAAATCCAATTCGAGGGTCGGATTTCGATGTCTTTTCTTCTAACCCGAGTATTTTGATCCAAACTAAGTGTGAGAATTCGTTTCGATGGAATCTGAGGTCGTTTGCCCGATTTGGGCACCGAGAGGTCCAAAATCCATACTTAGAAAGTATACTTAGGCCTAAACCTACAAATGCGCACCAAATTCAAATCAGGGGTCGAATTTCAATGTCGTTTCTTCTAACGCGTATATTTTGACCCAACCTAAGTGTGAGAATTCATTTCGATGGAATCCAAGGTCGTTTGCCCGATTTGGGCACCGAGAGGCCCGAAATCCATACTTAGAAAGTACACACCAAATCCAAACCAGAGGTCAGATTAAACAGCCATTAAAAAGAAGTGGCTATTAATACACTACCGTTAAAAAGAGGCGGAAACCATGCTTCTATTGCGGTTATAGTAAACTGCCGTTATAAATAACCTCCTACTACGGTTATTGGAAACCGCCGCTAGAAAACCGTCGTTACAAACCTATAGTTTTGTAGTGTACCCTGACAGCATCATTTGAGTTTTATCGATTTGTTCTTAGCTTCTCATGGGAAGGAAACCCCCAATCTATAACTACACTAATACTATATCCTGGTTGGTTTCACGTGACATATTTCAATGACCTCCTTTCCCTATTCAGATTAATGATGCCACATGTCTGCTGCAATGACATCTACTAACTCCAATTCTCTAATTGCACTCATCTATTTAATGTATTTTCTAATTATACTTATCTATTTAATGTATGTATAGAGACTTTTTACTTTACCTCTTCCACCATTCCAAATCATAAACCACAAATTACATCTATTAACTTTAATTCTCTAATTGCACTAATCTATTTAATGCATTTTCTAATTATATTCATCTTTATCTTTATAATGTATAGCGACTTTTTATAATGTATACCACCTTTAATGCCTACATTCTCTCCCTACTAACTCCAACTCTCTAAGTACAGTACTCATCTATTTAACATATAGAAAAATATTTTTAAGTAGAAAATGGTTTGAATTTATCTAAATATACCTAATTAAGAATAGGAATTTATCCTAAATAATATAATATAATTCTCAGCATTTTAAAATCCCAAATTTATTAATTTCACCTTCCTAATATAATTTCCACCCAGACAACCTATTTTATCCACAAGCCATTTGAAGTAAATTAAAGTTGAAGTTGTGGACGTCCTCTATCATTGAATTCTATCAATTGTTTGCTTTTTCATTACGAAATTACTTTGACAACATATTTTATCCACAAGCTATTAGAAATGAATGAGATTGGATCAGCTATGAACATCCTCCATCATCATTTATGTCAACTATTTATTTTATTTATTTTAAAGTCCTCCTGTGTTATCAAATGAATTTATTTATCGGTCTAAAGGTGAATGAGAAGTAAGTTCCTTTTCTTTTGTGTTTTATATATATATATTTTTCTATTTGGGCTTTAAAATATTTCATAGATTAGAAATAAGTGTAGAAAACAAGTATCTAATTCATTACATCTTCAACTATAACATTACTAATAATATAATAATAATAACGACAACGACGACAACAACAACATTTGAGGCTTATTAATTTGAAATATCTAACCAATATTAAAGTTCTCAGTATTTGGGTATTCAAATATTATAGATCTATCATCAAAAAAAATATTATAGATCTGAAATCTTTTTTTCTCAAATTAAATTAAGGATATTTGTATATAGTAACTGTATCCCTAAGTTGATAATGATAAAGTGTTATTTATAATATTTTTCTTTAAAAAAATTGAGTATTTCTTCATCTGTGCATTGCACAGGGCATTTTGCTAGATCTCTGTATGGGATATTTTGCTAGATCTCTTTATAATAGTACAGATTGATGTCAGTTTAAGTTGAAACAGTTTGTGAAAGGGGGTTGTAAGTAGTTATATGCAAATTGACTTTAATACTCTTAAATATTTATGGTGATATAACAATAAAATATTATGATATTTGAACGTTTTAGTCAAATTAAAAACAAAATTTAATTAATGCCTTATATCCCTCGTTCTTTCATTATAACAGACTAATTATAACTGACTAACAACATAGATAATCGAGAAAATAGGAGGTATTTGTAAAGAGCAATAGTTCGCTCCACGAGCAAGGGGTGATTCAGCTGGGGTTAAATTTTTTCAATTCCTTAGTTAATATTACTTTATTTTATTTTTCTGAAAACCAAGCGTATATGGGTGAACTCTAAGGATGAATGAATACTAACAACAGTTAAAAATGGGACACGTGGCAATAATTACCGATCTAGGAAGTGATTATTTTTCATTTGTAAATACCCCCAATAATTAATAATTAAATGGGAGTTTCCAATTCGTTTTAAATTTCACGTTCTAACGGCTACTTCCTTTTGTTTATAATTTGAAAAACGAAACCGAAAAAAAGGAAATTTCCAAACCCAAACCCTTCTTTTTGCTACGCTCCTACCAAGTACCAAACCCTCGAGAAATCTCTTCGTATTTCGATCCCTTCTTCCCTTTCTTCCTCATTTTTCCTTCATTCGGCGATTCAAAGCCTCCGTTTCCTCCTTTCTAGAAACCCTCGCTCCATTAGAGGGGTTTCCCGACTTCGAATTTTTTACTGTCCGCGGAGATCCTCCATTTCTTGCGTTCTAAGGTCTAGATTCTTGATTTCGAGATTCAATCTTTTGGAGAAATAGAGTATTGTCAAATCTCAGAAATGGATCTTCCTCAAGAAGTCGACGATTACATCAAAGAATCAATCGAATCCTATCTAGGTCTGCCTGTCTCTGAAAAAACCCTAGATTTGAAGCTTCAAGCATCCGAAGAAGCACGAAAACGACTCCAGGATCAGTATTTCTATATACAAAGCCAATTTAAGGAGAAAGATGAAATAGTCGAGCGAGCTAGGGTTTGTTTTTCGCCATGAACTTCTCTAGCGGATCTGTTATAGGATTTTTTCACCTTTATTCTTGGTGATTTGACGATTATGTTCTGTACTTAGGCTGAAGCGAGTATGAATGCGCAAGCTTTAAAGAAGTTCATTGAGGAGAATCAGAAATTAGCCAAGGAGTGCACAAACCTTCTTGGTGAGTGTTCAAGGTTGGAGAAGGAGTGCTCTCTTTATCACCGGGACCGAGAAGTCTTGATGGAGTTTGGGAATGAAGCCGACGATCGGGCGAAGGAGGCCGAGATCCGCCTTCTAGAGGCAGAGAATGAGTTGGGAAGATTAGCAGAAGATTTGAAGTTCTACAAACATGAATCCGAGATTCACAAGGTATTTTCTTGATTTTCTTTTAACTACGTTGATTTCATAATTCTGACTGTCTTTGAGATTTTATATCAGGTTAATGAAACAAGGGCCATCGAAGAGTTGCGTCTGTTGAGGGAGAGGCTGAGTGAGGGTGAATGTGCCAGGTATAATGAGTTTAGATCACTCTGTATTATCCTTTCTGTAATGTCTGTGTTTTACTTTTCCCCTTCTGGTTGTGCAAGGAGAAGCTCTAACTCTGTCTTCCTACATAACAAGCAGGATTGAAGGATGCTGTGATAATCATATTTCTTGTGCCCATTGTTCTTCGTTGAATACAGAGAACCAAAAATCACGGTCACAAATACTACCCTCCATACCTGTGAGTGCTAAATTCAAAACCAGCTTATGTTACATTTTTCCTAGGATAATGAGTTCTAATGGTTATAAAGAGTCGAAGAACTTGTTTCCCTTATATACTATGTTGATATAATAACCAAGTTCAATACTTTATCTTCTTTTAGTATGTAGTTAATAAGACAATATAATGTGGCTTAGATACTTAGAAGATAGAAGTGCTTTTGTCCATTCTGAGCACTTTGATCAAGAAAATGGCTTTTGGACTAGACCTGAGCAGAGTTTACGCTAGCTATGATTAGTCCAGGAATGTGCTAAATAAGGCGGGGTACGATCTTTTCGCCTGTGAGTTTTTGATTTAGTCATGCAATCTGATGATCTTTTGGTATTGGTATGAACCTTTGTTTTCAAGCAGCATCACATGATGGTATATAGGGGTGGGCATGAGCTGTCCGAGCTCGAGCTTGGCTTGGGCTCAGCTCAATAAAAGCTTGACTCAGTTCGGCTTTAGTGGTTTATCAAACAATCTTGAACATGTTTTTAGGCTTGTTTACTAAACGAGGCAAGCTTGAACACCTCCTACTCCGCTCGTTAAAAGCTAGGCTCGTTATATATATAAATATATTAAAAATATATAAAAATAAATGATGTACATAAATATATATATATATATATATATATGTATGTGTATTTATATACATAATAAATAAATAATATGTAAACATACAATTTAAATACTTTAATTAAAGGTTTATTTTTTAAATTAATCATTTATTTTTTAAAATTTAACTATATTTAATCAAGCATGTTAAAAGCTCGGCTCAGCTCGAGCTCGGTTAGGCTCGTTTATAACGAGTCGAGCCAAGCTTGAACACCTTGAAAAATGTCAAAGCTCGATAAAAGCTCGGCTCGTTTACCAGGCTTGGCTCGATACCCACCCCTAATGGTATAAATAGTAATTGATTGACATTCTAAAGACATAAGTTTCACTAGTTCAGTGGGAATATTTTTAACCCATTTAATAGTGTAACTTGTGGGAACTGGAAGGTTTTATAGGTAAAAAGCACATTTCAAAAATCACTGTCATGCCGTCATGACATAAGAACACAAGCAGGGGAATGAATCTCACATAGAAAAATTAGAAGTTTTTTTATCACACCACTCTAACAAGAAAGTCATTTTTGGTGACTCAACTCCTAAATGGGTAAAGTTCAATAAAATATGTCATTCAACATCCACACATATAAACTAAAGAACATCTGCCTTGAAAAGACATCTTTGAAATTAAACAGCAATTTTTTCCTAGTTTTGGTACAGGTTATCTGTTTCTTCTTTCCACTTGAAGCTGCTTTTCTGTCAAAAGTGTCATATTTTTAACCTCCCCATTCCATTTCTCTAGCTATATTTGCATTTAAAAGTTTTCTTATTGAGTGTCACTCGACTCATTCTGATTCCTGACCCCTCCTTGAAGCATCATATTTTCATCAAATAATCACCAGATTCTGTCAGTTCTGCTCCATCAAATCTACTTTGTCCATATTTAAGATTGATATATTTTATTCTTTAAAATGCTTTATTTCTAGAACCTTTATGGCCTATACATTTGTTTTCTTGACAATCATTCTTGGAAATGTCGTAAATGTGTTCTGTTTGCTATAAAAATAAACCATTTTGAAGATGCACCATGCTACCAACTAATAAAATTTATCGTAACTCAAACGACTTTTTTTTTTAGAGAATTGAATGTAGTAAAATATATAAACTTCGACAATTACTATTTAGAAGTAGATGGTCTTTTATACTTATTCGCTGACAAGGACTTTTCCAAAGGGTGGTTCTAGAATCTAGGGAAGTAATAGTCATGGTGCAATTGATAGGGAGCTAAGAAAATCTGCATCTAATGGACTGAAAACTCTGCATGTGATAGTCATGGTGCAAAAGAAGATTGCTGGGTGGAGAAGATTATCAAAGAATTAAAATGTTTTGATTCTTGTTGGTACATCACCCCCTAAACTGCAACATCCATACTCATACTGTAACCGCATAAGGGAAAAGGAAACAAGAATATTAATAATAAAATTCTATCACAACTGAATATACTATCTTTGTTGACTGCTAATCTTCTTTATTTGCACCATTTTAGCCCTTTTTTTATTCCAAGTCAATATTTGCACAGGTTTAGATGTCTGTTATCAGTTTCCATTTTTGAATCACTATACCTGATTGATTCAGCATCCTTTCTCATCTTTCTTAGACTTGGAGGTGGGTAGGTTAGGTCTGTTCAAATGATATTCTTTCAATACCTGATGCAAAATACTTGCATTGAATCCTAGGTTTTCAGCAATATTGCATAATATTGCTGGAGGTCACATGTCTAGACATCTGTTCAGTTACCATTTGTACTATACCTGACTTGATTCAACATCCTTTTTCATCTCTCTTAGACTTGGAGGTGGGTTGGCTTCTTTCAATACCTGATGCAACTGACTTGCATTTAAAGGTTTTCAGCAATATTGAATAATATGAAGCATTCTTAGTGAGGTGGATGAAGAGCTTCCACTCCTTCCAAGACCTATTACAGTTTTGCCCAACTTGGCATCTCTTTGAATACATTAAAAGTACTTCTGCGTGTTGTACAAACACTCAACTCTCTTAACCCATCCATAAAGGAATGCCATTAATCAGAAAAAAGGTCACATTATCATTTCCATGTATTCCCCCTACAAAAGTCACATTTAACATTGAGGCGCTCAAATTAGTAGTGGTTGAGGACATTGATTCTTTTTTGCAGTTTTCTTTGTTTTGAATTTTTTAGATGTAAGTTTCAGTAGCTACAGAAAGTAGACAGCAATAATTATGTTAGCCTTGTCAGGATTGCACAATGGAAGAAGCTTGGACTCATTCTTGGAAAGGTACTCATGGTGATAAAGGATACTCCCTTAAGATTGGATTTGCCACAACCTCTTTGACGTGTTCTACCAGTGTGACTACAAGTTATTGTCATCGTACTATCTGGAGATGAATATTACTCCTATGTGAGAGCAGGAAGAACAGTTCCTTATCGTCATCATGGTTCAAAATATCGGTATTGGGTGCCGTATCGGTAAGTCCAAAATAGGATACATATCGGCGTATCGAATCGTATCGAATGGATACGGCAGAAAAAATTAGGATACGCTAAGAAACACTTGGATACGAAAGGAAAAACTTGTATACTTTACATAAAACTTCTTTTAATGCAAATATAAGTTAAAACCAAATTAAATGAAGACCACAAACTATGTTTATAATCACACATATGAGAGTTAAGAATTTTATAAATTCAAAATAGTGTGTGTGCTAGTGTTTTAAAAGGCGTGAGAGGCTTACGCCTCAAGGCTCACCTCGGGGCAAGGCTTAAAGAAAATGCCTTGAGGCTTAACCTAAAGGCTTAAATCTCATGAAGCTAACACCCCAAACTGTAAAGCTCGCATTATGTCTGGGGAATGTGTCTCATACATTAATTTTAAAAAATAGGGTTCTAAGACGTATGCTTCATGATTTCTTTTATCAATAAAATTCATTCAATTTTTTTTAAATTTTTTTTGTTATTAGACTAAATTTATTATGTCTAGTGTATTTAGGCTTTTTAATACATTTTTGAGTATATTTCACTTTAATTTTCATAGTAAACATTGCAAAGATATGGAGCCATTGTCTAACATATGTAGTTGATGACTACTTTATAATTGTTTGGTTGAATTCAAAATCAACCACGTGATGATTGAACACTATCCATCTTTTAATATATATATATATATGAATAAAAAAGTTAATATAAATTTTAGCTTTTTTTGCTCTTATTTTTTTTAGAGTTGAATAATTTATATAGTATCACATATGTATGTACACACTCACCTGTATATATATATATATATTACTCTTTATTATTTTGTAATATTCTTATTAATTTATTTGTTAAAATGAGGTAGCTTAAGGCTTTCTTGTGAGGCTTAAGCCTCACGCCTCTCACATCTTGAGGTCCCAACGCCTCGCCCCACGCCTTTCGCGTTTTAAAACATTGGTGTGTGGTGATAAAAATATATGAAAATACAAACCATAGTCACTTAGCCAAGTATAAAAAAAAATTAAAATATTAAAACCTTACATTCAATGAGTTAAAAAAGAATGAATTGAAGTACAACCATCAATTTTAAGCTTAAGTCTTTTTATGCAAATTGTTACACTGTTAGTTGACTTTTTAACCATGTAGATGAAAAATATTTTTTAAGACTAAAATATGACTTCTTTTGGTAGACTTTTGGGTTTTGGTAATTTTTGATATAATTGAATTTAGGAAATTTTAATACCATATCATTTGAGAGTTGATATTTTGACCCAATCAATCCCTATAACGTGCTAAAAAGAGGATTTTGTTCTTGAACTGAAAAGTTGACTTTTTCTTTTTTAATAATTTAGATCCAGGACAATTTTTATTGAATTCAAATGGGGGTATAACCTTATTTACATATTAAATTTTTAATTAAATGAAAGTAAAATTAATTCAAAACTATTTACTTAACTAATATTTTATGTAAGTAAGTTGTGTGCATTTGTGCTTTGGATTTTAGTGTAAATGGAAGGAGAAAAAAATTAACTGAAAAATCTATCATATCGGGCGTATCAGTCCTGTATTGGCCCAATACGCCGATATAGGGGAGTTTTTTTTTCAACCTACCAGTGTATCGGGTAGCTCGAAATAGGATACGTATCGATATATATTTTTTTTATCAGTAATCAAGCATATATATATAATGGAAAAGAAAAGGAGCAAGATACAAGGAAGAAGCTACAAAGGAGTTCACAAGATCATGAACCCGCAAAAGGAAAAAAGAGCAAAAGGGAAACAATCAAGTGCTGAGGAGACCTGAGATAGAATTGACCCCAAACATGGCCCAAACAGACTCTCAGACTAGCATAAGACCCAAGTCTCCTCCCTCCGAACTAGATAAGCACCAATCCAATACCAATCGCCGGATCCAGGAACAAATGCGACTAGGAGCACATAGAGAGTCCTCAAAGACTCTCCTGTTCCTCTCTTTCCAAATGGACCACGCTATAGCTCCCGGTAAGACAGACCAAATAACCATCCTTGAGCTCTCCCCCCAAACCAAATACCAGCCAGATAAGAAGTTGTGGAAGAAAGAGGGGAAGATCCAATCCACCCCCACTCAGGAGAGAGAAATCCCGAATCTCACGAGCAAAAGGATAGTGCAAGAGAAGGTGGTGTGGTCTATAGACTCTTCCGCTTGGAGGCACATAAAGCATCTGTTAGCCATCCTCCACCCTCTATTCTTTAAGTGATCACAAGTGAGAATTTTATTAAAAAATACAGTCTAGAGAAAAAATGATACTTTAGTTGGAATGTCTGGATTCTACATAGCTCTATGAGGAAATGGAATGGGATGGACTGACCCTAACGTTTGTGCGAGAGATCTTACTGAGAATCGACCCTTGTTGCCCCGAGACCAGATTCTACAATCCCGGCCCTGAGAAACCAAAGGGGCATACCCTAACCACTCAAAAAGCATACCAAATTCAACGATTTCCCAATCGTTGAGGTCTCTCCTTAACCTAGGACCCCAAACTGCCCCACTAGGACATCTGTCTATGTAATCCCCAACTAAGGCGTTCCTATCAACGGCTAAGCGGAAAATGGTGCTAAAACCCTCCTCTAGAGACGAGCTACCACACCATACATCCTTCCAAAATCTAACCTCTGACCCATCTCCCACTTTAAATACAAAGAAAGGCACCACGAAACGGGCAACTGACATGATCCCCTTCCACAAACCGACTCCATGAGAGCCCTTCACCTCCTTCGGGATTTAGCAGGATCAAACCCCATATTTAGCCACAATAACCGCTCTCCAAAGACTATCTCGTTCTTCCCCAAACCTCCACACCAATTTACCCAAAAGAGCCTTGTTCATCAGAGCTAGGGGCCTCAGCAGTGTTACCTAGGCACTTCAGTTTTTCCAAATTTTGCCGTGTCGACACTTGGACACGACACGACACTCCATGACATGACACGAACCTCCTTGATTCGTGCCTATACCATGTCATGGTGACATTAATATTATGATGAGGCGCATGGTGCTTCAAGTATGCCATGTCATTTTAAAAATACAATTGTAAGGAATTTTTTATCAATTTGTGTTGTTTTTTTGGAAACATAGATGAAATTTTATTAGGAGAGCAGCGACAACAACGATCAATATGTACATTTCTCTCTTCTCTTCTCTTCTCTCTTGTTGCTTATTTCTACTCCCTATATGAATATTTTTTATAACTTATGTATATACCTTTTTAAAACATTGGGGACTGGTGATCCCCCTCTTTTTATTATTATTTTTATTTAAAAATTTTGAATTATAAATTATAATATATATATATATATATAATAATTTTTAAAAATATGTACATTTGTACCACCGAATTGGGATTTTCAGAGCTTGTCATGCCGAACACTCCTAGACACCTGAACACTTGGCACCCTTACCACGTGCATAGGTAACACTGGGCCTCAGACCTAGGCCACCCACTTTCTTAGGACGACAAATTCTGTGCCAGTCCACTAGATGGTATTTGAAACGGCCTACTTTCTCATGCCATAGAAAATTCCGTTGCAAGCGCTCAAGGGATGCTGTTATCGCACGAGGAATAATGAAAGATGACATGAAATAGGTAGGGATGCTACTGAGAATGCTCTGAATGAGGGTTAACTTGCCACCTTTAGATAAGAAAGACGATTGCAATCCCGACAGGCGCTTAGCAAACCGCTCCAAAACCGGGGTCCAAACTGCCCTGGACTTGAAATTGGCCCCGAGGGGCATCCCCAGATACACTGATGGGAAGGACCCCAATTTACAACCAAGGCAATTGACAAGATCACCTAGGCCCACAACCTCCCCAACCCTATGATTTCAGATTTGGACATGTTGACTCGCAGACTGGATACAACTTCGAAGCACCGTAAAAGTCTCTGGATGTGGACTAGGTCATAGGATGCTCTGCAAAAAATAATGGTGTCATCTGCAAATTGGAGGTGTGAAATCGGCAGATGATCCTTGCCAATATTAAAGCCTTCATAGACCAGACCGTTAGTCTTGGACAGCATCCTGCTCAAAGCTTCTGAGACAAGGATGAAGAGAAAAGGAGAGAGAGGATCCCCTTGCCTTAACCCCCTAGAGCTTTGGAAATAACCAGTTGAGCTACCATTTAAGAGTATGGAGAAGGATACCGAAGAAATACACAATTGCACCCACTGGCACCACTTTGGGCCAAAACCCGTCCTTTTCATTACATAACCCAGGAAATCCCAATTAACATTGTCATAGGCTTTTTCCATATCCACTTTGCACAGAATGCCGGGCTCCTTAGACTTGATCTTGGCATCTATGCACTCATTTGCAATCAAAATACCATCTAGGATCTGGCGACCACTCACAAATGCCGCACCTTGTTGGGGGGAGATGATAGATCCCAATACCCGCTTGAGGCGGGTAGCTAACACTTTCGAGGGGATTTTGTACACGTTGCTCACCAATCTAATCGGCTGAAAATCCTTGATGTCCTCTGCTTCTTTTTTTTTGGGACCAACACCACAAAGGTGTTATTAATAACCCGACCAAAACGACCCAAAACATACAACTCTCTTATGACAGCAAGAAAGTCTTTCCCTACAATCTCCCAGCAAGAGCGATAAAATTCGATGGTGAAACCATCAGGACCAGGAGCCTTGTCCCCAGCTAAATCTCTTAGAGCTCTCACAATCTCCTCCTCCTCAAAAGGAGTCTCGAAACCCTCTCTCTGCTCCTCATGCAGACTCTTGAAAGTAAGCCCGTCAAGTTGCGGGCGCCAATGAACCTGCTCCCTGTACAAACTATGGTAGAAAGAAACCACATTGTCCGCCACCGCGGTCCCCTCACACCAGATCCCCTCCACTTTTAGTCTAGAAATGAAATTGTTCTTTCGATGGGAGTGGGCCATCCGATGAAAGAATTTAGTATTTCTATCCCCCTCCTTGAGCAAACGAACTCTAGCCTTCTGTTTCCAATAGATTTCTTTCAATTGCACCGTGCGGAGATATTCCATTTTCTTGTCCTCCTTCAACAAGATTTCCTCCTCCGTGAGGGGACGAGATTCTTTGGCTATGTCGAGTGCACCAATATCTTTGAGTAATGTAGAGAGCTTGGTTTGGATATTACCGAATACATCCCGATTCCAAACCTTTAATCTTGCTTTAAGGGCTTTTAGCTTGAGACCAAATCTCGTACTAGCAGATCCCTGACCACTCCTAGCGTTCCACACTTCCTCCACCACCCCTTTGAATCTGTCAACTTTGAGCCATATATTCTCAAAACGAAAAGGCATGGGCCCTCCTCTGAAACTCCCAGATTCCAAGATTATGGGGACATGGTCTGACGTAGGCCTGGGAAGGGAAGATTGGATGATGTTCGGGAAAAGGCTTTCCCAATCGAGGGTGCAAAGAAATCTGTCCAAACAACTGGCTAGGCTACTCGAGGATGATTGAGCCCAAGTAAACATGGTGCCTTTCAGTGGAAAGTCAACCAACTCATTCCTTCCTATAAATTCCCCAAATCTCCTCATCTTGGCACTAAGAGCACAACCTCCTTTCCTTTCTTCAGAGAATCGAATGTTGTTGAAATCACCCCCTAGACACCACGAGGCATTCCACCTGACGCTGATATCATCTAGCTCAGTCCAAAAATCGGAGTCATCCGACCCTCTTGATGGGCCGTAGACACTAGAGAAGACCCATGAGAACTCCTCTCCTGCCCTTTTACAGAAAATGGAAACCGAGTAAGCCCTTAATTCTGAATCCACGACCTCCAGTTTGTCCTTATCCTAGATCACCAAAATGCCCCCTGATGCCCCCAGCCATGGGAGCACAACTTAACCCAGGGATGATGTCACGCCCCAAAATACCCCCTAAGAGTTAAGGGATACTTTAGAGGTGACTACGTGTACCTGTCAAACCATCCTGTAATGCAAGAGGCTAAACATAATATAGTACAATGATAATCAGAGCGCAGAAACTAAACATAAGTGCGGAAGCATAAGCCAACTTTTCTTTTCTTCTATAACTCCAAATAGTATTCCAAGTTAACATATACCAAATACAATCAAAGTAAAGGTGGACATGCCCACCTATCAAAATACAAAAAGGAACTCTCTAACACTCTCCTCTCAACAGTAGTCGAGGTATGGCCACACATCCAAGTCCCCATCCTCTTGAGACTGCCATGGGATAGGTGGCTCCCTCTCCTCTACATACTCCTCCTCGACCCAAGGCTCGGGGTCGAGGACATCCACGGTACCTGCCGACATAAAAGTACGGCTGAGCATGGAATACTCAGCGAGTACAAACTACTAGCTAACCATAACAATAACGAACGCATAACAACAGTGAGCAATACAAGATATTAATTTAAAGCAGTAGTGAAAGCATAAGATACATAGCCATATCTTGACATGCGTATATGAATGCAAAAACCTCGGTAAAACTCATGTCTCGGAAACCTTTTTCGTGTCTCGGTCAAATCATGTATGTGTATCGTGTCTTGTCTTGTATTTCATGTCTTGATTTGTTCTTGACTTGTATACTTGTGAGCCAGAGGCTAGCACCCTTCCTTGGGCTACCAACCTCCTTGTCATGTTCTTGTTCCATTTCTCTTGTGAGCCAGAGGCTAGCACCCTTCCTTGGGCTACCAACCTCCTTGTCATGTTCTTGTTCCGTTTCTCTTGTGAGCCAGAGGCTAGCACCCTTCCTTGGGCTACCAACCTCCTTGTCATGTTCTTGATTCATCATATACAAATACAATCTTGGAAAACCCGGTTTCATGCATGCATGCGTGCTTGTGTGCTTGTCAATAGTGGTAATCATGATGACATACTTGAATGGGCGGATCACATGACTATGGCATTTCAATCCTTAACATAGTGGTATGAAAATTTAGGCAACATATAGCACATTTGAGCAATTTATCATTTCTAAGAACATTTACACAATTTCTATTTCCATTTTCTTCATTAAGTTCATTTATCCCTTGTTTAGTCATTTTATCAAACACCCGGTGGGCCACATTTCTTAGTCCTTCCATTTCCCTTATTTAGTGCGTATTTTTCATCAAGACATCAAGGTACATTCGTTATGTGTAAAGTGCCCATCTTCCATTTTCCTTTTCACACATCACACAACATCCATACGGCATCCAATCGCCTCAATCGACATCCCATCCACACATCCATACCTTTTTCTTATCTTGTTTATATTTAGTGAAGATGATACATTTTATAAGGAAGAAAACATACTATCAAGAGTCACATTTCACAATAGAAAATCTAGATTTTTGCTAAGGGAAGTTAGTAGGGTGTACTAACCTTAGATCAAGGTTTGATCTTGAAGAAACCTTGAAATAGAAGCTCTATTTGGAAGGAGGAAGCCTTTGCTTGAAGGGGACTTGAGTTGGGGGAAGAAACCTCTTTCAAAACGTGAGTGAGTGCTGCCCTAGCTTGGAGAATGCACCTCCACCCGAGCTTGAGTTGAAATCTTGAAGAAAACGTGCTTGGGGACGATCTAGGGTCTTCACCCCTTTGATTTCTTCTCCAAAAGCAACCTAGGTTTAGGAAACCCTTTTCTCTTCTCTCTTATCTCCCAAATCTCTCTAAGTATAGTGAATGATGCCCTAAGGCTCGGGCAAGCCTTAAGGAGAAAGGGTTTAACCCCCAAAAGACGATAAAGCCCTTACTGAAATTTCTGCAAAAACGCGAAGACCGAGCGATCGGTGGTTATGACCGATCGATCGGTTGCCTACCGAGGGATCGGTGTTTATGACCGATCGATCGGTCAAAAACTCACTCTCTGGAAAATTTCCCCATACAAAATTTCTGACCGTGCGATAGCTACCGATCGATCGCTGACTGGACCGAGCGATCGGTGCTCTGTATGTCTGGACTGTTTTGACCATATCTTTTGACTCGCTCGTCGGATTTCGACGATTCAACTTGCGTTGGGTTCGTCTTTCGAAAACGCACATTTCTGACGTTTCGGAATTTCCAATTTCTCCCTTATTTATTAATTAGACTACGAAAACGGCCAATTAGCTATGAAAGTGCCATTCATTAAAGATGAAAAAGTCCGGGGTGCTACAGATGATATATCCCAAAGGTCCTTTATAATGAAGTCATGGACCACCCCTAATTTTGTCTCTTGGAGACATAAGATAACGAGGCTCCTGGATCTGACCAACCTATTAACCGCGGCACGTTTCTCTAGACTACCCAAGCCTTGAATATTCCACGATATGATGGATAGATCTGTCATCGAGGAACTAGATGACCCTTACTGACCCTTGGACTGCTCGACACACTACGAGACCCTGGTTTATCATAATTCACATTGCACTCCAATCTTTTCATTTCCGAAGCAGATGGATCCCTCCTCCCTCGGGTGACAATAAGGTTGGGGTTGACTGACTTTTCAACCTGATTGCTCTCTAGACTCAAGAACAAAGCTCTAGCCTCCACCTCATGGCCCTCGTACAAGAGGCCCAAGAGTTTACCCACGACCTCCATCGGACCTGGTTCCTGACCTAACAAACCTACTAGCACTCGGCTAGAGGGACCCACAGAGCTGCACCTTTGAATCTCATGACCAATATGTGAAACATGGTCATTAGGCACTGACATGGGGTCTAGGACATTCTCAGAAAGATCCCTGGCACCACCCGACGGACTAGACTCAAACCCTAACTCCCTTTCCTCAATAAGCTGTGGTATCAAGTCTCCATAGACTGGCATAAATGAAGTAATAGTCTCACCATATAAGCACAATGAACTCTTTCTATCATCCCTATTCTCACTCACAGGTAGAATAGGAATGATAGCCAGAGAGGAGGGTTCAGGCGTACCTCGCAAGGGACCAGGTGATAGATCCCCTACCTCTTGAAAGTTCTTGCCTCTCAGTGCAGAGTGTGACGAATTTGGAGTTGATTTCACACCCGAGAAGAGCTCAGATTGATTCTTCGCATCCCTTCCAAGCGTTACATCCTCAAAACAAGCTGGGATCGAGTGAGCGAGGATACTCTCAAAAGCATCTATACAACTGTTGGCCGAGTCTTTCTCAGAATCTGGATGATGATAGAGATATGTCCCTGCCTTGAAACTACTATTGGACCCCATCTGAGATCCACCCCTTTCTTCTGGTCTGCTCGAATTATTGGATTCCGAACCTTCTGCTTCATTGATAGGCCCAGGTGCAAATTCTGCTACTGAAACTGCCGGATCTTCTGTTATTGACATGGGTACTCGCTCGTTGAAAACGGACCTTGACTCCTCTGTGTCCACGTTGTCTTCAGACCATAATCTACCTTTTAGGGGAGGGAGCCAGCGATCTCCAGATGGTTGAGTAGCCTTGATCTCTCCTTTCGTAAGAGACAAAAAACATTGAACTGTACCTGAGTTGCCAATCCCATTACTAACTCCAACCTCGAACTCCAACCCTGAATTGGATATGGGCCTTGCTTTTTCCTGGGAAACTCTGCCCCCTGAAACAATCCCTGGTTCAACAAAACTAGCTTTTAACTTATCACTCGATTTCCCGCAAACCTGAGCTCCGACCTCCTGGTTAATTGGCTCCTCGACTTCTGAGGGAACAGAAGGGGATGATCTGTAACCCCCTGATTTTGATAGCTCGAAACCTTCGACCAAACCAGCCCCTAAGATACTGTTGTGGATCCCTTCGCCCAAACTGCCAACCCTGCAAACAACTTGGCCAGCTGACTGACCTGCACCGCCCCCGCCCCCGCCCCCGCTCTCGCCCTCGCCCTCTGTCTCCTGCCCTAAAACCGGCAAGGCCTTTGGAGATGACCTCGCCTTTGCCTCAGATCGCCTTAAGATTTCGTCTAAGCCAAATATGTCGAGTGGGTTTATAACTGGACATTGGGGGGCCCAATCTTGACAAAGTTCGGAAGTAGGCTGATAAGACTTTGAGGAAGGCCCAACTCAGGATGGACAACTCTAGAAACCTGGGCTTTACTAACCAGGCCCAGGCCCAGGGCCAGCCCACTACCCTCCCCCGAAGATTCAGCCGAGATACGTGGACGGACCAGATGCTACACATTCTGAGAGAAGGGTATTTCAGAATTTTCGCCCCCCTCACAAGGGTTTAGTTCTAACTTTTCGAGATCTGGACCCAGAAGATCGTCATCCTCATCCTCTTTGCTAACCCTAGACGCTTGATGACCTCTCTCCTCTCCATCTGATCGGAAAATTTCAAGAAGGATGGCACATATCGATATTTTAAACCATGGTCGTCATACCATTCTGATTTTTTACATAAAAAATGGGTTGGTTGAAGATATTTGTGGGGTTGAAACTTCATTCAGCGCTAGACTTAGTGTACTTCTATAAATGTAGTAGGAAGTGTAGAACAACTATATATTTTCTAGCACTCACATGATTCCAGTAGAAGAAGAAAGTTTCAAGGTAAATATTACTCCAGTGGTCCAATCATATGGAGGCCATTTCTGATCCGATCCATACTAGATCAGACCAGCTGCACATCCTACATACTCTATGTTCTCGATAATTGATATATATATATATATCAATTTGTCGAGAAGATAGAGTATGTATGATGTGCAGCTGGTATATATATATATATATAATGTATTTATTTTGATGAATACGACCACAAGATATCACGTAGGTCACCATACACAACTCCATCAGACCATTAGTTTGGCCCCCCAGCATGAAACTATATAGGCCACAAATTTTCTTATCAGTCCCTTTTTGAATTCTTCTCTCCCCCCAAGCATTAGAGAAAGATTGGGGGACAAAAGGCAATCCTCCCTTCTATTAGGTTGTTCCGGTCTTCTGAGCATCTCCTAGGAGGCAAGATAGGGCCTTACTCCATTCCTTGCAGGAATGGTGGCCCTGGTGTGTCCCCTAAGGAAATGTTGGGGTTTGTGGAAAGGAAGAAACAATAGGATTTTTAATGGGTTAATTCTGGTCTGTCCAAGCTTTGTTATATTATAAGTTGATGTCTTGAAGTTGGTCTGCTTTTTGCCTGAATTCTTAGACATTCGGATTCATGATATGGTTTTTGGAACATCTCTCATTCCCCGAACTTTTTGGAGTCATGATTTGGTGCATAATCATGTAATATTTGGTGACTCTTAAGTCACTTTTTTTGGGAACATCTCATGTTCATCGAACTATGTATACATTCTCTTCCCACGATACAATTCACATTATTCACAAGAAAATGGAAAATGCACTCTGGTATTTTAAAGAAGATCCTATCTAGCAGAAGCTAGAGAGAATGTCTCTGGCTTTTACCAGGGAATGACACCTATTAATTTTTTGGAAAATTTTATTCTAAAAACCTGGGTTAGACCTAAGGGTTAAAGCTTCTTAACTAGAGTTAAAAGTACACTTGTTGAGTTGTGCAAAGATGCCAGAGACTTTTGCCAGAGGTGATCCTGTGTTTAAAGAATTTTTGATTTTGTTGTTTTCTTAGGAGTTAAGATTTCTTGAATGTAGGTAAATCATGAAGTTATTTGTCATAAGCCAGCCATGTCCAGTCTTAATTTATTGTAGTGACCCATGTACTTCTCTGTCATCGTCCATGGCCGAAGTAATGTATTATTTTAACATCCAAAATAAAATGATTATTATGAAGGGCATATTTAACAATTCACAGGAAAGTGTTTCTGAATTTGTATGATCCAACTCATGGTAGCTGAAGACCAAAAAAAAAAAAACTCATGGTAGCTACTCAGGAAAATTAAGGTTGAACACTAGCTCTGGTGGGTGGTGGTCATGTCATAACCTGAGTTGAGGGTTTGCCACAGGTGACCTGCCAGGAACAAATGGAAACCTTTCATGTCAGATAGCCAAGTCATTTTATTTAGGTATTCCTGGTAAATGAACTTGTCTCTTATTTAATCACAGGCGAATTAATCCAAACCCATATGATGTATGGAGGGGAAAAAATTGCAATATTTAGGTACTCATAAGAATCCACTTGACCTTGAATAGTAACAGGTTAATCTCATCCATTTTCCAACAGAATCTGGATCTATTCTTCTTCTTTCTTGTTTCTTTTCTTTTGTATTGATAGTAATAAATATGCTAATCATTGTACAGAAATACATAGTTTGATTTCAAGCTAAATGACTAAAGGCTGACAACATATAACTTGGTTACTTCAAAGGTTGATTCAATCAGGGTGGACATAACTTTGGAAGGACATTTGCTTGACTCAGTGGTAGCTACATTGATTGATAAAGATAAGGTGTTGGCAAATGCACGTGCTTTCTTGGAGGAAAATCGTGGAGTTGAATCATGCCAGAGTTTGCTCAAAATGTGGGAATGGTGAGCTCTACTTCTTGATATAACTGCAATTGCTCTCATAATTGAATGGAAATTGTGGCTCAATATATTCTAATAATCACATTCTTGTATAGTAAAACTTTAAGTTTTTTTAATATACTAGAGTGCATATTGACTACCACAGAGTGTGGTACATATTGTTGGTTACCATCTGTATCAAGTAAATATTATTTGATATTATCAGTCATTTTTTGATTAAAAAGAAAACGTAAAGGACTTAAAAATGGAAAAAATAAGGAATCATGAAAGTAGGAATACAAATGCATTTTAAAGTGACATATATTTTTTTTTGGAAGGAAAACAATCAATTATAAAATTGTATATTAAGTATACATACAATATATACTTAATAGTTAATATATTTCATGGGGTTGTACACAATATATTTCACAGTTTCATATCTTGCATTCAGATCTGAGATGTCACTGCATTGAGGAATATCCATGATATTATATCCACTAAAGTTTTCCTTTGAAATAACATTTAAGGGTGAACCCTTGGCATTTTGTTATGGAGCTGTTCATTCATTAGTTTTGAGTCCGACTCATGTATATTGTACCAAAAGATTTGGTATTTTGTTAGTAAGTTCCAAGATTGTGGAATAATCTTCTTAGGTTGAGCCCATAGCTAAACTAGAAGAGTGTCCGAACCTTAAAAACAGTTTTGAGCCACCTTGTAATATTATACCTGTCAAAACATTAAGAACAGAAGAAAAGAAAAACTTCACTTTTGGCAGAATTTAATTTATGGAAATTTCTTTTTCTAATCATTGTAGCTTGACGCCGTCAACTCAAAATGTTCTCTCATTGGCCGCTGAAGTCAAAACACTGCAGAAAGACAAGGAACATCTAAGGATTAACCTTCACAGAGCTGAAGAGGAGGTAAGAAGATTAATAAAACTAGCTTGTGCTTTTCTTTGTGCTTAATTTCAATCTTAGTCATAATTTAGTATTTTTGTTTTATGTTTAGGTGAAATTGCTGTTTGAAGAAAATAACATCTTGGATGAAGAGAACAAAAGGTTGTTAAGGCAGTGCAACAGAGAAAGGAACCGTCCAGGATCTGGTGGCAAACATACCGGCAGTGCTTCTGCCAAGGTGAGGGGTTTGGTTATATTTAAAAAAAAAAAAAACATCTCTAGATTGAGTGATGGAATCTCTGCAAAAATCCGTATAACCAACTTGGAGTTTTTCTAAATTTTACTCTTTGGCCATTGATGTTCATATGACTTTATGGATTAATTTTATCTGTTCCTCATGTAGGGAAACAAGCGAAAATCAAGTCCAAAGCTAAGTAGTAGCCCCATTGAAAAGACTATTGATTTCAATATTTTGGATTCACCAAGGCAGCCTCTCTCGCCTATGCAGCTCAATTCTCCTGAGTCTCGAATGCATAAGAGGTAAAGAAGACTCGTTGAAATCTGAATTTTTTCTCTTTCTTTCTTGTATCTGAGATGGCGTTACTGCTTTTGTAACTGGTTGATGGGACTTTGGGAATATACTTGGAAGTGCATCACTGTTGTTTTCACAAAACATATTGTAAGTATAACTGTGTTCAAGAATGGAAGAAGGTTGGTTGTCTCCACCCTTGGCTTGTGGAATGTGCGTAGATTGACGCTACTCATCTATGGTTATTGTTGTAAGCATCTGCTCTAGGGGTGGTTATTGAACAAAATGTTCGTGAACTACTCGGGCTCGGCTTGTTAAAAGCTTGAGTATCGTTTGTTTATTTAGTAAACGAGCCAAGCTTGAACACCGTTTTCGAACTTGTCTAGTAAATGAGCCGAGCTTGAACACACCCTTGCTCGGCTCGATAAAAGCTCGGTTCGATTATATATACATATTAACCTACTAAAATATTTAAATATACTTATTTCATTTAAATATTAAAATTAAGTATATGTATTATATACTAGTAAAGATTATTAGTATATAATGTATTTTATATGATAAGAATACCCTTTATATAATTATAATCTTGTACTAAAATTTTGGTTAACACCGTGATTTCTTTGCCTAAGATAATAAAGTGAATTTTTTACTTAATATAAATAGCTATATCCAATAAAACAAGCTGCTCGTAAACTACTCGAGCTTGGCTAGTAAAGCTCCAGCTTGTTTATTTAATAAACGAGTTAAGCTTGATCATGATTTCTAAGCTCGTTTAATAAACGAACAAGCTTGAACACCACTATTTTTATTTTTTTTTGGGTTCGTGATATACGTTTAGGCCGTAATGCCGGTTAGGTGTTAGTATCTGTTCAGTTAGTGGGCGGGTGGAGAGTATATACAGACTCCCAACCTCTCAGGAATGGAACCCGGTACCTCCCCCCCTGGGACAAAGCCCTAGTGTGTAACACACGACTACTCGGCTCGGCTCGATATAGTATTTTGGTTAAATTTGAAAGAAAAAAAAAACGACGTAGGTCTTTTGCCAAAAAAGAAATAAAAAGAGTTAAGTATATATCAGAACCTATAATATCTTAAAATGACATACAAGCACCTTCTTTAAAACAATTGCCTATAGGAGACCCGAGATCCGTCTTTTAACGATTTGAACAAATAAGGACCTGCCATTACTTTCCCTTAGGGGAAAATATATTTACACTCCCTAAGGTTTGAAGAAAATACACATACACCCCCTCAGTTTTCAAATAATACATTAGGTACCCTTACTTTTTAAAATAATGGCACTTACACCCCCTCCATTAGTTGACCGTTAATCAACTCATAGAAATGCTGATGTATGATGATGTCATGTGATTAATGAAGGGGAAGTTCCCAGGCTCGCCACACGTCAGTAGCTAATAGAAGGTAGAGATCAAAATACTTCACTTGCAAAAGAAAATGAGTCGGATGTACACCCTGAAATATGCTCCGACGTTAGTACACGAAAAAGATAATTAATAGTATAACACTGTAGCATTTGAAAACACTGAGAGAAGGCACGAATGCTGGAAAAAGTATTTTCTGATTGATAATTAGTCGATCCTATACACTAAATCTCAAGGGGATATTTATAGGTTAAGCTCGAGATGTCCATAGATGACTATCTATGGCTATGGATGACCATGCCACTTGCTACACACGCATCCCTAAACATGTCAGACATATCTGTTGCCTACGTTCACACGAGGGAACCTACCATCTCTAAGTCGGTTTCTGGGTCAAAAACCCATCTGAGGTTACTAGCAATAAATGCTAGGACAGTGCTTTCCGCTTAATGTCAGAGACAAACGATCGCCTCCTGAGGATCGAGTCTTGATAGTTGGTCTCGTTGTCGACTAAAGCACGGGTTCACTATTCACAACGAAGATGATATCGTTGTCTAGGAGACAACGTTCTCGTTGTGCAGAGCACAACGAGTCCGTTGTCATGCACACAACGAATAAGTACTCAAAAGTACATACGAGTTTGTATTCACTGTTATAACACCAAAAACATGATTGTAGACACAACGCACAAATAACACCAAAAACATGATTGTAGACACAACGCACAAATAAATTATGAATTTTATCCTTTACACTTAGCCCCTTTATGATGCATTAAACGTAGTTTAATGTATCATAAATCTCTCAGCATTCCAGAAGAAGAATACCGTAAGTTACAGAAGTTGGTTGCACTTCATTCTCTGATCTCTACTCACTGCTCTTTGTTTTTATTGCACATACCCCGTTGTCATTGATTTTTTACTTGCACTACACGCGAAGATATATTGTCATGTCGTTTGGTAGCATGTTCACGAATCTATCACGCCTCATTAATGCATGACAGATTGTCATCATTGCTTTTGCACGAAACTCGAGACGTTTCATTTGCTTTGATGGTTACTCTGCTTTAAAAGACAATCATGCCCTTGCTGCCGCTGATGTGTACGTTCGAGATGAAGGCTACTTTCGTCCTACAAAAAGATTAGTCTGACAAGCTAAATTTAATGTTGGCGGAAATGACTATCTTACCCCAGCGCCATTCCACGTGTATGGCCATGATTGAGGTTATGTATGTCTTTGTACTCTGAAATTGCCTATAAATAGAAATGCGAAGAACTCGTGTTCTCTAATCAACTTTGCACTGTCACTCGGCCGGATCTTACATCTTCCGATGATTTACTATCGCTTTGCGTTGCTCCATATTCTGCTTGGTAAGACACCTTTTCTTCTTTGCTATTCATTCTAGTTTGACATTTTACTCATAGTGGTCCTTTGCCCATATTTCTTCACTGATACCTCGTTATACTTGGCACATCACTTTTTACATTCACCTTTACTTCTTTATTCACTTTTGCCCGCATTATGTCTGCCGAAATCGTTAGATTTGATAGCGATGAGGAAATCAGTTGTTTCAATAGCATTCCCCATGAAGGAACTTCCACTGTTCTCAAACCCAAACGGAAACCAGTATATAACTATGCGCTTGACCATTATAGGAGTCGATATGAAATCCCTCCTTATGTTTACCTTCATCTTAACGAAGAAGATGTCCACCCCGATTATCGCTCCTCTTGCACTACTGTTTACCTGGCTCAATTCAAAGCTGGACTGCGATTTCCATTGGACTCCGATGTTGATTCTGTCCTTACCATCCTTCAAATAGCCCCTGGACAAATGCATCCTAAATTTTACAAGTACATGTCTCTGATGACTAAGTTCAATAGAAACGGATACAACGTTAGAAGCTAGACACATCTTCTACTTCCGCCACGCTGTGAAGTGCCGAGGGACCCCCGAGGATAGAGATAAAACCTACTTCTCTTAGAATCAACGACCCAAAATTCCTGACATCGTTACACACCTCCCTGATATAGACAAAGATTGGAAAGAGTTACCCTTCATTATCTCCGGTGCATGGAGAAATGAAGTCGCCCGTGTAGAGCCCCGGACCTTTTCACATTTAATGCATGACACTTTCGTTGCCATTTTGCCTTTAAAGAGGTATAATTAATAAACAAGGAATAAAATTGGAAATTTCGAAACGTCAGAAATGTTCCTTTTCGAAGTACGAACCCAACGCAAGTTGAATCGTCAAAATCGGACGAACGAGTCAAAAGATATGGCCAAAACAGTCTGGACCTGCAGGCAATCGTAGCTCGGAAGGCACTAAGGACGTAGCTCTGATAACGTGCTCTGACAACGTGCTCTGATAAGGCACAGACAATGCATAGACAACGTACTCTGATAACGTAGCTCTAGCTCTGATAACGTGTACGTTGTGCATCCGTTGTGCAACAGACAACGGGTACGTCGTGCAGCAGACAACGTGTACGTTGTACAACAAACAACGAGTACGTTGTACAGCTCACAACGGATACGTGCTCAGCACTATGCACAACACAATGTGACAACGTGTTTGGCACTATTCACAGCACAACGTGTTCGGCACTATTCATAGCACAACGTGTTTGGCACTGTTCACAGCACAACGTGTTTGGCACTGTTCACAGCACAACGTGTTCAGCACTGTTCACAGCACAACGTGTTCAGCACTGTTCACATCACAACGTGTTCAGCACTGTTCACATCACAACGTGTTCAGCACTGGTCACAGCACAACGTGTTTGGCACTGTTCACAGCACAATGTGTTCGGCACTATTCACAGCACAACGTGTTTGGCACTGTTCACAGCACAACGTGTTCAGCACTGTTCACAGCACAACATGTTTGGCACTGTTCACAGCACAACGTGTTCAGCACTGTTCACAGCACAACGTGTTTGGCACTATTCACAGCTCAACGTGTTCAGTACTCGCGTTTTTGCAGAAACTTCAGTAAGGGTATTATGGTATTTTGGTCGGTTTACTCTTACCTTAAGAGTTTAACCCGAGCCTTTAGGGCATCATTCAACACTTAGAGAGTTTGAGAGAATAGGAGAAAGGGGAGAAGGCGATTCCAACCTAGGGTTTCCATTTTGGAGAGAAATCAAGGGGTTTGTGAACCCACACTCCACTGAAGCCCATTTTCTTCAAGATCAAGGCACAAACTCGTGAGGAGCATCTCCTCAAGCTAGGGCAGCAACTCACGGTTGTTTTTGGAAGGGGATTTCTTCCTCACTTGATCAAAGTCGGTACTTCTTGCTACCCTCCTAGTTATAGCTTCTCTTTTCCTTTGTTTCTTCTCGTTTTCCTTCACTTATATGTGTGTTATGAGATTGGTGGTATGAATGGTGAATGGAGGTGGATGTTGGCGAATGGATGCCGTGTGGATGATGTGATGAATGAATGGGAAAGGGCATTGTACTAATAATGAACATACAAGTGTGATGTGAGCATAACCCACCTAGAAAAGCATGATTTAGGTTTAAAAGAATTATGAATAATGAACACACCATGTTTGATGTAATGCCAAGGTGAATAAAAGTGAGTTGTAAATTGGGAAATGCATGCCTAATAAATTATGGATATTGCTAGGGCTTATGATAGTGTGTTTTTCTTGCTTTCCCTAAATGATATGAATATTACATTGCTCAATCATTGATGTTATATGTGTTGTGAAATTACCCAAATGTCATATTTAAATTTAAATGCAAGTATGTATACGGTTCCCACGAGCACGACATGCATGACATGATTTATCGAGGTTTTCAAGAACATGGTTAGAGGTGGGACATATCCTATGATATGTTTTACCTCGTTTTTCACAAGAAAACAAGAACCAACATTCCACGAGGGGTCTCCCCTCACTCACAAGTGCATATCATGAAGAAGGGCCTCCATTCCCTCGCAAGTACATACATATCATGAAGAAGGGTCTCCCTTCCCTCGCAAGTGCATTGCATAAAGAAGGGTCTCCCTTCCCTCTCAAGGCATCTCTCAAGCGCATCTCACATGGATATTTCACAAGTGTATCTCACAAGTTACATGATCACAAGCAAGCACGCATGACATGCATGACATGACACGTACGACACGTTCGACAAGATCAAGTAAGACAAACACGACAAGCTTTCAAGTACGAAAAGATATTTCAAGCCAAGTCAAGTGCACGATGTTTTCAAGAGGTTTTATCGGCTTTCTACGAAATACAAGCATGATTATAAATTGCTTTACTTCCTTGTATGATATGAATTATTTCCGTCTAACATATATGAATTGCTCCTGATTTATGTATTGCCATTTTTATGCTATGACTATTGGTTAGTATTTGGTACCCGCTGAGTATTCCATGCTCAGCCGTACTTCTTATGTCGGCAAGTTCTGAGGGAGCTGCCGCTTCATTTGATGTTTGTGCTCCTGGTCCATGGGTGGAAGAGGAGTACGTCAAGGAGCCTTTGGAGGAACCTCCCGTAGAGGGTTGTCAGTAGGTGGTGTTAGATTCTGAGTGGATTAGCTGTGGGTGAGCATGAGTGATTATATCCATGTATTTTGGCGGGTCTGTCCGCACTTTTTTTTAGATTCCTTGTGTGTAAACTTGGATTCTATACATAGAGGTTTGTTTAGACTTCCGCTGTGCTATGTTAGAGTATGTTTCCGCTGTTTATATCCTCTATTGTATATGCTCTGTGGGTTTTTGCAGGTTGGTTTGTCAAGCAAGTCATGTAAGCCATGATTAGTCGTCCAAAGTTCACTCTAACTCCTAGGGTGGGTTTTGGGTCGCGACAGAAGTGGTATCAGAGCTTAGGCTTTAGGTCTTTAGGGTCACTTAGAATCTTATACCACGGCTTGACAAGAGCATATGTTAGGAAACAAGTTAGGAAAGAAGTAAGTCGGGAGCGAGTCTGGTTCCAAGTGTAAGACTAAACTTTAGTCTTAGTCTAAAATGGTTGCTTTAACCAAGTACGGTCCTAGGTACGCTAGAACACTAAAGTATAAGTATAATGTGATGAATACTCTGATGACTTGATGTGATGTATATTAGTATTATACAATTAATACAAATTGAATTATTGTGAAACGACATTGAAATAAGCTGTGGTTTCAAGTGAGACTCATGTGGTGCTATTGTTCTCAGGACTTTAGTCATGAGGCAGGGCACACGGGGTCGTGGACCACACACCAGAGCTTCCTCTTCTTCACGGGATGAGGATGAGCAGCCGGACCTCTCTCAGGTCTTAGGCTCTATTGCTGAGACACTCGCCATACTGGCGGCTCGGCAGGCTATACCATCATCGGCGGCACCTACTCCACCGCCCGCAGCTCCAGTACATCGTACCGCTGGAGTTGAGGCATTCAGGAGATTGAGGCCTCCACCCTTCCATGGGAGTGTGGACCCTCTTGCTACGGAGGCATGGATCCTCCAGATGGAGAAGATCTTTGCGGTCCTCTCGCCTACAGAGGAGGATAGAGTAGCATGGGCAGTTTTCATGCTAGAAGGTGAAGCCCACCATTGGTGGTTGTCCGCATTGAGGACGCGAGATTTGACCATGCAGGGTCAACCTTGGACTTGGGAGGAGTTCAAAGATACTTTTTACAAGAAGTATTTTCCGATTGGAGCACGGGAAAAGAAAGAGAGAGAATTCATCAACCTTGAGCAAGGTTCGATGTCTGTGGCCGCTTATGAGGCCAAGTTCTCGGAGCTATCACGCTTCGCAACACATATGATTGCCACCGAGGCAATGAAGGCGAGGAGGTTTGAGCAAGGACTCAAGGATGTCATCATGGAGAAAGTATCGGTCTTTAGGCACCCCACTTACGCTGAAGTGGTGGATAAAGCCTTGTTGGTTGAGACCAACTCTGAGACGGTGTCCAAGAAGAGGGAATTGACGAGAGGCCAATCCAGTAGTTCAGCACCTCTAGAGAGGCGGGCTCGTACTGGCCCTTATCAGTATACGTGGCCAGCACCACCGATGAGGCCATCTTATGCGCCTCCAGCTCCACGGCAGTATGTGCCTCAGGCACCGCGACCTCAGGGTCTTCCGGCCCCACGGCCTGTTGCACCTCAGACGATGAGGTATGCTCCACCTCCGGCCCCTCTGACTTATACACACGAGGTCTGCACTTCATGCGACCGAAGGCACCCGGCAGGAGATTGCCGAAGAGCATCGGGTGGATGTTTTCATTGTGGTCGCCAGGGCCATATGATCAGGGATTGCCCCAGTCGGCATTTACCAGGCCAGTCTTAGGGGATTAGGCCACCAGCACGCCCAGCAGGATCATATCAGGCGTCATCTCAGACTACCCGGTCTACACCTCAGTCTCGCCAGGCGAACCAGGGGCGAGTTTTTGCCTTAACAGAGGGTGATGCACTTGCATCTGACGATGTAGTGCAAGGTACGCAGTTGTAGCTTATTTAATTATACGTAAATTAAACTGTTAAGTATTAATTGATTGTGTACGTACTTGGCATGTTATATATATATATATACCTACATGTATACACTATTGATGCATGGATTAACTCCGCTAGTTAAAATTTCAGGAACCCTACTGGTCAATGAGTATTTGGCTCGAGTGTTGATTGATACTGGGTCTACTCATTCATTTGTCTCGCCGAGTTTTTCAGAAGGCTTTTCTGTAGAGCCAAGTCAGCTAGAACTGGAGTTAGCCATTTCGACTCCTCTCGGCAAAACAGTATTGGCAGATAAAGTTTATAGAAATAGTGTGGTCCAAGTTGGAAGCCACGAGTTGGCGGTTGATCTCATCGTCCTTGGATTCCAAGACTTTGATGTTATATTGGGAATGGATTGGTTAGCAGCACATCATGGGCATGTAGCTTGCTTTGAGAAAATGGTACTCTTCAAGCCAGTAGAAGGAAAACCATTCCACTTTCGCGGGTTGAAAAGTAGATATATTGCTCGTTTTGCGGCGTTGAGCTTAGCTAACCCCGGGGCAAAGGACTCATCGACTATTCCGGTTGTGAGTGAGTTCCTGGATGTATTTCCAGAGGAGTTGCCAGGATTGCCTCCAGACAGGGAGATTGAGTTTGTGATCGAGCTTGCACCAGGCACAGCTCCTGTTTTCAGGGCTCCGTATAGAATGGTCCCTATTGAACTCAAAGAGTTAAAGACCCAGTTGGAAGAATTACAAGGTCTTGGTTTCATTCGACCAAGTGTCTCACCGTGGGGTGCCCCGGTGTTGTTTGTTAAGAAGAAAGATGGCTCGATGCGGATGTGCGTCGATTACAGGCAATTGAACAAAGTCACTATAAATAATAGGTATCCCTTGCCTAGGATTGATGACTTGTTCGATCAGTTGAAGGGAGCGAGATTTTTCTCGAAGATAGACCTTCGATCGGGTTATCACCAGTTGAAGATTAAGATGGAAGATGTTCCCAAAATTGCCTTCAAGACTCGGTATGGACACTACGAGTTCTTGGTGATGCCTTTTGGACTCACAAACACGCCGGCAGCCTTTATGGATTTGATGAACCGGGTGTTCCGGCCATATCTTGATAGGTGCGTGATTGTATTTGTTGATGACATTTTGGTTTATTCCCAGACACGGGAAGATCACACACGCGACCTATGCCTGGCTTTGGAAATACTAAGAGAGCACAAGCTATACGCCAAACTTAGCAAGTATGAGTTTTGGTTGGAAGAGGTGGCATTCCTAGGCCACGTTGTTTCTGCAGAAGGTATCTCGGTAGATCCAAAGAAGATCGAAGCAATTTTGAGTTGGGCGAGGCCCAAGAGTGTTACCGAGATACGCAGCTTTCTTGGGTTGGCAGGCTACTACAGGAGATTCGTAGAGGGTTTCTCTAGCCTTGCAGCACCGCTCACTTACCTGACAAGGAAGAACGCCAAGTTTGTATGGAGTGATAAGTGCGAGATCAGTTTCACGGAACTGAAGAACAGGCTTACTATAGCCCCTGTCCTTACTGTGCCATCTGGACCTTATGGGTATGAGGTGTATAGTGATGCCTCACACGTTGGACTTGGGTGTGTACTCATGCAGCACAAGAAAGTCATTGCCTATGCATCGAGGCAATTGAAGGAGCATGAGAAGAATTACCCCACGCACGACTTAGAGCTTGCCGCAGTCGTGTTTGCACTCAAGATCTGGCGACATTACTTATACGGGGTGGAATTCTATGTGTATACGGACCACAAGAGCCTCAAGTACCTCTTTTCCCAAAAGGAATTGAATCTAAGGCAACGGCGTTGGATGAAATTTTTGAAAGACTATGATTGTACCATTCAATACCACCCGGGTAAAGCAAATGTAGTGGCTGATGCTTTGAGTAGAAGACCTCCGGGGTTATTAGCATGCATGTTAGTTCAGGAATGGAAGCTACTTGAAGACTTGGAAAATCTGGACATTAGTGTGAATGACTCTGTCCTTAGTCCTATCTTGGCAAATGTCACGGTTCGGCCATACATTATAGATTTGATCCAAGAATACCAAGTCACGGATGCTGAATTGTTGGCTTATCGGGACAAGGAAGTTGCTAAGGGTAGTGAGGATTTCTCTCTCACTAGTCAGGGTGCTATCACATTCAAGGGAAGGCTGTGCGTCCCAGCCAATGCAGATCTTCGAAGAGAGATTTTGGATGAAGCACACCGTTCGAAGTACACAGTGCATCCAGGGGGTACAAAGATATACCGGAACCTCAAGAGTCACTTTTGGTGGCGGAATATGAAGAGGGACGTTGCGGAGTATGTAGCACGATGCTTAGTGTGCCAACAGGTGAAGGCAGAGCACATGCGGCCGGCAGGTCTATTGCAGTTTCTTCCTATTCCCGAGTGGAAATGGGAGAACATATCCATGGATTTCATAGTTGGCTTGCCAAAGACGGCAAGGGGCTCAGATGCAATATGGGTAGTAGTGGATCGTTTGACAAAGTCCGCTCATTTCCTACCGTACTGAACTACTTTCAACTCTAGTCAGTTAGCCGCTTTGTACATCAAGGAAGTGGTGAGGTTGCATGGAGTGCCCGTCAGTATTGTGTCGGATCGGGATCCAAGATTCACGTCAAGATTTTGGAAAAGTTTCCAAGAGGCTATGGGTTCCCGACTTGATTTCAGCACCGCTTTTCATCCACAGACGGATGGACAAACCGAGAGAGTGAACCAAGTCATTGAAGACATGCTTCGGGCTTGTATGTTGGATTTCAGAGGCAGTTGGGAAAAGCACTTGCCTTTGGTTGAATTCGCCTATAATAACAGCTATCAGGCAAGTATCCAAATGGCACCATTTGAGGCCTTGTATGGGCGAAGTTGTAGGTCTCCTCTCTATTGGGATGAGGAAGGAGAAATGAAAGTACTTGGTCCGGAGTTGATTGAGCAAACTGCAGGCACAGTTAAGATCATTCGGGATCGATTGAAAGCCGCTCACGATCGCCAGAAAAGTTATGCGGACACGCGCCGTAGGGACTTGGAATTTCAAGTAGGGGATCAAGTTTTTGTGAAAGTATCTCCTACCAAAGGGATCATGAGATTTGGAAAGCGAGGCAAGCTCAGTCCTCGGTATGTTGGGTCTTTTGAGATTATCACACGAGTTGGTGAGGTTGCTTACAGGGTAGCTCTCCCACCTCACATGGCCGCAGTTCACAACGTCTTCCATGTGTCTATGCTTCGGAAGTACATTGCGGATCCTTCGCATGTCATAGACTTGGAACCGTTGGAGATTCGAGAGGACCTCACCTTGATTGAAAAGCCGGTTCAGATTTTGGATCGAAGAGATCAGGTGCTTCGCAACAAGACAATCCATTTGGTTCTTGTGCAATGGCAACACCATGCTCGGGAAGAAGCTACATGGGAGCGTGAAGTCGAAGTCAAAGCAAAGAACCCAGAATTAATTGAATGAGTTTTTGGTATAAGTTTGTATATGACTTGTAATTTTCTTTTTGGTTTGTAATGCAAGTAGCGTCTAAATTTCGAGACGAAATTTTTGTAAGGGGGGGAGGATGTAGAGCCCCGGACCTTTTCACATTTAATGCATGACACTTTCGTTGCCATTTTGCCTTTAAAGAGGTATAATTAATAAATAAGGAAGAAATTGGAAATTCCGAAATGTCAGAAATGTTCCTTTTCGAAGTACGAACCCAACGCAAGTTGAATCGTCAAAATCGGAAGAACGAGTCAAAAGATATGGCCAAAACAGTCTGGACCTGCAGGCAATCATAGCTCGTAAAGCACTAAAGACGTAGCTCTGATAACGTGCTCTGACAACGTGCTCTGATAAGGCACAGACAATGCATAGACAACGTACTCTGATAACGTAGCTCTAGCTCTGATAACGTGTACGTTGTGCATCCGTTGTGCAACAGACAACGGGTACGTCGTGCAGCAGACAACGTGTACGTTGTACAGCAAACAACGAGTACGTTGTACAGCTCACAACGGGTACGTTGTACATAAGACATCGGACAACGAGCTCAGCACTATGCACAACACAACGTGACAACGTGTTTGGCACTATTCACAGCACAACGTGTTATGCACTGTTCACAGCACAACGTGTTTGGCACTGTTCACAGCACAACGTGTTCAGCACTGTTCACAGCACAACGTGTTCAGCACTGTTCACAGCACAACGTGTTTGGCACTGTTCACAGCACAACGTGTTCGGCACTATCCACAGCACAACGTGTTTGGCACTGTTCACAGCACAACGTGTTCAGCACTGTTCACAGCACAACGTGTTTGGCACTGTTCACAGCACAACGTGTTCAGCAATGTTCACAGCACAACGTGTTTGGCACTATTCACAGCTCAACGTGTTCAGTACTCGCGTTTTTGCAGAAACTTCAGTTAGGGTATTATGGTCTTTTGGTCGGTTTACTCTTACCTTAAGAGTTTAACCCGAGCCTTTAGGGCATCATTCAACACTTACAGAGTTTGAGAGAATAGGAGAAATGGGAGAAGGCGATTCCAACCCAGGGTTTCCATTTTGGAGAGAAATCAAGGGGTTTGTGAACCCACACTCCACTGAAGCCCATTTTCTTCAAGATCAAGGCACAAATTCGTGAGGAGCATCTCCTCAAGCTAGGGCAGCAATTCACGGTTGTTTTTGGAAGGGGATTTCTTCCTCACTTGATCAAGGTCGGTACTTCTTGCTACCCTCCTAGTTATAGCTTCTCTTTTCCTTTGTTTCTTTTCGTTTTCCTTCACTTATATGTGTGTTATGAGATTGGTGGTATGAATGGTGAATGGAGGTGGATGTTGGTGAATGGATGCCGTGTGGATGATGTGATGAATGAATGGGAAAGGGCATTGTACTAATAATGAACATACAAGTGTGATGTGAGCATAACCCACCTAGAAAAGCATGATTTAGGTTTAAAAGAATGATGAATAATGAACACACCATGTTTGATGAAATGCCAAGGTGAATAAAAGTGAGTTGTAAATTGGGAAATGCATGCCTAATAAATTATGGATATTGCTAGGGCCTATGATAGTGTGTTTTTCTTGCTTTCCCTAAATGATATGAATATTACATTGCTCAATCATTGATGTTATATGTGTTGTGAAATTACCCAAATGTCATATTTAAATTTAAATGCAAGTATGTACACGGTTCCCACGAGCACGACATGCATGACATGATTTATCGAGGTTTTCAAGAACATGGTTAGAGGTGGGACATATCCTATGATATGTTTTACCTCGCTTTTCACAAGAAAACAAGAACCAACATTCCACGAGGGGTCTCCCCTCACTCACAAGTGCATATCATGAAGTAGGGCCTCAATTCCCTCGCAAGTACATACATATCATGAAGAAGGGTCTCCCTTCCCTCGCAAGTGCATTGCATAAAGAAGGGTCTCCCTTCCCTCTCAAGACATGATCACAAGCAAGCACGCATGACATGCATGACATGACACGTACGACACGCTCGACAAGATCAAGTAAGACAAACACGACAAGCTTTCAAGTACGAAAAGATATTTCAAGCCAAGTCAAGTGCACGATGTTTTCAAGGGGTTTTATCGGCTTTCTACAAAATACAAGCATGATTATAAATTGCTTTACTTCCTTGTATGATATGAATTGTTTCCGTCTAACATATATGAATTGCTCCTGATTTATGTATTGCCATTTTTATGCTATGACTATTGGTTAGTATTTGGTACCCGCTGAGTATTCCATGCTCAGCCGTACTTCTTATGTCGGCAGGTTCTGAGGGAGCTGCCGCTCCATTTGATGTTTGTGCTCCTGGTCCATGGGTGGAAGAGGAGTACGTCGAGCAGCCTTTGGAGGAACCTCCCGTAGAGGGTTATCAGTAGGTGGTGTTAGATTCTGAGTGGATTAGCTGTGAGTGAGCATGAGTGATTATATCCATGTATTTTGGCGGGTCTGTCCGCACTTTTTTTTGGATTCCTTGTTTGTAAACTTGGATTCGTATATACATAGAGGTTTGTTTAGACTTCCGCTGTGCTATGTTAGAGTATGTTTCTGCTGTTTATATACTCTATTGTATATGCTCTGTGAGTTTTTGCAGGTTGGTTTGTCAAGCAAGTCATGTAAGCCATGATTAGTCGTCCAAAGTTCACTCTAACTCCTAGGGTGGCTTTTGGGTCGCGACAACCCGTCTCATTCCCAGTGAATTCTCCTTCGGTTTGTCGACTTTGTTCTCCTCATACTCCTGAATCTATACATTATATGTTGCTACTGATGATAACTCTTGTTGCACAGAAATATCCAAATCACGATTCACAGAACCTATGCCTGCGGAGGAACAACCACTACGAGCTATCCGCAAAGAGAAAGGAAACGAATATATTACTTGGAGACCGTTGTCAGCCCCTGAATCTATACTTGCTGCGGATCACACTCTTCAAGGTACTCATATTGTTGCTTTGGAACAACAGACCAGAGAAAGAATGGCTGAACGCTTGCCTCTACTACACCGAGCACCACGAGCTCCTCGGTCTACTCGTCCTCCCTGTCTTTCTTCAACGGAAAAAATGGCAAAAAAGAGGGAAAGGGAAGCAGCTCTCAAAATACTAAGGGTGAAAAAAGCTCGATGAGAATCAGAACACGACCAAAGACTGGGAGAACAACAAGGGAAGCAGCTCACACAGGAGAGTCAACTTATCACATTGTATAACAAGGAAATTCTTGCCACAACGTCTACACCACCCGAGATAGACAGTGATGAAGAAATGTTTGGTTCAGACGACTTACTGGAGGATGACCAACCTCTAGTCACTAGAACGAATACCAACAAGATTGATGTTATTACTCCTCTGCTTACTCCTGCCACTACTGCTGCTACTACCCTCGAACCCAACGTTGCCTCATCCTCTTCGGCTCCACAACAAAATAAACCCTCAACGGAACAACCTGTTGAGGAGTTGAACCCTGTCTTCCGTCTTCCCATGCGGATATACTCACCCTACCGTTGCTCACACAGCGATGGACCGTGATTTAATAGCCACTTCCATGCTCATCGCGATGAGGCTACCCGAAGATATCGCTACAACGAGAAATATGCATTTTATGGGGAAGTTCGGCGCTACTACCCAAGCTGTTGCCATGGTAAGAACTATACTTCTCTTTACACTCATTCATAACCAACTCATATTTCTCCGTACTGATAATACTCTTTATCTTCTAGATGAGCAACATGCTTGCAGGGATGTATGAAGATTATAATAACACCAGAAATACATCTACTGGACTAAAAGAGAAAGTCTTCGATCTGGAGAAGAGAAAGGCATAAGAGGCAAAGATGCTAAACCATGAACTGGCGAAGCTGCAGACGGAACTAAGAAATGTTGAAGACAAACTCTCCTCAGCGATCACACAACGAGATGCAGCTCAACAAAAGGCTCGTAAAGCTGAAGAGGGAGAGAAGAAAGCACTGGAACAGGTTAAAAGAGTCATCTTTCAGAGCAGCGAACTAGATGAGATCTCCAATACACTGTGCAGACAGCTCGAAATATCCGAGGCAGAAAAAGAGACCCTGGCGAAGCAGCTTGCAGAGGCAAATGCCATAAAGGAGAAAGAGATCCAGGCCGCGAAAGAGGTTCTAACAGAAACTCTCCTTATCCACTTCCAAACACAGTTGGATCAGCTGCTCGATGAAGACTGGAGAGAGACTGAAGATATAATAATGAGGCAGCTCCGTGAACAAGGGAGACTAGACGATTCCCATTCTGAGACTACTGCTCAGGAAGATACTCAGAAGGGTGAATTAGAGGTAGAAAGAATGGAAGATCCTCCTCTACCCACTGAGCCAACTATTGATAGGCTTACTCATCCTATTGGCCTTCTAGCGAAGCTTGCTACTGAAATAGTTGTTATAGATGATGATTCCATTATGTAGTCTTTGCCCGTTTTCATTTCTCTTTTTCTCCATTGTAAATTGTTTCATAAATGAAATATTTTTGGTATGTATACCTCGTTCACTGTATACTACACTTTTGAGACACTTTGCACAAAGCATATAAGACGTATATAAAAACAAGATAAGTATGTTCATATGCTCTTGAGAATGTATGAGAATGAACATGTAGTATAGACATAATGCAAAGTTATGAGGATCTGCACACTCAAGAAAAGACACTTGTGAATATCTCCAAGAGATAAGACACCGTGCCTAACACTATACAAACTATTTATCTCAAACCCTTAAGGGACCCGTAGCGGGGCATTATGGTAACGAGCTCAGATAGCATTGCAGACCGCTTGTTTGCCTGAGACAATGGCTCTGACGGATTCACAGATGCCCCACATTGAGTATTAAAGCTTTGATGATCAATCATTTGATAGCACATTTACGATATTCTATCATTCAATTATTCACAAAAACGATCGCAATGCACTAGACGACCTTATGCACCAAGGAATAATTCTCCGTGAATGAGCTCACTGTAAGCTAACACACTTAACACTGACCTTGGTATCTCCGGATCTTATCTCTGGTCCACTATACTTGTACTATTGAAGATCACTCTCACTTGTCAATCATTGACTATGTTGCCACGACATTGAAAGGCATTGGTCATCAGGACAAAATGGACAATGAGAACGAGCTGAGATCGCGATGATTTACGCTGAGAAGGCACTGATCACCAGAATAAAATAGACAACGAGAACGAGCTTATGCTAGCGAGATCGTGCCAACGAGTCTGAGGTCGAGACAACAAGGACGAGCTTACGATAACGCGAATACACTTACATTTTGTCATTGCACATTTGGCTTTGCACTAGTCATATAGCATCTCGGGAGATGATAGAATACCGGATTATACATGTTTCACAATATTGAGAAAAATAGGAGTTATTAGATATATATAATATGAATAACACCGAAAGATAAAGACTGACAAATTTTTCAAGAAAGGCTTTGAAAGCCCCGCTAGTTGATCAGACAGCCCTAGCCAGGTACACAAAAAACAAAAAGTAACATCTGAACAATGCTCACAAGTTATGAACTCTATGGTGAATCACTGTCAGGAAGCATATACTCGTTCAAAAACTCTCCTTGCACTAAACTCTCCGAATAGGTTTTCAAATCACCGCACCGATTAGTAATATGGCCATGACTTCTATGATATTGGCAATATTCTCGCGCTCGCGGCCCCCTAGTGATGTCACGACTCACACGAGTAGGCCACTCGAAATTAGGATCATCTTCTATGGCTCTCATAATCATCGAAGGGCGGGTCGTGAACATTATTGGCGCAACTCGCCTGGAGGAGAGACGTCGCTTCGTTGCCTAAGGAACTCTTCCCTGGAGTAAGGCATGATTTGAATCAGTTAAACCTTGTGCCCATGCATCGATACGTTTTTGAAACAATTGCTATTGGCTGGTTAGTTGCGTCAAGAGAGATTGCTGGTACTGTAACAGCATGATGATTTGCTCTGCTTGCGATATCTCCGGCTCCGGAGTTTGTTCGTCCATCGGAGACATAGGAGTCTGATCGGCCATGATGGAGGAATCAAGTAAATCGAGAAGTTGATCTCTTCCCTGCTAATATGGAATGGAAGAATACTGACTTATAGAAGAGTCAACTTATCACTTAATAGAACATAAGCTATATAGGGTTCGGTTTCCCACAGACGACACCATTTTGAAGGGGAAGTTCCCGGGCTTGCCACGTGTCAGTAGCTGATAGAAGGTAGACATCAAAATACTTCACCTGCAAAAGAAAAGGAGTCGGGTGTACACCTTGAAATATTCTCCGATGATTAAGTCAGTATACGAAAAAGATAATGAATAGTAAAACACTGTAGCATTTGAATACACTGAGAGAAGGCACGAATGCTGGAAAAAGTATTCTCCGATTGATAACTAGTCGATCCTATACACTGAATCTCAAGGAGGTAATTATAAGTTAAGCTTGAGATGTCCATAGATGACCATCTATGACTATGGATGACCATGCCACTTGCTACACACGCATTACCAAACATGTCAGACATATCTGGCGCCTACGTGTCACACGAGGGAACCTACCATCTCTAAGTCGGTTTCTGGGTCGAAAACCCATCTCAGGTGACTAGCAATAAATGGTAGGACAATGCTTTCCGCCTAACGTCAGAGACAAACGATCACTTCCTGAGGATCGGGTTCTGATAGTCAGTCTCGCTGTCGACTAAAGCACGAGTTCGCTGTTCACAATGAAGACGATATCGTTGTCTAGGAGACAACGTTCTCGTTGTGCAGAGCACAACGAGTTCGTTGTCATACACACAACGAATAAGTACTCAAAAGTACATACGAGTTCGTATTCACTGTTATAACACCAAAAACATGATTGTAGTCACAACGCACAAATAAATTACGAATTTTATCCTTTACAATTAAATGTATAAACTTCCAACTTTGCCCCCTTCAATTTTCAGAAAACAGTATTCCTACTCCAAAACACTATTTATTTATTATTTAAAAATCTGGTTATCACCCATTGAGGTCGCCACGTGTCCCTTTTGACACCCCTTAACCGTGGTTAAGATTCACCCACCCATCCTTGTTTATTTTTAAATATTAATTCTTTTTGAAAATTAAAAAAAATAATCAGAGTTTTTTTAATATTAAAAACAGATTTTTAATATCACCCCTTCAGGTCGCCACGTGTCCCTTTTGACACCCCTTAACCGTGGTTAAGATTCACCCACCAATCCTTGTTTATTTTTAAATAATAATTCTTTTTGAAAATTAAAAAAAAATATAGAGTTTTTTAATATTAAAAACAGATTTTTAATATCACCCTTTGAGGTCGCCACATGTCCCTTTTGACATCCCTTAACCGTGGTTAAGATACACCTACCCATCCTTTTTTTTTAAAATATTAATTATTTTTTGAAAATTAAAAAAAATTTAGAGTTTTTTTAATATTAAAAAAAAGTTTTTTAATATCACCCCTTGAGGTCGCCACGTGTCCCTTTTGACACCCCCTCAAGGGGTGATATTAATTTTTTTTTTAATATTAAAAAAACTTTAATTTTTTTTTAATTTTCAAAAGATAATTAATATTTTGAAAAAACAAGGATGGATGGGTGAATCTTAACCATGGTTAAGGGGTGTCAAAAAGGACACGTGACGACCTCAATGGGTGATATTAAAAAACTGTTTTTGATATGAAAAAAACTCTAACTTTTTTTTAATTTTCAAAAATGAATTAATATTTTAAAAAACCAAGGATGGGTGGATGAATCTTAACCACGGTTAAGGGGTGTCAAAAGGGACACAAGGCGACCTCAAGGGGTGGTATTAAAAAACTGTATTTATATTAAAAAAACTCTAATTTGTTTTAAATTTTCAAAAAAGAATTAATATTTTAAAAAAAAACCAAGAATGGGTGAGTGAATCTTAACCACGGTTAAGGGGTGTCAAAAGGGACACGTGGTGACCTCAAGGGGTGATATTAAAAATCTGTTTTTGATATTAAAAAAACTCTAATTTTTTTTTTAAAATTTCAAAAATGAATTAATATTTTTTAAAAAACCAAGGATGGGTGGGTGAATCTTAACCACGGTTAAGGGGTGTCAAAAGGGACACGAGCGACCTCAAGGGGTGATATTAAAAATCTGTTTTTAATATTAAAAAACTGATTATTTTTTTTAATTTTTAAAAAGAATTAATATTTAGAAATAAACAAGGATGAGTGGGTGAATCTTAACCACGGTTAAGGGGTGTCAAAAGGGACACATGGCGACCTAAGTGGGTGATAACCAGATTTTTAAATAATAAATAGATAGTGTTTCGGAGTAGGAATTGTGTTTTCTGAAAATTGAAGGGGCAATGTTGGATGTTTACACATTTAATCACATGACATCATCATATGTAAGCATTTCCGTGAGTTGACTAATGGTCAACTGATGGAGGGGGTGTAAGTGCTATTATTATAAACTAGCGGGTGGCACGTGCGATGCACATGAGAGTGAGGGAAAGGAGTTAACCACAGTTAATAGGAGTTAAAAGGGACACGTGTTAATCCGCGGGTGCTAGAACTCTCCCCGAGTTCAATTGCGATTGACTGTGATTCTATTATTTAAATAGATAGATGAGGGTAGTTTGGGAATTAAAGTAAAACATTAAATTAAAATTTTGTTTTATATAAGGGTAGTTTGAGAATTTTGAAAATTTCAGGCTACGCCCGCCTCTCCCATTATAATAACTCCCATTATAATAGTGAAGATGTATTTTTCCCTTTCCCTTTAGAGGGACTTATTTTTACCTTGAAATGACAAAAATGTCCCCACTTATATAGCCCAAATGATAATATCTTTATTTCAAGAGAAACCACATAAGTGGTTTCTATAGTAATCCATCTTAGCGGAAAGTGACGATAGGTCCTTATATTTGTCTAAAACATTTAAAGACCGGTCTCTTCAATTGTTAAAAAAAAAAACTCAAATCCTCTACGGATTTGGCAAATCCGATAACCCTAGAGGTCTCCACGTGCTCCTTTTGAAACCCCTTAACTGTGGTTAAGATTCACCCAGCCCTAGGGTTCACCCATCCATTCTTGGTTTTTTGGGAAAAAACATTAATTCTTTTTAAAAAAAATTAAAAAACTGTTTTTAGGGCTTTTTTAATATTAAAATATTTTTAAAAGAATTAATATTTTTTTCTAAAATCCAAGGATGGGTGGGTGAATCCTAGGAGTGGGTTAATCTTAACCACAATTAAGGGGTGTCAAAAGGGACACGTGGAGACCTCTAGAGGTGATAACCGGATTTGCCACATCCGTTTATCACCGTAGAGGATTTGGCTTCTAAAAGAGGCACTTATATTTTATTTTAAAAAATAAGATCGGTTCTTATATGTAATTAATCGGGAAAAAAAGTTGGTGAATATGTGCCCTTACTGAGGAAGGTCATTGAAATTCAGTCATTTTGACCACATATAGACCTTGCAAATCATTTTTAAAAAAAGAAAAGTATTTTTAAAAAATTAATCCCTTGTAATAAATTGAAATGGATAAGGGTGAGGACTTCTTTCGATCTATTAGGAATTTATGAGAGAAAAATGTGGTTTAAACCAGGCCGTTTGGCATTCAATCCGGGAAATTCGGGAGCTTTTGTCTTCTTTGAAACCTATAAATGCCCAGTAATGGTCCCTTTTCTGATCTTCTTTATTTATTTTTCTAAGAATTAAATTATTCAAATAATGTATTTTTTTCAATTTCTTTGCATGTATTGATGAAAAAGTTATGATTTATTGATAAATGATTGGTAAATACATCTTGAATATGCATTAAAAGTATACAAGAATTCCTTTATTAATTATTTTTTACCAAGTAGAAAATATTAGGCTCCATTTGGTTGCACTTTTGTTCTCTATTTTTTATTTTATTTTTTAAAAATTAATTTTTTTTACATAAAACATGTTTGGTAAACATGTTTCTGTTTTTATTTTTAAAAATTAGTTTTTATTTTTTTAAAATCAAAGTAAAAATGAAAATAGAAAATACGGAGTGCTCAGCACCACCACCCATCATCAATCAACACAACCACCCACCACCCCATCACTACTACCACCCACCACCACCACAGCACCACCACCCACCACTAGGGATTGCAAAGGGGCGGGTTTAGGCAGGGGCGCTCCCATCCTGACCCCGCTCCTATTGAAAAATTCCTACCCCAAACCCACAGCAGGTCGCTTCTGATAATTCTTAATCCCGTCCCCTCTCCGCCCTGTTTAAGCATTAGATGGGGCGGGGCGGGTCGGGGCGGGGCTATATTCCATATTATAAAGACTATAATGAGGTAATTTTATTATTAAATTAAGGGTATAATAATGATTTAACATTATAATGGGACGGGGATCCCATCCCCAACCCGAACCCGACTCGGGTTTAACATCTCACTCCCAAACCCGCCCCTACCTCGTTTAAAAGCTCCCCAAACCAGTCTCAAGTAGGGCGGGTTACCCGATTAGAACGGCTAGTTGCCATCCCTACCCACCACCCCCATCACTACAACCACCTCCACCCACCCACTACCACTACCACCACCACCACTACACTATTACACCACTCCCCCCCCCCCCCCCCCCCCCCCCCCCCACCCCCACCCCCACCCCCACCACCACCACCACGGAATAAAATTGTTTACTCATTATTATGTTAATCATATTTACCAAATGTGTTTTTATATTTTTCTTTTTTTTTTAAAACAAGTAACAATTAGTAATGTCAATTGCCAAACGTGTTTCCTTCTTCCAAATTTGGAAACAGAAAGTCATTTTCAGTTTCTAAAAGCATAAAATAAAAATAGAAAAATGATAGTGTATCCAAACAGCCCCTTAGGTTTTTTTTTTTCATACTCTAGGTGGTGACATTAGCTGGTTTTTAGATGGTATTTTAAGGGGCAAAAACTAGGGATGTCAATGGGCCGGGCTTGACTCAGACTGGTTATAAATGTGCTTGATATATAGGCCCTATAAGCACCATATTTTTGCACCCCTCTTTCTCCTACTTTTCTTACCCCAAGACTCCAATAACTTACTATCTCCTATATATACCTTACCTAACCCTAGGACCATTCCTAAACATTAGGACCCCATCTTAAATCCCGAGACCCCCCCTTTATCAATACCCTAAGAGCAATCACAAACCCTATGAGCATTCCTAAACCCTAGGACCATCCTTCATTTCAACCATAGAACCCTTCCTAAATCCTAGAATCTTCATCTTAGACATAATTTAAAAAATCAACATATTTTCTAATGTTTCCTACAAAACACTTTGTTTCCTTGTATACATATACGAAATCTCCACGTGACATCAAAATTACAGTATTTTTTTTGACACATTTCCTATTGTTTCCTACAAAACTCATCATTTTCATTGGCATGGTATTAAAAATTGACACATTTCGGTATGTTTTGACCGAAATGTGTCGATTTCCATAAGAACCGAAATGAAACTCTATGTAGTATAAACAACACATGACTTTCAGACACATTTTAAATAGTTTCGATCAACTTCTGTTGATTTCATTTCTTGTCAGTCGAAATCAGACATTTAGTTATAAAACTATCGGACTTTAATGGAAGTCTATCGACATTGCCTCAATAATTGAGGTTTTTACAAAAATAAAGCCAAAAAGTTATTGAAAAAATAGATTCAAACAGTTAATTAGGGGTTAAGTGCATACAAATATTAATTTATTTGCTCGGATATTTATTTGAATAGGTATCTGGTAGAGCGAATTTGAATAGTACTTTTACATCCGTTTATAATCGGATATGAATTCGAATTGATGTCTAATTCGATAAATATACATACTATATTATAAGTTCATAATACTAAAATATCCTTATTAATATGTAATTTTACATAATCCTAAGACATATTAAATTGCTTTTTAATATAAAGAATGATAATTTTAATAAAATTTAAAATTTTTTTCATTTTTATTATTGTTTTTATTAAAATAAATGGATTATTAATATATTCTCTAAATTCAGAGAGTCAGATATATAATCAGATACGAATTCAAAAATACCATTGTCCACTCAAAATTCGTCCCATTTATAGCTTTACCTATAGTACAATAGAGCATGTGAAGCTTTGAAAGTTAAGTTGCTCTTTTAAATCTAAATATTGAAATATGTGAGAGAGATCTTTTATAAATCTCCATCCAGATGGTTGAGTAGTTGAGATTTGGGGATAATTTAAGATAGACTAGAAAAGATGTATGGGAAAATATACTTCACCCTTGGAGTTTGTTTAGCTTACCCTAGAGTTTGTTTCGAGAATAAGTCATCCAAGCCTCCTCTGAGATGAAAGTGTGCGGCCTTCTTAAAATCTGTTATGTAAACCTTTTTTTCATTCCTTTGACATCTTAGTAATGACCTACATTCGATTCTATTATAAAAGAAAATAACCTTTTATTATACCCCCCCACTTCACAAGAAGTTGTTTATGATACTATTTTAACTTTGTATTAACTTAAGACCACTAAAGAGAGCATATATAGTATAGTTAAAAAAATAACAATACAGAAAAATATCAGGAAGAAAATACAACTAAAATGACTATATTAATTCATGCAAGACTGCATACGTAACTTAATATGATTTTCACATTTAATACTCCACATGCTTGCATTTTGTTATGTAATGAATTCTAACTGTTATGCTTAAATATTTAATTCCTAAAATATCATCTTAGATTTCTGACATTTCTTTAATGTTTCCTAAGTTTCCTTAATTTTTACATGATTTCTTTGGACTTCCTTGAATTTCCACAAAGCGGCTCAGGATATCCACGTTTATCAAAAAAAAAAAAAAGCTTCCACAAAGCGTATCAACTTCCTTAGTGACCGAAGTTTAGATCGAGATTGAAGTTTAATAACTTAATCCTAGGATACTGTCGTGCCCCAAAATCCCATCTAGGCTAAAATAGAATTTTGGCCCGTGAAACATTTAAGGCATACTAAATGAGAACTCAAAAATCCTTCAATTAATATGTCATCAATTAACTTCAATTCAAAATCCATAATTAATAATCATAATAATATTTGAATTATCCATCATGATTCCCAACCATAAATGTAAACCTAAATATCAGCATAAAAAATCTGGTTACAACCCCTTAAATAATCAAAGTCTAATAAAACTAAGAGTTCAGTAATATGGATATCAATCCAAATCTAGCTCCTATTTAAGGTAACCACCTTCTTGCTCTTCAATATACTCCTCCTCTATTCAAGGCTCAACTACAGTCTCAAAACCTGAACCTGTCGACACAAAACATATCGGCTGAGCAACAAGTGACTTAGTAGACATAAAATCCTAGCTATCAATATCACAACATTAATTAACATAAACATATTTATCATGACTTAATTTAACATGAATACTTACATAAATCAAAGTACAGAACATATGAGCATCGTATCTTACTTATCACCATTCTTATCTTAGTTAGGTCATTCTTATCTTACTTTGATCATAAATGTCATCAACTTACATGCATTAGTACAATAACTTAAAATAACTCTTCACAATATACGTGAAGAGGATACAATATACATTACACTTATCGAGGTACCAACCTTAGCACTCGCCAGTGCGCACGTACTCCCTTATGATTCACTTTCCTAAGTACATATACCCTTATGATCTTAGACTAATGGTACTCGGGCATTGCGAAACTCAAGCATGCAATCTTACATACATCCTTGCTTTCTTGTTATCACGATTTCATCATACTTGTGTGCTTATCCTAATTATGAATGAAAAGTGAAACTTTTGTTTAAATTGCACCTTAGATTATTAATCAAGGGCCATCAAAAATCCATCATAATGTCCCATACCAATAAGATAAAATGTAGAGCCCCGAATCTTTATTGCACTAAGTAGTGAATAGGGTGTATAGTGTTCAAGGGTGAACTTGTACACTAGCAAGCTTTAATTGAATATACGAGGTTGGAATTATGGAGCACATGTTCTAACGGGTCTATATATTACTAAGAAGTGTGTTTAGGCATAAAAGAGCGTTAGAATTGGATTGGGGAAGTTCAAGTAGTGTAAACAAGGTTTGACAGCAAAACAGGGGATCATCGATCGCTCGGTGCCATCCTCCGATCGACCGGTCAACTACCGATCGATCGGTAGCTATCGACTGGTTAACTTTTTTGTATGGGGAAATTTTCCAAAGAGGGTGTTTTCAACCGATCTCTCGGTTCAAAACCACCGATCGACCGGTAAGCCACCGATCGCTCGGTCTGTACCACCGATCGATCGGTTATACGTAGATTTTCTTCATTAAGGGTGTTTAAGACTTTAGTTACCACCCTTTGCCTATAAATAGGCTGGGTTCGTGCCTTAGGGTTTCACAAACCCTCTGTGCCCTATTTTGGAGGATTTTGAAGAGGAGAAGAAGGAGAGGATCTACTTGTTGATCAAGCTTGTGGAAGATCAAGGTTCTTCCACTTCGTTGGTGATTCTCAACCAAGAACTCAAGGTTCTTGCTTGTTCAAGCTTTTGGGAATCAAGGTCTTTGACTTCACCAAGGTAGATGCATTCTACTACCAATCTTGCAATCCTACTTGTTGTTATATATGATTCTCCTCACTCTATGCTATATGTTTATCTCGATTTGCTTTGGTGTGGAAAGATGTTATACTATGTTGGATGTAAGCTACTATTATGATGCACTCTAAGTGTTTGATGAAATACCTCTAAGGGATTTTTATGCTTAAATATGATGATTTCTCTCATATGCTCATATGCTCGCATGTCTCGCATGAATCGATGTTTTCCATGGATTTCTCAAAGTACAAAAAAGTGTTTTCACTAAAATGACTAATAAGGAATGACTCTAAGTAACTCTATGATTTCTCTAAGATCGTTTCACAGGCTCTACGGATCATACTATGCTCACAAGGAACTCTGTGATAAGCTCTAAGATTGTCTCACAAGCTCTACGGATCATAAATGTAACGCTCTAAGATCTCTAAAGTTATGCTCTATGTGCTCTATGGTATCTCCATGTCTTTACGGATCATAATGACTCTAAGTAACTCCATGAACTCACAAGAACTCACAAGGCTATGATTATCGCATGACTCACACGGATATGGTTTTGGTGTCCGATTTCGGATTTTATCACATATGCCATACATGATTTCTACGCATTAATATGTTTTAAGGATTTCAAACTCCATGCTTCGTAGGCTCTATACTATATTGCTTTATTGTTATTAGTTTGTATACGCTGAGTATTCCACGCTCAGCCGATATTTGTTATCATCGGCAGGTGCTCGGGCTCCGTTTGATCTATGTGGCACAGAACCATGGTTGGAGGAAGAGTACTTCAACCCAGAGCCTTCCATGGATCATTATCAGGACGATGGTCCTATAGATAGGTGTCGAAACTTCGACTTTTGTTGATCGGACTTAGAACGTTACGAGGTTATTTTGTTATGTGAGTGTGGGGTTTGTCCACTCCACTTTTGGGTTTCTCACATGTATATACTTTTGTTGGTTCATACTTGAACTGAGTTATAGGAGTATCGCTTTGCTTCCGTTATGTTTAGTATTTTATTCCGCTGTGCATTCTTTATCGCTTCCGCTAGATATGTTTGTGTTTCTGACAGGTCTCCACGTGTGCCTTATGTATTTTACTGGAGGTATGACACGACAGTCACGAGTCAATGTATCCCTAACTCCTAGGGGGTATTTTGGGTCGTGACATAACAGACCTAAGTGAACAAGACCATAATTTAAGGCTTGACCCAAAAATAAATCACAACATGTAAATCACACATCATGACATACCATTCTCATAATTCATAAGGTGAAAATATGTAGCACCCCGGAACTTTTCGTGTCTAATGAACAGTGTTCTCATAGTCAATTGGTCTTTCACGTAGTATAATTAATAAATAAAGAAAAATTTAAAGATTCTGAAATGCCAGAAATGTTCCTTTTCAAAAGATGAATCTAACGCAAGTTAAATCGTCAAAATCCAACTAACGAGTGAAAAGATATGACAAAAATACCAAAGTGGGAAAAAATGAGGAAAATCAGCAAAATGGGCAAAACACAGACCAACCGGTTCACCGCTCTAGCCACCAGTCGACCCGTAGCCTACCGGTCGATCGCTCTCACCACCGGTCGACTGCTAGCCTACCGATCGACCGCTCCCATGACCGATCGACCGCTCCTTGAGTACTTTGCATGTTTGGTCTGTTTTGACCAAAATTTTAAGGGTAGGATGGTCATTTGACCACCCTTTTTCTATATAAGGCCCCAACTCGTGGGTGAAGGTTTCATAAACCCTCAAAGATCATATTTGCGAGTTTTAGAGTAGGGAGAGGAGAAGAACTAGGGTTTGCTCAAAACCCATTCCAAACAAGGATTTTCTACACGAAGGATCTCATCTCATCTTCCCCCAAGTTCTCCTCCAATTTTAAAGGTTAGTACACCCTACCAACTCCCTTAGCAATAACCTAGGTTTTCCCATTTTAAATGATGATTCTTGATCTCATGTTTTCTTCCTTTTGAAATATGCTATTCCCCTAAAATGTAAACAAGATAATAATGAATGTTGTGATGTGTGGACAGATGGTGATTGAGGCGATTTGATGCCGTATGGATGTGGTGTGATGTGTGAAATGGAAAATGGTGGAAGGGCATTCTACAAATAATGAACTTACTTTGATGATTAGATGGAAAATATGCACTAAAAAGAGTAAATGAAACTACTAAGGAATGTTGCACGCCGGGTGTTTGATAAAATGCCTAAACTAGAAGTAAAATGAATTAAATGAAGAAAATGGAAGTAGGCCTTTTGCAATTGTTCTTATAAATGATGAATTGACCAAATGCCATGTAGATTACCCAAATTCTCACATGCTTATACTATGAATTGAAATGTGATGCACCATCCTTCATGTCATACTTGTCATCATGGTTTTCACTATTGATACGCACACAAGCACGCATGCATGCATGAACCGGGTTTTTCAAGAATAATTTTAAATGATAAATCAAATAAGAAAACAAGCATATGTCAAGGAGGTTGGTAGGCCAAGTGGAGGGTGCTAGCCTCTGGCTCACAAGAAAATGAAACAATGTCAAGGAGGTTGGTAGCCCAGGGATGTGCGGGTGCTAGCCTCTGGCTCACAAGAAAATGAAACAAGTACATGTCAAGGAGGTTGGTAGCCTAGGGATGTGTGGGTGCTAGCCTCTGGCTCACAAGTATACAACGCAGGACATGACACACATGCATGATTTTCACAAGAAAGACCGAGACATGAAAAAGGTTCTTAAACATGAGTTTTACCAGAGTTTTTGCATTCATGCACGCATGTCAAGATATTTATATTACTTCATGTTCAATACTATTTATCTTATACTGCTAGTATTGCTTTAAATCGATATTTTGTATTGTGTTCACTATTGTTGTGCTTTCGTTATTGGTATGGTTAGCTAGTAGCTTGTACTCACTGAGTATTCCATGCTCAATCATACTTTTATATCAGCAGGTGTATGGGTCCCTTTTGACATTTGTGCCCCGGATCCTTGGGTGGAGGAGGACTACGACGAGAAAGAACCGTATGAGGAGTCAGTATTTGAGCCTCAGGCCGAGGCGAGGGACTTAGACCATTGGCCCCACGGGGGTGATTATTGAGAGAGATCGAATCCTGAGATTTCTCATTTTGTATTTTGATAGGTGGGCATGTCCACCTTTAACTTAATATGTTTTGTATATGTTAATTTCGAATACTATTTTGGAGTTATAGAAGAAAAGAAAAAGTTAGTTTACGCTTCCGCACTCATGTTTAGCTTCTGCACTCTGATTATTGTTGTATTATATCATGTTCAGCCCTTTTCATTACAGGATGGTTTATCAGGTACGAATAGTCACCTCTAAAGTATCCCTTAACTCTTAGGGGGTATTTTGGGGCACGACAGAAGTGGTATCAAAGCTCTAGGCATTAGAGTCCCTAGGGTCACTTAGTACTTGATACCATAATTGAACAAGGCATTAGGTGTTATGAAAGAGTTATATTCCAAGTATAGACTAACAAGTTAGTCTTGGTCAAAACTGGTTGAACTTCAACGAAACTTAGAGTCCTACGCTAGGAACACGGATTGTATGTTATGATATTGTGTTGTATACCATGTGTACATTATTCTGTGCTTAGTAAATATGCTTTGAATGAATGGTGAAATTGTTACTAAATGCGTATCCAAGTTAGACTCATGTTGTATTGTCGTTCTCAGGAGAAATCATGAGACGCAATACCCAGGGTCGCGGATACAACACAAGGGACAATGGAAGTGATGCTCCATCGGGTGATGATCAACCTGACTTTGCCCAAGCTTTTACCTCAATAGCCGAGACCTTGGCTATGTTAGCGGCAAGGCAACCGGCTACTCCTCCTAATGCCGCGCTTATGCCTGCTCCTTCCAATCGAGCACAAGCCGGTATAGAGACTTTTCAGAGGATGAGGCCTCCAACCTTTTGTGGGAGTATTGACCCGCTTGTTGCCGAAAGATGGATTCCGCAATTAGAGAAGATATTCTCTGTATTGGCACCTACGGAAGCAGAAAGAGTTACTTGGGCCGCCTTCATGCTTGTAAGTGAGGCCGATCATTGGTGGAAGTCCGCACTCAGGACCCGGGAGTTGTCTCGACAGGGTCAAGAATGGACTTGGGGAGAGTTCTTGGACGTCTTCAACAAAAAGTAATTCCCAATAGGGATGAAAGAGAAGAAAGAGGTCAAATTCATTACCTTGGAGCAAGGTAATATGTTAGTAGCCGCCTATGAGGCTAAGTTCTCGGAGCTATCTCGATTTGCTCCACATATGATAGTTACCGAGGCTATAAAAGCCCGAATATTTGAGAGGGGGTTGAAGGCCTACCTTAAGGACCAAGTTCTGACATGAGACATATGCCAAGGTAGTGGACAAGGCACTATTAGCAGAGACTAATTCTGAAGAGTTCTTCAAGAGAAGAGGGATGGAGAAAGGCCAGTCCAGTGGCTTGACAGAAAAGAAAGCTAGGACTATGTCATACCAGTCCGCAGGGCCAGCTTAGTCACAGAGGATGTACACTACACCACCGGCTCCCCGCCCTTTTGCTCCACCGGCTTTTCGCCCGGCTACCTCGTATGCTCCTCAACCTGCATTACCTCAGGCTATGCAATATGCTCCTCCCACCTATTCACATGATGTCTACACCCTTTGTGGAAGGAGGCATCCAGCGGGGGAATGCAGGAGGGTTACAAAAAGTTGCTTCCATTGTGGTGACCAAGGCCATATTGTTAGAGATTGTCCCCGACATCACTTGCCAGCTCAGTCTTAAGGGAGCAGGCCCCCTGTTAGGCAGAAGTCTCAACAAGGCTCTTCCCAGGCTTCGAGGGCCTCACCATCTACATGGCCTCCTCGCCCAGCCGCCCAGGGCCGAGTTTTCGCTCTATCAAAGAGAGACGCATACTCATCCGATGATGTTGTACAAGGTACACAAGAATTCTAGAAGTTTTAAGTTGTGAAAAATGTCCACTATATGTTGACTTGTTATTTATACTAGGGGTTACCTATGTATGATGTATGTCTTGTTTGAAATCTATTGATGTTAGGGTTTAATCGCATAGGCGCCTTATTAGTGAACGAGTGTTGATCGACACAGGATCCACTCACTTCTTTGTTTCACCTAGTTTCGTAAAGAGATTTTCGACTAAGGCTACTTTGTTAGAGCGGGAGTTGACCATTGCAACTCCACTTGACAAGTCGGTTGATACAGACAAAATATTTAGAGATTGTGTAGTTCAAGTGGGGGAGAATGAACTATTAGCCGACCTCATCGTCCTAGATTTCCAAGACTTGAATTTCAATTTCATCCTAGGGATGGATTGGTTGTCAAACCACCACGGCCATGTTGCATGCTTTGAAAAGATGGTGAACTTCAAGTTGGAAGGGGTTAAGTCATTTCACTTTTGAGGATTGAGAGAAAGGGTTATTGCTCGCCTGGCAGCCTTGATCTTAGCAAACCCAGAAGCACAAAACTCCTCGGCCATTCCGGTCGTGAGTGAGTTCTTGGATGTGTTTTCAGAGGAACTTCCTGGGTTACCTCCTGATAGAGAGATTGAGTTCGCTATCGAGCTTGCTCCGGGCACCGCTCCAATTTAAAGAGCACCGTATAGAATGACCCTGATAGAACTTGAGGAACTGAAAAAACAAATTGAAGAGTTACAACAACTTGGTTTCATCTAACCAAGTGTCTCACCATGGGGAGCTCCGGTCCTCTTTGTAAAGAAAAAGGACGGGTCGATGAGAATGTGCATTGATTACCGTCAGTTGAACAAGGTCACTATCAAGAATCGTTATCTCTTACCACAGATAGACGACCTATTTGACTAACTGAAGGGAGCAAGATTCTTCTTCAAGATTGATCTTAGATCGGGATATCATCAGTTAAAGATCAAGGCGGAAGATGTTCCGAAGACGGGTTTCAGGACTCGGTATGGGCAATACGAGTTCCTTGTTATGCCTTTTGGGCTGACGAATGCACCGACGGCATTCATGGATTTGATGAACCGGGTGTTCCGATCATACTTGGATCGATGTGTGATTGTGTTCATTGATGACATTTTGGTGTATTCCCAGACACGGGAAGATCACACACGAGATCTCCGCCTTGCTCTGGAGATGTTGAGAGAGCATAGGCTATATGCCAAATTGAGTAAGTGCGAATTCTGGTTAGAGACGGCGGCGTTTCTCAGACATGTAGTGTCAGCTGAGGGCATTTCTGTTGACCCGGCGAAGATAGAGGCAGTTATGAGCTAGGAGAGACCCATGAGTGTCACCAAAATTCGGAGTTTCCTTGGATTAGCAGGCTACTACCGAAGATTTGTGGAGGGATTCTCCAGTTTGGCTGCACCTCTCACTTACTTGACGAGAAAAAATGCCAAGTTCAGTTGGAGTGACAAATACGAAGTGAGCTTCTAGGAGTTGAACAAATGCCTTACCACGGCTCCCGTTCTCACAGTGCCTTCCGGGAGCGGCGGTTTTGTCGTATATAATGATGCCACCCACGTGGGATTGGGATGTGTGCTCATGCAGCACGGAAAGGTCATTGTCTACGCCTCAAGGTAATTGAAAGAGCATGAGAAAAATTATCCCACTCATGACTTAGAGCTCGCCATGGTTGTGTTTGCATTGAAGATTTGGTGACATTATCTCTACGAAGAACAGTTCGAGGTGTTCACGGATCATAAAAGCCTAAAATATTTGTTTTCTCAAAAGGAGCTGAATTTAAGGCAAAGGCGATGGGTGGAATTTTTGAAAGATTATGATTGTTCCATTCAATACCATCCAGGCAAGGCTAATGTAGTCGCAGACGCACTTAGCAGGAAGTCTACTGCACGCTTGGCTCATATGATGGTGCATGAGTGGAGGTTGTTAGAAGATGCATCCAACCTCAATATCAGTTTCAGTCTCCCTACCTTTGGGCTGGTAATGGCTAACATCACAGTTAGGCCTTATATCCTGGGCATGATTCAAGAGTTGCAGGGAATGGATGCCGAGCTACTTTCCTACCGAGACAAGTCAGTTAATAATGGCAGCAAGGATTTTGCGGTGAGGGATGATGGAATTATCACTTTCAAGGGAAGAGTTTGTATCCCAGCCAATGAGAAGCTTAAACGAGAAATCTTGTACGAGGCTCACCGGTCCAAGTACACCATTCACTCCGGGGGTACCAAAATGTATAAGGACTTGAAGAAGCACTTTTGGTGGCGGAGTATGAACCGAGAAATAGTGGAGTACGTGTCCCGATGCTTGGTGTGTCAGCAAGTCAAGGCCGAGCACAGGAGACAAACTGGACTTTTACAGTCTCTCCTTATTCCCGAGTGGAAATGGGAGCACATCTCTATGGAATTTATTGTGGGGTTGCTAAAGACAGCTAGAAATTATGATGCTATATGGGTGGTGGTCGACAGACTGACAAAGTCCACCCATTTCTTGCCATACCGGACTACATTCAACTCAAATCAGTTAGCGGAACTGTACATCAAGGAAATAGTTCGGTTGCATGGGGTACCAGTGAGCATTGTGTCGGATAGAGATCCTCGATTCACTTCCAGGTTCTGGAAGAGCTTTCAGAATGTCATGGGTTCCCAGTTGGACTTTAGCACGGCCTTCCACCCACAGACGGATGGACAAACCGAGCGAATGAATCAGGTTATTGAAGATATACTCCAGGCATGTATGCTAGACTTCAAGGGAAGTTGGGAAGATCATCTACCTTTGGTGGAATTCGCCTACAACAATAATTACCAGGCAAGCATACAGATGGCGCCTTTTGAGACCTTGTACGGGAGAAGTTATAGATCCCCGTTGTATTGGGATGAAGTTAGAGAGAGAAAAGTGTTGGGCCCTGAATTAATTGAACAAACTGCGGATAAGGTCAAGCTTATCTGGGAGAGGTTGAAGACCGCACAGGATAGACAGAAGAGCTAGGCCGACAACCGAAAGAGAGACCTTGAATTTCGAGTTGGCGACTTTGTTTTTGTCAAGATTTTACCAACCAAGGGTGTTTTGAGATTCGGAAAAAGGGGCAAGCTTAGTCCGAGATACGTGGGTCCATTCGAGATCATTACTAGAGTCGGTGAGGTTGCTGACCGGGTTGCCCTGCCCGCTCACATGGCGACGGTGCATAATGTGTTTCACATCTCCATGCTCCGGAAATATATCTTGGACCTATCCCATGTCATCGAGTTTGACTGGTAGAGATTAGGGAGGACCTCACACATGTGGAGAAACCGGTTCAGATCTTGGATCGGAAGGATCAAGTACTTCACAACAAGACTATCCCGTTAGTTCTTGTGCAATGACAACATCATGCGCGAGAAGAGGCCACATGGGAGCGCGAGGCCGAAGTCAAAGCGAAGTACCCAGACTTGTTTGAATAGGTTTTTATATTTGTCATGTAATTTTGTTTTGGTTTTGTACATGTATGTATTGTCCAAATTTCGAGGACGAAATTTTTGTAAGGGGGGAGAATGTAGCAACCCGAAACTTTTCGTGTTTAATGAACAGTGTTCTCGTAGTCAATTGGTCTTTCACGTAGTATAATTGATATATAAAGAAGAATTTGAAGATTCTGAAATGGTAGAAATGTTTCTTTTCGAAAGAGGAATCCAACGCAAGTTGAATCGTCAAAATCAGACTAACGAGTAAAAAGATATGGCCAAAATACCAACGTGGGAAAAAATGAGGAAAATCAGCAAAATGAGCGAAACACAGACCAACCGGTCGACCGCTCCAGCCATTGGTCGACCCGTAGCCTACCTGTTGACCGCTCTCACACTAATTTTGTATAAGGGATTTTTCCAGAGAGGGAATTTTGGACCGGTCGACTGCTAGCCAACTGATCGACTGCTCCTATGACCGGTCGACCTCTCCTCGAGTACTTTGCCTGTTTGGTCTGTTTTGGCAGAAATTTTAAGGGTAGGATGGTCATTTGACCACCCCCTTTTCTATATAAGGCCTCAACTTGTGGGTGAGGGTTTCATAAACCCTCAAAGATCATATTTGGGAGATTTAGAGTAGGGAGAGAAGAGAAGAACTAGGGTTTGCAAGAATAATTGTACATGATAAATCAAATAAGAAAACAAGTGTATGTCAAGGAGGTTGGTAGCCCAAGTGAAGGGTGCTAGCCTCTGGTTCACAAGAAAATGAAACAATGTCAAGGAGGTTGGTAGCCCAGGGATGTGTGGGTACTAGCCTCTGGCTCACAAGAAAATGAAACAAATACATGTCAAGGAGGTTGGTAGCCCAAGGATGTGCGGGTGCTAGCCTTTGGCTCACAAGTAAACGAAATATCATGGAGGTTGGTAGCCCAGGGATGTACGGGTGCTAGCCTCTGGCTCACAAGTATACAACGCAAGACAAGATACACATGCATGATTTTTACAAGCAAGACCGAGACATGAAAAAGGTTCCCAAACATGACTTTTACCGGAGTTTTCGTATTCATGCACGCATGTCAAGATATTTATATTGTTTCATATTCAATACTATTTATCTTATGCTGTTAGTATTGCTTTAAATCGATATTTTGTATTGTATTCACTATTGTTGTGCTTTTGTTATTGCTATGGTTAGCTAGTAGCTTGTACTCGCTGAGTATTCCATGCTCTGTCGTACTTTTATGTTGGCAGGTGCATGGGTCCCTTTTGACATTTGTGCCCCGGGTCCTTGGGTGGAGGAGGACTATGGCGAGGAAGATTCGTATGAGGAGTCAGTAGTTGAGCCTCAGGCCGAGGCGAGGGACTTAGACCGTTAGCCCCATGAGGGTGATTATTTAGAGAGAGCGAATCATGAGATTTCTCATTTTGTATTTTGATAGGTGGGCATGTCCACCTTTAACTTAATATGTTATGTATATGTTAACTTGGAATACTATTTTTGAGCTATAGAAGAAAAGAAAAAGTTAGTTCACGCTTCCACACTCATATTTAGCTTCTGCACTTTGTTTATTGTTGTATTATATCATGTTCAGTCTTGTTCATTACAGGATGGTTTGTCAGGTACGAATAGTCACGTATAAAGTATCCCTTAACTCCTAGGGGGTATTTTGGGGCGCGACAAAATATCTATCATGGTTCTTAAAATAAATCATAACATCATAGATCTTTATCATACATCAATTTCACATAATATATACATAGAGATGATTACCCTTGATCCCTAATTGCACAAAATTTTCATGAACTCAAATCAAACACCGAATCATTTAATCAAAACCCTAGAATACATTCCTTCCTCCAGATTCAATTATTAGAAACTTTGAAATACATTCCTTCCTCCATATCCAATCATACATACATTAAAATCATAATCATATTTTCATCCTACATTAATAATCATGATAAAATACATAGAAAAAACTCTACAATAAACATTCATGCTTGTTCTTATTCTTGCTTAAATTTTTAATCTCTTATCATTTTTTTAGGTCAATGATTATGAAATTCTTAACTAAGATATTATATCTACATTTCTTGATTGCTTACTACAATCACACGCTTACAAATGACCCTTGATCTTGATCTCCAAGCCCTTTTCTTCTCCTCCAAGTGAGATCCCTTGCAAACCCTAGGTTTTCCTCTTTTTGGATCTTTAAAACTCTTAGAATGTTTGTGAAAATTTAGACCACGAAATAAAGAATATATATATATATATATATATATAGGATTTGGAACCATAAATCATTAAAAACTCAAAAATTCGAATTTGTATGATTTCTGTGCGCGGTTTCTGCTTGGGGGGAGTTAATGGACACTCAAGCAGAGCTCACTTTGATCCGTGATTTAACCTTTTGGACATTTCCGCTCAGACAGAGCTTATTGGCCGCTCGAGTGATTTTCATTTTGAATAGTGGGTATTTTTTTGGACAATTTCGTTTGGGCAGAGCTTATGGGCACTCGAGAGGTGCTTTTTATTAAAAAAAATTTTTGCTAATTTTCTGTTAGCTTCAATTTCATGCATTCAAATCATAAAAATCCTAAAAATGAATAAAATATTTGGGTTTCTATAGATACATTATCTAAAAGAAGGACATCACTTAAAATCCTAGCACCCTCATCCATTTTAAACATAAGGCCCTTCCTAAATCCTAGAATCATCATCTAAATTCTAGGACCACCATTCATTTAAACCTAAGATCTCACTTAAAACCATAGAGCTCCCGTTCACCTAAACCCCAAGTCATTTTTTCTACAATCTTGGAAACTTCCTTAAACCCTAGAGCCCACCCATTAAATCATGAGACCCTCTTCCTAAACCTAAAAATAATTTCCAAAATCCTTACACTTAAACCAAGTCCATAACCTATAAACAAAACCCACATACCAATATCCAAAACCAATCATTAAAGCTCATGACACATTCTGTAGCACCCTGGAACTTTTTGTACCTAATGAAAAATGTTCTCGTAGCCAATTGGCCTTCCACATAGTTTAATTAATAAATAAAGAAGAATTTGAAGATTCTAAAATGCCGAAAATGTTCCTCTTCGAAAGACGAATCCAATGCAAGTTGAATCGTCAAAATCAGAATAACGAGTCAAAAGATATGGCCAAAATACCAAAGTGGAAAAAATGAGGAAAATCAGTAAAATGGGCAAAACACAGACCAACCGGTTGACCGCTCTATCCACCGATCGACCTGTCGCCTACCGGTTGATCGTGCTCCCACTAAATGTTGTATGGGGGATTTTTCCAGAGATGGGATTTTGACCGGTCGACTGCTCCTCACCACCGGTCAACCGCTAGCCTACCGATCGATCGCTCTTATGACCGGGCAACCGCTCCTCGAAGCACTTTTCCTATTTGGTCTGTTTTGGCCGAAATTTTAAGGGTAGGATGGTCATTTGATCACCCATTTTTCTATATAAAGCCCCAACTCGTGGGTGAGGGTTTCATAAACCCTCAAAGCTCATATTTGGGGATTTTGGGAGATTGGAGAAGGAAGAGAAGGGAAAGCTAGGGTTTAACCAAAGGTTGGTGTTTGTTTTCAAGGGAAAGCTTGGATCTCATCTTTTCTCAAGTCTCCACAAGTTCTCCAATTTTTAAAGGTTAGTACACCCTACTAACTCACTAAGCAATAACCTAGTTTTCTTATTGTAAATGATGATTTCGATCTTGTGTCCCTCCTCTTCGTGAAATATGCTATATTCCCTACATCTAAACAAGATAAATGTGAAAGGTGGAATGCATGAATGGATGAGGGGTTGAGGCGATTGGATGCTGTGTTGGTTGATGAATGTGTGTTGGAAAAATGGTGGATGGGCATTTCAAACATAATGAACACACTTTATGTGGGTTGATGAAATATATGCACTAAGAAGTTGAAATGAAATGACTATGGATGTGTTGCATGCCATGTGTTTGATTAAATGCATAAATGAAAAGTTCGTAAATCAATGGAAAATATGAAAGTATGAATATGTGTAGTTTATTCCAAATTATTAACCTTGATCAAATGCTATATCTATGTTATCTAAATTCCCACATGCTTATATTAGAAATGGAAATGCTATACTCATGTGATCGTTTCATTCAAGCATGTCATTATGTTTGCTACAATTGTTACACACACACACACAAGCATGCATGAATCGGTTTTCTAAAATATATGTATATGATAAACCCAACAAAAACAAGAATTATGATTCACGACATGAATGATAAAGTTGGATATCGGGCCGGTCAAAGGTAGGGCATATCCCTAGGATATGTCATACCTAGCTAACAAGGAAAACAAGCATGAATGATAAAGCCAGACATCGGGTTGGTCAAGGGTAGGGCATATCGCAAGATATGTCATACCTGGTTCACAAGTAAACAAGACAAGGAGGTTGGTGTACCTTTTCTAAATATATATATATATATATTTCATTGAAGAGAATTTACATTCTCGGCTCACAAGTCGCCTCATGGGCACTGACCTCTAACTCACAAGTATACAGGTCAAGCAAGTCAAGAACAAGCAAGACATGTGATTCCAAACAAGACAAGACATGCATGCATGATTTTCACAAGCAAGACCAAGACAAGAAACAGGTTTTTCTAAATATGAGAAGCAAGTTTTGAAAAACACGAAAGACTATTTTCAAGAACAAGTCTAGGTTTCCAAACATGATTTTTACCGGAGTTTTTGCATTCATTCAAGCATGTCAAGATTCGCATTCATTCAAGCATGTCAGGATTATCTTATGTTGCTAGTATTGCTTTAAATCGATATTGTGTGTTGTGTTCTTTGTTGTTGTGTTTTGTTATTGCTATGGTTAGCTAGTGATTGTACTCGCTGAGTATTCTATACTCAGTCGTACTTTTATGTTGGCAGGTACCAAGGAAGCCCTCAACCCTGAGCCTTGGGTTGTGGAGGAGTATGTAGAGGAGAGAGAGCCTCCTATCCCGATACAGTTTTAGGAGGATAGAGACCGAGATGTCTGGCCGTATTTAGATTACTGTTGAGCACAGTAGGCTCAATAGTTCTTTTAGTATTTGGATATTTTGATAGGTGGGCATGTCCACCTTTGACTTGATATGTTATGTATATATGTTAACTTGGAATACAGACAACCCTTATAGAAAAAAAAATTTTGGTTTACGCTTCCGCACTTATGTTTAGCTTCCGCACTCTGATTATTGTTGTTATTATATCATGTTAGCCTTGTTCATTACAGGATGGTTTGACAGGTACGAATAGTCACCTCTAAAGTATCCCTTAACTCCTAGGGGGTTTTTTAGGGCGCGACAGAAGTGGTATCAGAGGCATTAGATTCCCTAGGGTCACTTAGTACTCGATACCAAGATTAAACAAGGCATTAGAGTCACCATAAAGAGTTTTATTCCAAGTATGGACTAGTGAGTTAGTCCTAGTCAAATTGGTTAAACTTCAACCAAACTTAGAGTCCTACACTAGGAACACAGATTGTATGTTATGACATTGTTATGTATACCATGTGTGCATTGTTCTGTGCTTAGAGAATATGCTTTGAATCAGTTGTGGAATTGTTACTGAATGTGTATCCAAGTTAGACTCATGTTATACTGTCGTCCTCAAGAGTAATCATGAGGTGTGGTGCATGGGGTTACGGATACAATAGTCGGGGAAGTGGAGGTGATGCTCCATAGGGTGATGATTAACCCAACTTCGCTCAAGCCTTTGCATCCATAGTCAAGACTTTGGCTATGCTAGCGGTAGGGCAACCGACTACTCCTCCTAATGCCGCACTTATAACTGCTCCTCCCAATTGAGCACAGGTCGGAATAGAGGCTTTTCAGAGGATGAGGCCTCCAACATTTTGTGGAAGCATTGATCCACTAGTCGTCGAAGGATGGATCAGACAGCTTGAGAAGATATTCTCAGTATTGACTCCTACTGAGATAGAGAGGGTCACTTGGGCCGCCTTTATGCTTGAAGGCGAGGCCGACCATTGGTTGAGGTCCGCACTTAGTACCCGAGATTTGACCCAACAGGATCAAGTGTGGACGTGGAGTGAGTTCTTGGACGTTTTCTACAAGAAGTACTTCCCTATCGGGATGAAAGAAAAGAAAGAAGCCAAATTCATTACCTTGGAGCAAGTTAACTTATTCGTAGCCGCTTATGAGGCTAAGTTTTCGGAGCTATCAAGATTTGCTCCACACATGATTGCTACCGAGGCAATAAAGGTCCAAAAATTTGAGAGGGGGTTGAAGGCCTACCTCAAAGACTGAGTTTTGATGTTTCGGCATGAGACATATGCCGAGGTAGTGGACAAGGCACTATTAGCGGAGGCTAATTCTGAAGAGTTCTTCAAGAGAAGAGGGATGGAGAAGGGCCAGTCTAGTGGCTCGGTAGAGAAGAGAGCAAGGACTAGTTCTTATCAGTCTTCAGCACTGGCTCAGTCACAGAGGATGTACTCTCACCTCAGTCTTTTCACCCTTTTGCTCCATCGGCTTTTCGCCTGGCTCTCACTCAGGCTCCTTGCCCCGCAGTGACTCAGGCTACGGGTTATGCTCCTCCCACCTATTCTCATGATATCTGTACCCTTTGTGGAAGGAGGCATCCAGTAGAGGAGTACCGGAAGGCTAACGGAAGTTGTTTCCATTGTGGTGACCAAGGCCACATTATTAGAGATTGCCCCCGATGTCATCTACTAACTTAGTCTCAGGGGAGTAGGCCCCCTGTTAGGCAGAAATCTCAGCAGAGCTCTTCTCAGGCCTCGAGGGCCTCACCGTCTACACGGCCACCTCGTTAAGCAACTCAAGGATGAGTCTTTGTCTTATCGGAATGGGACGCACGTGCATCGGATGATGTTGTGCAAGGTACGCGAAAGTGTTAAAGTTTTACGTTGAAAATGCTTTCCATGATGTGATGTTGTTAGTATCCAATAGGTTACCCACGTATGATGTATGTATGCTTGAAATCTATTGATATTAGTTATTTATGTAAATCCCTAAATAGGTGTTGGCAAATTCCGTGATCATTAGATAGGTCATGTGAGTCGAGTCGTCGAGTCATGTTCAACTTGTTAGAAGAGAAGAGCTAAAGCTTAAAGAAGATTGAAGAAAGAGAAGAAAAAGCTCCTACTCTGGATCTTGACAGGTAATGGACTTAGAGACCCCTACCTAGGTTGGATTTGGCTTAGATAACTCTAAACATACCTAGGAGGATAGTTTTAAACCTAACAAAGTTGTTTGATCTTAGTTGAATCAAATAAACATGAAAAGACATATGGTTTGAACAAAATTCTGTCTCAACCGATCGCTCGGTATTGGGACCGATCGATCGGTGGCTATCGACTGGACAAAAAGTTTGTATGGGGTATTTTTCCAGAGAGATGATTTATAACCGAGCGATCGGTCATTTGGACCGAGCGATCCGTTTTGGATCGAGCGATCGGTAGTGAGCACCGATCGATCAGTCCCCGTAAAAGGAATTTTTCTTTTTCTGGATTCTTTTTTTAAACCCTATACAAACAACTTTTTGGAGACCTAATTCCTGTCTTTGATATTTTTGAAAGAGTAGAGGTCTGAGAAACTCTTCTAGGGTTTTTCTTATTGCTTTTATTAGATCTTTGTTGATCCCTCCTCTTTCTTTGATCCTAGAGAATGCAAGTATAGATCTAAACCTTTGATCTTGCATTGTGTGATCTCAGATCTGTATGAGATCCCTCTAGGGTTTGAAATTTCTTAAATTGATTCACAACCCTACACCTTGTGTATGTGTCCGGTGTTTGATCCGGAGCCTTCGTAGAAGGAGATCGATCGTGTGTGATCGTGGTTTTGAAGTAGCTTGAAAAGATTTGGTCGGTGTGGAACCGAAGCTGCTACGGCGGAGATCGAACCTGCTGGTTCGTGGAAATCAAGAGTAAGAGTCTATACCTAGGAACGTCATTTCTGTTTTGGTAAGGTCTTGTCTTGTACTTGATATCTTTTCATAGTGAAGTTTATTGCTGGACAAGGTCCCGTGGTTTTTTTCCCGTTAGGGTTTTCCACGTAAAAATCTTCTGTGTTTGATTTGTGTGGATTGTCTGATTGAATTGTTCATTGATTTCTAAACATATTAATTGAAAATTTTAAAATTGGATAGAAATTATTAGATAGACCTATTCAGCCCCCCTCTAGGTCTTAGAGATCATTGATCTGGATAAATTTCAATTGGTATCAGAGCACTGTTCACTGATAAGGCTAATCCCTTAAGTGTGATCCTGTATTATCCCTGATCATGAGTACTCTAAGAGAAGGTGGATCCGTCTCTCGTCCCCTACTTTTTGATGGGAATAATTATGCTTATTGGAAAGCTAGAATGAGAGCCTTTCTCAAATCTATTGACGAGAGAATTTGGATGTCTATACAGGAATGGGTGGACTACGCCCATAAAAACTGTAGGTGATTTGACTGTCGTCAAATATTCTGATGAATGGACCAGAGAAGAGCTTGAGTCAAGTGGATGGAACACTAAAGGTCTCAATGCTATCTTTACTACAGTCACTGCTGAGGAATTCAGAAGAATTTCTTCATGTGAAACAGCAAAGGAGGCTTGGGACATTCTTGAAATTACCCATGAGGGTACTACCACTGTTAAAATCTCAAAACTCCAAATGTTAACCACCAAATTTGAACATTTAAACATGGAAGACAATGACACTTTTGATGAATTCTATGCAAAACTTAGTGACATTGTCAACGCTAGTTTCAATTTAGGTGAAAAAATATCTGAGTCCAAAATAGTTAGAAAAGTCCTTAGATCTCTCCCAGAGAGATTTCAACCCAAAGTCACTGCAATCGAAGAGAGTAAAAATGTTGACTCTCTGAAGATTGAGGAATTGGTTGGATCACTCCAAACCTATGAACTCAATCTACGTCCATCCTAGAAGAATAAATCTTTAGCCTTGAAATCTGTCAAGGAATCTTTGGATGAGGATGACAGTGATGGAGATATGAATGAGGAAGAAATGGCTCTCTTCGTTAAAAAATTTCAAAAATTTTTTAGAATGAAAAAGAGGTTCAATCCCAAACAGGGAGGAAAATCTTTTGAGAAGTCAAAGTCTAAGCCCTGGGAAAACAAGAAAAATTCCAAGAGTGGCGACAAGAAATCCCAAGGTATTCAATGTTATGAATGCCATGGCTTCGGTCATATTTCACCTAACTGTCCTAACAAGAAGAAGAGTAAGGGCAAGGTGATGAATGCCTGTTGGGATGACAGTGATTCCAAGAATGAAGAATCGGACAGTTCCTCTTCAAGTGAAGATACTGGAAATCATACGACTTTCACTGTTTCCCTTTCTGGGATTCTTGAGACTACCTCTGCGGTTGATGAAAAGGATAGAAGTGATGAGAGTGTTCATACTGAGTCTAGTGATGACATACAGAAGAGTCAAACTGACTCTGAAAGTGATGAAGATTTGAAAACAACTTCTGATAAGTTGTATGCTGAAAGTTTGAAGCTGACTAAAACAAAAATCTGCTTGAGCAAAAAACTCAAAATCATTCAAAATGAAAGAGATATTTGTAAACTAGTAGCAGAAGAGAAGAGTGCTCTCGTTAGTCAGTTGGAAAATGAAAAAGAAGCATTTGTTATAAAAGTTCAATGTCTTTTGGAAGAGAATGTCTCATTGACTAATGTGGTCAGAAAATTAGAATTTGAAAGAGACACTTCCATGAAATAAATTGAAGAGTTAAGAACTCTGCTAATGGAGCTGGAAACTTTTAAAGACTCTCTTGTTGATAAGGTGAAATTTCTTGAAAAAGAGCATCAAATTACCCTTAAAGACAAGACTGACTTGATTCAGAAGGTCTATACTCTTGAAAAAGAAGTAAGAATGTTTGGTAACACTAGCTGCCTAGATGAATTAGTTAGAAAGTATGGATCAAATTCGAGTAGATCTGGGATAGGACATGCTGACACACCAGCTGGTCCTTTAGCTGTTGGTACAATGGCTAGTGCAGTGTTTGAGCCAATACATTCTGATCCTAAAGAGAATTTACCTTCTACATCAAGTACTAAGGCTTATACAAATTTCGTAAAGCCTAGAAATGCAGCTCCTAGAGTGAATGCTGTGAGGAATCAAATTCCTGTTAGAAGAAATCCTCCTCCTCTTCCAAGATTCATACCCACATGTCACTTTTGTGGTGTGAGAGGTCACATTCGTCCTAATTGTAATGCTTTTAGGAGAGCTCCCCGAAATGGTTCATGGAACCAAAATCAAAGTCAAGGGACTCTTCAAAGGCAGATTCAGGTTCTAGCTGAAAAGTCTAGAATGTTGAGCGATGATGTTAATAGAATTGCTCAAATCTCTAGGACAAGAACTGGTCAATTTATTCCAAATGATTATTCAAGAGGAAACAATTTGACTTATCAAAAAGCTAGAACTGAACAAAACAGAAAAAGGTCAAGGAGGACAAAAAGGAAAAAGGTCTCTACTACACAGATTAATGATCAAAGATCTAAACAAAGTTTAAAGACTGTGTATGTAAGAAAGGATGACCTTAAGTGCTTTGTCATTCATACTGCCTTGAAAGCCCAAAACACAGAAATGTGGTACTTCGACAGTGGGTGTTCTCGGCATATGACAGGTAACAAGTCCTTATTTATTCAATTTGAGGACTGTTCAGATGGGACTGTTACTTTTGGTGATGGAAGCAAGTCTTTAGTCAAAGGAAAGGGTATCATTGATTCACCAGGCATACCTAAATTGAAAGATGCCTTGTTTGTTGAAGGACTGAAAGCTAATTTAATTAGCATAAGTCAACTATGTGATGCTAATCATGCTGTGCACTTTACCCAAAATAAATGCTTAGTCATTAATGGTAAAGGTAAGTGTGTTCTAGAAGGATTGAGAACCACTGACAATTGCTACGGCTTAACTCCCAGTCCTAATCCCTCAAATGTCTGTTATAAGACTAAAATTGAGGAGGTTGATTTGTGGCACCGAAGACTAGGTCACATGAACTACAAAGGCCTATGTAAAATCTCTAAGCAAGAGCTTGTGAGAGGTGTTCCCAAACTAGGTAAGTCTTCTACTGCTGTGTGTGGGCCATGCCAAATTGGTAAACAAATTAGAACCCCACATAAGAAGACTTCAAGTATTGCTACTTCATATCCACTGGAATTAATTCATATGGATCTTATTGGTCCTACATGAACTGAAAGTCTAGGTGGAAAGTGATACATCCTAGTCATGGTTGATGATTTCTCAAGAATGTCATGGGTGGCATTTATAAGGGAGAAATCCGATGCTTTTGACAATTTCAAAAGTATTTGCCTGAAAATTCAAAATGAGAAAAGATGCCCAATCACTCGAATTCGAAGTGATCATGGAAAAGAGTTTGAAAACTCTAAGTACAACGACTTTTGTGATGAGTCGGGTATCAAACATGAATTTTCTGCACCTATTACACCTCAGCAGAATGGTGTAGTAGAGAGGAAGAACAGGGTTCTCCAAGAGATGGCTAGAGTTATGCTTCATAGCAACAATCTAGCTTCTCATTTCTGGGCTGAGGCAGTTAACACTGCTTGCTATATAGTTAATAGAGTTTTTGTAAGACCTGGAACAAGGAAAACCCCATATGAGTTGTGGAATAACAAGAAACCTAGTGTCAAGTACTTTCGAGAATTCGGAAGTAAATGCTATATCCTTAAGGATAGAGAGCAACTGGGCAAATTTGAATCCCGGAGTGATGAAGGGATATTTCTTGGATATTCCACCAACAGTAGAGCTTATCGAGTGTATAACTTGATAACCTCTACAATTATGGAGTCCATAAATGTAGTTGTGGATGACTCCGGTGTAGAAACTGTGCAACTTGAGGATGATGAAAGTGCTGAAAATGAAAATGTTGAATCTGTTTCAACTCCACCTATAAATAAGCAATCCTCTCCATCAAAACCTACACATTCTAGGGTCATGAGTCCTCACACCCCCACTGATATAATTGGTGATGTTGAAAGTGGAGTGAGAACGAGGACACAAATTGAAAATGAAGTTAGCTACATTTGCTATACTTCATCATTTGAACCCAAGAATGTAGCTGAAGCTCTTGCAGATGATAATTGGATAAATGCAATGCAAGAAGAGTTACTTCAGTTTACTAGGAATGATGTTTGGTATTTAGTACCTAGGCCTAACAATACAAATGTGATAGGCACCAAATGGATTTTCAAGAACAAATCTGATGAAAAAGGTACTATCATAAGAAATAAGGCTAGGTTAGTTGCACAAGGATACACCCAAATTGAAGGTATTGACTTCGATGAAACGTTTGCTCCTGTAGCCATGCTAGAATCAATAAGAATTCTTCTAGCTGTGGCTTGCCATATGAAATTCAAACTTTTTCAAATTGATGTTAAGAGTGCCTTTCTGAATGGCATTCTACATGAGGAAGTCTATGTGGAACAACCAAAAGGGTTTGAAGATCCACATCACCTTGATCAAGTCTATCGGCTAAAAAGGGCCCTCTATGGTTTAAAGCAAGCTCCAAGAGCTTGGTATGAGAGGCTGACTACTTATCTCTTGGAAAATGGATTTTCGAGAGGGGGAGTAGACAGAACCCTTTTCATAAAGAATGTGAAAGGTGATATTGTCATCGCCCAGATATATGTTGATGACATTGTGTTTGGTTCCACATTAGACTTACATGCTCGTTCATTTGCTGAACAAATGAAAAATGAATTTGAAATGAGCATGGTTGGTGAGCTAAGTTTCTTCCTTGGTCTTCAGATCAAGCAATTGGATTATGGGATCTCAGTATCTCAAATCAAATATGCTAAAAATCTAGTGAAGAAATTTGGCATGAGCTCTGCTAAGCATGTAAGAACTCCTATGAGTTCTACTACAAAACTTAGTAAAGATGCTACAGGCAAAGATGTTGATCAAACTTCTTATAGAAGCATGATTGGTAGTTTACTCTACCTAACTGCTACTAGACCTGACATAGCCTTTAGTGTTGGTGCATGTGCCCGCTATCAAGCAAGCCCAAAAGAGTCTCACTTGCTTGCAGTTAAGCGTATCATTCGATATATGAGTGCAACTCTATCATTTGGCCTCTTGTATTCTTTTGATACAAATGCCACGATAGTTGGATATTCCGATGCCGATTGGGCCGGAAATGCTGATGATAGGAAAAGCACCTCTGGAGGATGTTTCTATATTGGAAACTGCTTAGTTGCTTGGCTTAGCAAAAAGCAGAATTCAATTTCATTGTCCACTGCAGAAGCTGAGTACATAGCAGCTGGCAGTTGTTGCACTCAACTTCTGTGGATGAAACAGATGTTGAATGATTGCGGGATTGAACAGAGCACTATGACTGTGTATTGTGATAATTCTAGTGCTATCAATATTTCCAAAAATCCCGTTCAACATTCTCGCACAAAACACATAGACATTAGACATCACTTCATCCGTGATCTTGTTGAGCAAAAGATTGTGTCTATAGAGTATGTCCAAATAGAGAATCAATTTGCGGACATTCTAACAAAACCCTTAGATTCCCTTAGGTTTGAACTCCTTAGGAAATCCATAGGTTTGTGCGGAGTTGAGTAAAGATGTACTTGTTTAGTCTATGTGTTCTTCATGTTCTATTTATGTCATAGAGCTATTTTTTGTTATTTTCTTTGAGTAATAAAAATACAAAAACATTCAAAAAAATTGAAAAATATTGCAAAAAATAATGTGTTTGTATGACCTTATTTGTCCTATCTTTTTGCTTAATGTTATTTCCTTGAAATCATATTTAAACATATAATCCAAGGATAAATATTTCATAGGATTGAGTAATATAGGATAGTTCAATTGTTGGTTCGATCTTGTGATTGAATTTGGTCATGCTAACTAATCTCAGTTAGAGTTGAGCATACAAAGATGTTCTATTTTGCACATGCACTCTGACTGATTCTTTAGATGGTATTAGTTCCTAATTAAAGGTTCTGATATTATACCATATGGTTCCCTAGATTAATCAAATCTAGTATAACCAATGTCATAAAAAATTCCATAAGGTGAGCCCCCTAGTTATAAAAATTATTGACATGGAGAGGACTACCTGTGAGTTTGTGTGATAGCTACTAGTGAATGCAAACAGTGAGTAATGGCTACCTAGACAAACAGTAGGTATCTATATGGATTGCTAGTGTGAAAGCCCCTACTGTCATTAGAAAGAGCTACCTTCTCACTTGAGTGAAAGTCACCAGTGTGCTAAAAACTATATATGTGTACTCCAAAAGGAATTTTCACAAAGAGTACAATTTGACTGAAAAAGAAATGAAATAAATTTGTTAGTCAAATTTGGGGTAAAAATTGCTCATCATATAAATATGGATATTTATTGGTTTTAAAACTAGTTTTTGAAAATTTTAGAATCCCATTTGAACTATAATGTCAAAATCTAGATTAAGGAAGGAAACCAATTCAAAGAGTCAAGTAATGAATTTTGATTTCATACTCACATTACTTCTAATTGTATCTTGACTCTGATTGTGAATTTGATGCAAATACCATATTTAATCACCGGTGAAAATCAATTAATGTTTACATAATCCTTGTTTATGACTATACTTGATATATCAATTCTTGGGTGATTATTATTTATGATTTTAATGAAATCAATTGTTGCATATTTTTTTTGGTCAATTGGTCATTTTGAGGTGAAAATGAGTTTTCAATGTTCCATTGGTTGAGGGGGAGAAAAGGTTTTAAAGGTAAAATTTTTGAAAAATTTTTCAGACCACCGATCGCTCGGTGCTAAAGACCGATCGATCGGTCTTTCGTGAACAGAGTTATAAAACCCTCATTTCTATTTTTTTTGTTCACTTGTTCTCCGATCTCCAGAGCGATCTCTCGGTTACCTCTCTTCCAAATCTTTCCTACGGTCATTCCATTCTATTCTAAAGGTTTCCCAAGCATCTAAAAGGTAAGATTTGTGCATTTTCTTGGATTTAGATTGATTTTCTCATCTAGGGCATCGTTTTCTTGCATTTTCTCCCATGGCTTTCGTTTTGTCGTTAATCCTTCTTGCCTATCTCATGTCTGGCGTTCCCAAACGTCGGAGGTTGGTCCTCAACAACCAAGAGGACCCTCCTCAAGATGAGGAAAACCTAGAGCCTTTTACTTTCACTCCAATAGGGCATGGTATTTTAATTGGGGACAGGCCAATTCGTAGAATGATAGATTCTACAACTGAGAATCAAAAAAAATCTTTGGCTGATAAAACTCGGAAAAATAAAGGTAAAGCTTCATCTTCCCAGTCCAGTCAGTTATCCCAGTTTATAAGTCCTACTGCTGCTCAACTCTATAGTGAGTATTTTAGCAAGAAAGGTGTTATGGTTGAAAGGGACATACATATTTCTGATTTTGGTGATTATTATCTTCCTACACTCATTTCAGATCGTCAATGGGAAGGTATACTTACCTTATCCGGTCCTGCTTCTGTCCAGTTAGTTAGAGAATTTTACTCTAATTTTTCTGAAATCAACCAGAAAAAATGGTCATTCAAATCTCGAGCATTAGAACAATCTGTTGTCATAGATGCTGATTTGATTTCTAAATTCCTTGACTGTCCTCGAGTTCCAAATGCATATTATCCTTATAATTATAAGAGTGATGAGGATAAAGACTCCATGGAACATGTTGTTACCTTTCTTAGTGGTACTCCTACGTTTTGGGTTGGGTCTTTTATTGAAGTGGTGAAACTCACTAAGGATGCTAGACTAGTAAACCTAGTTATGAGTGCAAATATCCATCCAAAGGTTCATACTGCGGATCATAGGGAAGATAGAGCTAGATTTCTGTTTAGTCTTCTACGTGGGCGTGATATTGATCTTGCCGCTCACATCATTGACTTGATGATTCAAGCCCATCAAACTAGTACAGTAGTTGGAGCCCTACCATTTGGTTCACTCATCACTAAACTTCTTGGTTCTCAAGGAGTTATCGCTCCTCCTGGTGTTCCTACACGAGTTCCTAAGGGTCCAATCAACAAAAAGACCCTAGCTCAGAGTTTTTCACATGCCTCAGTTCGAGATACAGAGGAGGGAGCAGAAGTTGGTGCTGGGTCATCTCGTCCTCCTCCGACCACTATGGATGATCTTGGGAGGATGATGCGAGAGATGCAGATGGATCTCCGGACTCATGTTTCATCATACGAGGAGTTTACTACAGAGGTTCGTGGTAGACTTGGATCTCTCGATGCAGCTGTGCTAGGAATACAGAGAGATGTTCGGGATTTTCGAGCTTACTATGAGTCCCAGCTCACTTCTGATGATGAGCAGGAGTGATAGTTCGTGATTGGTATTTATCTTAGTCGAGTGATAGTTTTTGTTTGACATTTTGATGTATTTTGTCTTGGTTGTACTTAGTACAAACCTACTTGGATATTATTGACTTGTTATGGATGTATACATTTGAATGGTTTATGCTCATTATCTTCTATCTCATCTCATTTGGATGGTTATGCTTTAATTTTCTAGTCCACCTTTGGCATTTCGAGCCAAAAAGGGGGAGAGTTATGATGTTATGGATATAGTATTGTGGAATTGTGGATGTTATGTAATACATATTTTCATTCTTCCAATATTTTATCCCATATTTTATTTCCCATGCTTCACAGGTTTTTGATTTAGCATGTGCAGGCAAATAGGTTCTAAGTTTGGTGAATCATGACAAGCTAATATGTCAAAAGTCCTGTAATTATATTTTTGAGTCATGTAAAGGTCAATTTTCCATTTTTGAATCAATTGGAAAAATTTGAACCTAGTATATGAGTTAGTCTTGTTTTGTCCCGGAATTGCCAAAGGGGGAGATTGTAAATCCCTAAATAGGTGTTGGCAAATTCCGTGATCATTAGATAGGTCATGTGAGTCGAGTCGTCGAGTCATGTTCAACTTGTCAGAAGAGAAGAGCTAAAGCTTAAAGAAGATTGAAGAAAGAGAAGAAAAAGCTCCTACTCTGGATCTAGACAGGTAATGGACTTAGAGACCCCTACCTAGGTTGGATTTGGCTTAGATAACTCTAAACATACCTAGGAGGATAGTTTTAAACCTAACAAAGTTGTTTGATCTTAGTTGAATCAAATAAACATGAAAAGACATATGGTTTGAACAAAATTCTGTCTCAACCGATCGCTCGGTATTGGGACCGATCGATCGGTGGCTATCGACTGGACAAAAAGTTTGTATGGGGTATTTTTCCAGAGAGATGATTTATAACCAAGCGATCGGTCATTTGGACCGAGCGATCCGTTTTGGACCGAGCGATCGGTAGTGAGCACCGATCGATCGGTCCCGTAAAAGGAATTTTTCTTTTTCTGGATTTTTTTTTAAACCCTATATAAACAACGTTTTGGAGACCTAATTCGTGTCTTTGATATTTTTGAAAGAGTAGAGGTCTGAGAAACTCTTCTAGGGTTTTTCTTATTGCTTTTATTAGATCTTTGTTGATCCCTCCTCTTTCTTTGATCCTAGAGAATGCAAGTATAGATCTAAACCTTTGATCTTGCATTGTGTGATCTCAGATCTGTATGAGATCCCTCTAGGGTTTGAAATTTCTTAAATTGATTCACAACCCTACACCTTGTGTATGTGTCCGGTGTTTGATCCGGAGCCTTCGTGGAAGGAGATCGATCGTGTGTGATCGTGATTTTGAAGTAGCTTGAAAAGATTTGGTCGGTGTGGAACCGAAGCTGCTACGGCGGAGATCGAACCTGCTGGTTCGTGGAAATCAAGAGTAAGAGTCTATACCTAGGAACGTCGTTTCTGTTTTGGTAAGGTCTTGTCTTGTACTTGATATCTTTTCATAGTGAAGTTTATTGCTGGACAAGGTCCCGTGGTTTTTTTCCCGTTAGGGTTTTCCACGTAAAAATCTTCTGTGTTTGATTTGTGTGGATTGTCTGATTGAATTGTTCATTGATTTCTAAACATATTAATTGAAAATTTTAAAATTGGATAGAAATTATTAGATAGACCTATTTACCCCCCCTCTAGGTCTTAGAGATCATTGATCTGGATAAATTTCAATTTAATCATACAAGCGCTTTATTAGTGAACGAATGCCTAACCCGAGTGTTGATCGACACAGGATCCACTCACTCTTTTGTCTCACCTAGTTTTGCAAAGGGCTTTTCAACTGAGTCTACTCCGTTGGAGCGAAAGTTAACCATTGCAACTCCGCTTCGCAAGTCGGTTGATGTGGATAGAATATACAAGGATAGTGTGGTGCAAGTGGGGTAGAATGAGCTATTAGCCGACCTCATCATCCTAGATTTCTAAGACTTGGACTTTGACGTCATTCTAGGGATGGATTGGTTGTCAAACCACCACGGCCATGTTGTATGCTTTGAAAAGATGGTGAACTTCAGGCCGGAATGAGTTAAGCCATTTCCCTTTTGAGGATTGGGGGAAAGGGACATTGCCTGCCTCGCAGCTTTGAGCATAGCAAACCCAGAGGCAACGAACTCCTCAGCTATTCTGGTTGTGCGTGAGTTCTTGGATGTGTTTCTGGAAGAACTTCCTGGATTGCCTCCTGATAGAGAGATCGAGTTCGCTATAGAATTTACTCTGGGCACTGCTCCAATTTCAAGGGCACCGTATAGAATGACCCTAATAGAGCTTGAGGAACTGAAAAATCAAATCGAAGAGTTACAACAACTTGGTTTTATACGATCAAGTGTGTCACCATGGGGAGCTCCGGTCCTATTTGTGAGGAAGAAGGATGGGTTGATGAGAATGTGCATCGACTACAGACAGTTGAATAAAGTCACTATTAAGAATTGTTATCCGTTGCCAAGGATAGATGACTTATTTGATCAACTGAAAGGAGCTAGATATTTCTCCAAGATTGGTCTTAGAGCAGGTTATCACCAGTTGAAAATCAAGGCGGAAAATGTTCTGAAGACAGCTTTCAGGACTCAATATAGACATTATGAGTTCCTTGTCATGCCTTTTGGGTTAACGAATACACCGGCGGTGTTCATGGATCTGATGAACCAGGTGTTCCAATCATACTTGGATCAATGCGTGATTGTGTTCATTAACGACATTTTGGTGTATTCCTAGACACAGGAAGATCACGCAAGAGACCTCCGCCTTGCTCTGGAGATGTTGAGAGAGCATAGGCTATATGCCAAATTGAGCAAGTGTGAATTTTGGCTAGAAAAAGTGGCATTCTTGGGCCACGTAGTGTCAGCTGAAGGCATCTCAGTTGACCTAGTAAAGATAGAGGCAGTGACGGATTGGGAAAGACTCAGAAGCGTCACCGAGATTCGGAGTTTCCTCGGCTTGGTAGCTGAAAAAATAACAAATTCGGTGAACCTCAAATCTATGGTTTAAGTTGAGAATCTCACAAAGTCAAGGGGATGGTTAGGGCTCCCTATAGGTCTATCTACCCTTTTTGATGTTTTAACAATTAAGTTATAAATTAAGCGATGATGTACTTTAAGTGCGGAAAATATAAAGCCAAGCAAATCACAACACAAGGATTTTTACATGGAAACCCTTCCAGGATAAACCACGGGACCTAGTCCAGTCATGAGAATCCACTAAGACAAAGTAAACAAGAACTTACAAGACTCGAACTTGACTCATTCGGACTCGACACCACGATCCTTTAGTTCTTACTCCTCTACACCTCGAAAAGTCATCACGTACTCTTAAGTTCCGTGATCAACTCTAGCCACTTGTACTTCTCTTTGTGTCTCAAAACAGTCCACGATCTTCCGATCGATCTCCGTCAATGATGGCTTCGGATTCCACCGACCAAATCACTATACAACGATCCATCTCGGATCGATCTCCTTCGTAAAGGCTCGAGAACACTCCGGCCAAGGTGTTTTATCCAGAACGGGTTGATGGTTTGATAGAAATCAATACCTAGATAGACTCCTTCAATGCACAAGTCCAAAGAAGCTAATATGGAGCTTTAGGCTTGTAATCTCTAGGTAGAATGCACTAACAAAGGGAAGGAGAACAATAAGATCCCAGAGTGTTTAAGGACTCTAGAAGGAGTTGAAAACCTTCTCAATACTTCCCCAAAATTATCCCCAATGAACTAGAAGGGTTCTATATAAATAGAGGATCAAAAACGATGTTTAAAGGTTGCTAAAAGCCAAGAAGGAAGTTGCCAAAATAGTAAAATAGTAGAAAAAATCGATTTGGCGAAAAATCCCATATCAGAGTCGACCCACAAGGATGGTTTGGTTGACCAAAATGTACACTTGGGTCGACCAAACAATACTCCAGGGTCGACCCCCAAAATTCCAACTTGCTGCCACAAAACCCTATACAGTTTTTTGGCACTTTAGGGTCGACCCAAAACGCCCAGGGTCGACCCTGAGGCTAAAAAAGATTTTAAAAATTTATTTTTAACTCTTAGTCACTTTAAAAAAGTTGTAGCTATTTTCGACGCGGTCAATTTGACATATTATAGAGCAAAATCTGAGCTACAGTTTGGGAGATATGCCTAAAACAAGCAACCTTGGTTTTTTGAAAAAATTTCAGATTTAAAAAAAAAGTTTTACACTGTTTATCTCATCACCTAGGGTCTATATGATTAGACTAGGACACTTACCACCTAAGGCATCATGTTAGGATTATTCTAGGTCAAATCCCACCTATGGTCACATGGTATCTAGGTCACTTACCATCCTGTGAAGGAAATGATCAACCGAGGTTTCAACCTGGTCTTCTTCGGTCTTCAACTTCACTTGTCGTGGATGCTTGAAGGCAATGACACAAGATACACACCTAGATACTTAGACTCACTTATTTTGACACCAGAATATGTCAATACAAAAACATGGACTTTAAAATCTCCCCTTTTGGCAATTCTGTGGAAAAACCAAACGGAAGTACATGACTTGACACAAACTCGATCACCCAAACACATCAAAACGGTGAATTAGGACATTACATGACTCCAACATGACACCAATTGACAAATCATCTTAAATAAATACACTGAAGCGCTTGTCAAGTAATATTTGTCTTCTGCAACCCACACCTACACATGCTGATAAACAAAATACGCAGTGAAGCATTATGGAATATAAAAATAAGTAACCACAGGTAAAGCAAGGAATGTACTGAACTAGGAAAATACTACCCTAACATTCTCCCCCCTTTTGGCACAATTGCCAAAGGTAGGTAGGAAGCCAATATTCCAAAAAAAAAAAAACCTATTTGGCAAATGTGAAGTATTAAGGCAACCACAGTACAACCAATCAAATGCAGACAATGAGGGGACTAAAAAGCGGGGAACAAGATACAATATAAAACATAAACTCCCCCTCAACAACTCAAGCACAAAACTCCCCCTCAACAGCACAACTTGATCTTCTCCCCCTAAGATCAAGGACACCACCAAAAATAGGGCACTTAAGCCAGAAAGGCCCATGACAACCAAAAAGAAAACACATAATAATATTAAAAAAAATATCACGTGGTACACAAACATGCACCAAAATCATTCCAAGCAGTAGTAATTTATGATTACAAATCCAATGAAGAACATGATAGTTAGTCCGACTGAGGATACACATCTAACTAAATCTCATGAAATGCTAAATCATAACCAATTCACTTAGACACATTTAGTGAACAGTTCAAAAGTGAAGCAATATGTGTGTAGTGGTGGTCTGACAAGAGACTAGATCAAGGTTTCTTTCCCTTTCCAAGGATATGACATTAACCACTAAGGGGACTCCTGAAGACATAAATCTTAGAAGTTAAACCTAGTTAGATCCAGATATATTGATTTTATTTTTTACATTTTAGTGCTTCTGTATCCATTTTATTTGACTCATTATTTTGCTTTTATTTTCGGTCAAATACCTCTAAACTTTGTAAGATTTCTTTTGATGATCTTTATCTGATCATATCTTTTCATGCAATGATGGCTTTCACACTATCTAGGTAGGTAATCCTGGCTATTAGCAGTAGGGGCTTTCACTCTAGTGACCCAGATAGATACCTACTGTTCGCCTAGGTAGCCATTTCATACTGTTTGCATCCAATAGTGACTTTCACACTAGCCCAGTAGGTAGCCCTTTTCATTGTAACAATTTTTGCTCACAGAGGATACGCAAAATGGAGATGACTAACAAATATGTCATTCTAGATTGGTCATCCAAGGTCACACTATTGGGATAAGTCATACACCACAAATTGGAAAATAGACCTCTCAATAGAATCAGTCAGAGTGCATGTGAAATTTGTGAAACATACACACATGAATAAGTCTCTAACTGTTCAAGGTAAAACCGGTCTAATTTTTAGCCTAACCAAGAGACTATGAAGGTGATATATCCTCAATCAGTAACAAACTCATGTTCAACCCTGGACAAGTATAGAAATAAAGAACACACAAGGAATGCAAATCATGCAAGTCAAACAAGGGCAACATGAAAAAAAATCTTTTTGGATTTTAGTTTTTCAATGTTTTTGGATTTTTTCAAAATAAAGAAAATAGAAAAACAAACCAAAATAAATAAACACTAGTAAAACAAAAGACAAGTAGTATACACAGATAGCATAACACTAGGACAAGATATATTACTAGCAGCACACCTAGGCTATGATAGACATGGGCTAAGTGAAGCCCTTTAGGTCTTCCTTTCTCACGCAAATGGTTTTAGAAGTTTGATTGACCCTTTGGTCTCTAACCGTTTCAGTTGAGATAGGTATGACGTTTTGCCTCTTCCTCCTTTTCCAGGATTGAGTCCTATAATTATGGCGGGCATTATGGTTCTCCTTGTTACCTCCTCTATATCTAGCATGAGGAGTGTCATAACCATGCCACTGTCTAGAGTTGTAAGCTATCTTCATCACATCTTCACATAAACTCCTACACTTCTCCACTAGGACCTCAACTCTCATTTGAAGATTCCCATTAAATTTGTTGTGGTTCTCAAAACCATGATTGGACATTCTTCGATGTCTAGGACATCGAGGCTTAATATGACCCTTCACTCCACATTTATGACATGTAGGAATGAATTTCTGAGGAGAAGGGTCTTTTCCTTTAGCAGGAGGGCTCCTTTTAGTACCAGGTTCAGTGTTCGAGGTGGATGGAGTTCCCTTCTCATCTCCACACCTCTATTTTTGCTCAAGATCAGCCAACTTAATTTCAAGACTTGTCTTTTCATCAAGACAAACATGCAAATCAGATTCAAGAAGCTGAGTCTTGGCAAGGAGGGAAGCCTTCTCTTCTTCAAGCTGTGACACAAGAGCTCTCAACCCCAAAGCCACTTGGTCTAAGGCATCTTTTTCCATTTCAATAGATTTGATCTTTTTAGACATGAAAAACTGAACCTTTTTCAGCTTTAGGCATTCCTGAAATAGTTCTTCATACGCTGCCTCAAGGTCTCTCTCAGAATCTGAGTCATTTTGACTCTCATCATGCTCCTCACCATCACTAGGTTGTTGGACACTCACAACTCTTAAAGAAGATTCTTCAATCCTAGTTAGAGATGTAGTGAAGGCCACATAACCCCTAGTCTCCTCACAAGAAGAACTATCTGATTCCTCAGATTCAGATTCATTGTCATCCCTTGCCTTGCCCTTAAATCTTTTCTTGTTGGAGCATTCAGTGGCAATATGTGTAATGCCCCAAAATACCCCCTAGGAGTTTAGGGATACTTTAGGCGTGACTATACGTACCTGCCAAACCATCCTGTCATGAACAAGATAATTAAAGTACTAAACAATGATAATCAGAGCGTGGAAGCTAAACATAAATGCAGAAGCGTAAACTAACTTTTTCTTTTCTTCTAAGATTTCCAAAATAGTATTCCAAGTTAACATATATACAACATGTCTAAGTCTAAGTCTAAGGTGGATAGGCCCACCTATCAAAATGTCAAAATACATAAGGACCTACTGCTAATAGTAGTCGAGGTACGGCCACACGTCAAGGTCTCGGTCCGCCTGAGACTGCAGTGGGATAGACGGCTCTCTCTCCTCGATATACTCTTCCTCGACCCAAGGCTCTGGGTCGAGGGCTCCCTCAGTAGCTGCCGACATGAAAGTACGGCTAGGCATGGAATACTCAGCGAGTACAAGCTTCTAGCTATCCATAACAATAATAAACACGCAAGGAGTAGTACAATACCAATCATCAATTCCAGGCAATAGTAAGATCATAGAATCAAACAATATTAAACATGGAGCAATATTGTCATCTTGATGTGCATGAATGTAAAAACGCCGACAAAACTCATGCTTGAAAACCCGTTTCCATGTCTCGGTATGTATTGTAAAAATCATGTATGCGTGCATGCATGAATGTCTTGTCATCATCTTGTAACCTTGCATCTTGTAACTTGTGAGCCAGAGGCTAGCACCCGAATCTCCCTGGGCTGCCAACCTCCTTGATATGTATGGTTTTCTTGTGAGCCAGAGGCTAGTACCCGAATGTCCCTGGGCTACCAACTTCCTTGACAATATGTGATTTTTATTACTTGTTTAGTTTTCTTGTGAGCCAGAGGCTAGTACCCGAATTTCCCTGGGCTACCAACCTCCTTGACAATATGTGTTTTAGGGGTTTTCTTGTGAGCCAGAGGTTAGTACCCGAATGTCCCTGGGCTACCAACCTCCTTGTCATGCAATATTTTCTTGTTGGTTATTATATGCATATACTCTTGAAATCTCGGTTCATGCTATCATGCGTGACAATCATGGAATAAGGATAATAAGAGAGATATGACATCACCATTCAATTCACAATATATGCATATGAGAATTTGAGTAGTCAACATGGTATTTAAATCCATTCATCATTCATAAGAATACATGTGTAAGGCCTATTTCCCTTTTTCTTCCTTCAAATCATTATTTCATAGTTTAGGCATTTTGTCAAACATATCACGTGCAATGTTCTAGTTCATTTTTTTTTATTTTTAGTGCATATTTTCCATCCAATAATCAAAGTGAGTTCATTATTGGTAAAATGCCCATCCTCCATTTTTCCATTACACAAATCACACATACCACACATCATACATTCGGCATCCCATCGCCTCAATCAATCTCCCATCCACACATCCATATCATTTTTCCTTTTCTTGTTTATAATTATTAGAATGATACATTTTACAAGGAAGGAAACCTACTAACATGAATCACATTTCACATAAAAAGCCTAGATTATCGCTAGGGAAAGTTAGTAAGGTGTACTAACCTTGAAGAAGAGAAGAAAACCCTTGAGAAACGCTGTGGAGAATGCTGCCCTACCTTGGAGAAGGAGTCTCACACGAACTTGAGGTTGGATTTTCGAAATCCAAGCTTTTAGGGATGCTCTTGACTGCTTAAACCCTTGATCTTACTCTCAAATGGAAAGGGGGCTTTGGAACCCTAGTTTCTTCTCCCTCTCTCTCAAATATCCCTAAGTGTAGTGAATGAGGGCTCAAAGGGTCGAGCAAGCCCTTATGAGTAAGGGTTTAACGCCCAAAAGATGAAAAAACCCTTACTGAAATTTCTGCAAAAACGCGAAGACCGAGCGATCAGTTGCCGACCGAGCGATCGGTTGCCTACCGAGCGATCGGTGTTCTGACCGAGCGATCGGTCAAAAGTCTGCTCTCTGGAAAATTTTCCCATACAAAATTTTTTGACAAGTTGATAGCCACCGATCGATCGGTTTTGGACCGATCGATCGGTTTTGGACCGATCGATCGCTGACTGGACCGAGCGATCGCTGCTCTGCAGGTCTGGACTGTTTTGACCATATCTTTTGACTCGCTCGTCCGATTTCGACGATTCAACTTGCGTTGGGTTCGTCTTTCGAAAATGAACATTTTTGACATTTCAAAATTTCCGATTTCTCCCTTATTTATTTATTAGACTACGAGGAAGATCAATTAGGCACGAAAGTGCTATTCATTACATATAGAAAAGTCCGGGGTGCTACATCGACCCTGAGGTGAAAACTGAAATTAAAACTTCATTTTTAGCTTTGTCCCTTCACAAAAGTTGTAGCTCTTTTTGACTCGGTCATTTTGACATATTATGGTGCAAAATCCAAGCTATGGTTTGTCTAGGACACTTACCACCTAAGGCATCATATTAGAATTATTCTAAGTCAATTCCCACCTATGGTAGCATGGTATCTAGGTCACTTACCATCCTATGAAAGAAATGATCAACCGAGTCTTCAACGGTCTTCAACTTCACTTGTTTGCGGATGCTTGAAGGTAATGACACAAGATTCACACGTAGACACCTAGACTCACTTGTTTTGACACCGGAATATGCCAATACAAAAAACATGGACTTTACATTTCATTTTTATTGGCTTGGGAAGTTGTGATCGACCTAAAACATGCTGTAATTGGCATATGAATAAGACTTGCTTGAGCTCATGGAATCTCTTTGACCTATCTAGCACTAAGAATTACACTGTCGAGATCGAGGGTCAAAATGACCTTTCCGCCATTGAAGTATGCACTTCCAAGCATGGTTGGTTGCTACTGTCTCAATATTTATTAATGGAAATCTTAAGCTTCTTTATGGTTTATTCTTTCTTTACAATCCATTCCCTAAGGAAAGGATCAATCTTCTGAATCTGGTTTTTAGATCTACCTATTTTGTCACCACCTTCTCATCCCTCCTAACTTTGCCTGATTATTTAGTCATCAACATAGACTATGATTTCGAGAAAAAATTGACTTTTATCAGTACATGTCGATGCAGAGATGAAACATGGACTACACATTCTTTTGTGTCCATTGATATGATATCCAGATTCTTAGCCATGGACTACAATAGATTATAAAGTAGATTACAGTGTATATAACAAGGTGATTCAATGGTTGGGATATAGAAGGGATTTTTTTATTGAATGGAAATTTCTACTAACCAAGGGCGTGTATTGCTGAAATAATAGTTCTGGAATTGTTCTAAGGGGGTGTATTGAATAAGATGTTTAGTCATTGGTTGTGTAGGAATTAGGATTGAAGCTTTTTTGGGTTAACTATGATTATCTCAATAATAGTATTTTATTTTGTAGGAAAATGTCTTCTTCATCCACGAGAAGTAGTAATTGGACATGGCCAACGACCACTTGTCTTTGTAAGGTAAGTCTTTGTATTGTGGATTTATCAATTATTCAAAAAAATCCCAATAGAGCATATTATTCATGTCCTAGTAATAGGATAAGTTATTAATATATTAATTATGATTAAGGTTTTTGTAACAAATACTGATGATCTGTTAATATGAGGTAGCATGGTAAAAGATGTTTCAATTTTGTGAAGTGGTGCTATAAATATATAGAAGCGATGAACAATGTATTCTCGATTTTTCATAACCCATAAAATTGTGTATGTGATCATGGATCCGAGCTCACCATTTAACTTTGTTGTACAACTCATTCCCTTACAATATTCCGCTTGAAAGAGTTTTAAAATATTTGGTGTGTACTTTTCCCTTGCAGTAATTAGCAGTGAAACCTCCATTATCAAATTTGGTACACTCTGTTGATGGTCACATTTGCTAGTATGACTTGGAGAAAAATAGTGACACATGTCAATTCTTCTGAGTGCACCGTTCTTGTTAAAATATATTCGATAGGCGAAGGTCCTTTCGAGCACCCTTGACCCTTCTAGGTGCACACTGGTTGCATATATTTTTATTTTTGGTTAATCTGCCCACCCTGCGGCTTACATCTCGAGTATGTAATTACAAATAAACATTAACTAAAAGAGGCTTGAGGCCTAATTTAAAGTACTTAACATGTGGGTCCCCACACCTTGAACGAATTGAAAGGTCAAGTACCTTTAATATCGCGTCTCCCTAATAACACTTGTTATCTAGTGGGTCACAGCACCTCTAACAAGTATGTGAAGCATAGTTAACAGGCTGTGTTGCCTTGATGAATTATTAGTCAACTGTGGGTTATTGCACCTCAAGACATGATGTTATCTGTCGACCATAGGTTATGACACCTCACGACTTGGTAAATATTCGGAGAATAAAATGGGACTTGTGGTTTAATGGTCATAGTGGGGCTGCAAAGCGGGGTGCCACCTATGTCATCCCACTTAGTGTACGAGAAAGAGTAAATATTGACATGGGCATCCGAGATAGTGATGCGAGAAATTCGAGATAAGATAAGGTTTATGCCCGAGAAATCCGGATTTGATAACATCAGATAATGATTATCATTTTCGGGTATGAGGTGGTTTTACCAAATTTATAAATAGGGAACACTCCCTATGGAAAAAGGAAGAGAATACTGGACTAAGATGCCGAACCAGGAATCATCTTATCCAACTCGCTCTCCAGTCGTGCTAAGACTGTTCTCGGTATTCTTCTCTCCTATATGTGCTCTACTGTCCCTCATTGCACAATCATTTATCTCTTCAAAACTGCCCCAGTTAGTATGGCCGTTCTCAGGTTTAGATTGACTCGGTGATCATTCCCCGTACCCTCATCCCTGTAGTGCTCACGTGGTTGTCTAGCTCGGTACTCGCAAAATCTACAACTTACATTTGGCGACTCGGTTGGGGACTTGATATAGCAGTTTCTGAAAAATGAATTCAAACTAAGCACAGTTTGAGTCTATAAAAAGAGAGACCGATGAATCATTCGCAATAGCCCATGGGTCACGCAACAAAACCTGTTTCCACCCTAACTCCTTTCTTGCAGTCGATGCAGCAATAAATGATGAACTTCATGAAGGAATTTAGATCTGGACCTACCGCGGGTCCAAATGCCGATGGAGTCCCTAATGGTGTCTCCAATGGTGACCGCGAAGTTGCCACCAATGGCAGTTGAAAAGACGGTCGTCGTGTACTAGACATTGAGATCACTCTAGGAGCAGCATCAACTACTTCCGAGGCTCCCGTACCACCAAGGGGACCTCATGCCTCGAATACGCCCAGTGATAGTTTTGTCATAGCAGTTGATGTCACAGCTATCTTGAAAAGACAAAAGGCAAAAGTATTCAACGACGGCTTCGACTTAGACTCGAGCCCGCCATACCCTGCTATCATCCTTGAGAAACCGTACCCTAAGGGCTACGTCATCCCCAACTTTCCCCAATATAATGGGAAAGAGAGAAACGCTCGAGAGCATGTAAAGCATTTCATCGATGCACTAGGGATGCATGCCGACAATCATGAACTTCGTCTTCGCAAATTTTCTAGATCCCTCTCCGATCGTGCCTATACTTGGTATAGCGATCTCGCACCAAACTCCATACGCTCCTGGGATGATATGGTCGCAGAATTCGCCAAGAAATTTTTCTTGGTCGAAGACAGAGTCTCCTTTGTCGATCTTAGCCGAGAAAGACAGGGAAATTCAGAAGGCTTGACCAAATATATTAGATGCTTTCAAGAGGGCACCTTTGACTGCCGCGACCCAATTTCTGAGGAGCCTTTGGTCTAGACCTGCATCAACGGATTGCTTCGAGAGTACATAGTACACTTGGAAAATTTGTGCATCATAAGTTTTCTTGCCTTCAAGAGGCTACCGACGCAACAACGAGTTAGTAAAAAAAAATGAAAGGTCATGGTGATTGGAACCAAGGACTAGAAGGCCATAATCCATGGCAATAGCTCCCCTGATAAATAGGTCATCTGGATCAACATCGACGTCTCAAAAGAGACACTGGGCTGAATGCGCATCTGAAAACGTTGAACCACCACCTTTTCTAATGAGGATGGACTTCGCGATCGACCTATTTTATGAATGATTCCACGATTGAAAAATCCGCCCACTAGTTCCAGGACGTCTCCCGAGTGTAGCTGACAAGAAAGAGGCCAACTACTGCATTTACCACCGTACTATCAAGGACGCAACAAGCGATTGTTGGTTACTACGACATTTCTTCCTTAAGAAAGTCACAGCAGGGGAGATCAAACTACCCAAAGGAAATACATCGATTCACGATGATCCTTTGCCTTCTCACAAAGGCAAAGAAAGGGTCGCTATGGTGACTCATGTTCTAGTCCGTGAAGAAACGAAAGCAAACCCATCACTTCCGGAGTTTAATCTGACTAAGTCACTTCTCAAGTCACCCATTGTGGAAAACTTCATGCTTCAAATGGGATTTTTTGTGGCTGTACAACTGAATGTAGCGAAAGCAATGTTTGCCATTTCTGAGCAGCACGATGAGCAGTGTTTCACCGCCGATGCTGCGGTACGTGACCCAAGAAACTTCCTCACTCTGTTACATAAACTGTAACCTTTTCAGATGCTGACATGATTGTTCCCCATCCCAATCACAATCAACCTTTGTATGTCACTGCCCTACTAAATGGGATCGATCTGCGTCGTTCTTTTATAGACCCTAGCTCCTCCATCAACTTACTACCAATGGCCACGTTTCATAGCATGGAAATCCCACTATGCCGTAGTCTATTGAAGTTGTAAGGTTCGGTAATCAATATCAATCCACTGTCGGTTATATCAACATCGATCTCCAAGTTGGTAGCCTACATTACGCCACACGCTTTCACGTGATTGACACCGAGGTAAACTATCATTGTCTCCTCGGACGACCATGGATCCATCGTCACCAAGTCATGCCATCAACTTACCATCGGTGTTTGAAGTGGAGAAAGGCGGAAATCATTACCGAGTTTCCACGATTGCAGTCCCCTTCGAACGTTCAGAAGCACACATTGTTGATGCCATTTTTTTATGACAAACTCCCATCCGAAGGGAAAGTTGCTCCATCCCGTCCTTAGAGCACGCGTCTCTCATCACAAAGGAAGAGAAATATTGATGATCTCGCGACTTCAAAGTCTTGCGAAGGGAAGTCCCCTGATCATCAAGGGGAGGATAAGCACCACCAGCATACATAGACACAAGGGTTCACCAGTCGAAAAAATTGAATCTGGGATCGTCTCCCTGATGGAAGAACAACATACCGTTTATGACAGTTAGGACCGTCAATGGCAGGCATCGTCATTAAAATCGAAGGTGTCATTGGCGGCAACTATGATGCAGAGATCAACTTGAAACACGAAGGTGCCAATGTCAGTGAAGAAATTATGGAAGTCGAAGTCGCAGAAGCACTGGAGCATATGCAAGATGGCGTCAAAGCAGTGCAGGAAGAACTCGAGACCGTCAATTTATGAAGTGAAGAGAAGAAAAGGCCAGTACTTATAAGTTCAAAATTGTTCTCCAATGAGAGAAAATCATTATCTAATCTCCTTTCTAAAAATAAAGATGTTTTTTCTTGGTCGTACGAAGAGATGTCTAGCCTAGATGCCTACTTTGTCATGCACAAACTTGATATTGACCCTTCTGCTATCCTCGTAAAGCAACCGGCATGGAACTTTCCCCTGGAGATAGTGGCATAAATAAAATGCGAAATCAAAAAATTGTTGAAGGCAAGTTTCATTAAACCCATACAACACCCAACTTGGGTCACCAACATAGTACTAATAAAGAAGAAAAATAGCCAAATCAGGTGTTGTGTCGACTTCAGGGACCTCAACAAAGTGTGTCCAAAGGATGAATTCCCATTACCAAACATGGATTTACTCATCAACACAACAACATGCCACAAATTATTCTCCTTCATGGATGGCTACATCAAATATAAAAAAATCAAGATGGCACCATCAGATGTCGAGAAAACCACGTTCCGAATACCTTTTGGCAACTTCTATTATACCGTAATGTCTTTTAGCTTGAAGAACGCTGGTGCAACTTACCAACGCGCAATGAGGACAATCTTCCATGATATGCTCCACAAAGAAGTTGAAGACTATATCGATGATGTTGTCGTAAAATCTCAACAAAGGAAAGAGCATGAGGCGATTCTAAGAAAAGTGTTTGAGAGGTGCCGAAAGTACAATATCAAAATAAACCCTCTAAAGTGCACTTTCGGGGTAACATCTGGAAAATTTATTGGTTTTGTCGTGCATAGATACAGAGTCGATGTCGACCCAGCCAAGAAAAAAGCAGTACTAACAATGCCAATGCCGCACGACTTGAAAATTCTTAAAAATTTTCTGGGGAGGATCTCGTACTTACGATGGTTCATTCTTAGATTGGCACAGGTAACGTCGCCTTTCTCTTCACTGTTGAAAAAGGCCGTCAAGTTTGAAAGGACCAAAGCATGTGAAAGAGCTTTTGGGAAAGTCAAAAAAAATCCTAAGCTCCACTAATACCATGATGACTCCAATAACTGAAAAAATGCTAAAACGGTACTTAGCGTCGACCGACACTGTAATTGGAGCCCTCTTAGTGCAAGATGACAAAAGAGGCGAAGAGTGACCAATGTCCTACATCAATCATGCTCTACAAAATACAGAATTGAGATACCCTCGAATCGAAAAAGTTTGTCTGTCACTCATCTATGTCGTTTAGAAATTCTGCCACTACCTACTTGCTCACAAGGTAACAATACTAACGAAATTAGACCCTTTCAAATTTTTGTTGTCCAGACCTATGTTATCAGGTCGCGCTGTGAAGTTGTTACCCATACTGTCAGAATTCGATATTCATTGTGAAACAATGCGAGCTATCAAGGGACAGGCAGTGGCAGACCTTCTTGCCAATTTCCTTAGAGAAGACAGTCAAGAATTTTTAGAAGAACTCCTGGGCGCTTTATCTGAAGTCGCCTCCTCCAATCATGCCAGAGGTGGAGTCGACATGGCTCTCTATGAGGCTCACCGTGGTGACTGTGGAAGCCATCAAGGCAAGAAGAAGTTGAACGTTTAGCTCCTCCATTTGGGTTACTATTGGTCCACCATGGAGGCTAACACTGCGAACTTTGACAAATCTTGTCACCAATGTCAAGTTTAGGGAAACCTCATTCATGCTCCTGCTATTGCCCTACAATAAAATCAAAATTTGGTCACCACAGAGTACTACGGAAAATGGGTTGAGGCTATTCTGCTAAAGCGTGCCACCGGGGGAGCTGTTACAAATATTATAAACTAAAATATCATCTGCCGATTCGGAGTTTCCCACAGGATCATCTTTGACAATGGTACCCCTTTCATCAACAAAAATGTCCAAGAATTACTTGAGCGATATCATGGCAAGCACATCAATTTCACCTCGTATTATCCCAAAGGAAATGGCCAAGTTGAGGCGATGAATAAAACTTTACTGAAAATTTTAAAGAAGATGGTGGACATGGAATACAAGAGATGGAGCAAAAATTTCATTCAAACATTGTGGGAATATCGAACTTCACAGCGAGCAGCTACTGGGGTATCACCTTTCGCCATTGTGTACGGAATCGAGGCAACTGTCCCAATCGAACTCAAAATTTCGTCACCAAGGATCGCCCTAAATGACGAAGATGATCCATCAAAGGTTGGAATGACAAGGATTCAAGAATTAGAACTTATCGATGAAATGCGACAAAAGGCTGAAGTGAACATGACGTACCAGAAACGGATTGCAAAAGCCTATGACAAAATGGTCCGTGGAAGAATTCTAAAGGAAGGTGACCTCGTGCTTTGAGGTGCCATTCATATTAGGAATGAAACTTTGGCCCCCAAGTTCACCCAAATTGGGAAGAGTCATACATAATACGACAAGTATAAGAGAGTGGGTATTACCACCTTTCAGATCATGAAGGTTCTATTCTACATGACCCAATTAATAGCAAGTGACTAAAATTATACTATGCATGATTATAATAAAAGTTAGATTTCATTCCATCAAAATGTTGAGAGTACAAAATTTTCTAAGTAAAAGTGTAAGCACAACTCCCCCCCAAGAAAGTAAAAGTCAAAAGAGTCCCTAGGCTAAGTGACCCATCATAAAGCGACAAAAGGGCTCAACCTCCTGCTGGGTTGGCTTGGCCCTGGCTTGTCTCTGGCGAAGCCAGAAAGGCTTATCTCGGGGTTCCATAGAATAGGTGACAAGTGGTGGGGAAGTCAAAATGGTGGGCCCCATGATTTTGACTTCTCCACCCATAAGAAGACATGTGGCGATAAGTGAGTGAGGATAAGGGGGAGAGATATCAAATGGGGAGAAGTCAAAAAATGGGGAGAAGATGAAATGACTTCTCCCCACTTGTCACCTATTCTATGGAACCCCGAGATAAGCCTTTCTGGCTTCGCCAGAGACAAGCCAAGGCCGGGTTGGCTTACGCCTCTCCAGAACATCCTGACATTGACTCCTCAAGGGAGTCAGCTAAATTGCAAGTGAAGTATCATCATCATGTAAAGATAAAAGTCTAGCCTTGGTTGCCTGTATTAAGGCCTTCGTCTAAGGCAATCTTGGACTCCATGATACCCTTGATCTCCTCGACGGTGCTAAGTGTTGTGTTAGTCTCCTCTCCCTCAAGGATCACCTTATGAAGATGCTCACCCGCATCCAGGGCTGAAGCCAACTCCTCAACACGCTCCACCAACCAAGACACTTTGATACCCATGTCAGAAGCATCTTTTAATGTCGATCTCCACTCCAATATATCATCACAAACCATAGTGCGTAATGTCTTCCGCAGCATAGAAGATATAACATGATAGAGACACTCAAGGTGACTACTCTTCATGCATGCACTCCTCTAGCGGCTATCTGCGCAAACATCACCATAGAGGGATAATATCACGCGAAGAATGGGAGCAAAATCAGATTTAACCTAAAAATCCTGAACCATGGTCATGGAGGGGAGTCCTCTAAAGCTCAAACCATTGTATATCTGCACTATTACAAGGTCAGTAAAGGTGCCACATGCCAAGAAACCCATGGTGAAGGTGCCGATGGAGATGTTGAACCAATGATAACTAGGGAAGATGGCATAGGAGGCAAAGGCCCTCCAACTTCTTCGGTGAACCACCTAAAGCCCTTGGCCGCATGACAGTAGACCCCTCAACCGGCCGCAGCATATCAATATCAAAATCCACATCAAAGTTACCTAATACATCGTAAAGGTCATCCTTAGGTACTTGAAGTGGCTCGCCAAGGGATGGAGCTGATGACCTTGAACACTGAGCAAGCTCGAAGAATGGTAGCCCAGTAGTTAAGTAGCAAATAAGAACATATGTCGAAGTCTCGGGAGTCTTAGAAGGAATAGACTCGGCGAAAGATTCATCAGGAATCTCTGACTCCTCGGTAGAAGAGTCACTTTCACCCTCACTCTTAGGGATGTACTCTATGTTATCTTCAGTTTCCTCCTCTTCCTCTTCGTAATCGGTTTCCTCTATAGATGTCTTGCCAACTTTGCCTTTGGAAGACAACTCTGTCTCGCTATCATCTTCTATCACTTTGGTCTATAAAAAAGAGATAGAGGAATAAGGGTCAATATCTTCAAATTTGCAATAAAAATAAAGGTGCCACCGTCATCGTCGAGCAATTAGACCAAATTCCATCACCGTCAGACCAGCCGCCACCGCCAGACCAGCTGCCACCACTGTCGCGCCAAGAAAAAAATTTTGTTCGTGAAAGATACATACTATCTTCACGATCATGGGGGCTAATGTTGATGGTCACTTTTACTAGTATGATGTGGAGAAAAATATTGACACGTGTCAATTATTCTGAGTGCATCGTTTGTGTTAAAATATATTGATGTCGATACCTTCGGGCACCCTCAACCCTTCTGGGTGCACACTGGTTTCTTATATTTTTATCTTTGGTTAATCTACCCATCCTATGGACCCTTACATCTTGAGTATGTAATTACCAATAAACATTAACTAAAAGAGGCTGACGCCTAATTTAAAGTCCTTAACATGTAGCTCCCTGCACCTCTAAGGATTTGAAAGGTTTAAGTACCTTTAATATTGCGTCTCCGCAATAATAGTTGTTATCTATGGGTCACAACATCTCTAACAAGTATGTGAGGCATAGTTAATAGGCTGTGTTGCCTTGATGAATTATCAGTCGATTGTGGGTTATTAGACCTCAAGACATGATGTTATCTATCGATTGCGGGTTATGGCACCTCACGACTTGGTAAATTTCGGGGAATAAAATGGAACTTGTGGTTTGGTGGTCATAGAGGATCATTGAAAAAGGTAGGCATCTTCACCCTTGTGCGCCCGACAGTGGGACTGTAGAGTGGGGTGCCACTTATGTCAGCCCACTTAGTGTACGAGAAAGAGTAAATGTCGCCATGGGCACCTGAGATAGCAATGCGAGAAATTCGAGATAAGATAAGGTTTACGCCCTTGATATCCGGATATGATAACATCAAATAATGTTTATCATTTTTGGGTATGAGGTGGTTTTACCAAATCTATAAATAGGGAACACTACCTATGGAAAAAGGAAGAGAATACTGGACTGAGATTCTGAACCAGGAATCATCTTCTCTAACTCGCTCTGCAGTCGTGCGAAGACTGTTCTTGGTACTCTTCTCTCCTAAATGTGATCTACTGTCCCTCATTTCACAACCATTTATCTCCCCAAAACTGCCCCAATCAGTACGGCCGTACTCAGGTTTAGGCTGACTCGGTGATCATTCCTCGTATCCTCATCCTTGCAGTGCTCACGTGGCTGTCCTGCTTGGCACTCGCAAAATCCACAACTTACACACTCTATGTCCTTTTAAAATCATCCACTGATTCGGCATTCCATCTATGAGACGCCAACCTTTTAGATTTTGATAAAAACGTAACAAATCATGGTTGAGATGTAATAAAGTCTGAGAACACTGTTCATAACCTCACTCCGTTGTGTACTTTTCATATTTTGCAAAAAATGTATTTCTTCCATAAACTAAAGCCCGCTTTTCTCTTTCACTAAATAATTGTCGTAGCCATGCATTCTCTTTAAGCTCATACTTATCTAACATATGTAGAATTATCAAGAAAATCTGCTTCATTGCCATAATCATAAATGCATCTATTGAAATCCGTATTAAAAGTTGTTGATGTATTAAATACATAACCAATATGTTTTGCAACATTTTGGTACATATGCCATACACATATGCGATGATAAGTAGTAGGCATAATTGAAGATATTGCATTGGCCATTGCCTTTTCTTGGTTGGTGAGGATTATCTTGGGCTTCTTGTCAGACATTGTACTTAGAAAGGTCTTAAATGTTAGCCTTTAGGTTTCAACCTAAGGTAACATCATTAATTTTGATGATGATACAATAATGTTACTAATGCTTCTATTGAGTTTAAGTGTTATTCAGTTTATGAAGAACATTAGCAAACCATTCAAGGAAAATCATGGAAATAACATCAAGCTTAAGAAGGATTCCTCTATTAAGCCATCAAGTCAAAGCAAGCTATTGAAGCAAATTAAAGATCATATCAATCCAAGTCATGAAGATGAAGAAGCCATCTTGGTCAAAGAAGCTTAAAGATGAAATCAAGACCCAAGATCAAGTTGAAGAAAAATGAATACTCTCTAGAAGGTGTAATGTTTTATATTTTAGTGAGAGTATTTTAGGACTTATGTAAAAAGTCTTCAAAGGTTGGTTGATTGAAAACTCAAAGCTTAGATTGACCTTAGGAACCTAAGACCAAAATTGAATAATTTCTAACGCCCTAGGACATCATTTAGAAAGACCAAAATCATGATAAAAATGAGCCAAAAGACCAAGGAATTCATTCTCATCATTTAGGTCTAATTAAGATGAAATTTCCAAAGAAAACATAAATCTCGTCGACGAAATTGTAGAGGTCCACAGATATCGTCGACAAAATCAGCTACAAAAGCTACTATTTTCTATTCTATCTCCATCTCGTTGATGAATTCCTAGAGATACTCCAATCTCGTCGACGTAATCATGCGAATCTCAGAAAATGCCTGTAACGGTTATTTTTCAACAGTCATATCTTTCTTAATGCCTCTCCAACAGCTATAATTTTGCAAGGGCTATAAATAGGGATGATTTATGACCTAAAATAATAACTCCTATCAATCCAATTACTCTATTTCTCAATCTATCATTCATTGATAAATCCTTGGAGTAGAAAACCTAGAAATCCAAAAGAGTCCAAAATTGTGCTATTCAACTCCATTCTTTGAGAGACTCTTAGAGAACTTTAAAGTGATCATCCAGCTCATGTAAACGAGAGTGAAATCCAGTCCGAAATTGAGCTATTCAACTCCATTCTTTGAGAGAATCTTAGAGAGCTTTAAAGTGATCATCCAGCTCATGTAAATGAGAGTGAAATCCTTGGAGCACATTTTAATTGTAATCCACTTTGTTATAAAGTGAGAGTGAAATCAAGAATCGGTGGATCCTTGTCCTTGAAGCGGGGAGCTATGTCTAGGCTTGATCTTCACCTATAAGAAGATTGTAAAGGTTTGATCCTCACCTGTAAGGGAATTGTAAAGGTTTGATCTTCACTCGGAAGAAGATTGGCGATTGAGTAAAATCATGGTGAATCCTCTAGCGGCTATAGCTTGAAGTGGGGACATAGGCGGGATTGCTGAACCTTGTGAACAACATTTTGTGTTTGCATTCTTTTTTCCTTCTCATTTACTTTATTGTTTTGATTTATTGTGTAGAATTGCATAATTCCTTTCCCTTTTAATTAGTATAATTGAAATTCCGTTTAAGGGATTAGGAAGATTTTTAAATTGTTATAGACCCTATTCACCCCTCCTCTAGGGTCTAATCCTTGGGCAACATTAAACACCCACTCAAAGGACCCAATAGTTTCATCATACATTAAAGCTGTACAAACTACATAATTGTTGTACAAATAGTTTGTTTTTGATGATTAACTCCTATGAAAGGTGCGAATGGCCGATCATAATTGTTTGTCCTGTATGTTCTATTGAAACAAACTACATCCTCAAATGCTTGGTAGTCCATCACCATTTGTGAATCTACCCAAAAGATGCATGTTATTTGATCTTCAAGATCAACTTGTATGACATAAAAAGAACCCAGGTCTTCTACTGACATCTTCTGCAAATGTTGTAATAAGTCCTCTGCATCTCCCCTCTCCATGGATCTCATTTGATTTGAACGGAGATAATTTCTATAATCCATAGGAAGAAAACCAACTTTCTCCTACCCTCCAACTTGTGCACTAATCAAGTCATATGCTACCTTTGGTGCTATACCAACATTCTCTGCTATATTAGTTTCAACAGCTTGAGCAATAGTAATTTTATTCTGCGACCTGCACAAGAAGGCTTTCTTTGGTGTACAATGATGGTTGTGAATTGACTCAAACTTTGAAACTGAATATCTACCATTTGATTGCAATGAAACACCAAGGCATCATGCATCATCCTCAACATCCATAATGAGGCATCCTCGTGCTAAGGTTAAAGACTAACTAGTCTTTTCTTTTATCTTTCATCCCTTCTTGAGTTTGACAGGTTTTCTCATATTTTGGTGTGCAAAATTATGGTGCTTTCAGTTTTTGTCATTAAATTACTAGCACCTTCCGACAAAGAGGTGAAATTGTAAGCACCACATTTTATACCCCTCTTTCCACTTCTTTTTCTTACTTGAGACTCTAATAACTTACCATCTCCTATATCTATCTTAATCATAGGACCATTCCTAAACCCTAGTGATAAAAAAAACTTATTTATTGAATTAATAAAATCAAATCCTAATCAAATCTAATATTTGATTCTAATTTATTTGTGATGAGATACACCAATAAATGATGTAGTGTATCTCATTCACCTTATTATTCCATAATACTCCCCCTTAAACACATGAGGATCGAGATCTTCATGTGTTTGCCACAATTCGAGTACTCTGCAACGTTGCTCTTCCTTGATTTGTTGATGAATAGTTAGAACATCCAACCGTGCTTGGTGGTCACCGTCAGTCTATGAAGTCCATCTTTGTCGCATCCCGCTCATTTTTTGAATTTTTCAGAGTCGATGACTTTCTAGATCAAGCTGCCATGACCATCTCCCAAAGCACATGAAATATGACCCGCGATTTAAATAATAAAAAAAAAATCTCATTGGAGAGGTCTTCAATAAATGTAAAGAAAATGGGAGATCGTGAGGGATGAGTATGAGTATGGAAATTGGTGGTTTTTATTAAAAAAAATATAAATCAAAGGTTTCACATCCAGTAGGCGGATGCAGCACCACTCACCAGAAAGATAAAATCAAGAGCTAAGAGGTCACGAAAGGATCGATGACTCTTATACCATGATAGAAAAGAGTTTTATTGAGAATTCTTGGATGATTGTATAGAGACCCAAGTGGGCTTTATATAGATATTACATCATCTCAAGATATAAGCTCTATCAAATCTTCCTAATCAAATCAAACTAATTGATCCTAATTTTTTCAAATTCAAATCTATTTAGATATCTCATCTCACCTTATTACACCACTATGTATGCTCTAAACTATCTCTAATACCCTCCCACAATTGCATAGTCCCTTGAAAAAGGATCGTGCAATTGTTACAAAAAAAGTAGTCTGTGATTATTTGAGCTTTGTTGAAAAGTCGTCGGAACATTCAAGCATGCATGTTGGCGGTCACCTTCTATCTGTGAAATCTATCACTGTCACATCCCGCTCATCTTAGAGTCTGTCGAAGCCAATGTCCCACTAGAGTAGACCATCATGATCTCTCCCAATAGCAAATAAAGAGAAGTTGGCCGTTTGAGAAAAAAAGAAGGAGAACTTGGTGTAGAACCCCGAAACTTTGGGTCATAGCTTGTGAATAGTGTAGTGAATAGTGTTCCAAGGCTTGAAGCCTTTTGTGTGGTCATTACCAAGGTTGATGAGAATGAGGGTCGAGGCTTTAATTGTGTTGATGTGTATGGGGTATGTTCTAAGGTCTAAAAGAAACTTGAAAGGTTTAAAGGAAGAAAAAAGCTTAAGACAATGAGAAAGAAAATGAGAAAAGGAGAAAATTAGAAGAAAACAGGGTAACCTTTCGAACGGTTCCCATGACCATTCGAATGATCCCAATGCGTGATAAATAAAACATCAGTATTTGAAGACAGTAGCTTAAACTATCCAAACGGTTCTATGACCGTTCGAATGATCCCAGTAAATATGGAATCCGAATTTCGGAAACCAAAATAGTAGGCATAACCGTTTGAACGACCACACCACCATTCGAACTGTAATGCACAGTAAGTCGCGAAATAACCCAAAATACGGGATTTTTAGGGTTTCAACCCTCTTGGCTTATAAATAGGGACCCAATTCATGGGTTTTAGGTTACCAACATCTAAGAAAGAGTTTGGAAGAGAAAGGGGAGAAAATCTAGGGTTCCAAAGAGGGAGTTTTGTTGGAGATCAAGGAGGAGCTCAAATCCTCACTTCCCAAGCTTCCACGAGCTTAGATCTTCTTCCTTGAGCGTGGATCTCCAATTCCAAGCTCAAGTTCGTGTCCAAGCATCCTTTCAAGCCAAGATTTAGTTTTAGCAAGGTTTAGTACACCCTTCTAGTTGGTTTAGTAATAACCTAGGTTTTTCTTTAAGAATGAATGTTGGATTGAGTTTGCATGTTCCCTTTCTTGAATCTATCATGTATCCTAAAATGGATTGATTAAATTAAATGTTTATGGATGTATGGAATATATGGGTGGTTGAGGCGAATTTGGATGCCATGGAGAATGTGAATGATTGTTGTATGATGGAAAATAGGGAAGGGCAATGTACACATAAAACACGCACTCAAGGTGTGTGATGAAATGTTTAACTATGAAAATATGAATTTAATACCTATAAAAATGTTGAATGCCATATGTTTGATTAAATGTATGCATGAGATTCTAAACTAAGACTATGAAATCATGATTTAGGGATTTTCCACAATTTGGTAATTTTGCTAACGTGCTCAATATGTTTCTGTAAAATCTCACATGTCTATAGAAAGGTTTGAAATTCTATATGATGCTCTTTTAATTGTTTCATGTCATTATGATGCCCACCAATTGTTACGCACAAGCACGCATGCATGCATAAACCGAGTTTTTAGTATAAGTATATAAAACACGACCAAAAAATGACCAAGTAATATACGAGACGAATGATAAAGCCAAACTTTGGGTCGGTCAAGGATAGGGCATATCCAAGGATATGCCACATCTGACTCACAAGAAAACAAGACAAGCAAGGATGATATAGCTGAACTTTGGGTCAGTCAAGGATATGGCATATCCAAGATATGTCACATCTGGCTCACAAGAAAACAAGAAATGAAATCAAGGATGTTAATGCGCCTTTTCTATTTTCGTTGAAGGGTATTTACATACCCGGCTCACAAGTTGCTTTCAAGAATTCGCTGAAGGGTATTTACATACCCGACTGACAAGTTTTTACAAGGGTACTAACATCTGACTCACAAGATAAGCAAGACAAGGCAAGCATGACATGACAAGCAAGACAAGACACGACACACATGATTCTCACGAGACAAGAATGAGTTTTAAACACGATAAGCAAGTTTGGAAAAACACGAAAATATATTTTCAATAATGAATTGAATGATGTTATTACTATTATTAGCTAGTAGCTTGTACTCGCTGAGTATTCCATACTTAGTCGTACCTATTGATGTCGGCAAGTACACCATATGATATATGTGCTCCAGTTCCTTGGATCGAGGATGACTATGGTGAGGAGGAACCTATGGTAGAGCCTCAGGTGGAGGCAAGAGACCTAGATAGTTGGCCTTATCCTGATGACTATTGAGAGAGAGAGACTTTCATGATTTTTTATTTTGCTAGGTGGGCATGTCCACCTTTACTTGTTATGTTTTGTATATGAACTTGGAATATTGACTAGGTATAGAAGAAGAAAAATTTAGTTTACGCTTCCGCATTATTCTGCTTCTGCATTATTTTATTTCCACTGTAGTATGCGTTGTATATTTTGCAAGATGGTTTGCCAGGTCATGATAGTAAAGTTTAAAGTCTCACCTAACTCCTAGGGAGGATTTTGAGGCGTTGCACTCGGAGATATTAATCATAGAGAGATTTCAATTAGAATTGGTGATGACTACAGTTTTAGGAGAAAGAAAGAGGTTTAGGCCGGATTGGTGGCATTACTGCCCGTTGAAAAAAAAAGATTAAAAGAAAGAAAATTTCAAAATAAGGATCGATCGATCTGCTCTCATACCATGATAAATCTTGGATGATTACAATGGTTCCTCACTAAGATTTGTATAGAGATCACATGAGTCTCAATATAGAAACATAATCAAATAAAATCCTAATCAAATCTAATATTTGATTCTAATTTATTTGTGATGAGATAAATCAATAAATAATGTAGTGTATCTCATTCACTTTATTATTCCCTAATACTTAGGACCCATCTTTAATCCTAGGGTTAATATTTGTTTTTCTACAACCTAAGATTGGATTGTTGAACCCTAAAATCTTAACCACGATTAATATGAGTTAAAAGAACATGTGTTGACCTATGGGTGCGATTGAACTCTCCCGAGTTCAATCGCAATTGATTGTGAAATGATCTCCACTGGATCATCTATGAAGGTGTTGCTATGTTTCACTTTATCTAATTTGTTGACTTTGTCATCTGTGGAGAAAATCAAGGAAGAAATATTTATCTAGTCACACTTCTCCTTTTAGACTCACCCCAAAAGTAGGAAAAGACATGATTTGTTAGAAACCCACAAGTATAGTCGGTTACTTCCTATGGGTCCTAATGGGTGAATGAAAATGTGGCAGTGGGATAGAAAGCATGAAAAATGTAAAATGTGAACAAAGGTAGAGAAGAAAAGGAAAAGATAACAGAGAGTGTGCGCAAAGATTAGACAAAAGATGGTTACTTTTGAGAAAGAAAAGAAAACTGTGCCAAAATCGTTTCTCTTTGCATTGCTTTCTTGTGTTCATATTGCTATACACTTTTGTCAGAAGATGAGCTCCATTAAATCTGACGAAGCGTACATACCCACACAATAAAAGAAATAGACACAAGATGAGCTCCATTAAGTTAGACTCATGTTGTACTGTTGGTCTTAGGATTTAATCATGAGACGCGGTGCTCGGGGTTGTGGATATAGTGTTGGACATGATGCCTAGAAAAGTCATTTAGATTGTTAGAACCTTATTAATTTGATTAATAAATGCTTCTTTTTAATATATTGTGTATTCATTATGGGTAATTGACCATGATCATGAGATTGTTGGACATGATGCCCAGAAAAGTCATTTAGATTGTTAGAACCTTATTAATTTGATTAATAAAGGCTTCTTCTTAATCTATTGTGTATTCATTATGGGTAATTGACCATGATCATGAGATGATATATACGATATGAGATATCGATAAAGGTCCATAGGATATATTGTAGGAAAGTTATGTGATTATATTATCACAAGTAGATATAACTTTCCGGTTCCTTATACCTTATATAGTCACAGCTGTGGGTGAAGCTTGGCACTTCACTTATATGGCTGCCAGAATGCTAAGATGTTCTCAATAGTTGAGATGTAGTTCTATCTCGAACTATTGTAGTGGAGACTACACATCAGCATATGGGTGCTTAAATGTACACTGACTGATTGCATTCAATGAGAGACCTCTTGCATAAACATACTATCAGATAGTTGGTCTCTCATTCACATTAAACGGTTTCGATGATCCTTAGATCTGATGAGTTCATCTATGACTGGGCAGTGATTTGACTGTTTTGATTCCACCAACGTATTTTCTAACTTAGGGAATACAATACAGTGACAGTTGGATAGTCAGAAAGTTGTTCGAGTCATGATGAATTTCAAACAAGAAATCCATGCTCATTAATTTGAGAGATTATCCAAGTTCCGGGTAAGACAGTTGATTAAGTTCAAATCCTGCGCAGGTGATTTTGAAAACAAAATAAGTTTTGAAATATACTTTTATTAAAAGGTATTATACTTATAAAATGATTTTTTCAAAATGTTTTACATGAGAAATTGTTTCTCATGGCTTAATCATAAGTCTTGGAAACCTGGATGATTTGCAATGTGCTATGGGTTAGATAGTATGTCAATCTCGAAGGCCCATTAGGGATAATGTATTTGGAAGGATAAATCGAGTTTAAAAGTTTATGTGGCGGGATCCGTAATGGTTAATGTTCATACACTGGGATTCAATTGCAACATGGATATCTCATGTCAGTTGCAATTCCGATGTAATTCTCATTTAGGGTCAATGGGATAACATTGGATAAGCCAAGGTAAGAATGTCCCAGAGCAATCTATGGAAGTGCTCACTTAAGAAATACAAGCTCAATAATTGATTAAAAGTTAATCAATTATTTTAAGTGATTAAAATTTACTCATTTAATTAAATAGATTAATAGTTAATCTATTGTTTAAATTAATTGTTAATTTAAACCAAGAGACTATTTTAGTAATTATTTGATTAGCATAATTAAAGGGGAAATGGGTTTGACCCATATCCATAAACCCATTAAAATGGACCTTTAATATGGGCCAAAGCCCATGGGTTTAAACCCTAGGGTGGGGTGCCCACTTGAGGAATCCTAATTGGATTAGGATTTGTTCAATTGAATAATTATTGAAATATAATTCCTTTTATTATGGAATCAAAATCCAAGTGTTGGATTGCAAGTAGGATTAAGATGTTATTGTAATTAGATTACAATAAGGAGTTTTAACTCCTCAAATCCCACGCCCCATAGAAGCTCACGCCCCCCCTTGTGGATTCCTAGTTTGACTAGGTTTCCTAATTTGGTGTAGGATGTTGACTTATCCCTTTTAATTAAGGAATCCTCTTATAATAGGGACTCTTTAATTAATATGATTACAATAACTAAAGTAGTTATAGATTAAGTAGGAGCTTATTTAATTAATAATTAGAGTTATTGTTAATTAATAAATCCTACTAGATAAGATCAAGTTGGAGTAGGATTATGATAAGATCCTAGTCTATAAATACCCCAACACCCTAGACCATTAAGTAGAATTCTTCAGAATTTTTTCTCTCCTCTCCTCTCTCTCTCCAAACCGTGAGCCATAGGGGAGACCCCTAGGGATTTTCATAAGCTATATTGGTGGTCCTAGTTGGGTTTTGCAAATCTAGGGTTTTGAACCTTAGTATTATTGGTGATAGAAGGTCTACACCTGTCGTGCCCCAAAATACCCCCTAAGAGTTTAGGGATACTTTAGGCGTGACTAAACGTACCTACCCAAACCATCCTGTCATAAACACGATAATTACAATACTAGAACAATGATAATCAGAGCGTGGAAGCTAAACATAAATGCGGAAGCGTAAACTAACTTTTTCATTTCTTCTATAGTTCTCAAAATGGTATTCCAAGTTAACATATATACAAAACATGTCTAAGTCTAAGGTGGACAGGCCCACCTATCAAAATGTCACAACTACTCAAAAATCCCCTCGCACTCTCCCCTCAACAGTAGTCAAGGTATGGCCACACATCGAGGTCTCAGTCCGCCTGAGACTGTAGTGGAATAGACGGCTCTCTTTCCTCTATGTACTCTTCCTCGACCCAAGGCTCCGGGTCGAGGGCTCCCTCCGTACCTGCCGACATGAAAGTACGGCTGAGCATGGAATACTCAGAGAGTACAAGCTACTAGCTAACCACAACAATAATAAACACGCAAAGAGTAATACAATACCAATCATCAATTCAAGGCAATAGTAAAATCATAGAATTAAACAATATTAAACATGGAGCAATATTATCATCTTGATGTACGTGCATGAATGCAAAAACGCCGATAAAACTCATGCTTGAAAACTCGTTTCCATATCTCGGGATGTCTTGTAGAAATCATGTATGCGTGCCTGCATGAATGTCTTGTCATCATCTTGTAAACTTGCATCTTGTAACTTGTGAGCCAGAGGCTAGCACCCGAATCTCCCTGGGCTGCCAACCTCCTTGATATATATGGTTTTCTTGTGAGCCAGAGGCTAGTACCCGAATGTCCCTGGGCTACCAACCTCCTTGACAATATGTGATTTTTATTACTTGTTTAGTTTTCTTGTGAGCCAGAGGCTAGTACCCGAATGTCCCTGGGCTACCAACCTCTTTGACAATATGTGTTTCAGGGGTTTTCTTGTGAGCCAGAGGCTAGTACCCGAATGTCCCTGGGCTACCAACCTCCTTGACATGCAACATTTTCTTGTTGGTTATTATATGCATATGCTCTTGAAATCTCGGTTCATGCCATGCGTGCTCGTGTATGTGTCAATCGTGACAATCATGGAATAAGGATAATAAGAGAGATATGACATCACCATTCAATTCACAATATATGCATATGAGAATTTGAGTAATCGACATGGTATTAAATCCATTCATCATTCATGAGAATACATGCATAAGGCCCCTTTCCATTTCTTCATTTAAATCATTCTTTCATAGTTTAGGCATTTCGCCAAACACATCACATACATTGTTCCTTAGTAGTTCATCTCCTTCTTTTAATTGCAGATTTTCCATCCAATCACACAAGGGTAAATGTTTTATTTGTACAATGCCCATCCTTCATTTCCAACTCACAACCCACACATATCATACATCACACATTCGGCATCTAATCGCCACATCCAATCTCCCATCCACACATCCATTCCGTTTCCCTTATCTTGTTTATATTTGTTGAGTTAATACAATGCATAGGAAAGGAAAGCATAATATAAATAATCACCATTTACAATAGAAAACCTAGATTATTGCTAGGGAAAGTTAGTAGGGTGTACTAACCTTAGATCAAGGCTTGATCTTGGTAGGAACCTTGATTTGAGCTCCAACTTGAAAGGAGGAAACCTTTTCTTGAGGGAGACTTGACTTGGGGAAGAAAACCCTCTTGAAATACCTTGGAGAATGCTGCCCTAGCTTGAGAACGAGATCCCCCACGAGCTTGAGCCTTGAACTTGAAGCAATCCAAGTTTGAGGATGATCTAGGGTTGTCAAACCCTTTGATTTCCCTCTACAATGGAAACCCTAGGTGAAAACCCTCTTCTTCTCCCCCCTTTCTATCTAAATGTTCTAAGTGTAGTGAATGAGGTTTCAAACGGTCGAGCAAGCCTTTATGGGTAAGGGTTTAACGCCCAAAAGATGAAAAGGCCCTTACAGAAATTTCTGCAAAAACGCGAGGACCGAGCGATCGGTGGTTATGACCGATCGATCGGTTGCCTACCGAGCGATCGGTGAATTGACCGAGCTCTCGACCAAAAATCAACTCTCTGGAAAATTTTTCCATACAAATTTTTCCATCAGTCGATAGCTACCGATCGATCGCTCCATGGACCGAGCGATCGGTGCTCTGTAGGTCCAAACTGTTTTGGCCATATCTTTTGACTCGTTCGTCGGATTTCGACGATTCAACTTGCGTTGGGTTCATACTTCGAAAAGGAACATTTCTGACATTTTAGAATTTTCAATTTCTTCCTTATTTATTAATTGTACTACTTTAAAGGCAAATTGGCTACGAAAGTGCCATGTATTAAGCATGAAAAAGTCCGGGGCTCTACATCCTCCCCCCCTTACAAAATTTCATCCTCGAAATTTAGACGATACTTGCATTCCAAACCAAAATAAAATTACAAGTCACACACAAAACCTATACAAAACTCATTCAAACAATTCCGAGTACTTCGCTTTGACTTCGGCCTCACGCTCCCATGTAGCTTCTTCTCGAGCATGATGTTGCCACTGTACGAGAACCAACAGAATCGTTTTGTTGTGAAGGACTTGATCTCTCCGATCCAATATATGAACCGGCCTCTCAACCAAAGTGAGATCCTCTCGAATTTCCAACGGTTCCAAGTCTATGACATGCGAAGGGTCCGCAATGTACTTCCGAAGCATAGACACATGGAAAACGTTATGGACCGCCGCCATATGAGCGGGCAAAGCAACACGGTAAGCCACCTCACCGACTCTAGTAATGATCTCGAACGGGCCCACATATCTCGGACTGAGTTTGCCTCTCTTTCCGAATCTCATAACACCCTTGGTTGGTGAAACCCGAACAAATACAAAATCACCAACTCGAAACTCAAGGTCTCTCCTTCGGTTGTCGGCGTAGCTCTTCTGTCTATCTTGTGCGGTCTTCAACCTCTCCCGGATAAGCTTGACTCTACCTGCGGTTTGTTCAATTAATTCGGGGCCCAACACCTTCCTTTCCCCAACTTCATCCCAATACAACGGGGATCTACAACTCCTCCCATATAAAGCCTCAAAAGGCGCCATCTGTATGCTTGCCTGATAACTGTTATTGTAGGCGAATTCCACCAAAGGTAGGTGATCTTCCCAACTTCCTTTGAAGTCTAGCATACAGGAACGGAGCATGTCTTCAATAACCTGATTCACTCGTTCGGTTTGCCCATCCGTCTGTGGATGGAAAGCCGTGCTAAAGTCTAATCGGGAACCCATGGCACTCTGAAAGCTTTTCCAAAACCTGGAGGTAAATCTAGGGTCCCGATCTAACACAATGCTCACTGGCACCCCGTGCAATCGGACTATTTCCTTGAGGTATAATGCGGCCAACTGATTTGAATTGAAAGTAGTCCGGTACGGTAAGAAATGGGCGGACTTCGTGAGTCTGTCAACTACCACCCATATAGCATCGGTGTTTCTAACCGTCTTCGGCAACCTTACAATGAAGTTCATAGAGATATATTCCCATTTTCACTCGGGAATGGGGAGGGACTGCAAAAGTCCAGCCGGTCTCCTGTGTTCGGCTTTGACTTGTTGGCACACCAAGCATTTAGACACATACTCCGCTATTTCTCGGTTCATGTTCCACCACCAAAAATGCTTCTTCAAGTCCCTAAACATTTTGGTACCCCCGGGGTGAACGGTGTACTTGGACCGGTGAGCCTCGTACAAGATTTCTCGCTTAAGCTTCTCATTGGCTGGGACACATACTCTTCCCTTGAAAGTGATAATTCCATCTTCCCTCGCCGTAAAATCCTTACTGCCACCCTTAACTGACTTGTCTTAGCAAGAAAGTAGTTCGGCATCCATTTCCTGCAACTCCTGGATCATGCTTAGGATATATGGCCTAACTGTGATGTTAGCCATTACCGGCCCAAAGGTAGGGAGACTAAAACTGATGTCGAGGTTGGATGCATCCTCTAGCAACCTCCACTCCTTCAGCATCATATGCACCAAAAGTCCATTAGGCTTCCAGCTAAGAGCATCGCTACTACATTCGCTTTGCCCGGGTGGTATTGAATGGAGCACTCGTAGTCTTTCAAAAATTCTACCCATTTTCTTTGCCTCAGGTTCAGCTCATTCTGGGAAAACAAATACTTAAGGCTTTTGTGATTTGTGAATACCTCAAATTGTTCCCCATAAAGATAATGTCGTCAAATCTTGAGTGCAAACACTACCGCAGCAAGCTCCAAGTCGTGAGTGGGGTAATTCTTTTCATGCTCCTTCAATTGCCTTGATGCGTAAGCAATGAATTTCTTGTGCTGCATGAGGACACACCCAAGTCCGATATGCGAAGCATCGCTATATACCTCATAACCACCATGTCCAGATGGCACAGTAAGGACGGGGGCCGTGGTGAGGCGCTTCTTCAACTCTTGGAAACTCCCTCCACAAATCTTCGGTAATAGCCTGCCAACCCGAGGAAACTACGTATCTCCATGACGCTCTTGGGCCTCTCCCAACTCATGACTGCCTCAACCTTGGCTGGGTCTACAGATATGGCCTCGGCCGACACTACGTGGCCTAGGAACGCCACCTTCTCTAACCAGAATTCACACTTGCTCAATTTGGCATATTGCCTATGCTCTCTCAACATCTCCAAGGCAAGGCGGAGATCTCATGCGTGATCTTCCCGTGTCTGGGAATACACCAAACTATCGTCGATGAACACAATCACGCATTGATCCAAGTATGATCGGAACATCCGGTTCATCAAATCCATGAATGCCGCCGGTGCATTCGTCAGCCCAAAAGGCATGACAAGGAATTCGTAATGCCCATACCGAGTCCTGAAAGCCGTCTTCGGAACATCCTCCAACTTGATCTTTAGCTGATGATACCCCGATCTAAGATCAATCTTGGAGAAAAATCTCGCTCCCTTCAGTTGGTCGAACAAGTCGTCTATCCTTGGCAAGGGATAACGATTCTTGATAGTTACCTTGTTCAACTGACTGTAGTCTATACACATTCTCATTGACCCGTCTTTCTTCTTCACAAAGAGAACTGGAGCTCCCCACGGCGAGACACTTGGTTGGATGAAACTAAGTTGTTGTAACTCCTCAATCTGTTTCTTTAATTCTTCAAGCTCTATAGGGGCCATTCTATATGGTGCCCTTGAAATCGGAGCGGTACCCGGAGCAAGATCTATAGCGAACTCGATCTCTCTATCAGGAGGTAATCCAGAAAGTTCTTCCAGGAACACATCTAAGAACTCACTCACAACCGGAATGGCCAAAGAGTTCGGTGCCTCTGGGTTTGCTATGCTCAAAGCTGCGAGGCGAGCAATGTCCCTCTCTCTTAATCCTTGGAAATGAAAAGGCTTAACCCCTTCCGGCTTGAAGTTCACCATCTTTTCAAAACACGCAACATGCCCGTGATGGTTTGCCAACCAATCCATCCCTAGGATGACATCGAAATCCAAGTCTCGGAAGTCTAGGATGATGAGATCGGCTAACAGTTCATTCTCCCCCACTTGAACCACACTATCCTTGAATATCTTGTCCGTATCAACTAACTTGCCGAGTGGAGTTGCAATGGTCAACTCCCGCTCCAACGGAGTAGCCTTAGTCAAAAAGCCCTTTGCAAAAATTGGTGAGACAAAAGAGTGAGTAGATCCTGTGTCTATCAACACTCGAGCGAGACACTCATTCACTAATAAAGCGCCTGTGCGATTAAGTAACTAATATCAGTAGATTTCAAATAGTAACAAGCATCATACATAGGTAACCCCTAATAATAGTCACAAAAACAACCATAGAAATCTTACACAACTTAAACTCTAGGATTTTTGCGTACCTTGCACGACATCGTCGGATGCACGTGCGTCTCTCTCTGACAAGGCAAAGACTCTGCCCTGTGTGGCCGGGCAAGGAGGCCGTGTAGACTGTGAGGCCCTCGAAGCCTGAGAAGAGCTAGGCTGAGATGTCTGCCTAATCGGGGGCCTGCTCCCCTGAGACTGAGCAGGCATATGACATCGGGGACAATCTCTAACCATGTGGCCTTGGTCACCACAATGGAAGCAACTTCCTGTAACCCTCCAGCATTCTCCCACTAGATGCCTTCTTCCACAAAGGGTGCAGATATCATGCACATAGGTGGGAGGAGCATATCCCGTAGCCTGAGTCACTGCGGGGCGAGGAGCCTGAGCAAAAGCCGGGCGAAAAGCAGGTGGAGCAAAAGGGTGGGTAGCCTGTGGTGCCGAATATATTCTCTGTGACTGAGCCGGCCCTGCGTACTGATACAAGCTAGCCCTTGCTCTTTTCTCCCGTGAACTACTCGACTGTCCTTTCTCCATTCCTCTTCTCTTGAAGAACTCCTCAGAGTTTGACTCAGCCAAAAGTGCCTTGTCCACTACTTCTGAATATGTCTCATGTCTGAACATTGAGACTCGGTCCTTGAGGTAGGCCTTCAGCCCCCTCTCAAATTTCCGGGCTTTCATAGCCTCGGTCGCTATCATATGTGGAGCAAATCTGGATAGCTCCGAAAACTTGGCTTCATCAGCCGCTACTGACATATTACCTTGCTCCAAGGTAATGAACTCAACTTCCATCTTTTCTTTCATCCCTATTGGAAAGTATTTCTTGTTGAAAACATCCAAGAATTCCTCCCAAGTCCAGTCTTGACCTTGTCGGGTCAACTCTCGGGTCCGAAGTGCGGATTTCCACCAATGGTCGGCCTCGCCTTCAAGCATAAAGGCGGCCCAAGTAACCTTTTCCCCCTCAGTAGGCGCCAATACAGAGAATATCTTTTCTAATTGCCGAATCCATCCATCGGTAACAAGCAGGTCAATACTCCCACAAAAGGTTGGAGGCCTCATCCTCCAGAAAGCCTCTATTCCGGCTTGTGCTCGATTAGGAGGAGCCGGTATAAGCGCCGCATTAGGTGGAGTAACCGGTTGCCTTGCTGCTGGCATAGCTAAAGTCTCAGCTATTGAGGCAAAAGCTTGGGCAAAATCGGGTTGATCATCACCCGATGGAGCATCACCTCCATTGCCCCTCGTGTTGTACCTGCAACCCCGGGTATTGCGTCTCATGATTTCTCCTGAGAACGACAATACAACATCAGTCTAACTTGGATGCACATTTAGTACAAATTTCGCCATTCACTCAATACATATTCATCAAGTATATTTAATAAGCACAAACACAATTAGTGCACACATGGTATACAACACAATATCATACATACAATCCATGTTCCTAGCGTAGGACTCTAACTTTGGTTGAAGTTCAACCCATTTGACTAAGACTAACTGGTTAGTCTATACTTGGAATACAACTCTTTCCTAACACCTAACGCCTTGTTCAATTAAGGATCTAGTACTAAGCGACCCTAGGGACTCTAATGCCTAGAGCTTTGATACCACCTCTGTCACGCCCCAAAATACCCCCTAGGAGTTTAGGGATACTTTAGGAGTGACTAAATGTACCTGCCCAAACCATCCTGTCATAAACACGATAATTACAGTACTAGAACAATGATAATCAGAGCGCGGAAGCTAAACATTAATGCGGAAGTGTAAACTAACTTTTTTATTTCTTCTATAGTTCTCAAAATGGTATTCCAAGTTAACATATATACAAAACATGTCTAAGTCTAAGGTGGACAGGCCCACCTATCAAAATGTCACAACTACTCAAAAATCCCCTCGCACTCTCCCCTCAACAGTAGTCAAGGTATGGCTACACATCGAGGTCTCGGTCCGCCTGAGACTGTAGTGGAATAGACGGCTCTCTTTCCTCTATGTACTCTTCCTCGACCCAAGGCTCCGGGTCGAGGGCTCCCTCCGTACCTGCCGACATGAAAGTACGGCTGAGCATGGAATACTCAGAGAGTACAAGCTACTAGCTAACCACAACAATAATAAACACGCAAAGAGTAATACAATACCAATCATCAATTCAAGGCAATAGTAAAATCATAGAATTAAACAATATTAAACATGGAGCAATATTATCATCTTGATGTACGTGCATGAATGCAAAAATACCGATAAAACTCATGCTTGAAAACTCGTTTCCATATCTCGGGATGCCTTGTGGAAATCATGTATGCGTGCCTGCATGAATGTCTTGTCATCATCTTGTAAACTTGCATCTTGTAACTTGTGAGCCAGAGGCTAGCACCCGAATCTCCCTGGGCTGCCAACCTCCTTGATATATATGGTTTTCTTGTGAGCCAGAGGCTAGTACCCGAATGTCCCTGGGCTACCAACCTCCTTGACAATATGTGATTTTTATTACTTGTTTAGTTTTCTTGTGAGCCAGAGGCTAGTACCCGAATGTCCCTGGGCTACCAACCTCCTTGACAATATGTGTTTCAGGGGTTTTCTTGTGAGCCAGAGGCTAGTACCCGAATGTCCCTGGGCTACCAACCTCCTTGACATGCAACATTTTCTTGTTGGTTATTATATGCATATATATGCTCTTCAAATCTCGGTTCATGCCATTATGCGTGCTCGTGTACGTGTCAATCGTGACAATCATGGAATAAGGATAATAAGAGAGATATGACATCACCATTCAATTCACAATATATGCATATGAGAATTTGAGTAATCAACATGGTATTAAATCCATTCATCATTCATGAGAATACTTGCATAAGGCCCCTTTCCATTTCTTCATTTAAATCATTCTTTCATAGTTTAGGCATTTCGTCAAACACCTCACATACATTGTTTAGTTTATCTCCGTCTTTTAATTGCAGATTTTCCATCCAATCACACAAGGGTAAGTTTGTTATTTGTACAATGCCCATCCTCCATTTTCAACTCACAACCCACACATATCATACATCACATATTCGGCATCCAATCGCCACATCCAATCTCCCATCCACACATCCATTCCGTTTCCCTTATCTTGTTTATATTTGTTGAGTTAATACAATGCATAGGGAAGGAAAGCATAATATAAATAATCACCATTTACAATAGAAAACCTAGATTATTACTAGGGAAAGTTAGTAGGGTGTGGCTTGATCTTGGTAGGAACCTTGATTTGAGCTCCAACTTGAAAGGAGGAAACCTTTTCTTGAGGGAGACTTGACTTGGGGAAGAAAACCCTCTTGACATACCTTGGAGAATGCTGCCCTAGCTTGAGAACGAGATCCCCCACAAGCTTGAGCCTTGAACTTGAAGCAATCCAAGTTTGAGGATGATCTAGGGTTGTCAAACCCTTTGATTTCCCTCTCCAATGGAAACCCTAGGTGAAAACCCTCTTCTTCTCCCCCCTTTCTCTCTAAATTTTCTAAGTGTAGTGAATGAGGGTTCAAACGGTCGAGCAAGCCTTTATGGGTAAGGCTTTAACGCCCAAAAGATGAAAAGGCCCTTACAGAAATTTCTGCAAAAACGCAAGGACCGAGCGATCGGTGGTTATGACCGATCGAATGATTGCCTACCGAGCGATCGGTGAATTGACCGAGCTCTCGACCAAAAATCAACTCTCTGGAAAATTTCTCCATACAAAATTTTCCACCAGTCGATAGCTACCGATTGATCGGTTTTGGACCGATCGATCGCTCCATGGACCGAGCGATCGGTGCTCTGTAGGTTCAAACTGTTTTGGCCATATCTTTTGACTCGTTCGTCAGATTTCAACGATTCAACTTGCGTTGGGTTCATACTTCGAAAAGGAACATTTCTGACATTTTAGAATTTTCAATTTCTTCCTTATTTATTAATTGTACTACTTTAAAGGCAAATTGGCTACGAAAGTGCCATGTATTAAGCATAGAAAAGTCCGGGGCTCTACAACACCATTGATCCATCTTCTTCCACTTGCTTCTATAATTCCAAAGGAGATTCTAAAACTTCATGGTAATAGGGAAGAACAAGAATCGAGCTTCTAGTATTTTTTCGGAGAAATCTCTATAAAGAGTTCTGACGGTTCGAGTGGAATAAGCTTCACCGGTGAAAAACATTCACCGAGGTGATATGATTAAAACTCTTAGATAATTTTGATGCTTTTTATGGTGTTAAGATCTAGGGGATCCAATTTCCGCATAAATTTTGATCCGGATCCCCCTTCAGGTTAGGAGTATTTTTTTGTTTATTTTGATAAGGTAATTAAATGGATGATTTAATTCATGAGATGAATTAATTTAGATCTATTTAATATTGCTCGTAGTTTTTATTATTTTATTTGTTCATGAGACGATTAAATAAATATTTATTATATTATTGAATGAGATTTGATAATTAAATAAATTTTAAAAACTAGTATTATATATGATATAATTAAATTCGAAATAAAGAGTTTATTTTGAAATTCCTTTTAAATGATTTGATCATTTAATATATACTTATTAATTGTTTAAAATAATTAATAAATGATTTTTCCCATAAATAGATTTTATTCGAAAAATTATAAAACCCTATATTTTATGATATGATCATATTTAGGATTTTCGATTCTCTTATTTTTTATTTTAATCCTGGATAATAGTAGAACCAATCTATATGAAAGGATCTTGCATTCGAGAAAGGATCTTGCATACGGGAAAGAAATAAAATTTTGTAGAGATTTTAAGAAAATTCTATCTTATATTTTATAAATAATTCTATGAAAATTGTTTTATGGAAAATATAATTGTTTTATTTTTTCCGGGGTTAGATCTATATAAGATATAGATTTTATCAAGCGATTTGATAATTGTTATCAAATTTGAAATCCTTTTAAAATAAGAAAAAGTACTCCATCACCATGTAGCATCTATTTTATATGAGATTATAGTTATGGGTCATTTTTTATGATAAATTGTTTATCATCCATGCATTCATATTAGAGGTTAATATGTAGTACGTTTTGACAATCTGTAAAGGGCAGATTCATTCGGTTTCCTTGAAAAGGGCGAATGGAATACTGGTTTCCCTAATGCCATTTAAATTTTGTTTAATGCATTGGTGGCAATGTTGTTAAGGAGGATGCTGCGATGTGATCTCGATAAGAAGGAAGGGATCGCGAAGGAGTATGCGAGCTACCTTTATTCTTATCACATTTCCTTGCATCCATACATTTTAATTTATTGACCCATAACGATTAATCTCGTATACTAATGTTTTATTTTATCATGAGATGGTATCTGTTTATATGTTTAATTATTTTGTTGAAATAATTGCCCTTGATATATCATGTGTATATAAGACTGGGGACAAGTCCCTAAGTATTATGATCTTCTGTCATGCACTATGTGATCCTATAGTGGGGAGTGTGAGTAAGCTGACAGGCCAAAGCCGGGCCCTAATCCCTCTCACCTATGAGTGAACATGGTGAAAACTGAATAACCAAATAGTAGGAGCAATAACGACAAAGCGTGAGCTTTCATTTGGTGTTTATTAGGTTCATGGTAGGTGGACACATGAATAAGAGACATTATACAATAACGCCAAAGCGTGAGTATAACATCCCTTATAGATCAGACAGAAGATCGAATGCTCCATGATTCACAAGATGAGATCTGTGAAATTGGAGAAGATAGTTTCTATCTGCCTATTCAAGGCGATGTGATGATATGCCCAAAGGCAGGATCACATTAAGCCAATGTCTAGGTTTTCGATGCCAATTGATTCTTCCCAAATTGGCAATACCATTAGAAATAGACCCATAATCTAATTGGTATTAATGAATACAATAGATCCCTAATACTATCTATTTTGTCATTTGATTAGATCATGACAGGCCTACACCCATTGACTGAAATTCTTCATGATGAAAAGTTAGTAGGAACTAACTATATAGACTGGAAAAGAAAGATTAGAATTGTATTTGCCGTGGATAACCTTGACCTATTTATTAAGACACCTAAGCCCGAAATTCCTCTAGATGCTTCACTGGCCCAAAAGACCGAGTTAAAGTAATGGGAGAGGTCCAATCAGATGACCAAGTGTTACATACTGGCTTCAATGTCTAACATTTTGCAAAGCCAGCATGAACACATGGATAAAGCTTTTGACATTTTGCAAAACCTTCATGAGATGTTTGGTGAGCAAAATTGGTCAGCTCGACAATTAAAGTTGAAATCCCTTGTTAACACCAAGATGGCTGAGGGAACTCTAGTCAGGGATCACATCATAAAGATGATAGGCTTATTGAATGAACTGGAAATTCTTGGTGGAGAGATGGATGCCATCACTCAAGTTGACACTGTTCTGCAGTCACTCCCTTTGTCCTTCAATTCGTTTGTGTTAAATTATAACAAGAACAAGAGTGAAATGTCACTAAGTGAGCTTATGAACTCACTTGTGGCTGCAGAAGATTTGATCAAAAAGTCAACTAAAGGTGAAACTTTAATCGTCGATAAACCTGATACCTCCAAGAAATCTAAAAAGTTTAGAAAATGGAATAAAGGCAAAGGAAAGTTTAAAGACAATAAGGGTAAGGCAAGAGTTGCCAAAGGTTCTTTAGGAAAAGCTGGCAAGGAAAACAAGGGCAATGGAAAGTATTTCCACTGTGGTAAACTAGGCCACTGGAAGAGGAATTGCAGGACTTACCTCACAACTCTTAAGAAGGGTAGCGAAAGTACTCAAGGTATGAGATACTTTGAAGTACATATTACTGTTGAGTCTAACTTTCTGGACGGTCCTCCTAACTCATGGTGCGTGGATTCTGGATCCACTGTACACGTTTGCAATTCTTTGCAGGGGTTCAAGGAAACCAGAAAGCTGACCAAACAGGAGCAGAAGCTTAAAATGTTGCAGTCATGTCAATTAGCTTGTTTACTCTTTATTTACCTAATGGAAAGACATTAATTTTAGAAGACTGCTTTTATGTGCCTTCTGCACATCGTAATTTGATTTCAGTATCTATACTCTTATTTTATGGATTTTCTATCAATTTTAATTCAATTATTGAAATTAAGAAAGATGGAATTGTCTTGATAACTGGTAATCTAATTAATGGTCTTTATTTGATATTTCCATTGGTAAATAATGAATGTCAGCCAAGTGACAATGTCTCATCATCTAGAATGTCTGGAATGAAGAGACATTGCACAGAGTCTACTTATCTTTGGCATAAGAGACTTGGTCACATTAATCTTGATAGGATTAAGAGGTTAGTAAAATATGGTCCCCTTGATTTCCTCAAGGTAGAACCACTCCCTACATGCGAGTCTTGTTTCGAAGGGAAGATGACCAAGAAGCCTTACCCTAAAAAGGTAGGAAGAGCCAAAGAAAAGTTAAGACTAATACATAGTGATGTATGTGGTCAATTTAACATTGATGCACGAGGTCAATACCGGTATTTTATCACATTTACCGATGACTATTCTAGATATGGATATGTTTATTTGATGCAACACAAATCTAAGACCTTTGAAAAGTTCAAAGAATTCAGATTAGAAGTTGAGAATCAAACTGACAAAACCATAAAGACACTTCGATCAGATCGAGGTGGTGAATACCTCACCAACGAGTTTATGGATTACTTAAAGGATAATGGGATTATCTCGCAATGGACAAGTCCTGGCTCTCCTCAACAAAATGGAGTTTCTGAAAGAAGAAAATGGACCTTATTAGATATGGTTTGCTTTATGATGAGCCATGCCGATGTTCCTTCATATCTTTGGGGATATGCTATACAAACTGCCATTTATATTCTAAACCGGGTTCCATCTAAGTCTATTCCGTTTCCACCCTATGAATTGTGGACTGGGCAAAAATCTAGTTTATAACATCTAAGGGTATGGGGTTGTCCTGCGCATGTTCGCAAACTCGAACCCACTAAATTGGAATCTAGGACAGAGAAATGGAAATTTATAGGATATCCAAAAGAAACTAAGGGTTTCTATTTCTACTCCAAGGCAGACCAAACAATAGTTGTTAGGCTTCAGTATTACAATAATGAAGTTTATATAGTTACCCCTGATGATGAGGATAAAGATCCTAATACTTATCAGGAAGCTACATTGGATGTAGATGCATCTCAATGGAATAACGCCATGAATGCTGAAATAGATTCCATGTATGACAACGGTGTCTGGACTTTAGTAGATCTACCAGATGGTATAAGGCCAATTGGATGCAAATGGATTTACAAAAGGAAGAAGGGTGCCGATGGTAATGTCGAGACCTATAAAGCTAGACTTGTTGCAAAAGGTTATACTCAAATTCAAGGAGTTGATTATGAGGATACTTTTTCACCTGTAGCTATGTTTAAATCCATCAGGATATTGCTAGCTATAGGCATGGAGGTGCATGTTAGCATAGGGTGGATTTTAGGTGTAAGTTAGCACCAATATTGTGAACGTTCTCTAGGGTTTCATGGAAACCTCCATGGCCGCCGGCCTCATGGGAGGAGGTTCCTCTTCTCATCCTCCAGATCTGCCCCTCTCTTATGCTCAAGCAACCAAGGGTCAATCGTATGTGGAAGCTACAAATATTTCAAGATCTTTGATTCCAGAATCTGTTATTATTTCTAAAACATTAGCAGCGTATCAAGGGGAACCAGCTATCTTCCTAACGCCAAATGAATCTTCCAAGCTAGCAAAACCATTGAAGCTGTCCCTAGTTGCTAAATGTACATATGGAAGGCCTACATTCCCAGTTATTAGAGAGTTTTTCAAAAAAAACTTTCACTTGAAATATGATTATCACATAGGAGTGATTGATCCTCGACATCTCTTGATCCGGTTTTCAGCAGATGAAGATTATTTAACTGTTTACCTCAAGGAATACTGTTATATCAATGGATTGCTTCTTAGGTTTATCAAGTGGACTCCAACCTTCAGTTCTGGAATAGAGCCGGCAATAGTCCCTATTTGGATATCTCTCCCTCATCTCCCTCTTCATCTTTTTCAAGAACCAATCCTTCGAACCATAGGTTCAGCCGTTGGGAAAGTTCTATGTGTGGATGGTCCAACAAAGATGCTCACTAGGCCGAATAAAGCACCGATCTGTGTAGATCTTGTTATATCTAAACCTAAGCCTAATCGTATATGGCTGGGTCTAGGACCAGTGGGTCGATGGCAAAAAATTCTCTATGAAAAAGAAATCTCCTATTGCGCATATTGCTGCAAACAAGGGCATATGGAAGCAGATTGCCGCATGATTCATAACAATAATAAAGAAGAAGAACATTCTAAACATATCAACAAAGAAAAGGAATTCTTTAAGGCTGGAAAAAAACTTGGGTGAAAAAAGATAAGAAAACAGCAATCGAGTCGGATCTTTCCAATAAACTTCAAGTTGAAGTTCCTTTGATTGAAGATGCAGAAAAAGATACGGCTGGTGCTACAGCAGTTCAAGACAATGCTGGGGTGAATGAAAAGGATAATGAGCAAAAGAAAGAAAGAAAAAACAAGAATCAGGTGACGTTTGCATATGTGAATAAAGAAACTAGTAATCGGTTTCAGGCTTTAGCTAGCCCGGATTATGTTGCTGAAACTCAAGAAGTTGACTCTGATGAAGACATCCATGTGCGTGATTGGGTAGAAGAAAAGGACAGGGTTCAATTCCATAGCATGATGGTTAGGCCAGAAGGCACTGTTGCTTTATGGAGGGGTGAACAACTTGGTCAATTGCTGGAAAACATTGATATGGAACAGTTGGTTCCTTTCAAATCGAATCTGGAAATTCTGAAGAAGAGAAGCAAGAATTCTTTATTGCCCACACCAAAAAGCTCATTCGACGTCAACTGGAACTCCTTCTCTTCGACTGAATTTCATCATGAGGTACAACCTTCTAATTTTGATCAATTAGAAAATTTTCTAGTAGAAGGGAAAGCATTTATTGCTCAGCTTCCCAAGATTAAAATTTTTTCTGAATTAGCAGTGCAAAAGGATTACACTCAAAAGCAAAAAACAAGTGTTCCTCCAACAGACAGAATTACCAGGTCTAGAGCTATAGCTCCAATCTTGTTGGAAAATATCCCTAGTTTCCAATGATCAATTTTTTATCTTGGAATATTAGAGGAGTTGGCAACTTAGCTTCTAAAGCCAGATTAAGGAATTTAATGAATATGTACAACATATCTATGATTGCCATAATGGAACCAATGCAGTCTCCGACTAATATTGTTTCTCTTAGCAAAATGCTAAATATGCTGGGCTATCTCACTCATCCAAAGATTTGGATCTTATGGAAAGATTGGTTGAATGCTTCTATATTTGCTTCCCTTGATCAAGCGTTAATAGTTGATGTGAATATTCATGGTTTAGATAAATTTAGATGCAGCTTTATTTATGCTAAATGCCTTAGCAATGATAGATTGATTCTTTGGAATGATATTCATCTTCTATTATCTAACTTTAATGGTCCTCTCTTGATTGCCGGTGATTTCATTGCTATTTCCAACACGGGAGAGAAAATGGGTGGTCATGATCCTAATATCTGATCTATGGAAGAATTTAACGACTTCATCAGTGTTATGGGGCTGATTGATGCTGGATTTTCAGGAAACAAATTCACTTGGTGCAATAATCAAGAGGGTCTTAATCGTATTTATGCCAGGTTGAACCGGGTTTTGTAAAATGTTGAATGGAGCAATAAGTTGCCAGCGCCTCAGGTCTCTCATTTATCTAGACTCAATTCGGATCATGCGCCTCTTCTTATCAAGTTCGACCCTGATAATGCTCGGAGTCCTACGAGCTTTAAATTTCAAAAGATGTGGACTAGGCATGCTGATTCCAAAAGGTTAGTGACTGAGTCTTGGCCTTTTCCTATTATTGATGATCCTATCACCGGGTTTTTCTTAAAGCTTAAGAGACTTAAGATTGCTCTTAAGAGCTGGAACAAGGAAATTTTTGGCAATATTTTTGTTCGTATCAAAGACCTTGAGGAGAAAATTTGTGCAGCTGAAATTACTCTTCAGGATAATTGGGACTCTAGAATTGATAACCAGATCATCTCTTTGAATGAGGAGCTTCAACAGGTTATGATTGAAGAAGAAATCTTCTGGAAACAAAAGTCCAGGATTAAATGGCTTAAAGAAGGAGATAATAATACAAAGTTTTTTCATGCCATTGCAAACCAAAGAAGGAAAAAGAATTTTATTCATAAAATTAAGAATTCTCAGCGAGAGTGGATTGAGAATCCTATTGACATGGGTAATGAAGCTTCAAAGCATTTTCAGGACCTTCTTTCCTCTGCTAGTAATGTTATTGATTTTGACATCCTTAATCATATTGCAAATATGGACTCTGATGAAGACAATTTCATGCTTACGGATATGCCTTCAATGGAGGAAATCAAACACATGGTTTTTAATTCTTCAGAAGACAGTGCTCAAGGTCCAGATGGGTTTGATGGTTGTTTCTATCAGAATTGTTGGAATATTATTCAGAAAGACTTGATTAAGGAAATTCAGCAATTCATTATCTATCCTTTTATTCCTAGATCGGTTAATGCTACAGCCATTGCTCTGATTCCTAAGTGTGAGGATCCCTCCTCTTTTTCTGACTATAGACCCATCAGTTTATGTAACTTCTTTTACAAGATTTTTTCCAAAATCTTAGTTGACAGATTGGCTACCATTCTTCCCCAAATTATTTATGAGGAACAATCGGGATTTATTAAAGGCAGGAATATCACTGATAATATCACTATTGCTCAGGAAATGGTGAATGAGATTGATAGAAAAGTTTTTGGAGGGAATCTTATCATCAAGCTTGACATGGCTAAGGCATATGATCGCATGGAGTGGAGATTTATTTTTGAGGTTTTGAAGAAGTTTGGATTTAGTGCTAAATTTATTAGTCTCATTAATGGGTGCCTTCAGAACCAAACTTTTTCAGTTATCATCAATGGAGCTCTCCATGGTTTTTTCACTAGCACTAGAGGGCTTCACCAGGGTGACCCCCTTTCGCCAGCGCTATTTATATTGGCTGAAGAAGTCCTTAGTAGAGGGATTAAAGACATAGCTGATCGTCAGATTTCTTCTTTCTATATGGGAAGGTATGGATTTGCAGTCTCTCACCTTCTTTTTGCAGACGATACACTCATATTCTGCAATGGTAGCTCTAGAAGTATTTCAAATATTGTTGAGTTTCTTTCAAAATATGAGAAATCTTCTGGATAGCTAATAAGTAAAGATAAGAGTTCTTTATACTACTCTGATAAAATCTCTTCAGCTAGAAAAAGGACTATCTCCAGCAAAACTGGGTTTCAATTCAAGAGACTCCCTCTTATATATCTTGGAGTTCCTTTGTGCAAAGGTCGTCAGAAATTATCTTATTATTTTCCTCTCATTGAGAAGATTCAAAAGCGCATCTCTGGATGGTCTGGTAATCTTTTATCTGCTGGTGGTCGATTAACTCTTATTAAGCATGTGCTATCCTCTATTCCGGTCCACATCATCTCAGGTATCAGTCTTCCTCATGGGATAACTTCTAAACTTGATAAAATCATGGCCTATTTTTTCTGGAATAACTCTATTTTGAATCGGCATCGTCATTGGATAAAGTGGAAGAAATGCTCATTGCCCCAATCAGAGGGAGGTCTGGGTATAAGAAAAATTTATGATTTCTCTAAGGCATTTAGAATGAAACAAGCTTGGAGATTATATTCTTTGGATTGTCTTTGGGCTAGATTTTTCAAAGAAAAATTCTGCATTAATCATATTTGGAATGCTTTACCTATCAGAGGTGCTTCTAAGTTGTGGAAAGATATTTGTGAAGTCTTACATTTGATGTTATCCAATACTTCAGTGCTTATAGGCAATGGGCGTAAAGTAAATTTCTGGTTTGATCGTTGGTATTCGGAGGATCCTCTTATATTGAAGGCTATTGGTAATCCCCAAAGCAATATCACTATTGATTCTCTTCTCAACGAAAATGGAGAATGGAACTTTTCTCAAATTAGTCATTTTCTTACACCTACTATTATTGAGGACATTAAAGCTGGAAATTTTTGCATCTCGGATGAAGAAGATAAATATGTTTGGAAATCCACATCGATTGGAGTTTTCTTGGTTCGGACCGCTTGGGATCTTATGAGAGATAAAGGAAACGAGCTTGAGTGGACGAAATATATTTGGAACTCGATTGTCCCTTCCAAAATTCATGTATTTTGTTGGATAATTATGCATAATGTCATTCCTACGGACATGTCAATTCAAAAGATTGGCTTACCAACAGTTAGCAAATGTTATTGCTGCACATCTCCTAGTATTGAGAGTACTAACCATCTTTTGAATAACAGTGATCTTGCTGCCCTAGTTTGGAATCATTTTTCCTCATGGTGTTCCATTTATTACACCAAGTCTGATCACATTCAATGCACTATAACAAGGTGGTTTAGAGTGGCTGTTGCTCGGAAAAATGATCTTTTTATTCTCATTCCAGCATTGATAGTTTGGGAGATTTGGATAGAGCGATGCAAGAGGAAACATGACTCTAAGGCGAGAAATACTAGAGCCATCATCTCCTTTATAACTAAAAAGGTTTGTGCTATTCACTCTGCATATGAGAATAATAAATTTGACCTCTCTCCTTTATCTTCTACTAGAGTTCCTTCGCTCAGTAAAATCAGGGTGGTGAATATTAAATGGATATTTCCCCCTTGGTCCAAATACAAGTTGAATGTTGATGGAGCATCCAAAGGTAACCCTGGTAATGCGGGAGGAGGGGGTATTATTTGAGATCACAGTGGTAATTTTATTGCTGGCTTTTTCACGCACTATGGGACTTGCTCTAATTATACAGTGGAAACTCATGCTCTTTTAGATGGATTAAATCTTTGTAAGAGCCTTCATTTTGAGGATGTGATTATTGAATCGGATTCTAAGAGCATGGTAGATGAGTGGAATGGCAAAGCTGATGGATCGTGGAAGAATTGGTACTGGAATAAACAGATCAAGATTCTTATGATAGATAATTTTTCTCTGAATCACATATTTAGGGAAGCTAATACTGTGGCTGATGCGTTGGCTAATATGGGGTGTGATAGAATGCATTCGGGTACTTTCATAGCCTTGATAATCTCCCTGGGAAAATTAAAGCACTGATTCAGTTGGATCAAATGGGAGTTGGAAGCCTCAGACATTTTAGATTTTAATTTTGTTTTCCTTTCTTGAGTCTGTAGGGGTAAGGTTTTATGTCCCCCCCTGTTTCTATTCTTGTTGGTTATTTTGTAGGGGTAAGGTTTATGTCCCCCCCATTTATTTTTTCTTTCGGTCTTTTGTAGGGGTTAGACTTGCTCTCTCCATGGTCTTTGCAGGGGTAAGGTCTATGTTCCACCTCATTTTTATTAATTAATAAACTGGTAGGGGTCTACCAAACCCCCCACTCCCTCTGAGTGGTTTTTTTTTAAAAAAAACAATAATAATAATAAAAATTACTAGCTATAGTTGCACACCACTACGTGAAAAAGCTAGAAGAATGACACTTTAATTGCGGTAAAAATGACCGCTAGGGACTATCGTTATGTATCGACTACTGATGCGCTCAATATAACGGCTGTGAACTGCGGTTGATGCTTGTCGCTAAAAACGACAGTCTATGACCATCGTTTTTTCCCGCCGTGCACTAACACGAAAATCTCCCTCCTTTTCTTTCTTTTTTCTATTTCTATTTTCGTTCTCCTCGTCTCCGTGCCCTAACCCAAAACTCTCTCTTCTCCTAATTTTGGGCACTTCTCTCCGGCGACTGATATCTTCGGCATCTCCCGACAGGTGAGTCTTTCCATCTCTTTTCTTCATTATCCTACTAAATTTCTTAGTAAGTTCTAATCTTTGAAACCTAAGTTCTAATCTTTGAAACCATGTACATCTCTTTAGTTTCTAAATTTTCTTGCATTTATCTTGATGGATTTATGTCTCTCTACCCTCTGGTTTTCTTTTTTACATCTTGCTCTTTGGGGGGTGTTGGATCTTTGGTAGGGCATGATATGAAGAAGTGGGTTTGTGTTCTTAGATCTGGATGCTTTTGCTATGATCCTTCAATCTTATTTTTCTAGTTGAACTTTATTATCTCTTTTGGTTTTTGGCTTTTGGGGTTATTGAGAGCTCTCAAGGAGCTGCATTTGTTCGATCTGAATTTTTTTGTTGATATGAATGTATAGAATGATGAGGGGCAACGATGATTTGGTAAACCCCTCTTTAATGTTGGGTTTAATTTCTAAACTATAATCCTTAATTCGTTTCAGATTTGGGAATGCATAAACGCATTAAAGATGATACAAATGCAGAATTGGATTTATAGAACCTCTTTAATGCTGGGTTTAATATCATATCCATCATTCAATGGCTGCAAAAAATTCTGTAATTGCAGAATTGGTTTTACCCTCTTCCTGGCCATCTACCCTGTTCATGTTCCTGCCCATCTAGGGCAATTGGATTGATTTTGTATCCTGCTCCTTTTTGTTTAATGGAAATGTATCCTTATAATTGGATTTGAATCTATATTTTGAATTTTATAATTGTATCCTGCTCACGCCTATCCAAAAATACCTAGAGCTAAGGATGTTATCCACTAATGTCCATCCAAAATCGACCTGGACTGACCCAATATGCACACTGAGAGGGGATTCTAGTTGGGTCTGGTCTTGTTAGTGCCTGACCCGAGCCGGAACCATTTCCACCAAAACCATCAAGTAACTACCAAAAGAATTAGGAATAACAACTCCCATGTTATTGGGGAAAAGATACTTCTAAAAGTTGTGGTTCTATTAATGCTTCTTGGATCCTTCATTTCCTTCAGAGTATAATGTAATTAGCCTTAGCTTTTTAGATTCGTTAAGAGGGTTCTTTTTTTCATTTGTAGTCTTCAGTCCCAAAAGCTAGACAGTGGCATGTTTGTCTCGTGCATGGGACCTTCCATCTCTTTGTTGTCATAATGCAATCAATGGCTACTAGCTATAACAAACCCCATGTGCTTTAAATGTGCATTCTTATTCATTAGGTATTTTGAATATGGATTATTTTTCTCTTAGAAAAACCATGATTTAAGATTTTAGGTTGTTATGTCAAAAATAAATGGGAATATCAAAACCTCCCAGCAGACCTACTTGAAAATTTCAAAAAAGGGAATATGCTGAAATGAGAATCTGTAGTTGTCATTGCTACTGTGCGTTTGCAACTTCCCCATTTATCATCATATGGGATGGAACTTTTGTCCAATGCTTTGCTTACTGCATTGGCACTTGCTGCTGATCCAATTGCGCCGCTGGTAGATACCGCATTCATTGGCCATTCTAGGTTTTTTGCGTCGCTGGTAGAAGTGTCAAGTAGGTGGATTTAATTTTTTTTCTATCTTTTTAATGGGTGAATTCTGTTCCAATTTTCACTTGAGCTAATGTGGCTTATTATGTCATCGATCTAGACTTTTCAATCGGTGGTTTGACTCTTGGTTAGGAAATTGAGAATTTTAACCTTCCTGATATCGAGATGATGTTTGGTTAGCTATAAGACAAGGTTAATAGCGGGAAAAATTTTAGATATTGGGCGGTTAGAAGTGTCAAGTTGGTTAAGTACTTGGGCTACATGGACTGGACAGTCCTAATGGATCATATGTGGGGCCATATGAATGATACAAGGATGGTCAATTGATTCTCTAATCTCTACTTTCTTTTAGGATTGGTCGAACTGGTGGCAGTTAGGGTTTCAATTTTGGTGTTCAATCTGGTGTCAAATTAGACTTCATAAACCATTTTCCTACTCTCAAATGATTTCCTTACCCAGCTAGTGGAACCCTTATAACATCCTAGACCAATTTTCTACTCTCAAAATATAACCCATAAATGTTTTATATTTCATAACTTGGTAATACCTCAAAAGCTTTCAATAATCTAGTCAATATTTTAGTAGTGACTATCAACATCAACTTATCTTCTAGGTTGAGGAGAGCACTATAGCAAAAAGTGTGGCTTCTAGTCTAAAGTGCAGAGGTTTTCTTTATGCATATATTTTACAGTTACAGTATCCTGGAGTTTACTTCCTTGTGAACTCTTTTAGTGCTCCACTATCTTTGTAATAGTAGTTATAATCTTTTTATAGAATGTATCACACTTGATTATCAATATAAAAAAAAAACTAACTTATCTTCTAAGAGATTTCAGGTCAGCTCTGTATCAATTAGAACAATCCATTCAAGTTTGTTTTTAAATTTTGACCAAGGAAATTCTAGGTGGGAAATATCAAATAATTGATCCTGACATGTATTCACCATCCACCCATCCATCCATCCATCCATCATTGACATATAGCATACCTGAATTCTAATATTGTCAAGAATATCCCACTTTACTCACTATCAATCTTCAGTAGTTGGATACAGGGTTTAGAAATAGAGGTCCTATATAATTCATGTAAAATTCCAATTTTTAATGATGCTTCAAGTTTAAGATTGAAGACATATCAAGCATTAACCAATATTATGTGGCTTTCTTGCCTCCCATCAATCTTTATTTGAACTCTTTTTCTTCCGGGGATCATAATTGGGAAACTCCAGTTATTCTTAAGAAGCATATGTGTTGATCCTACAAGCAAGATTTATTAGTTATCTCCTGCAGGTTTTGTACTTTGTTTATAGCATTTAGTTGGGCGAAAGGTAATGAAGGTATTCCACAGAGACTTGATAATTACATTAATCATAGCTAGAGGTTGGATTTTCATGAGTTTGTTATAATTTTAGGGTCACTAATGATGTGCCGATTTCCCTAGCCAAAAGTGGTGAACAATAATGAAATTGAAGCCTACATAGAAACGAAGTGAGAAATAAAACCAAGAAGAAGAAACAAGTCAAGAATCTTCAGAAAATAAGGGTTCTTAAAAACTACAGAAATCAATAAATACTCCTCAATTACAAGATGTGTATATATTCTCAAACTCCATAAAATCAATTGGTATACAGAATTTGTTCTGCAAACGAATGGATTCAAGTCAAAACACAATCTCTTATTGCCATCTTTTCACGGGTAGTCATCTTGTTCTCTACACCACTCTACTATTATAATCAAACATAGGCAACTTGAATCAGAATAACGGATATCAAAACTGTAAACAACAAAAACTTTGTTTGAGACACCACGCATCTTGCTCCAATGGTGGGCTATGGCTTCTCTCAATAGAGAGGTCTTGGGATCCATTCTCCTCGGGGAATGAGTAGCAAGAGCTCAAATCCCCAATGCTAACCACTAACCATTCCTCTTGATACTAGCCATAGATAAGTGATATCTCAGCAAAAAAGAAAAAAAAATCTATGTTTAGGGGTTGATTTAACAAAATATTAGGAGGGATTGCGTATTTTTATTAATTTTTTTATATTTTCATCTTTTTTATTTGTAAATTGCACGGGTATTTATACAACCACCACAATTTATGAATCTCTAGATATATTTGGTGATGGACAAGGTTTAGGTGCATAGGTGTTTATAAATAATGGGTGATATACTGTTCTTTTCTCTTCTGATCTACTACTATAATGAGAATTGGAGGGTTGAGGCATTGATTGAATTTTTATTTTTTAAATCTCTGGTAGTAGAGATAAATAAGTGCCACCTAACCCCTAACAAATCTCAACCATTAATTTTAAGAGATTGTGATAAGAGATAATTGTCAAAAAATTGTTTCCTAAATTCCCTCAAATCTCTACCAATAACCACCTCTCTCTCTCTCCACTCCACTTTTCTCTCTCTCCTCCCACTCCACTCCTAATCCACGTCTCTCTCTGTCTTATCTATCTCTCGCTCACTCTCGGGTGGTCTCTCTCCCCTCTTAAACATCTCTCCCCCAAAAAAAAATTAGACTCAAACAAGTGATTACTGTGAGCTTTTTTTTTCTTTCAAATTTTTTAATCAACTAATCTCTTGCAATTGGAATAAAAAATTATTTTATCTCTACCAAATCTCTCACAATGTTCACACGGGAATTAATGGAAAGATTCTACCTTTCAGAAAATTACTCTGCATGCATCACCATTCCGGGTAAGTTCACTTTATCATTCTCCACCACGTTTTGTTTATATTCTTCTATTTTTTTTAATGGATCTGCTTCAGTTTCTACACTTTTGCTACGATTAGAGAAATTGCCCTCGCATATTCATATTCTCTATATCATGTCTCTCATGAGAATCACAAATAACTTCCATTTTAATCTCCATCAAGAACATTTGTTCCCTTTTAAAAAACTGCTAAATTCTAAAGTTATAATCCTTGCTAACGACCAATTGGAATGCATTACCATGTTTGTTGCATGATCTTTAGTAAAAAATTCTAAAACAAAAAACTTCATTTTTGTGTTCTGTCCATCATTACTCTAAAGCTCCCATCACCTGTGATCGAAATACATCACGGTTATCGGTTGGCAATACACAATCGGAATCACCAACTCTTACTTTATTGACTTTTTTTTTTTTTGGTGTAGTTAGTTTATTGACTTTTTAATGCTAAGGGTTTGTGATTGTCTTCGAACTTTTTTTTTTTTTGGTAAACTCAATCATACCACAAGGCAATGATTGAAGGCAAATACAAGGAAATACTCACACCACCCAAACACTCACACACACACACATCACATGCAGACTCAAACACACACCACACACATGCAACCCATGTAAGCTTCACCCTAAAGCTCCTCAAAACGGGTACCAACCGTTTGAGACGCTAAGGAACTTATATGGGACAACATGCTCGGGTAGTTACCCGATGTGGGACTAAACACTCACCCTAAGGCTTTGGTTTTGTTGGTAAACTCAATCATACCACAAGGCAATGACTGAAGGCAAATACAAGGAAATACTCACACCACCCGAACACTCACACACACACACATCACATGCAAACTTAGACAGTTCAAGTTTGCATATGTTAGTTGGGTTTCTAGGGAGAAAGTATTTGTTTGGGTATTTTCCTATGTATATGTATCATTCATTGATTGTCATCCTCTTCCCATTTGTTATTGTGGTTGAGTTTCTATCCACATGAATTCACTTCTAGGGAGTGAGTGTATTTTTAATATATTATTTTAAATTTATTTTTATGTCATTCTAATTGTTTTTAATTTCATGTCAATTTTTCTCCCGTGCATCACACGGGGTGTTTACTAGTTATACATGAAAGAAATATCTATTATCGCCATAGTTTCATTCTCCTATTTTTTTATGCTATTGTCACTCTTTTATTTAGAACTCTTTAATTTTTCTTATTATTATTTTTGAATACTAAAATCAGTTTGTTAACTAATTAAATTTTTATTTTGCACTAGAATTCATTTTTGTTCTAGGAGAGTTCATATAAAAATTATTTGTCATTCGTTTTAATATTTTACAATTAATAGGACTGAACACTCATGTGCATCGCACGTGCATTCTGCTAGTTTTATATGTATTCAAATCATTCTTTTAATTTCATCCTGTCATTGGGTATGTGTTAAATCATTCTTTTAATTTCATCCTGTATTGGGTTTATTTTTTGTAATCATTAGAATTGCTCACTTACGTGCATTCCACTAGTTAGGGAATAATATTAATTAAAAAAAATTGAATTAGAGCATGTAATGGATTATATTGACTATTGTTAGATTGATTTTATTTTATTTTATTGCTAAATGAACTATTCTTAATGTTTGTAGGTAAGGCGACATTCTCCAACTCTCCCCGAGTCACTCTCAACATCTACACATTGCTTATTAAAGAATTTCAGGGGAAACATTGTTGCACTTGGACGGATCAATAGAGATGCAGCACCACATCCTGAACTATATAGCATCATAGTAGATGACATTTATGACCCAAATACAGATTTGTCTAAAAAAGAGGGAACACTTAAAGATCTTACACTTGGAGATATTATTACTTGGCCCAAATATTTTGTAAATTTCATTAATTGACTTTTGTTGAGATGCAAAATTTTATTTGATTTTTGTTGAAATGCACAATGTATTGACATGTTAATTGACTAAGTACTTATGATTTTGTGGTTAAATTATATGTGGCTTGATATTTTGATTGATAGAGAAGAAGTTAGTTTTCAAATGTATTCTATTGTGTATAGAAGAAAGTTGGGATGTGAAGACTTGGATTAAATATTTTAGAAGTGAATTTGCAGGTAAAAGGTAATGACAGGTATATTTGAGTAAATAAGACATTATTTTTTCCTTAATTTTCTTGAAAAACGACGGCCATCGACTATCATTTAGATACGTATATAAGTACTAAAAAAAAATGACGGAAAGAACGACTGCTATACACTGTCGTTGATGGAAAAAAAAAAAACGACTGTCCATGATTGTCGTATATCCCGATATATAATCGACGCTCATGGGCTGTCGTTTTTGATAAATGACGCCAATTTTCTCGACAGCCCACTCGACAGCCAAAAGCTGTTGTATTTGATCAAAAACGACAATTTTGGGCAGTCGTTTTTTGCGACTTTTCACGTAGTGCACCATGACTATGAGATATGACAAATGGATGTCAAAACTGCTTTCCTTAATGGAATGTTAGATGAAGACATCTATATGAAGCAACCAGAGGGCTTCATTCCTCCTAACCAGGAGAACATGGTATGCAAGCTCAACAAGTCGATATATGGTTTGAAACAAGCTTCAAGGAGTTGGAACCAAAGATTTGATCTTTCGATCAAAGAATTTAGATTCCAAAAGAATTTGGAAGAATCTTGTATATACAAGAAGGACAGTGGGAGAGCGGTAGTATACCTAATTCTTTATGTAGATGACATCCTATTCATTGGGAAGGATGTAGAGATGTTGTCCTCAGTCAAGATATGACTTTCTCGGAATAAAGATTCTGACAGATAGAAAATGCCGAATGTTGGGATTGAGCCAAACTTCCTACATAGACAAGATATTGTCTAGGTATAGTAAGAGTGATTGGAAGACAACACTCATTCCTTTTAGACATGGTTTTACTTTGTCTAAAAAGATGGCCCCTACATCAGCTGATGAGATCGAGTAGATGAAGAGGTGCCCTTATGCTTCAAGATTTTTTGGGAGCCTCATGTATGCCATGTTATGTACTAGATCAGATATCTGTCATGCAGTGGAGGTTGTTAGTTGGTTCAAAAGCAATCCAGGTGCTAATCATTGGACTGCAGTTGTCGCGCTCCAAAATACCCCCTAGGAGTTAAGGGATACTTTAGGTGTGACTATACGTACCTGCCAAACCATCTTGTAATGAATAAGGTGAATATAATACTAACACAATGAAAATCAGAGCGCGGAAGCTAAACATAGGTTGCGGAAGCGTAAACTAATTTTTCTTTTCCTTATAAGTTTGTATCCCAAGTGAAAATATACATAAAACATATCCAAGCCTAAGGTGGACAAGCCCACCTATCAAAATATCAAAATACACAAACCCTCTCGTACTCTCCCCTCAACAGTAGTCGAGGTACGGCCACACGTCGAGGTCTCGGTCAGCCTGAGACTGTAGTGGAATAGACGGCTGTCTCTCCTCTATGTACTCTTCCTCGACCCAAGGCTCCGGGTCGAGGGCTCTCTCAGTACCAGCTGACATCAAAGTACAGTTGAGCATGGAATACTCAGCGAGTAGAAGCTACTAGCTAACCATGACAATAATAAAACACAACAATAGTAATACAATACAGAGTAGTAAGAGGAACATCACAAAGAAACAATGTTAAACATGGTACAATACAATCATCTTGACGTGCGTACATGAATGCAAAAACTCCGATAAAACTCATGCTTGGAAATTCGTTCTATATCTCGGTATGGCTTGAGGAAATCATGTATGCGTGCATGCATGAATGCCTTGTCATCATCTTGTAAACTTGCATCTTGTAACCTTTGAGCCATAGGCTAGCACCCGTACATCCCTGGGCTACCAACCTCCTTGGCATGTATCATTTCCTTGTGAACTTGTTCTTGTGAGCCAGAGGCTAGCACCCTTCACTTGGGCTACCAACCTCCTTGACATGTTTCATTTACATGTGAGCCAGAGGCTAGCACCTGAGCCTCCCTGGGCTACCAACCTCCTTGACATATTGTTTTCTTGTGAGTCAGAGGCTAGTACCCGAACATCCCTGGGCTACCAACCTCCTTGACGTATGCTTGATTTTAGTTACTTATTTAGTTTTTTTGTGAGCCAGAGGCTAGTACTCGAACACCCTTGGGCTACCAACCTCCTTGACGTATGCTTGATTTTAGTTACTTGTTTAGTTTTCTTGTGAGCTAGAGGCTAGTACCCGAACACCCCTGGGCTACCAACCTCCTTGACGTATGCTTGATTTTAGTTACTTGTTTAGTTTTCTTGTGACCCAGAGGCTAGTACCTGAACACCCCTAGGCTACCAACCTCCTTGACGTATGCTTGATTTTAGTTACGTGTTTAGTTTTCTTGTGAGCCAGAGGCTAGTACCCGAACACCCCTGGGCTACCAACCTCCTTGACGTATGCTTGATTTTAGTTACTTGTTTAGTTTTCTTGTGAGCCAGAGGCTAGTACCCAAACACCCGTGGGCTACCAACCTCCTTGACGGATGCTTGATTTTAGTTACTTGTTTAATTTTCTTGTGAGCCAGAGGCTAGTATCCGAACACCCCTGGGCTACCAACCTCCTTGACGTATGCTTGATTTAGTTACTTGTTTAGTTTTCTTGTGAGCCAGAGGCTAGTACCCGAACAACCCTAGGCTACCAACCTCCTTGACGTATGCTCTATTTTAGTAATTTGTTTAGTTTTCTTGTGAGCCAGAGGCTTGTACCCGAACTCCCCTGGGCTACCAACCTCCTTGACATGTAGTGTTTTTAGTTTTCTTGTGAGCCAGAGGCTAGCACCCGAACATCCCTGGGCTACCAACCTCCTTGACATGCAATGTTTTCTTGTTGATTTATAATATGCATATGCTCTTGAAAGCTCGGTTCATGCAAACATGCGTGCTCGTGTGCGTGCCATAGTGACAATCATGGGAATGCGGGTAACAAGAGAGATATTGCATCACAATTCAATTCATAGTATAAGCATATGAGAATTTGGGTAATCTACATGGCATTTGGTCAATTCATCATTCATAAGAACACATGCATAAGGCCTACTTCCATTTTCTTCATTTAAGTCATTTACTCATAGTTTAGGCATTTTGTCAAACACATAACATGCAACGGTTCCTCAGTAGTTCATCTTATTCTTTTTTAGTGCATATTTTCCATCCAATCATCAAGGTAAGTTTGTTATTTGTAAAATGCCCATCCTCCATTTTCCATTTCACACACCACACACATCCATACGGCATCCAATCGCCACAACCATCATCCCATACACCTCCGTACCCTTTTTATTATCTTGTTTATATTTAGTGAAGATGATATATTTCATAAGGAAGAAAACATACTATCAAGAGTCACATTTCACAATAGAAAACTAGGTTATTTCTAGGGGAAGTTAGTAGGGTGTACTAACCTTGAATCAAGGCTTGATCTTGGTAGAAACCTTGATTGAAGCTCCAACTTGAAAGAAGAAAACCTTTGCTTGAAGGAAGCTTGGTGTGGGGAAGAAAACCCTGGCAAAAATGCCGTAGGATCGCTGCCCTAGTTTGGAGAAACGAGGTCCACGAGTACTTGAGCCTTGAACTTGAAGAAAATGAACTTGAGATGATCTAGGGTCTTCACCCCTTTGATTTCTTCTCAAAAGCACAACCCTAGGTTAGGAATTTCCTTCTCGTCTCTCTCTATCTCTCAAAATCTTCTAAGTATAGTGGATGAAGCCCTAAGGCTCGGGCAAAGCCTTATAGGAAAGGGTTTAACCCCCAAAAGACGAAATAGCCCTTACTAAAATTTATGCAAAAACGCGAAGACCGAGTGATCGGTGCTTATGACCGATCGATCGGTTGCCTACCAAGTGATCGGTGTTCTTGACCGAGCGATCAGTCAAAAACATACTCTCTGAAAAATTTTCTCATACAAAAAAGTTAACCAGTCGACAGCTACCGATCAATCGGTTTTGGACCGATCGATCGCTAAAATGTCCGAGCGATCGGTTGTGAACCAATCGATCGCTACATTGGACCGAGCGATCGGTGCTCTGCAGGTCCAAACTGTTTTGGCCATATCTTTTGACTCGTTCGTCGGATTTTGACGATTCAACTTGCGTTTGATTCGTCTTTCGAAATCAAACATCTTGATGTTTCAGAATTTTCAATTTCTCTCTTATTTATTAATTAGACTATGTGGAAGGTCAATTAGCTACTAAAGTGTTATTCATTAAGTATAGAAAAGTCCGGGGTGCTACATTCTCCCCCCCTTACAAAAAGTTCATCCTCGAAATTTGGACGACACATACATGCACAAGACCATAACAATTACAAGGGAATGTCAAGGCCCTAAACAAATAACTGAGGATACTTTTCTCGCACTTCGGCTTCTCATTCTCATGTAGCTTCCTCCCTTGAATGGTGTTGCCATCTTACCCAGACCAAGGGGATGGTCTTGTTGTGCAAGATTTGATCTCGCCTATCTAAGATCTGCACCGGTTGCTCAACTAGTGTAAGATCCTCTCGGATTTTCACCGGATCAAGCTCTATGACATGGGAAGGGTCTGAGATGTACTTCCGGAGCATGGAGATGTGAAACACGTTGTGGACTGTCGCCATATGAGCGGGAAAAACAACACGGTAAGCCACCTCACCGACTCTAGTAATGATCTCGAACGGACCCACATATCTCGGGTTAATCTTGCCTCTTTTCCCAAATCTCATAACACCTTTGGTTGGCGAAATCTTGACAAAAACCAAGTCGCCAACTCGAAATTCAAGGTCTCTCATTCGATTGTCGGCGTAGCTCTTTTGTCTATCCTGTGCGGTCTTCAACCTCTCCCGAATAAGCTTGACCCTATCCGCGGTTTGTTCAATTAATTAGGGACCCAAAATTTTTCTTTCTCCAACTTCATCCCAATACAGAGGGGATCTACAACTCCTTCCGTTCAAACCTTCAAAAGGTGCCATTTGTATGTTTGCCTGATAACTATTGTTGTAGGCGAATTCCACCAAAGGTAGGTAATCTTCCCAACTTCCCTTAAGGTCTAGCATACATGCATGGAGCATGTCTTCGATAATCTGATTCACTCACTCAGTTTGCCCATCCGTTTGTGGGTGAAAAGCCGTGCTAAAGTCCAACCGAGACCCACGGCACTCTGAAAGCTCTTCCAGAACCTGGAAGTGAATCGAGGATCTCTATCTGACACAATGCTCACTAGTACCCCATGCAACCGAACTATTTTTTTGATGTACAACGCCGCTAACTGATTTGAGTTGAATGTAGTCCGGTACGGTAAAAAAGGGGCGGACTTCGTCAGTCTGTCGACCACAACCCATATAGCATCACAGTTTCTAGCCGTCTTTGGCAACCCCACAACGAAGTCCATGGAGATGTGCTCCCATTTCCACTCGGGGATAGGGAGAGACTGTAAAAGTCCAGCCAGTCTCCTGTATTCGGCTTTGACTTGTTGGTACACCAAGCATTTAGACACATACTCCGCTATTTCTCGCTTCAAGTTCCGCCACCAAAAATGCTTCTTCAAGTGCCTATACATTTTGGTACCCCCAGGGTGAACGGTGTACTTGGACAGGTGAGCCTCGTACAAGATTTCTTATTTAAGCTTCTCATCGGCTGGGACACATACTCTTCCCTTGAAAGTGATAATTTCATCGTCTTTCATCGAAAAATTCATACTGCCACTATTAACTGACTTGTCTCGGTATGAAAGTAGCTCGGTATCCATTCCCTGCAACTCTTTGATCAAGCTCAGGATATATGGCTTAACTGTGATGTTAGCCATTACTGGCCTAAAGGTAGGGAGACTAAAACTGATGTCAAGGTTGGATGCATCCTCTAACAACCTCCACTCCTTCAGCATCATATGCGCCAAAAGTCCAGTAGGCTTCTGGCTAAGAGCATCGGCTACAACTTTCGCTTTGCCCGGATGGTATTGAATGGAGCACTCGTAGTCTTTCAAAAACTCTACCCATCTTCTTTGCCACAGGTTCAGCTCCTTCTGGGAAAACAAATACTTAAGGCTTTTATGGTTTGTGAATACCTCAAACTGTTCCCCATAAAGATAATGTCGCCAAATCTTCAATGCAAACACAACTGCGGCGAGCTCTAAGTCATGAGTGGGATAGTTCTTCTCATACTCTTTTAATTGCCTTGAGGCATTGGCACTGCATGAGTACGCATCCCAACCCCACATGAGAGGCATCACTATATACAACGAAACCGCCGCTTCCGGATGGTACTGTGAGGACGGGAGCCTTGGTAAGGCGTGTCTTCAACTCCTGGAAGCTCACTTCACATCGGTTGCTCCAACTGAACTTTGTATTTTTCCTTGTCAAGTAAGTGAGAGGTGCAGCCAAACTGGAGAATCCCTCTACAAATCTCCGGTAATAGCCTGCCAACCCGAGGAAACTACGTATCTCAGTGATGGTCTTAAGTCTCTCCCAGATCATAACTGCCTCTATCTTTGCCGAGTCAACAGAAATGCCCTTAGCTGACACTACATGTCTGAGAAATGCTGCCTTTTCTAACCAGAATTTGCACTTACTCAATTTGGCATATAGCTTATGCTCTCTCAACATCTCTAGAGCAAGGCGGAGATCTCGTGTGCGATCTTCCCGTGTCTGGGAATACACCAAAATGTCATCGATGAACATGATCACACATTGATCCAAGTATGATCGGAACACCCGATTCATCAAATCCATGAACGGTGCCAGTGCATTCGTCAGCCCAAAAGGCATAACAAGGAACTCGTAGTGCCTATACCAAGTCCTGAAAGCCGTCTTTGGAACATCTTCCTCTTTGATCTTTAACTGATGATATCCCGATCTAAGATCAATCTTGGAGAAGAATCTCGCTCCTTTCAGTTGATCGAACAAGTCGTCTATCCGTGGCAAGGGATAACGGTTCTTGATAGTGACCTTGTTCAACTGACGGTAGTCTATGCACATTCTCATCGACCCGTCCTTCTTCTTTACAAAGAGGACCGGAGCACCCCATGGCAATACATTTGGTTGGATGAAACCAAGTTGTTGTAACTCCTCAATCTGCTTCTTCAATTCTTCAAGCTCTATTGGGGCCATTCTATACGGTGCCCTTGAAATCGGAGCGGTGCCCGGAGCAAGCTCTATAGCGAACTCGATCTCTCGGTCAGGAGGTAATCTGGGAAGTTCTTCCGGGAACACATCTAAGAACTCACTCACAATCGGAATGGCCGAAGAATTCGGTGTCTCTGGGTTTGCTATGCTCAAAGCTGTGAGCCGAGCAATGTCCCTTTCTCTCAATCCTCGGAAGCCAAAAGGCTTAACCCCTTCCGGCTTGAAGTTCACAATCTTTTCAAAGCATGCAACATGTGGTGGTTTGATAACCAATCCATCCCTAAGATGACATCAAAATCTAAGTCTTGGAAATCTAGGACGACGAGATCGGCTACTAGTTCATTCTCCCCCACTTGAACCACACAATCTCCAAATACTTTGTCCCTACCCACTGACTTGCCAAGTGGAGTTGCAATGGTCAACTCCCGTTCTAACGGAGTAGCCTTAGTCAAAATCCCTTCGCGAAACTAGGTGACACAAAGGAGTGAGTGGATCCTGTGTCGATCAACACTCGGGTGAGACACTCGTTCACTAATAACGCGCTTGTGCGAGTAAGTAACTAATATAGTAGATTTCAAACAATAACAAGCATCATACATAGGTAACCCTTAATAAAATTAACAACTCATCAACCATAGAAATCATTCCCAACTTAAACTCTAGAATTCTTGCGTACCTTGCACGACATCATCGGATGCCCGTGCATCTCTCTTTGATAGAGCAAAAACTCGACCCTGGGTGGCTGGGCGAGGAGGCCGTGTAGACTATGAGGCCCTCGAAGCCTGGGAAGAGCTAGGCTGAGATGTCTTCCTCATCGAGGGCCTGCTCCCCTGAGACTGAGCTGGCATATGACGTCAGGGACAACCTCTAACCAGGTGGCCTTGGTCACCACAATAGAAGCAACTTCTGGTAGCCCTCCTACATTCCCCCGTTGGATGCCTCCTTCCACAAAGGGTGCAGATATCATGCGCATAGGTGGGAGGAGCATACCCGTAGCCTGAGTCACTGTGAGGCGAGGAGCCTGAGTGAAAGCCGGACGAAAAGCCAGTGGAGCAAAAGGGCAGGGAGCCTGTGGTGCCGAATATATCCTCTGTGACTGACCCGGCCTTGCGGACTGATACAAGCTAGTCCTTGCTCTTTTCTCTCCTAAACTACTCGACTGTCATTTCTCCATTCCTCTTCTTTTAAAGAACTCCTCAGAGTTCGACTCGGCCAAAAGTGTCTTGTTCACAACTTCTGAATATGTCTCATGTCTGAACATTGAGACTCGGTCCTTGAGGTAGGCCTTCAACCCCCTCTCAAATTTATGGGCTTTCATGGACTCGGTAGTTATCATATGTGGAGGAATTCTGGATAGCTCCGAAAACTTGGCTTCATAAGCCGCTACCGACATATTACCTTGCTCCAAGGTAATGAACTCAACTTTCATCTTTTCTTTCACCCCTATTGGGAAGTACTTCTTGTTGAAAACGTCCAAGAATTCTCTCCAAGTCCAGTCTTGACCCTGTCAGGCCAACTCCCGGGTCCTAAGTGCGGACTTCCACCAATGATCGGCTTCACCTTCAAGCATGAAGGCGACCCAAGTAACCCTTTCCTCCTCAGTAGGTGTCAACACCGAAAATATCTTTTCTAGTTGCCAAATCCATCATTCGGCCACAAATGGATCTATTGGGAGGAGCAGGTATAAGTGCCGCATTAGGTGGAGTAGCCGGTTACCTTGCCACTAACATAGCTAAAGTCTCGGCTATTGAAGCAAAGGTTTGGGCAAAATCGGGTTAATCATCACCTGATGGAGCATCACTTCCATTGCCCCTTGTGTTGTATCCGCGACCCCGGGTATTGCGTCTCATGATTTCTCCTGAGAACGATAATACAACATGAGTCTAACTTGGATACGCATTTAGTAACGATTTCACCATTCATTCTAAGCATATTGACTAAGCACAAAATAATGCACACATGGTATACAACTCAATATCATAACATACAATCCGTCTTCCTAGCATAGGACTCTAAGTTTGGTTGAAGTTCAACCGGTTTTGACTAAGACTGACTTGTTAGTCTGTACTTGGAATACAACTCTTTATTAACACCAAATGCCTTGTTCAATCATGGTATTGAGTATTAAGCGACCCTAGGGAATCTAATGCCTAGAGCTCTGATACCACCTCTGTTGCGCCCCAAAATACTCCCTAAGAGTTAAGGGATACTTTAGGTGTGACTATAAGTACCTGCTAAACCATCCTGTAATGAATAAGGTGAATATAATACTAACACAATGAAAATCAGAGCGTGGAAGCTAAACATAGGTTGCGGAAGCGTAAACTAATTTTTCTTTTGTTTATAAGTTTGTATCCCAAGTGAAAATATACATAAAACATATCCAAGCATAAGGTAGACAGGCCCACCTATAAAAATATCAAAATACACAAACCTTCTCGTACTCTCCCCTCAACAGTATTCGAGGTACGGCTACACGTCGAGGTCTCGGTCCGCCTGAGACTGTAGCGGAATAGACGGCTCTCTCTCCTCTATGTACTCTTCCTCGACCCAAGGCTCCGAGTCGAGGGCTCCCTCAGTACCAATCGATATGAAAGTACGGTTGAGCATGGAATACTCACCGAGTAGAAGCTACTAGCTAACCATGACAATAATAAAACACAACAACAGTAATACAATATAAAGCACAGAGTAGTAAGAGGAACATCATAAGAAACAATGTTAAACATGGTACAATACAATCATCTTGACGTGCGTCCATGAATGCAAAAACTCCGATAAAAATCATGTTTGGAAATCCGTTTCATGTCTCGGTATGGCTTCAGGAAATCATGTATGCGTGCATGCATGAATGCCTTGTCATCATCTTGTAAACTTGCATCTTGTAACTTGTGAGCCAGAGGCTAGCACCCGCACATCCCTGGGCTACAAACCTCCTTGACATGTATTATTTCCTTGTGAACTTATTCTTGTGAGCCAGAGGCTAGCACCCTTCACTTGGGCTACCAACCTCTTGACATGTTTCATTTACTTGTGAGCCAGAGTCTAGCACCCGAACCTCCCTGGGCTGCCACCTCCTTGACATATTGTTTTCTTGTGAGCTAGAGGCTAGTACCCGAACATCCCTGGGCTACCAACCTCCTTGACGTATGCTTGATTTTAGTTACTTGTTTAGTTTTCTTGTGAGCCAGAGGCTAGTACCCAAACACCCCTGGGCTACCAACCTCCTTGACGTATGCTTGATTTTAGTTACTTGTTTAGTTTTCTTGTGGGCCAGAGGCTAGTACCCGAACACCCCTGGGCTACCAACCTCCTTGACGTATGCTTGATTTATTTTACTTGTTTAGTTTTCTTGTGGGCCAGAGGCTAGTACCCGAACACCCCTGGGCTACCAACCTCCTTGACGTATGCTTGATTTTAGTTACTTCTTTAGTTTTCCTGTAGAGCCCCGAATCTTTATTGCACTAAGTGATGAATAGTGTGAATAATGCTCAAGTGTGGTTTTGTGCACTAAGGGGCTTTATGTTAATATACGAGTTTGGATTTATGGCGTGCATGTTTCAATGGGCCTAGATATCACTAAGGGGCATGTATTAAGCATAAAAGAATGTTAGAATGATATTGGAGGAGTTTCAATCAATCGGAACAAGGTTTTACAGCAAAATAAGGGATCACCGATCGCTCGGTGCCATCCTCCGATCGACCGGTCAACTACCGATCGATTGAAGGCTATTGACTAGTTAACTTTTTTGTATGGGGAAATTTTTCAGAGAGGGTGTTTTCAACCGATCGCTTGGTTGAAACCACCGATCGACCGGTAAGCCACCGATCGCTCGGTCTGTACCACCGATCGATCGGTTATTTGCAGATTTTCTTCATTAAGGGTGTTTAAGACTTTAGCCACCACCCTTTGCCTATATAAAGGCTGGGTTCATGCCTTAAGATTTCAGAAACCCTTAGTGCATATTTTTGAGATATTTTGACAGAGAGAAGAAGGAGAGGAGCTTGGTGATTGTTCAAGCTTGTGGAAGATCAAATTCTTCCATTGTTTTTGGTGATTCTCAACCAAGAACTCATGGTTCTTGCTTGCTCAAGCTTTTGGAATCAAAATCTTTGATTTCACCAAGGTAGATACACTTTACTACCAATTTTACAATCCTACTAGTTGTTAAATATGATTCTTCTTACTCTATGCTACATATACCTTGATTTGCTATGGTATGGAAGGATGTTATGCTATATTAGATGTAAGTTATCATTATGGTGCACTCTAAGTGTTTGATGAAATATCTCTTAGGGATTTTGATGCTCAAATATGATTATTACCCTCATATGTTCATATGCTCGCATGTCTCGCATGAATCGATGTTTTCCATGGATTTCTCAACGTACGAAAAGGTGTTTTGCACAAAAAGACTAATAAGGAACGATTCTAAGTAACTCTATGATTTCTCTAAGATCGTTTCACAAGCTCTACGGATCATACTATGCTCATAAGGAACTCTATGATAAGCTCTAAGATCGTCTCACAAGCTCTACGGATCATAAATGTAACGCTCTAAGATCTCTAAGGACATGCTCTATGGTATCTCCATGTCTCTATGGATCATAATGACTCTAAGTAACTCCATGAACTCACCAGAACTCACAAGGCTATGATTATCGCATGACTCACACGGTTACAGTTTTGGTTTTGGTTTCGAACCTCATGTCACATGTTATTTCAAGGTTTCCACGCTCTTATATGTTTTTACGGATTTCATCCTCCATGATTCGTATGCTCTATGCTTAATGCTTTATTGTTATTAGTTTGTATACGCTGAGTATTCCACGCTCAGCCGATATTTGTTATCATCGGCAGGTGCTCGGGCTCCTTTCGACATATGTGGCATGGAACCATGGTTAGAGGAAGAGTACTTCGACCCGGATCCTTCCATGGATTATTATCAGAACGATGGTCCTATAGATAGGTGTCGAGACTTCGACTTTTGTTGATCGGCAGACTTAGAACTTTAAAATGTTATTTTGTGATGTGAGTGTGGGGTTTGTCCACTCCACTTTTGGGTTTCTCACATGTATATACTTTTGTTGGTTCATACTTGAACTAAGTTATAGGAGTATCGCTTTGCTTCCACTATGTTTAGTATTTTATTCCGTTGTGCATTCTTTATCGCTTCCGCTAGATATGTTTGTGTTTCTGACAAGTCTCCACGTGTGCCTTATGTATTACACTGGAGGTATGATACGGCGATCACGAGTCAATGCATCCCTAACTCCTAGGGGGTATTTTGGGTCACGACAGACTTGGTATCAAAGCCTAGGCATTAGGTCACATAGGCTAGTGTCCTTCAAGTCGGAACTAGAGTTATCTTACTCTAGGAAATTGTCTCTAGTAAGCGGAAGTAGTTCTCCGAGTTGAACTTAGAACTCAGATAGACTTGTTGTCTTAGGCTTGTTACCACGATATAACCGGTATCAAGCGAGTTCTTCGGTCAGTCTAGGATCTTAGTCTAGGTGCTAGTTTAGACTATGTCCTGAGTTTTATTCCAGAAAGGGTAGATGCCCAACACAAGGAATCTTAGTTAAGCTAGGACACTCTAAGTTATACTTATCCGATTATGTGTATACCTTGATGTATACGATATGCGTAATAGCAATTCATGTATATTGAATTGCTATATGATGTGTGAGGTTGGTATCCAAGTTAGACTTATGTTTTGCCAATGGATCTCAGGATTTGATATCATAAGACGCGGCACTCGGGGTCGAGGTTACTATACTCGGAGGACCGAGAGTGAAGTTCTGAGAGAAGAGGAACCGTTGTATTTCACGAATGCTATGGACGCCATAGCCGAGACTTTGGTGTTGTTGGCAGCGAGGCCTACTCTTACCCCACCGGCTACTCCAGTGCCTACACTGGTGCATCACACTGCGGGGCTTGAAGCTTTCCAGAAACTGTGGCCTCCGACATTTTACTGTACTCTGGACCCAATGATGGCGGAGTCTTGGATTATGCAGTTGGACAAGACCTTCTGGGCTCTCTGATGTACTGAGGAGCAAAGAGTAGAATGGGCTTCCTTCGTGATGGAAGGTGAAGCCGAACACTAGTGGAGAGCTGCCCAAAGGCAGAGAGACGTTGCAAAGGCAGGAGTACCTTGGACTTGGGCAGAGTTCTTAGAGACTTTCAAAGAGCAGTACTTTCCCAGGTTTATTCGGGAACAAAAAGCGAGGGAATTTATGCTTTTGGAGCAAAGGTTGATGAGCGTAGCTGAGTATGAGGCTAAGTTCACCGAATTGTCGAGGTTTGCTCCGCACTTGGTTGCTACTGAGGACCTACGGGTCAGGAAGTTTGACATGGGCTTGAAGGCCTTTATTCGAGATCGAGTGTCCATTCTCCAGGTGGAGTCTTGGAGAGAGATAGTAGGGAAGGTGAAGATCGCCGAGAAGAATGCGGAAGACTTTATGAGAAGAAGAGACAGTGGCCTCGAAAAAAGCATGTCTCGGGATCAGTCTAGTGGTTCATCGTCCAAGAAGAGGACTAGGACAACACCGTACCAGTTCTCCCAGCCAATGCCGGCTCAGAGACCTTCTTTTGTGCCTTAGGCACCGCGCCCTACGACATCACAAGCTATGAGGGTTAAGCCTCCGACTTCCTCCGCATCACAGACTTTTGAGGAATGCGCCGTCTGTGGTCATCGGCACAAGACAAGGGATTGTCGAAGAATGTCAGGTGAATGCTTCCACTGTGGCAAGATGGGCCATATGATTCGAGATTGCCCACGTAAGCAGTCACAGACTGGGCCACAGGGAGTTCGGCCTCCAGGCAGGCAGACTTCTTTCCAGGGGTCTTAATCGTAGGCCTCTAGATCCGTGCCACCCACCCAACAGCCTCATCAGGCTAACCAAGGCAGGGTCTTTGCCATGACTAACAGAGACGCACAGGCATCTGATGATATTGTGCAAGGTACGCATAAGTTTGGTCTTGTTCTAATGTTGCCATGATGTGTGGTATATATGTATCCTGTGTGATGTTTTCCGATGCTTGTATCTATATGTATAGTTTGTGTGTATGGTTTATGTTATAACTTGGGTGATTAAAATTCTCAGGATCGTTACTAGTGAATGAGTGCTTAGCAAGGGTGTTAATCGATACGGGATCCACTCATTCATTCGTCTCACCTAGCTTTGCAAAAGGCTTTACATCTGAGCCGAGTAAGCTACCTCGGGAGTTGTCCATTTCGACCCCATTGGGCAAGTCTATAGAGACAGATAAAGTGTATCGGGGCAGTGTTGTGCAAGTTATGCAGCATGAGTTACCAGTAGACCTGATCATTCTGGGATTTCAGGATTGGGATTTCGACGTCATCCTAGGTATGGATTGGCTCTCAGCTTACCATGGGCACGTGGCGTGTTTCGAGAAGGTGGTGAATTTTAAACCTGCTGGGTTGAAGCCATTTCATTTCAGAGGACTTCAGAGGAGAGACATTGCTTGCTTTGCAGCTCTCAGTCTCGAGAAGGTGGAAGTGCAAGACTCCACATCCATGCCCGTTGTGTGTGAATATATAGATGTCTTTCCGGAGATCTTACCGGGATTACCTCCTGATCGAGCAATTGAGTTCGCGATTGAGTTGGCTCCAGGCATGGCGCCGATTTCTAGGGCTCCGTACAGGATGGCCCCTATTGAGCTAAAGGAGTTAAAGGGCCAGTTGGAAGAATTGCAAGGCCTTGGTTTCATTCAGCCAAATGTCTCACCTTGGGGAGCTCCGGTGCTCTTTGTGAAGAAGAAAGATGGGTCTATGCGTATGTGCATTGACTACCGGCAATTAAACAAGGTCACGATCAAGAATCGTTATCCATTGCCTCGGATAAATGACTTGTTTGATCAGTTGAAAGGTGCGAAGTTCTTTTCCAAGATTGACCTTCGATCTAGTTATCATCAGTTGAAGATCAAGAAGGAAGACATTCCGAAGACAGCGTTCAGGACTCGGTACGGCCATTACGAGTTTCTAGTCATGTCTTTTGGGCTGACTAACGCGCTAGCAGCATTTATGGATCTGATGAACCGGGTGTTCAGATCATCTCTCAATTAGTCTGTGATTGTGTTTGTAAATGATATCCTTGTGTATTCACAGTCACAGCATGATCACAAGAGAGATCTCCGCTTTGTATTGTAGACTCTTCGAGAGCATAGTCTGTATGATAAGTTGAGTAAGTGCGAGTTTTGGCTGAACAAGGTGTCCTTTCTTGGTCATGTAGTGTCTGCTGAAGGTATCTCAGTCGATCCTATAAAGATTGAGGTAGTGATGAATTGGGAAAGGCCGAAGAGTGTTACCGAGATTCGTAGTTTTCTTGGCCTGGCAGGATCCTACCGGAGGTTTGTGGAGGGAATTTCAAGCTTAGCCGCTCCACTTACCTATCTCACACAGAAGAACACTAAGTTCACTTGGAGTGACAAGTGTGAGGTGAGTTTCCAAAAGTTGAAGAAGAGGCTTACCACAGCTCCTGTCCTCACAGTTCCATCCAGAAGCGGTGGCTTCGAAGTCTATAGTGATGCCTCACTAGTTGGACTGGGATGTGTTTTGATGCAGCATAAACAGGTGGTTGCCTATGCTTCCCTTCAGTTAAAGGAGCATGAGCAAAACTACCCCACTCACGACTTAGAGCTTGCAGCCGTCGTGTTTGCACTGAAAATTTTGGCATCACTACCTCTACGGGGAAGAGTTCGTGGTGTTCATAGACCACAAGAGCTTGAAGTATCTCTTTCTCTAGAAGGAGTTGAATATGAGGCAGTGACAATGGATGGAGTTCATGAAGGACTACGATTGTTCTATCCAGTACCATCCGGGTAAGGCTAATGTGGTAGCCAATGCTCTTAGTAGGAAACCCTATGGGGTTATGGCTCACTTGAGAGTACAAGAGTGGAAGTTGTTGAATGATATGTGTAACTTAGACACTACTCTTAGACATGTCACCTACGGGCCGGTGATGTCCAACATTGTGGTTAGGCCACATATTCTGAACCGGATCAAAGAGTTGCAAGATTCGGATGTCAAATTGCTTGCTTACCGAGACAAGTCGGTTAGTGATGGCAGTCAGAAGTTCGCTTTGAATGGTGATGGTGCTATCACGTTCAAAGGTAGGTTGTGCGTTCCAACCGACACGGTGTTGAGGGGTGAGATTTTGGACGAGGCTCACCGATCCAAGTATACTGTTCATCTGAGAGGTACCAAGATGTATCAGAATCTGAAGAAGCACTACTGGTGGCGAAACATGAAGAGGGAAGTCGCCGAGTATGTTGCTAGACTTTGGTGTACCAGCAGGTGAAAGCCGAGCATCAGAGGCCGGCAGGTCTTTTACAGTCCCTCCCTATTTCGGAATGGAAATGGGAGAATATCTCGATGGATTTCATCGTGGGTTTGCCGCGAACGGCGAAGGGCTCCGATGCTATTTGGGTGATTATAGACAGATTGACTAAGTCTGCACATTTCCTTCCGTATCGGACTATGTTCAATGCAAATTAGTTAATAGCCCTGTATGTCAAGGAGGTGGTTCGTCTGCATGGTGTGCCAGTTTCTATCGTATCTGATCGAGATCGTAGGTTTACTTCCAGGTTCTGGAAAACTTTTCAGGATACTATGGGTTCTCGTATGGAATTCAGCACCGCCTTTCATCCTCAAACTGATAGGTAGACTGAACGGGTGAATCAGGTTGTGGAAGATATGCTCTGAGCTTGTATGCTAGACTTTCAGGGTAGTTGGGAGGAACAATTGCCGTTGGTTGAGTTTTCCTACAACAATAGTTATCAGGCAAGCATCCAGATGGCGCCTTTCGAAGTTCTGTATAGTCGCAGTTGCAGATCTCCGCTATACTGGGATGAAGTTGGTGAGAGGAAAGTTCTTGGTCCTGAGTTGATCGAGCGGACTGTAGAAAGGGTCAAAGTTATCCGGGAGCGATTGAAAACTGCTCAGGATAGGAAGAAGAGCTCTGTAGATACTCGCCGTAGAGATTTGGAATTCCGAGTTGGAGATCGGGTCTTTGTGAAGATTTTGCCAAGTCGGGGAATCATGCGATTCAGAAAGAAGGGAAAACTCAGTCCTAGGTACATAGGACCATTTGAGATCATCACGAGGGTTGGTGAGGTTGCTTACAAGGTAGCACTACTGCCTCACATAGCAGCGATCCATAATGTATTTCACATCTCTATGCTTGGGAAATACATTTTGGATCCGTCTCACGTCATTGCTCTTGATCCTGTGGAGATTAGAGAGGATCTCACGTTGGTTAAGCAACCAGTTCAGATTTTGGATTGTCATGAACAAGTATTGCGTACCAATACTATACCTTTAGTCCTTGTGAGATGGCAACATCATTCTACGGAAGATGCTACATGGGAACGAGAAGTCGATGTGAAGGAGAAGTACCCTCACTTGTTCGAGTAGTTTTCCTTGTTGGTTTTGTATTTTGGTTCTGGTATGTTTTGGGTGTCGTTCTAATTTCGAGGATAAAATTCTTGTAAGGGGGGAGGGATGTAGAGCCCCAAATCTTTATTGCACTAGGTGATAAATAGTGTGTGAATAGTGCTCAAGTGTGGTTTTGTGCACTAAGGGGCTTTATGTTAATATACGAGTTTGGATTTATGGCGTGCATGTTTCAATGGGCCTAGATATCACTAAGGAGCATGTATTAAGCACAAAAGAGTGTTAGAATGATATTGGAGGAGTTTCAAGCAATTGGAACAAGGTTTTACAACAAAACAAGGGATCACCGATCGCTCGGGCCATCCTCCGATCGACCGGTCAACTACCGATCGATCGAAGGTTATCGACTGGTTAACTTTTTCGTATGGGGAAATTTTCCAAAGAGGGTGTTTTCAACCGATCGCTCGGTAGAAACCACCGATCGACCGGTAAGCCACCGATCGCTCGGTCTGTACCACCGATCGATCGGTTATACGCAGATTTTCTTCATTAAGGATGTTTAAGACTTTAGCCACCACCTTTTGCCTATATAAAGGTTGGGTTCGTGCCTTAGGGTTTCAGAAACCCTTAGTGCATATTTTTGAGAGATTTTGAGAGAGAGAAGAAAGAGAGGAGCTTGGTGATTGTTCAAGCTTGTGGAAGATCAAGTTCTTCCATTATTTTTGCTGATTCTCAACCAAGAACTCACGGTTCTTGCTTGCTCAAGCTTTTGAAATCAAAATCTTTGATTTCACCAAGGTAGGTACACTCTACTACCAATCTTGCAATCCTACTAGTTGTTCAATATGATTCTTCATACTTTATGCTACATATATCTTGATTTGCTATGGTATGGAAGGATGTTATGCTATGTTGAATGTAAGTTATCATTACGGCGCACTCTAAGTGTTTGATGAAATACCTCTAAGGGATTTTGATGCTCAAATATGATTATTACCCTCATATGTTCATATGCTCGCATGTCTCACATGAATCGATGTTTTCCATGGATTTCTCAACGTACAAAAAGGTGTTTTTCACAAGAAGACTAGTAAGGCATGATTCTAAGTAACTCTATGATTTCTCTAAGATCGTTTCACAAGCTCTACAGATCATACTATGCTCACAAGGAACTCTATGATAAGCTCTAAGATCGTCTCACAAGCTCTACGGATCATAAATGTAACGCTCTAAGATCTCTAAGGATATGCTCTATGTTGTGCTCTATGGTATCTCCATGTCTCTACGGATCATAATCACTCTAAGTAACTCCATGAACTCATAAGAACTCACAAGGCTATGATTATCGCATGACTCACACGGTTACAGTTTTGGTTTTGGTTTCGAACCTCATTTTACATGTTATTTCAAGGTTTCCACGCTCTTACATGTTTTTACGGATTTCATCCTCTATGATTCGTATGCTCTATGCTTAATGCTTTATTGTTATTAGTTTGTATACGCTGAGTATTCCACGCTCAGCTGATATTTGTTATCATCGGCAGGTGCTCGGGCTCCGTTTGACATATGTGGCACGGAACCATGGTTAGAGGAAGAGTACTTCGACCCGGAGCCTTCCATGGATCATTATCAGAATGATGGTCTTATAGATAGGTGTCGAGACTTCAACTTTTGTTGATCGGCAAACTTAGAACTTTAAGATGTTATTTTGTGATGTGAGTGTGGAGTTTGTCCACTCCACTTTTGGGTTTCTCACATGTATATACTTTTGTTGGTTCATACTTGAACTGAGTTATAGGAGTATCGTTTTGCTTCTACTATGTTTAGTATTTTATTCCGCTATGCATTCTTTATCACTTCCACTCCACTAGATATATTTGTATTTCTGACAGGTCTTCATGTGTGCCTTATGTATTATACTGGAGGTATGATACGGCGGTCACAAGCCAATGTATCCCTAACTCCTAGGGGGTATTTTGGGTCGCGACATTTCTTGTGAGCCAGAGGCTAGTACCCGAACACCCCTGGGCTACCAACCTGCTTGACGTATGCTTGATTTTTGTTACTTGTTTAGTTTTCTTGTGAGCCAGAGGCTAGTACCCAAACACCCCTGGGCTACCAACCTCCTTGACGTATGCTTGATTTTAGTTACTTGTTTAGTTTTCTTGTGAGCTAGAGGCTAGTACCCGAACACCCCTGGGCTACCAACCTCCTTGACATGTAGTGTTTTCAGTTTTCTTGTGAGCCAGAGGCTAGCACCCGAACATCCCTAGGCTACCAACCTCCTTGACATGCAATTTTTTCTTGTTGATTTATTATATGCATATGCTCTTGAAAGCTCGGTTCATGCAAACATGCGTGCTCGTGTGTGTGCCATAGTGACAATCATGGGAATGCGGGTAACAAGAGAGATATTGCATCACAATTCAATTCATAGTATAAGCATATGAGAATTTGGGTAATCTACATGGCATTTGGTCAATTCATCATTCACAAGAACACATGCATAAGGCCTACTTCCATTTTCTTCATTTAAGTCATTTACTCATAGTTTTTGCATTTTGTCAAACACATAACATGCAACGGTTCCTTAGTAGTTCATCTTATTCTTTTTTAGTGCATATTTTCCATTAATCATCAAGGTAAGTTCGTTATTTGTAAAAAACTCATCCTCAATTTTCCATTTCACACACCACACACATCCATACGGCATCCAATCGCCACAACCATCATCCCATACACCTCCCTACCCTTTTTCTTATCTTGTTTATATTTAGTGAAGATGATACATTTCATAAGGAAGAAAACATACTATCAAGAGTCACATTTCACAATAGAAAACTAGGTTATTGCTATAGGGGAAGTTAGTAGGGTGTACTAACCTTGAATCAAGGCTTGATCTTGGTAGAAACCTTGATTGAAGCTCCAACTTGAAAGAAGAAAACTTTTGCTTGAAGGAAGCTTGGTGTGGGGAAGAAAACTCTTGCCAAAACACCGTAGGATCGCTGCCCTAGCTTGGAGAAACGAGCTCCACGAGTACTTGAGCCTTGAACTTGAAGAAAATGAAATTGAGACGAACTTAGCTAGGAAAGTGTTACTCATTAAGTATAGAAAAGTCCGGAGTGCTACATTCTAGCCCCCTTACAAAAATTTCATCCTCGAAATTTGGACGATATATACATGCACAAGACCATAACAATTACAAGGGAATGTCAAGGCCCAAAACAAATAACTGAGGATACTTTTCTCGCACTTCGGCTTCTCGTTCCCATGTAGCTTCCTCCCTTGAATGGTGTTGCCATCTTACCAAGACCAAGGGGATGGTCTTGTTGCACAAGATTTGATCTCGCCTGTCTAAGATCTACACCGGTTGCTCAACTAGTGTAAGATCCTCTCGGATTTCCACCAGATCAAGCTCTATTACATGGGAAGGGTCCGAGATGTACTTTCGGAGCATGGAGATGTGAAACACGTTGTGGACCGTCGCTATATGAGCGTGCAAAACAACACGGTAAGCTACCTCACCGACTCTAGTAATGATCTCGAACGGGCCCACATATCTCGGGCTAAGCTTGCCTCTTTTCCCAAATCTCATAACACCCTTGGTTGGTGAAATCTTGACAAAAACCAAGTCGCCAACTCAAAATTCAAGGTCTCTCCTTCGATTGTCGGTGTAGCTCTTTTGTCTATCCTGTGCAGTCTTCAAACTCTCCCGGATAAGCTTGACCCTATCCACGGTTTGTTCAATTAATTCGGGACCCAAATTTTTCTTTCTCCAACTTCATCCCAATACAGACGGGATCTACAACTCCTTCCGTACAAAGCTTCAAAAGGTGCCATTTGTATGCTTGCCTGATAACTATTGTTGTAGGCGAATTCCACCAAAGGTAGGTGATCTTCCCAACTTCCCTTAAAGTCTAGCATACATGCACGGAGCATGTCTTCGATAATCTGATTCACTCACTCAGTTTGCCCATCCGTCTGTGGGTGGAAAGCCGTGCTAAAGTCCAACCGGGAACCCATGGCACTCTGAAAGCTCTTCCAGAACCTGGAAGTGAACCGAGGATCTCTATCCGACATAATGCTCACTGGTACCCCGTGCAACCGAACTATTTCCTTGATGTACAGCGCCGCTAACTAATTTGAGTTGAATGTAGTCCGATACAGTAAGAAATGGGCGGACTTCGTCAGTCTGTCGACCACAACCCATATAGCATCACAGTTTCTAGCCGTCTTTGGCAACCCCACAACGAAGTCCATAGAGATGTGCTCCCATTTCCACTTAGGGATAGGGAAAGACTGTAAAAGTCCAGCCAGTCTCCCGTGTTCGGCTTTGACTTGTTGGCACATCAAGCATTTAGACACATACTCCGCTATTTCTCGCTTCATGTTCCGCCACAAAAAATGCTTCTTCAAGTCCCTATACATTTTGGTACCCCCGGGGTAAACGGTGTACTTGGACCAGTGAACCTTGTACAAGATTTCTCGTTTAAGCTTCTTATCGGTTGGGACACATACTCTTCCCTTGAAAGTGATAATTTCATCGTCCCTGATCCAAACTGTGCTTTACAGGTTCAAATTGTTTTGGCCATATCTTTTGACTCGTTCGTCGGATTTTGACGATTCAACTTGCGTTGGATTCGTCTATTGAAATCAAATATTCCTGACATTTCAAAAATTTCAATTTCTCCCTTATTTATTAATTAGACTACGTGGAAGGCCAATTGGCTACGAAATTGTTATTCATTAAGTATAGAAAAGTCCGGGGTGCTATAGCAGTGAAGCACATTATAAAGTACCTGAAAAGGACTAGGGATTATGTGCTTACCTTTCAATCAGAAGATTTAGTTGGACTAGGTTATACTGATTCCGATTTCCAATCTGATCCCGATAATAGAGCTTCCACATCTGTGTATGTGTTGACACTGGGTGGTGCTGCTGTCAGTTGGTGCAACATAAAGTAGAAGAGTATTGCTGACTCCAACACAGAAGCAGAATATATTACAGCTTCAGAAGTAGTAAAAGAAGCAGTCTGGTTCAGAAGGTTTTTGCAAGAGCTAGAAAATGTTCCTTTAGCACTCAGACCTATCACTCTCTTCTGTGATAGTAACGGTGTAGTAGCCCATAGCAAAGAACCTAGGAACCACAAAATGATGAAACATGTGGAGTAGAAGTATCATCTCATTTAGGGGATCATTAACAGGCAAGATGTAGTGGTTACAAAGATTAGGTCTCAATTTAATGTTGCAAACCCGATGACTAAGGCTTTACCAGATAAAGTTTTTGTAACACACTTAGACAATATGGGATTGAAATCTATGGCACAGTGACTTTTAGGGCAAGTGGGAGATTGTTGGACATGATGCCCAGAAAATTCATTTAGATTGTTAGAACCTTATTCATTTGATTAATAAATGCTTCTTCTTGATCTATTGTGTATTCATTATGGGTAATTGACCATGATAATGAGATGATCTATACGATATGAGATATCGATAAAGGTCCATAGGATATATTGTAGGAAAGTTATGTGATTAGATTATCACAGGTAGATATAACTTTCCGGTTCCTTATACCTTATATAGTCACAGCTGTGGGTGAAGCTGGGCACTTCACTTATATGGCTGCCAGAATGCTAAGATGTTCTCAATAGTTGAGATGTAGTTATATCTCGAACTATTGTAGTAGAGACTACACATCAGCATATGGATGCTTAAATGTACACTGACTGATTGCATTGAATGAGAGACCTCTTACATAAACATACTATCAGATAATTGCTCTATCATTCACATTAAACGATTTCGATGATCCTTAGATCTGATGAGTTCATGTATGACTGGGCAATGATCTGACTATTTTGATTCCACCAACGTATTTTCTAACTTAGGGAATACAATACAGTAATAGTTGGATAGTCAGAAAGTTGTTCAAGTCATGATGAATTTCAATCAAGAAATTCATGCTCATTAATTTGAGAGATTATCCAAATTCCGGGTAAGACAGTTGATTAAGTTCAAATCCTACACAGGTGATTTTGAAAACAAAATAAGTTTTGAAATATACTTTTATTAAAAGGTATTATACTTATAAAATGATTTTTTCAAAATGTTTTTCATGAGAAATTGTTTCTCATGGCTTAATCATAAGTCTTGGAAACACAGATGATTTGCAATGGGCTATGGGTTAGATAGTATGTCAATCTCGAAGGCTCATTAGGGATAATGTATTTGGAAGGTTAAATCAAATTTAAAAGTTCATGAGGTGGGATCCGAAATGATTAATGTTCATACACTGGGATTCAATTGCAATATGGATATCTCACGTCACTTGCAATTCCGATGTAATTCCCATTTAGGGTCAATGGGATAACATTGGATAAGCCAGGGTAAGAATGTCCCAGAGCAATCTGTAGAGCCCCAGACCTTTTCATGCTTAATACATGACACTTTCGTTGTCATTTTCCCTTTTTAAGAGGTATAATTAATAAATAAGGAAGAAATTGGAAATTTCGAACTGTCAGAAATGTTCCTTTTCGAAGTACGAACACAACGCAAGTTGAATCGTCAAAATCGGATGAACGAATCAAAAGATATGGCCAAAACAGTCTGAACCTGTAGGCAAACGTAGCTCGGTTAGGCGCTAAAGACGTAGCTCGGTTATGTGCTAAGGACGTACTCTGATAACGTATACGTTGTGCATCCGTTGTACAACAGACAACGGGTACGTCGTGCAGCTCCACGGGCACGCTGTACATAAGACAACGGACAACGTGTTTGGTACTATTCACAACGGACAACGTGGTTGATACTATTCACAACGGACAACGTGTTTGGTAATATTCACAACGGACAACGTGGTTGATACTATTCACAACGGACAACGTTTTTGGTCTTATTCACAACGGACAACGTGGTTGATACTATTCACAACGGACAACGTGTTTGGTACTATTCACAATGGACAACGTGGTTGATACTATTCACAACGGACGACGTGTTTGGCACTGTTCACAGCACCACGAGTTGGCACTGTTCACAGCACCACGAGTTCGACACTCGTGTTTTTACAGAAATTTAGTAAGGGTGTTATGGTCTTTTGTCAGTTCACTCTTACCTTAAGAGTTTAACCCGAGTCTTTAGGGCTCATTCTCAACACTTAGAGAGTTTGAGAGAATAGGAGAAAGGGGAGAAGGCGATTCCAACCTAGGGTTTCCATTTTGGAGAGAAATCAAAGGGTTCGAAACCCTAGGTCAACCTCGAGCCCGTTTTCTTCAAGATTTCGGTTCAGTCATTGTGGAGCTCGCGATCCAAGCTAGGGTAGCAACTCACAGTCATTTGGAAAGAGGGTTTCTTCCTCATTCCTTCGAGGTCGGTACTTCTTACTACCCTCCTAGTTATAGTTCTTCTTTCCCCTTCATTTCTCTTTATTTTCTTTATTTACACATGTATTATGAGATGGGTTGTGAATGGTGAATGGGAATGGTGAATGGAGATGGAATGGGCGATTGGATGCCAATGGTTGTGCGTGATGAACAAATGGGGAAGGGCATTGTTCCAATAATGAACATACATGTATGATTTGAGTAAAACCCATCTAGAAAAGCATATTGTAGGGTAAATCCATAATGAACACACCATGTTTGATGAAATGCCAAGGTGAATAAAGTGAACTGTGAATTAGGAAATGCATACCTAAGAAATTCTGAATATTGCTAGGGCCTATGATAGTGTGTTTCCTGCTTTCCCTAAATGCTATGAATATTGAATTGCTCAATCTTTGATACTATATGTGTTGTGAAATTACCCAAATGTCATCTTTAAATTTGAATGCAAGTATTTACTCGGTTCCCACGAGCACGGCATGCATGGCATGATTTATCGAGGTTTTCAAGAACATGGTTAGAGGTGGGACATATCCTACGATATGTTTTACCTCGCTTTTCACAAGAAGACAAGAACCAACATTCCACGAGGGGTCTCCCCTCACTCACAAGTGCATATCATGAAGAAGGGTCTCCCTTCCCTCGCAAGTACATACATATCATGAAGAAGGGTCTCCCTTCCCTCGCAAGTGCATTGCATAAAGAAGGGTCTCCCTTCCCTCTCAAGGCATCTCACAAGTGCATCTCACAAGTTACATGATTACAAGCAAGCATGCATGACATGACACGACATACAAGAATCAAGCAAGATAGGCAAGACAAGCTTTCAAGTACGAAAAGATATTTCAAGTCAAGTCAAGTGCACGATGTTTTTCAAGAGGATTTATCAGCTTTCTACGAATTACAAGCATGATTATAAACTGCTTTACTTCCTTGTATGATATAAATTGTTTCCGTTTGACATATATGAATTGCTCCTGATCATGTATTGCCATTTCTATGCTATAATTGTTGGTTAGTATTTAGTACCCGCTGAGTATTCCATGCTCAGCCGTACTTCTTATGTCGGCAGGTTCTGAGGGAGTTGCTGCTCTATTTGATGTTTGTGCTCCTGGTCCATGGGTGGAAGAGGAGTACGTTGAGGAGCCTTTGGAGGAACCTCCCATAGAGGGTTATTAGTAGGTGGTGTTAGATTCTGAGTGGATAGCTGTGGGGGAGATGAGAGTTATACCTTCATGTATTTTGGCGGGTCTGTCCGCACTTTCTTTTGGTTACTTTTTGTATAAACTTGGATTTCCATATGTATATACATAGAGGTTTGGTAGACTTCCGCTGTGCTTTATGGTTATGTTTCTGCTATAGTGTCCTCTATTGTATATGCTCTGTAGGTTTTGCAGGTTGGTTTGTCAAGCAAGTCATGATTAGTCGTCCAAAGTTCACTCTAACTCCTAGGGTGGGTTTTGGGTCGCGACAGAAGTGGTATCAGAGCTTAGGCTTTAGGTCTCTAGGGTCACTTAGAATCTTATACCACGGCTTGACAAGAGCATATGTTAGGAAACAAATTAGGAAGGAAGTAAGTCGGAAGAGAGTCTTGATCCAAGTGTAAGACTAAACTTTAGTCTTAGTCAAAATGGTTGTTTCGACCAAGTACGAGTCCTAGGTACGCTAGAACACTAAAGTATAAGTATAATGTGATGAAGACTCTGATGACTTGATGTGATGTATGTTAGTATTATACAACTAATACAAATTGAATTATTGTGAAACGACATTGAAATAAACTGTGGTTTCAAGTGAGACTCATGTGATGCTATTGTGCTCAGGACTTTAGTCATGAGACGGGGCACGCGGGGTCGTGGACCACACACCAGAGCTTCATCTTCTTCCAGAGATGAGGATGAGCAGCCGGACCTCTCTCAGGTCTTAGGCTCTATTGCTGAGACACTCGCCATACTGGCGGCTCGGCAAGCTATACCATCATCGGCGGCAACTGCTCCACCGCCCGCAGCTCCAGTACATCGCACCGCTGGAGTTGAGGCATTCAGGAGATTGAGGCCTCCACCATTCCATGGGAGTGTGGACCCTCTTGCTGCGGAGGCATGGATCCTCCAGATGGAGAAGATCTTTGTGGTCCTCTCGCCTACAGAGGAGGAGAAAGTAGCATGGGCAGCTTTAATGCTAGAGGGTGAAGCCCACCATTGGTGGTTGTCCGCATTGAGGACGAGAGATTTGACCATGCAGGGTCTACCTTGGACTTGGGAGGAGTTCAAGGATACTTTTTACAAGAAGTATTTTCCGATTGGAGCACGGGAAAAGAAAGAGAGAGAATTCATCAACCTCGAGCAAGGTTTGATGTCGGTGGCACAATACGAGGCCAAGTTCTCGGAGTTGTCAAGATTTGCGCCTCATATGGTTGCTACTAAGGCAATGAAGGCGAGAAGATTTGAGCAAGGGCTCAATGATGTGATTATGGAGAAGGTTTCCGTTTTCAGGCAAGCTACCTACCCTGAGGTAGTAGACAAGGCCTTATTGGTCGAGGCCAATTCAGAGACAGTGTCCAAGAAGAGGGAGTTGGCGAGAGGCCAATCCAGTGGTCCAGCACCTCTAGAGTGGCGGGCCCGGACGGGTCCTTATCAGTATGCATGGCCAACACCACCGATGAGGCCATCTTATGTGCCTCCAGCTCCCCGGCAGTATGTGCCTCAGGCACTGAGACCTCAGGCTCTTCCGGCCCCACGGCCTATTGCACCTCAGACGATGAGGTATGCTCCACCTCCGGCCCCTCCGACTTATGCACACGAGGTCTGCACTTCATACGGCCGAAGGCACCCGGCAGGAGATTGCCGAAGAGCATCGGGAGTATGTTTTCATTGTGGTCGCCAGGGCCATATGATCAGGGATTGCCCCAGTCGGCATTTACCGGGCCAGTCTCAGGGGATTAGTCCACCAGCACGCCCAGCAGGATCATATCAGGCATCATCTCAGACTACCCGGTCTACGCCTCAGTCTCGCCAGGCAAACCAGGGGCGAGTTTTTACCTTGACAGAGGGTGATGCACTTGCATCTGACGATGTAGTGCAAGGTACGCGTTTGAAGTTATTTTCTTTATTCGTGATTGTTATGTTATGCTATATTCTTTGTGTACGTACTTGGCATGTTATATATATGTATATATACCTACATGTATACACTGTTGATGCATGGATTAACTCCGCTAGTTAAAATTTCAAGAACCCTACTAGTCAATGAGTATTTGGCACGAGTATTGATTGATACAGGGTCTACTCATTCGTTTGTCTCGCCGAGTTTTTCAGAAGGCTTTTCCGTAGAGCCAAGTCAGCTAGAACCGGAGTTAGCCATTTCGACTCCTCTCGGCAAAACAGTATTGGCAGATAAAGTGTATAGAAATAGTGTGGTCCAAGTTGGAAGCCACGAGTTGGCGGTTGATCTCATCGTCCTTGGATTCCAAGACTTTGATGTTATATTGGGAATGGATTGGTTAGCAGCACATCATGGGCATGTAGCTTGCTTTGAGAAAATGGTACTCTTCAAGCCAGTGGAAGGAAAACCATTCCACTTCCGCGGGTTGAAAAGGAGATTTATTGCTCGTTTTACGGCATTGAGCTTAGCTAACCCCGAGGCAAAGGACTCATCGACTATTCCGGTTGTGAGTGAGTTCCTGGATGTATTTCCAGAGGAGTTGCCGGGATTGCCCCCAGATAGGGAGATTGAGTTTGTGATCGAGCTTGCACCAGGCACAGCTCCTGTTTTCAGGGCTCCATATAGAATGGCCCCTATTGAACTCAAAGAGTTAAAGACCCAGTTGGAAGAATTACAAGGTCTTGGTTTCATTCGACCAAGTGTCTCAACGTGGGGTGCCCCGGTGTTGTTTGTTAAGAAGAAAGACGGCTCGATGCGGATGTGCGTCGATTACAGGCAATTGAACAAAGTCACTATAAAGAATAGGTATCCCTTGCCTAGGATTGATGACTTGTTCGATCAGTTGAAGGGAGCGAGATTTTTCTCGAAGATAGACCTTCGATCGGGTTATCACCAGTTAAAGATTAAGGCGGAAGATGTTCCCAAAACTGCTTTCAGGACTCGGTATGGACACTACGAGTTCTTGGTGATGCCTTTTGGACTCACGAACTCGCCGGCAGCCTTTATGGATTTGATGAACCGGATGTTCCGGCCATATCTTGATAGGTGCGTGATTGTATTTGTTGATGACATTTTGGTCTATTCCCAGACACGGGAAGATCACACACGCGACCTATGCCTTGCTTTGGAAATGCTAAGAGAGCACAAGCTATACGCCAAACTTAGCAAGTGTGAGTTTTGGTTGGAAGAGGTGGCATTCCTAGGCCACGTTGTTTCTGCAGAAGGTATCTCGGTAGATCCAAAGAAGATCGAAGCAATTATGAGTTGGGCGAGGCCCAAGAGTGTTACCGAGATATGCAGCTTTCTTGGGTTGGCAGGCTACTACAGGAGATTCGTAGAGGGTTTCTCTAGCCTTGCAGCACCGCTCACTTACCTGACAAGGAAGAACGCCAAGTTTGTATGGAGTGATAAGTGCGAAATCAGTTTCACGGAACTGAAGAAGAGGCTTACTACAGCCCCTGTCCTTACTGTGCCATCTGGACCTTATGGGTATGAAGTGTATAGTGATGCCTCACACGTTGGACTAGGGTGTGTACTCTTGCAGCACAAGAAAGTCATTGCCTATGCATCAAGGCAATTGAAGGAGCATGAGAAGAATTATCCCACGCACGACTTAGAGCTTGCGGCGGTCGTGTTTGCACTTAAGATTTGGCGTCATTACCTTTATGGGGTGGAGTTCTATGTGTTCACTGATCACAAGAGTCTCAAGTATCTCTTTTCCCAAAAGGAGCTGAATCTAAGGCAACGGCGTTGGATGGAATTTTTGAAGGATTATGACTGTACCATTCAATACCACCCGGGTAAAGCAAATGTAGTGGCTGATGCTTTGAGTAGAAGACCTCAAGGGTCGTTAGCACACATGTTGGTTCAAGAATGTAAACTACTAGAAGATTTGGCAAATCTGGACATCAATGTGAATAACTCTGTCCGTGGTCCTACCTTGGCAAATGTTACGGTTCGGCCGTACATTATAGATTTGATCCAAGAATATCAAGCCACAGATGCTGAATTGTTGGCTTATCGGGACAAGGAAGTTGCTAAGGGTAATGAGGACTTCTCTCTCACTAGCCGAGGTGCTATCACATTCAAGGGAAGGCTGTGTGTTCCAGCCAATGAAAATCTTCGGAGAGAGATTATGGATGAAGCACACCGTTCGAAGTACACAGTGCATCCAGGGGGTACGAAGATGTACCGGAACCTCAAGAGTCACTTTTGGTGGCGGAATATGAAGAGGGATGTTTCGGAATATGTAGCACGATGCCTAGTGTGCCAACAGGTGAAGGCAGAGCACATGCGGCCGGCAGGTCTATTGCATTCTCTTCCTATTCCCGAATGGAAATGGGAGAACATATCCATGGATTTCATAGTTGGCTTGCCAAGGACGGCAAGGGGCTCAGATGCGATATGGGTAGTAGTGGATCGTTTGACAAAGTCCGCTCATTTCTTACCCTACCAAACCACTTTCAACTCAAGTCAGTTGGCTGCACTGTACATCAAGGAAGTAGTTAGATTGCACGGAGTGCCTGTTAGTATCGTGTCAGATCGGGATCCAAGATTTACATCAAGATTTTGGAAAAGTTTCCAAGAGGCTATGGGTTCCCGACTTGATTTCAGCACCGCTTTTCATCCACAGATGGATGGACAAACCGAGAGAGTGAACCAAGTCATTGAAGATATGCTTCGGGCTTGTATGTTGGATTTCAGAGGCAGTTGGGAAGAACACTTGCCTTTGGTTGAATTTGCCTATAATAACAGCTATCAGGCAAGTATCCAAATGGCACCATTTGAGGCCTTGTATGGGCGAAGTTGTAGGTCTCCTCTCTATTGGGATGAGGTAGGAGAAAGGAAAATACTTGGTCCGGAGTTGATTGAGCAAACTGCAAACACAGTTAAGATCATTCGGGATCGATTGAAAGCCGCTCAAGATCGCCAGAAAAGCTATTCGGACACACGCCGTAGGGACTTGGAATTTCAAGTAGGGGATCAAGTCTTTGTGAAAGTATCTCCTAGCAAGGGGATCATGAGATTTGGCAAGCGAGGCAAGCTCAGTCCTCGGTATGTTGGGCCTTTTGAGATTATCACACGAGTTGGTGAGGTTGCTTACAGGGTAGCTCTCCTACCTCATATGGCTGCAGTTCATAACGTCTTCCATGTGTCTATGCTTCGGAAGTACATTACGGATCCTTCGCATGTCATAGACTTGGAACCGTTGGAGATTCGAGAGGATCTCACCTTGATTGAAAAGCCGGTTCAGATTTTGGATAGAAGAGATCAGGTGCTTCGCAACAAGACAATCCCTTTGGTTCTTGTGCAATGGCAACACCATGCTCGGGAAGAAGCTACATGGGAGCGTGAAGCCGAAGTCAAAGCAAAGTACCCAGAATTAATTGAATGAGTTTTTGGAATGAGTTTGTATATGACTGTAATTTCCTTTTTCATTTGTAATACAAGTAGTGTCTGAATTTCAAGGACGAAATTTCTGTAAGGGGGGGAGGATGTAGAGCCCCAGACCTTTTCATGCTTAATACATGACACTTTCGTTGTCATTTTCCCTTTTTAAGAGGTATAATTAATAAATAAGGAAGAAATTGGAAATTTCGAAACATCAGAAATGTTCCTTTTCGAAGTACGAACACAACGTAAGTTGAATCGTCAAAATCGGATGAACGAGTCAAAAGATATGGCCAAAACAGTCTGAACCTGTAGGCAAACGTAGCTCGGTTAGGCGCTAAGGACGTAGCTCGGTTATGCGCTAAGGACGTACTCTGATAACGTATACGTTGTGCATCCGTTGTGCAATAGACAACGGGTACGTCGTGCAGCTCACAACGGGTACGTTGTACAGCACCACGGGCACGTTGTACATAAGACAACGGACAACGTGTTTGGTACTATTCACAACGGACAACGTGGTTTATACTATTCACAATGGACAACGTGTTTGGTACTATTCACAATGGACAACGTGGTTGATTGTCACGCCCCAAAATACCCCCTAGGAGTTAAGGGATACTTTAGAGGTGACTACGTGTACCTGTCAAACCATCCTGTAATGCAAGAGGCTAAACATAATATAATATACTGATAATCAGAGCGCGGAAACTAAACATAAGTGCGGAAGCATAAGCCAACTTTTTTCTTTTCTTCTATTACTCCATATAGTATTCCAAGTTAACATATACCAAATACAATCAAAGTAAAGGTGGACATGCCCACCTATCAAAATACAAAAAAAGAACTCTCTAACCCTCTCCTCTCAACAGTAGTCGAGGTATGGCCACACATCCAAGTCCCCATCCTCCTGAGACTGCCATGGGATAGGTGGCTCCCTCTCCTCTACATACTCCTCCTCGACCCAAGGCTCGGGGTCGAGGACATCCACAGTACCTGCCGACATAAAAGTACGGCTGAGCATGGAATACTCAGCGAGTACAAACTACTAGCTAACCATAACAATAGCGAAAGCATAACAACAGTGAGCACTACAAGATATTAATTTAAAGCAATAGTGAAAGCATAAGATACATAGCCATATCTTGACATGCGTGTATGAATGCAAAAACCTCGGTAAAACTCATGTCTCGGAAACCTTTTTCGTGTCTCGGTCAAATCATGTATGTGTGTCGTGTCTTGTCTTGTATTTCATGTCTTGATTTGTTCTTGACTTGTATACTTGTGAGCCAGAGGCTAGCACCCTTCCTTAGGCTACCAACCTCTTTGTCATGTTCTTGTTCCACTTCTCTTGTGAGCCAGAGGCTAGTACCCTTCCTAGGGCTACCAACCTCCTTGTCATGTTCTTGTTTCATTTTTCTTGTGAGCCAGAGGCTAGCACCCTTCCTGGGCTACCAACCTCCTTGTCATGTTCTTGATTCATTTCACTTGTGAGCCAGAGGCTAGCACCCTTCCTGGGCTACCAACCTCCTTGTCATGTTCTTGATTCATTTCTCTTGTGAGCCAGAGGCTAGCACCCTTCCTGGGCTACCAACCTCCTTGCACCCTTCCTGGGCTACCAACCTCCTTGTCATGTTCTTGATTCATTTCTCTTGTGAGCCAGAGGCTAGCACCCTTCCTGGGCTACCAACCTCCTTGTCATGTTCTTGATTCATTTCACTTGTGAGCCAGAGGCTAGCACCCTTCCTGGGCTACCAACCTCCTTGTCATGTTCTTGATTCATTTCACTTGTGAGCCAGAGGCTAGCACCCTTCCTGGGCTACCAACTTCCTTGTCATGTTCTCTCTTGCATTTCATATACAAATACAATCTTGAAAAAAAACCCGGTTTCATGCATGCATGTGTGGTGTGTGTAACACTTGTAATATCATGATGACAATGTGACATGAAGAGTAGTGTATAGCAATTCAATCCACAGTACAACCATATAGGAATTTGAGTAATCTACGTGACATTTGAATAGTTCATCCTTCATAAGAACACATGCATAAGGTCTACTTTCATTTTCTTCATTTATGTCATTTATTCCTAGTTTAGGCATTTTGTCAAACACATAGCATGCAAGGTTCCTTAATGGTTCATCTTCTTCTTTTTAGTGCCTACTTTCCATCCAAAAATCAAGGTATGTTCATTATTGGTAAAGTACCCATCCACCATTTCCATCACAAACATCACCCAACATACACCTCGGCATCCAATCGCCACCTCAACACCCACACACATCCATACCTTTTTCTTATCTTATTTAGGTTCATTGGAGATGATACATTTCATATGGGAGGCAAACATAATAGCATAAATCACATTTCATAAGGAAAACCTAGATTTATTGCTAGGGTAAGTTAGTAGGGTGTACTAACCTTGAATCAAGGCTTGATCCTTAGTAGAAACCTTGATTGAAGCTCCAACTTGCAAGAAGAAAGATCCTTGCTTGAAGAAGGCTTAGTGTGGGGAAAACAACCTTGAAGTTGCCGTAGAAAACGCTGCCCTACCTTGGAGAAGGAGTCCCACACGAACTTGAGGTTGGATTTTCGAAATCCAAGCTTTTAGGGATGCTCTTGGGGTGCTTAAACCATTGATCTTACTCTCAAATGGAAAGGGGGTTTTGGAACCCTAGTTTCTTCTCCCTCTCTCTCAAATATCCCTAAGTGTTGTAAGTGAGGCCTCAAAGGGTCGAGCAAACCCTTATGGGTAAGGGTTTAACACCCAAAAGACGAAAACGCTCTTACTGAATTTTCTGAAAAACACGAAGACCGAGCGATCGGTGGTTATGACCGATCGATCGGTTGCCTACCGAGCGATCGGTGTTTATGACCGAGCGACCGGTCAAAAACTCACTCTCTGGAAAATTTCCCCATACAAACTTTCTGACCGCGCGATAGCTACCGATCGATCGGTTATGGACCGATCGATCGCTGACTGGACCGAGCGATCGGTCCTCTGTATGTCTGGACTGTTTTGACCATATCTTTTGACTCGCTCGTCGGATTTCGACGATTCAACTTGCGTTGGGTTCGTCTTTCGAAAACGCACATTTCTGACGTTTCGAAATTTCCAATTTCTCTCTTATTTATTAATTAGACTACGAAAACGGCCAATTAGCTATGAAAGTGCCATTCATTAAAGATGAAAAAATCCGGGGTGCTACATTCTCCCCCCCTTACAAAAATTTCGTCCTCGAAATTTGGACAATGCGTGCTTTACAAATTTAACAACTTAGCATAACAATTCGAAACAAAATTACAAGTTATACCTAAAATCATTCAAACAACTCGGGGTACTTCGCCTTGACTTCGGCCTCACGTTCCCATGTAGCCTCTTCTCGAGCGTGATGTTGCCATTGCACGAGAACTAGCGGAATAGTCTTGTTGCGAAGTACTTGGTCTCTTCGATCCAAAATATGAACCGGCTTCTCAACCAAAGTGAGATCCTCTCGAATCTCAACCGGATCAAGCTCGATGACGTGAGAAGGATCCGGGATGTACTTCCGAAGCTGGGAGATATGAAACACGTTGTGGACCGCCGCCATGTGAGCGGGCAAAGCAACACGGTAAGCCACCTCGCCAACTCGAGTAATGATCTCGAACGGACCCACATATCTCGGGCTAAGCTTGCCTCTCTTCCCGAATCGCATAACACCTTTGGTCGGTGAAATCCTTACAAACACAAAATCACCGACTCGGAATTCAAGATCCCTCCTTCGGTTGTCGGCATAGCTTTTCTGTCTATCTTGTGCGGTCTTCAACCTCTCCCGGATAAGCTTGACCCTATCCGCGGTTTGTTCAATTAACTCGGGGCCCAAAATCTTTCTTTCTCCCACTTCATCCCAATACAACGGGGATCTACAACTTCTTCCGTACAAAGCCTCGAAAGGCGCCATTTGTATGCTTTCTTGATAACTATTGTTGTAAGCGAATTCCACCAAAGGTAGGTGATCTTCCCAGCTTCCCTTGAAGTCTAGCATACATGCTCAGAGCATATCTTCAATAACCTGATTCACCCTCTCGGTTTGCCCGTCGGTCTGTGGGTGGAAAGCTGTGCTAAAGTCTAATCGGGAGCCCATTGCACCTTGAAAACTTTTCCAAAACCTGGATGTGAATCTTGGGTCTCTATCCGACACAATACTCACTGGCACCCCGTGTAATCGGACTATTTCCTTGATGTATAGCTCCGCTAACTGATTGGAGTTGAATGTAGTCCGGTACGGTAAGAAATGAGCGGACTTCGTGAGTCTATCAACAACTACCCATATAGCATCAGTCTTCCTAACCGTCTTCGGCAACCCCACGATAAAGTCCATAGAGATATGTTCCCATTTCCACTCGGGAATAGGGAGGGACTGCAAAAGTCCAGCCGGTCTCCTGTGTTCGGCTTTGACTTGTTGGCACACCAAGCATTTAGACACATACTCCGCTATTTCTCGCTTCATGTTCCGCCACCAAAAATGCTTCTTCAAGTCCCTATACATTTTGGTACCCCTGGGGTGAACGGTGTACTTGGACCGGTGAGCCTCGTACAAGATTTCTCGCTTAAGCTTCTCATCGGCTGGGACACATACTCTTCCCTTGAAAGTGATAATTCCATCTTCCCTCGCCGTAAAGTCCTTACTGCCACTTTTAACTGACTTGTCTCGGCAAGAAAGTAGTTCAGCATCCATTTCCTGCAACTCCTGGATCATGCTCAACATAAATGGCCTAACTGTGATGCTAGCCATTACCGGCCCATAGGTAGGGAGACTAAAACTGATGTCGAGGTTGGATGCATCCTCCAGCAATCTCCACTCCTTCAGCATCATATGCGCCAAAAGTCCAGTAGGCTTCCGGCTAAGAGCATCGGCTACTACATTTGCCTTGCCCGGGTGGTATTGAATGGAGCACTCATAGTCCTTCAAAAATTCTACCCATCTTCTTTGCCTCAGGTTCAACTCTTTCTGGGAAAACAAATACTTAAGGCTTTTATGATCTGTGAATACCTCAAATTGTTCCCCATAAAGATAATGTCGCCAAATCTTCAATGCAAACACAACTGCGGCGAGTTCTAAGTCGTGAGTGGGGTAATTCTTTTCATGCTCCTTCAATTGTCTTGATGCGTAGGCAATGACTTTCTTATGCTGCATAAGGACACACCCAAGTCCGATATGCGAAGCATCGCTATATACCTCATAACCACCATGTCCGGATGGCACAGTAAGGACAGGGGCTGTGGTGAGGCGTTTCTTCAACTCTTGGAAACTTACTTCACATCGGTCACTCCAACTGAACTTTGCATTTTTCCTTGTCAAGTAGGTGAGAGGTGCAGCCAGACTGGAGAATCCCTCCACAAATCTCCGGTAGTAGCCTGCCAATCCGAGGAAACTACGTATCTCCGTAACGCTCTTGGGCCTCTCCCAACTCATGACTGCCTCAACCTTGGCTGGATCTACAGAAATACCCTCGGCCGACACCACGTGTCCAAGAAATGCGACTTTCTCTAGCCAGAACTCGCACTTACTCAATTTGGCATATAGCCTATGCTCTCTCAACATCTCCAGAGCAAGACGGAGGTCTCGTGCGTGATCTTCCCGTGTCTGGGAATACACCAAAATGTCATCAATGAATGCAATCACGCATCGATCCAAGTAAGATCGGAACACCCGGTTCATCAAATCCATGAATGCCGCCGGTGCATTCGTCAGCCCAAAAGGCATGACAAGGAACTCGTAATGCCCATACCGAGTCCTGAAAGCCGTCTTCTGAACATCTTCCGCCTTGATCCTTAATTGGTGATACCCCGATCTAAGATCAATTTTGGAGAAGAATCTCGCTCCCTTCAGTTGGTCAAATAAGTCGTCTATCCTTGGCAAGGGATAACGATTCTTGATAGTTACCTTGTTCAACTGACGGTAGTCTATACACATCCTCATAGACCCGTCCTTCTTCTTCACAAAGAGAACCGGAGCTCCCCACGGCGAGACACTTGGTTGGATGAAACCAAGTTGTTGTAACTCCTCAATCTGCTTCTTTAATTCTTCAAGCTCTATAGGGGCCATTCTATATGGTGCCCTTGAAATCGGAGCGGTACCCGGAGCAAGCTCTATAGCGAATTCAATCTCTCTATCAGGAGGTAATCCGGGAAGTTCTTCCGGGAACACATCTAAGAACTCACTCACAACTGGAATAGCCGATGAGTTTTGTGCTTCTGGGTGTGCTATACTCAAGGCTGCGAGGCGAGCAATGTCCCTCTCTCTTAATCCTCGGAAGTGAAAAGGCTTACCCCCTTCCTGCTTGAAATTCACCATCTTTTCAAAACACGCAACATGCCCGTGATGGCTTGCCAACCAATCCATACCAAGAATGACGTCAAAGTCTAAATCTTGGAAACCCAGGACGATAAGGTCGGCTAACAATTCATTCTCCCCCACTTGAACCACACTATCCCTGAATACCTTATCCGTATCAACCGACTTGCCGAGTGGAGTTGCAATGGTCAACTCCCGTTCCAACGGAGTAGCCTCAGTCGAAAAGCCCTTTGCAAAACTTGGGGAGACAAAAGAGTGAGTAGATCCTGTGTCTATCAACACTTGAGCGAGACACTCGTTCACTAATAAAGCGCCGTGCACGACATCGTCGGATGCACGTGCGTCTCTCTCCGATAGAGCAAAAACTCGACCCTGAGTGGCTGGGCGAGGAGGCCGGGCAGACTGTGAGGCCCTCGAAGCCTGAGAAGAGCTAGGCTGAGATGTCTGCCTAATCGGGGGCCTGCTCCCTGAAGACTGAGCTGGCAATAGACGTCGGGGACAATCCCGAATCATGTGGCCCTGGTCGCCACAATGAAAACAGCCTCCTGTAGCCTTCCGACATTCCCCTGCTGGATGCCTCCTTCCACAAAGGGTGCAGACATCATGTGAATAAGTGGGAGGAGTATAACCCGTAGCCTGGGTCACTGCGGGGCGAGGAGCATACGAGGTAGCCGGGCGAAAAGCCGGTGGAGAAAAAGGGCGGGGGGCCTGTGGTGCCGAGTACATCCTCTGTGACTGAGCCGGCCCTGCGGACTGATAAGACATAGTCCTAGCTCTCTTCTCCCCTGAACTACTAGACTGTCCCTTCTCTATTCCTCTTCTCTTAAAGAACTCTTCGGAATTCGACTCGGCCAACAATGCCTTGTCCACAACTTCTGAATATGTCTCATGTCGGAACATTGAGACACGATCCTTGAGGTAGGCCTTCAACCCCCTCTCGAATTTCCGGGCCTTCATAGCCTCGGTAGCTATCATGTGTGGAGCAAATCGAGATAGCTCTGAGAACTTGGCTTCGTAAGCCGCTACAGACATATTACCTTGCTCCAATGTAATAAATTCAATTTCTTTCTTTTCTTTCATCCCAACCGGAAAGTATTTCTTGTAGAAAACATCCAAGAATTCTCCCCATGTCCATTCTTGGCCTTGTCGGGTCAACTCTCGGGTCCGAAGTGAAGACTTCCACCAATGGTCGGCCTCGCCTTCAAGCATAAAGGCAGCCCATGTGACTCTCTCTACTTCCGTAGGTGCCAAAACCGAGAATATCTTCTCAAGTTGCCGAATCCAACCCTCGGCAATAAGTGGATCAATGCTTCCACAAAAAGTTGGAGGCCTCATCCTCCGGAAAGCTTCTATCCCGGCTTGGGCTCGATTAGGAGGAGCCGGTATAAGTGCCGCATTAGGCGGGGTGGCCGGTTGCCTTGCCGCCAACATAGCCAAAGTCTCGGCTATGGATGCGAATGCTTGGGCAAAGTCGGGCTGATCATCACCCGACGGAGCATCACCTCCATTACCCCTCGTGTTGTACCCGCGACCCCGGGTATTGCGTCTCATGATTTCTCCTGAGAACGACAATACATCATGAGTCTAACTTGGATACGCATTTAGTACAATTTTTCGCAATTCACTCAATACATATTCATCAAGCACATTTAATAAGTACAACACCAATAATGTACACATGGTATATAACACAATAGCATAACATACAATCCGTGTTCCTAGTGTAGGACTCTATGTTCGGTTGAAGTTCAACCCATTTTGACTAAGACTAACTTGTTAGTCTATACTTGGAATACAACTCTCTAAGGTGATTCTAATACCTTGTTCAATCATCTAAGTGACCCTAGGGACTCTAATGCCTAGAGCTCTGATACCACTTCTGTCACGCCTCAAAATACCCCCTAGGAGTTAAGGGATACTTTAGAGGTGACTACGTGTACCTGTCAAACCATCCTGTAATGCAAGAGGCTAAACATAATATAATACACTGATAATCAGAGCGCGGAAACTAAACATAAGTGCGGAAGCATAAGCCAACTTTTTTCTTTTCTTCTATTACTCCATATAGTATTCCAAGTTAACATATACCAAATACAATCAAAGTAAAGGTGGATATGCCCACCTATCAAAATACAAAAAAAGAACTCTCTAACCCTCTCCTCTCAACAGTAGTCGAGGTATGGCCACACATCCAAGTCCCCATCCTCCTGAGACTGCCATGGGATAGGTGGCTCCCTCTCCTCTACATACTCCTCCTCGACCCAAGGCTCGGGGTCGAGGACATCCACAGTACCTGCCGACATAAAAGTACGGCTGAGCATGGAATACTCAGCGAGTACAAACTACTAGCTAACCATAACAATAGCGAAAGCATAACAACAGTGAGCAATACAAGATATTAATTTAAAGCAATAGTGAAAGCATAAGATACATAGCCATATCTTGACATGCGTGTATGAATGCAAAAACCTCGGTAAAACTCATGTCTCGGAAACCTTTTTCGTGTCTCGGTCAAATCATGTATGTGTGTCGTGTCTTGTCTTGTATTTCATGTCTTGATTTGTTCTTGACTTGTATACTTGTGAGCCAGAGGCTAGCACCCTTCCTTAGGCTACCAACCTCTTTGTCATGTTCTTGTTCCACTTCTCTTGTGAGCCAGAGGCTAGTACCCTTCCTAGGGCTACCAACCTCCTTGTCATGTTCTTGTTTCATTTCTCTTGTGAGCCAGAGGCTAGCACCCTTCCTGGGCTACCAACCTCCTTGTCATGTTCTTGATTCATTTCACTTGTGAGCCAGAGGCTAGCACCCTTCCTGGGCTACCAACCTCCTTGTCATGTTCTTGATTCATTTCTCTTGTGAGCCAGAGGCTAGCACCCTTCCTGGGCTACCAACCTCCTTGTCATGTTCTTGATTCATTTCACTTGTGAGCCAGAGGCTAGCACCCTTCCTGGGCTACCAACCTCCTTGTCATGTTCTTGATTCATTTCACTTGTGAGCCAGAGGCTAGCACCCTTCCTGGGCTACCAACTTCCTTGTCATGTTCTCTCTTGCATTTCATATACAAATACAATCTTGAAAAAAAACCCGGTTTCATGCATGCATGTGTGGTGTGTGTAACACTTGTAATATCATGATGACAATGTGACATGAAGAGTAGTGTATAGCAATTCAATCCACAGTACAACCATATAGGAATTTGAGTAATCTACGTGACATTTGAATAGTTCATCCTTCATAAGAACACATGCATAAGGTCTACTTTCATTTTCTTCATTTATGTCATTTATTCCTAGTTTAGGCATTTTGTCAAACACATAGCATGCAAGGTTCCTTAATGGTTCATCTTCTTCTTTTTAGTGCCTACTTTCCATCCAAAAATCAAGGTATGTTCATTATTGGTAAAGTACCCATCCACCATTTCCATCACAAACATCACCCAACATACACCTCGGCATCCAATCGCCACCTCAACACCCACACACATCCATACCTTTTTCTTATCTTATTTAGGTTCATTGGAGATGATACATTTCATATGGGAGGCAAACATAATAGCATAAATCACATTTCATAAGGAAAACCTAGATTTATTGCTAGGGTAAGTTAGTAGGGTGTACTAACCTTGAATCAAGGCTTGATCCTTAGTAGAAACCTTGATTGAAGCTCCAACTTGCAAGAAGAAAGATCCTTGCTTGAAGAAGGCTTAGTGTGGGGAAAACAACCTTGAAGTTGCCGTAGAAAACGCTGCCCTACCTTGGAGAAGGAGTCCCACACGAACTTGAGGTTGGATTTTCGAAATCCAAGCTTTTAGGGATGCTCTTGGGGTGCTTAAACCATTGATCTTACTCTCAAATGGAAAGGGGGTTTTGGAACCCTAGTTTCTTCTCCCTCTCTCTCAAATATCCCTAAGTGTTGTAAGTGAGGCCTCAAAGGGTCGAGCAAACCCTTATGGGTAAGGGTTTAACACCCAAAAGACGAAAACGCTCTTACTGAATTTTCTGAAAAACACGAAGACCGAGCGATCGGTGGTTATGACCGATCGATCGGTTGCCTACCGAGCGATCGGTGTTTATGACCGAGCGACCGGTCAAAAACTCACTCTCTGGAAAATTTCCCCATACAAACTTTCTGACCGCGCGATAGCTACCGATCGATCGGTTATGGACCGATCGATCGCTGACTGGACCGAGCGATCGGTCCTCTGTATGTCTGGACTGTTTTGACCATATCTTTTGACTCGCTCGTCGGATTTCGACGATTCAACTTGCGTTGGGTTCGTCTTTCGAAAACGCACATTTCTAACATTTCGAAATTTCCAATTTCTCTCTTATTTATTAATTAGACTACGAAAACGGCCAATTAGCTATGAAAGTGCCATTCATTAAAGATGAAAAAATCCGGGGTGCTACATTGATACTATTCACAATGGACAACGTGTTTAGTACTATTCACAACGGACAACGTGGTTGATACTATTCACAACGGACAACGTGTTTGGTACTATTCACAACAGACAACGTGGTTGATACTATTCATAACGGACGATGTGTTTGGCACTGTTCACAGCACCATGAGTTGGCACTGTTCACAGCACCACGAGTTGGCACTGTTCACAGCACCACGAGTTCGACACTCGTGTTTTTACAGAAATTTAGTAAGGGTGTTATGGTCTTTTGTCAGTTCACTCTTACCTTAAGAGTTTAACCTGAGCCTTTAGGGCTCATTCTCAACACTTAGAGAGTTTGAGAGAATAGGAGAAAGGGGAGAAGGCGATTCCAACCTAGGGTTTCCATTTTGGAGAGAAATCAAAGGGTTTGAAACCCTAGATCAACCTCAAGCCCATTTTCTTCAAGATTTCGGTTCAGTCATTGTGGAGCTCGCGATCCAAGCTAGGGCAGCAACTCACAGTCATTTGGAAAGAGGGTTTCTTCCTCATTCCTTCGAGGTCGGTACTTCTTACTACCCTCCTAGTTATAGTTCTTCTTTCCCCTTCATTTCTCTTTATTTTCTTTATGTACACATGTATTATGAGATGGGTTGTGAATGGTGAATGGGAATGGTGAATGGAGATGGAATGGGCGATTGGATGCCAATGGTTGTGCGTGATGAACAAATGGGGAAGGGCATTGTTCCAATAATGAACATACATGTATGATTTGAGTAAAACCCATCTAGAAAAGCATGTTGTAGGGTAAATCCATAATGAACACACCATGTTTGATGAAATGCCAAGGTGAATAAAGTGAGCTGTGAATTAGGAAATGCATACCTAAGAAATTCTGAATATTGCTAGGGCCTATGATAGTGTGTTTCCTGCTTTCCCTAAATGCTATGAATATTGAATTGCTCAATCTTTGATATTATATGTGTTGTGAAATTACCCAAATGTCATCTTTAAATTTGAATGCAAGTATGTACACGGTTCCCACGAGCACGGCATGCATGGCATGATTTATCGAGGTTTTCAAGAACATGGTTAGAGGTGGGACATATCCTACGATATGTTTTACCTCGCTTTTCACAAGAAGACAAGAACCAACATTCCACGAGGGGTCTCCCCTCACTCACAAGTGCATATCATGAAGAAGGGTCTCCCTTCCCTCGCAAGTACATACATATCATGAAGAAGGGTCTCCCTTCCCTCGCAAGTGCATTGCATAAAGAAGGGTCTCCCTTCCCTCTCAAGGCATCTCACAAGTGCATCTCACAAGTTACATGATTACAAGCAAGCATGCATGACATGACACGACATACAAGAATCAAGCAAGATAGGCAAGACAAGCTTTCAAGTACGAAAAGATATTTCAAGTCAAGTCAAGTGCACGATGTTTTTCAAGAGGATTTATCGGCTTTCTACGAATTACAAGCATGATTATAAACTGCTTTACTTCCTTGTATGATATAAATTGTTTCCGTTTGACATATATGAATTGCTCCTGATCATGTATTGCCATTTCTATGCTATAATTGTTGGTTAGTATTTAGTACCCGCTGAGTATTCCATGCTCAGCCGTACTTCTTATGTCGGCAGGTTCTGAGGGAGCTGCTGCTCCATTTGATGTTTGTGCTCCTGGTCCATGGGTGGAAGAGGAGTACGTTGAGGAGCCTTTGGAGGAACCTCCCGTAGAGGGTTATTAGTAGGTGGTGTTAGATTCTGAGTGGATAGCTATGGGGGAGATGAGAGTTATACCTTCATGTATTTTGGCGGGTCTGTCCACACTTTCTTTTGGTTACTTTTTGTATAAACTTGGATTTGCGTATGTATATACATAGAGGTTTGGTAGACTTCTGCTGTGCTTTATGGTTATGTTTCCGCTATAGTGTTCTCTATTGTATATGCTCTGTAGGTTTTGCAGGTTGGTTTGTCAAGCAAGTCATGATTAGTCGTCCAAAGTTCACTCTAACTCCTAGGGTGGGTTTTGGGTCGCGACACAATCTGTGGAGGTGCTCACATAAGAAATACAAGCTCAATAATTGATTAAAATTCAATCAATTATTTTAAGTGATTAAAAGTTAATCATTTAATTAAATAGATTAATAGTTAATCTATTGTTTAAATTAATTGTTAATTTAAACTAAAGGATTATTCTAGTAATTATTTGATTAACATAATTAAAGAGAAAATGGGTTTGACCCATATCCATAAACCCATTAAAATGGACCTTTAATATGGGCCAAAGCCCATAGGTTTAAACCCTAGGGTGGGGTGCCCACTTGAGGAATCCTAATTGGATTAGGATTTGTTCAATTGAATAATTATTGAAATATAATTCCTTTTATTATGGAATCAAAATCCAAGTGTTGGATTGCAAGTAGGATTAAGATGTTATTGTAATTAGATTACAATAAGGAGTTTTAACTCCTCAAATCCCACGCCCCATAGAAGCTCACGCCCCCCCTTGTGGATTCCTAGTTTGACTAGGTTTCCTACTTTGGTGTAGGATGTTGACTTATCCCTTTTAATTAAGGAATCCTCTTATAATAGAGACTCTTTAATTAATAGGATTACAATAACTAAAGTAGTTATAGATTAAGTAGGAGCTTATTTAATTAATAATTAGAGTTATTGTTAATTAATAAATCCTACTAGATAAGATCAAGTTGGAGTAGGATTAGGATAAGATCCTAGTCTATAAATACCCCAACACCCTAGACCATTAAGTAGAATTCTCCAGAATTTTTTGTCTCCTCTCATCTCTCTCTCCAAACCGTGAACCCTAGGGGAGACCCCTAGGGATTTTCGTGAGCTATATTGGTGGTCCTAGTTGGGTTTTGCAAATCTAGGGTTTTGAACCTTAGTATTATTGGTGATAGAAGGTCTACACCATTGATCCATCTTCTTCCTCTTGCTTCTATAATTCCAAAGGAGATTCTAAAGCTTCGTGGGGATAGCGAAGAACAATGACCGAGTTTCTAGTGTTTTTTTCGGAGAAATCTCTACAAAGAGTTTTGATGGTTTGAGTGGATTAAGCTTCACTGGTGAAAAACATTCACCGAAGTGATATGACTAAAACTCTTAGATAATTTTGATGCTTTTTATGGTGTTAAGATCTAGGGGATCCAGTTTCCGCATAAATTTTTATCCGGATCCCCCTTCAATTGGTATCAGAGCACATGGTTAGGAGTATTTTTTGTTTATTTTGATAAGGTAATGAAATGGATGATTTAATTCATGAGATGAATTAATTTAGATCTATTTAATATTGCTCGTAGTTTTTATTATTTTATTTGTTCATAAGATGAATAAATAAATATTTATTATATTATTGAATAAGATTTGATAATTAAATAAATTTTAATAACTAGTATTATGTGTGATATAATTAAATTCAAAACAAAGAGTTTATTTTGAAATTCCTTTTAAATCATTTGATCATTAATTAATAAATCCCATGGTGTTTGACACCCTTGCTTAAGCGTTCTTGGAGATTAAAGCTTATTTCGATTTAACTTGATTCATGGATTTTCGGATTTGTATTTGATTAGAAGAATCGATACAGTTTCGAAATTTTGGCCATAACTTTATGACCGTAAGTCCGATTTAGGTCCATCAGTATATCGTTTCGAAGCCGTCAAAAAGATCTACAACTTTCGTGAAGAAAGCTTTTCTAAAATCAATCTTTTTGAGGGTCAAAACTTGAGTTGATAATCTACAGCGGGAAAAAGGAATTTTCTAAATTATTTTTCCAAGAGGCTTTCAAATTTTTCCTAAATTACATTATTTGATTATGAAAATTGTTTTATGGAAAATATAATTTTTTTATTTTTTCCGGGGTTTCATCTATATAAGATATAAATTTTTATCGGGCGATTTGATAATTGTTATCAAATTTTAAATCCTTTTAAAAATAAGAAAAAGTACTCCATCACCATGTAGCATTTTTTTTATATGAGATTATAGTTATGGGTCATTGTTTATCATTCATGCATTCATACTAGTGGTTAATATGTAGTAGGTTTTGCAATCTGTAATGGGTAGATTCATTCGATTTCCCTGAAAAGGATGAATAGAATACTAGTTTCCCAAATACCATTTATATTCTATTTAATGCATTGGTGGAGATGTTTCGAAGGAGGATGTTGCGATGTGATCTAGATAAGATGATAAAGGAAGGGATTGTGAAGGAGTTTGTGAGCTACCTTTGTTCTTATCACTTTCCCTTGCATCCATGCATTTTAATTTATTGACCCATAACGATTAATCTTGTATACTAATGTTTTATTATCATAAGACGATAACTACTGTTTATTTATCATGAGATGATATTTGTTTATATGTTTAATTATTCTGTTAAAATAATTGCTCTTGATATATCATGTGTATATAAGACTGGGGACAAGTCCCTAAGTATTATGATCTTCTACCATACACTATGTGATCCTATAGTGGGGAGTGTGAGTAAGCTGACAGGCCAAAGCTGGGCCCAATCTTTGTCACCTATGAGTGAACATGGTGAAAACTGAATAAGTAAATAGTGGGAGTAATAATGCCAAAGTGTGAGCTTTTATTAGGTGTTTATTAGGTTCATGGTAGGTGGGCACTTATAGCTGGTCCTCCAAATCGAGCGCAAGCAGGAATAGAGGCTTTTAAGAGGATGAGGCTTCCTGTATTTTGTGGTAGCATTGATCCACTAGTGGCTGAAGCATGGATCAGGCAGCTTGAGAAGTTGTTCTCAGTATTGTTGCCTACTGAGGCAGAAAGGGTCACCTGGGCTACCTTTATGCTAGAAGGTGAGGTCGACCATTGGTGGAGGTCTGCTGTTAGGACTCGGGATCTAACCCGACTGGATCAAGAGTGGACTTGGAGAGAATTTCTTGATGTCTACTACAAGAAGTATTTCCCGGTAGGAATGGAGGAGAAAAAAGAAGTTGAGTTTATTACCTTGGAGTAAGGTAGCTTGTCCGTGGCCGCTTACAAGGCTAAGTTTTCAGAATGACAAGCATGAAGCAAGCTTTACGGAGTTGAAAAAGAGGCTTACGACGGCTCCCATTCTCACAGTGCCATCTGGGAGTGGCGGTTTTATAGTCTACAATGATGCCTCTTATATCAGGCTAGGATGTGTTCTTATGTAGTATAGGAAATTCATCGCCTACGCTTCCTGACAGTTGAAGGATCACGAAAAGAACTATCCGACGCACGACTTAGAGTTGGCCGCAGTGGTGTTTGTATTGAAGATTTGACAGCATTACCTTTATGGGGAACAATTTGATGTGTTCACAGACCACAAAAGTCTGAAATATTTATTTTCCCAAAAGGAGTTGAACATGAGGCAACGTCGATGGATGGAGTTCTTGAAGGACTATGAATGCTCCATTCAGTACCACCCGGGTAAGGCGAACGTGGTGGCAGATGCTCTTAGCAGAAAGTCTCTTGGACTCTTAGCTCACATGATGGTATGAGAGTGGAAGATGTTAGAGGATGTGTCTAACCTCAACATCAGCTTCAGCCTTCCTACTTATGGGCCAGTGATGGCAAATCTCACTGTTAGGCCTTACATTCGGGTTCGGATCCGAGAGTTACATGGTTGGATGCCAAGTTACTTGCTTACCGAGATAAGTCTGTTAGCAGTGGCAGTGAAGAGTTTGCTTTGAATGGTGAAGGGACCATCACATAGAAGGGAAGGTTATGTGTTCCAGCCGATAAGGAGCTTATACGAGAAATCTTGGATGAAGCACACCGGTCCAAGTATACAGTGCATCCTGGGAGTACAAAGATGTATCAGAACCTCAAGGGACACTTCTGGTGGAGGAACATGAAGAGGGAAGTGGCGGAATATGTGTCTCGGTATTTAGTGTGCCAGCAGGTTAAAACCGAGCATATGAGGCCAGTAGGTCTTTTGCAATCCCTTCAGATTCCCGAATGGAAATTGGAGAATATCTCAATGGATTTCATTGTTAGATTGCTAAGGACGGTGAAGAACTCCAATGCCAATTGGGTGGTGGTTGACCGTCCTACGAAGTCCTCCCATTTCTTTCCGTATCAGACTACTTTTAACTCAAACCAGCTTGCAACACTATACATTAAAGAAGTGGTTCGGTTACACGGGTGCCAATGAGCATTGTTTCAGATCGGGATCCGAGACTTACTTCCAGGTTTTGGAAGGGATTCTATGTCGCACCCCAAAATATCCCCTAGGAGTTAAGGCGTACTTTAGGAGTGACTATTCGTACATGTCAAACCATCCTGAAGTAAACAAGGATAAGAACAATAATCAGAGCGTGGAAGCTCACAAAGATGCAGAAGCGCAAACCAAAATTTTCTTTCCTTCTATAATCCCAAAATAGTATTCCAAATTAACATATACACATAACCCATCAAGTCTAAGGTGGACATACCTACCTATCAAACATACCCAAAATACAAAAAGACTATTGAGCCCACTATGCTCAACAGTAATCTAAATAGGGCCAGATGCCGCGATCCCTATCCTCCTGCGACTAGATTGGGATAGGAGGCTCTCTCTCCTCAACATACTCTTCCTCAACCCAAGGCTTAGGGTTGAAGGCCTCCTTAGTACCTGCCAACATAAAAGTACGACTGAGCATAGAATACTTAGCGAGTACAAACTACTAGCTAACAATAGCAATAACAATCACACAAGGCAACAAGATATAGTTCATTACAGCAACTCAAAATAGATAATCGCCACATATGACAATAGCATTGTAAGTAAAGCAACATGATAGTCTTGACATGCGTGCATGAATGCGAAAACTCTGGTAAAACTCATGTTTGGAAACCTGGACTTGTTCTTGGTCTTGCTTGCGAAAATCATGCATGCGTGTCTTGTCTTGTTTGGAAATCACATGTCTTGCTTGTTCTTGACTTATATACTTGTAAGCCAGAGGTTAGTGCCCTTGATGCGACTTGTGAGCCGGGAATGTAAATTCCCTTGAACGAAATAGATATATATGTATGAAAAGGTACACAACCCTCCTTGTCTTGTTTTCTTGTTTCTTGTGAGCCAGGCATGACATATCTTGCGATATGTCCTACCCTTGACGTTCATGCTTGTTTAACTTGGAAGCTAGGTATGACATATCCTAGGGATATGCCCTACCCTTGACCGACCCGGTGTCCGGCTTTATCGATTTCATCGTAAATCACATTCTCGTTCGTGTTTGTTTCATTCAAATACATGCACTTGAAAACGTCGGTTCATGCATGCGTGCGTGGGTGTGTGCGGCACTTGTAGTATATATGATGAGATATAACATGAGGGATAAAGTATGGCAATTCAATTCATAGTGTAACATGTGGGAATTTAGATAATCTATATGGCATTTGATCAAGGTTCTGGATTTGAAGGAAACCCACACACATTCATGCTTTCTTATCCTTCGTTGATTGAAAAATTTCTCATTTGGGCATTTAATCAGACACATAGCATGCAACATTTCATTACTTCTTTTTAGTGTGTACATTCCGTCAAAACATCAAAGTGTGTTCATTATTAGTAGAGTACCCTTCCACCATTTTCCATACACACATCACACCTCATCCAAATGGCATCCAATCGCCTTCACATCCACCATCCATTCACACATCCCAACATTTATCCTTTATCTTGTTTAGTTTAGGGAAGTTAAGCATTTGCATTAAAAGGGAAAATAGGGAAGATTTAATACACATATACTCAAGAAACTAGGTTAATGCTAAGATAGTTAGTAGGGTGTACTAACCTTGAGGATCAACTTGATCTTTGAAGAACCCCTTGATTTTGGATAGAAACCCTTTGATTTAGGGAAGATCCTTGCTTGAAATCTTCAAGCTTGGAGCTCCTTTATCTAAATCCCAAAATCCTCTCTTGGATTTTCCCCCAATTTCTCTTCTCCTCTTTCTCCCTTCTTTCTCTCCTCTAGGTTAGAAATCCCCAAAAGTGAGGACCCCCAATAGATCAAGGGTTTAAAACCCTCAAATTCGGTATCAGTTACCGCGTGTGATCGATCGCACGCTTATCTGCAATCGATCGCGGGTCAGTCCGATCGATCACACGTGGATGCGATCTATCGCACATGAACCCAAACACTTTGTCTGATTTCCCCCTATATGCGATCGATCGCACACTCTTGCGATCAATCGCAGATCCCTACGATCTATTGCACCCAAAATCCCATCTATCGCATATGGTCCAGAGAATTTGGGACCCATTTCACCTGCATGCGATTGATCGCACCTGACTTGCGATTGATCACACTTCCTAGATTTTGTTGTTTCCCCTCATTTTTTCCTACTTTGGTTTTTCGGCCATAACTTTTGACTCGTTCGTCGGATTTTGACGATTCAACTTGCGTTGGATTTTTCTTTCAAAGGGGAACATTTTTTACCTTTCAAAATTTTCAAATTCTTATTTATTTATTATTTAGACTACGTGAAAGGCCAAATTGGTCACAAAAGTGCTATTCATTAAGTACGAAAAAGTCTGGGGTGCTACATTCTCGCCCCCTTACAAAAATTTCATCCTCGAAATTTGGATGATACATACATACCCAAAACCACAACAAAATAAAAGGGAAGGTCAATGTCCTAAACAAATAACTGAGGATACTTTTCTCGTACTTCGGTCTCTCGTTCCAATGTAGCTTCCTCGCTTGAATGGTGTTGCCATCTCACCAAGACCAAGGGAATAGTCTTATTGCGTAGGACTTGATCTCGCCTATCCAAGATCTGGACTGGTTGCTCAACAAGTGTGAGGTCCTCCCGTATCTCTACCAGATCAAGCTTGATGACATGATAAGGATCCGAGATATACTTCCGGAGCATAGAGACATGGAACACATTGTGGACCGCCGCCATATGAGCGGGCAAGGCAACACGGTTGGCCACCTCACCGACTCTAGTAATGATCTCGAATGAACCCACATATCTCGGGCTAAGCTTGCCTCTCTTCCCGAATCTCATAACAACCTTGGTTGGTGAAATCTTGACAAAAACAAAGTCGCCAACTCGAAATTCAAGATCTCTCATTCGGTTGTCGGTATAGATCTTTTGTCAATCTTGTGCGGTCTTTAATCTTTCCTGGATAAGTTTGACCCTATTTGCGGTTTGCTCAATTAATTTTGGGCCCAACACTTTTCTTTCTCCGACTTTATCCCAATACAACGGGGCTCTACAACTTCTCCAGTACAAAGCCTCAAAAGGTGCCATTTGAATACTCGCTTGATAACTGTTATTATAAGCGAATTCAACCAATGGTAAGTGGTCTTCCCAACTTCCCTTGAAGTCTAGCATACATGCCCGAAGCATGTCCTCGATGATTTGGTTCACCCGTTCTGTCTGCCCATCCGTCTGTGGATGAAAAGCGGTGCTAAAGTCTAGTCGGGAACCCATGGCACCCTAAAAAGTTTTCCAAAACCTGAATGTAAATCTTGGATCCCGGTCTGAGACAATACTCACTGGCACCCCATGCAATCGGACTATCTCTTTGATATACAAGGCAACCAATTGATTTGAATTGAATGTAGTCCGATACGGCAAGAAATGGGCGGACTTCATGAGTCTGTCCGCTACAACCAATATAGCATCAAAGCTCCTAGCCGTCTTTGGCAACCCCACAATAAAGTCCATGGAGATGTGTTCCCATTTCCATTCAGGAATAGGGAGGGATTGTAAAAGTTCAGCCAGTCTCCTGTGCTCGGCCTTGACTTGCTGGCACACTAACCACTTAGACACATACTCCGCTATTTCTCGCTTCATGTTCCGCCACCAAAAGTACCCCTTCAAGTTTCTATACATTTTGGAAACCCTGGGGTGAACGGTATACTTCGACCGGTGAGATTCATCTAGAATCTCTCTTTTTAGCTCTTCATTGGCGGGAATGCAAAGTCTACCCTTGAATGTGATTGCCCCACCACCGTTCGTGGCGAAGTCCTCGTTTCCTTTACTAACCGCCTTGTCACGGAAAGCGATCAACTCGGCATCTGCTACTTGCAACTCTCGGATCCAGTCTATGATGCACGGCTTCACCGTGATATTTGCTATCACTAGCCTGTGCGTAGGACGATTGAAACAAATGTCAAGGTTGGAAGCATCCTCCAACAATTTCCATTCTCAAACCATCATGTATGCAACAAGCCCATGTGACTTTCTACTCAATGCATCCACAACCACATTCGCCTTGCCCGGATGATATTGAATAGAGCATTCATAATCCTTTAAGAATTCTATCCATCTTCATTGCCTTAAATTCAATTCCTTCTATGAGAACAAGTACTTCAAGCTTTTATGGTCCGTGAACACCTCAAACTGTTCCCCATAAAGATAATGTCGCCATATCTTCAAAGCAAACACAACCGTGGTGAGCTCCAGGTCGTGAGTAGGGTAATTTTTCTCATGCTCTTTCAATTGTCTTGAGGCATAGGCAATGACCTTACCGTGCTGCATGAGCACACATCCCAACCCCATGTGGGAGGCATCATTGTAAACGACGAAACCACCGCTCCCGAATGGCACTGTGAGTACGGGAGCCGTAGTAAGGCGTTTCTTCAACTCTAGGAATCTAACTTCACATCTGTCGCTCCAACTAAATTTGGCATTCTTCCTCGTCAAGTGAGAGGTGCAGCCAAATTGGAAAATTCCTCCACAAATCTCCAGTAGTAGCCTGCTAAACCGAGGAAACTCCGAATCTCAGTGACGCTTCTGGGCCTCTCCCAACTCATCACTGCCTCAACCTTCGTTGGGTCTACCGAGATGCCTTCTGCTGACACTACATGGCCAAGAAAAGCTACCTTCTCCAACCAAAATTCGCATTTACTTAGCTTGGCATACAACTTGTGCTCTCAAAGCGTCTCAAGTGTAAGGCGGAGGTCTCGATCATGATCCTCCCGTGTTGAGGAGTACACCAAAATATCATCTACAAACACCACGACACATCTATCGAGGTACGGTCTGAACACCCGGTTCATCAAATCCATGAACGCCGCTTGTGCATTCGTCAAACCAAAAGGCATAACAAGGAACTCGTAGTGCACATACCGAGTCCTAAAAGCCGTCTTCGGAATATCTTCTCCCTTGATTTTCAATTGATGATACCCCGACCTAAGGTCAATCTTGGAGAAAAATCTCGCTCCTTTTAATTGGTCAAAGAGGTCGTCTATTTGTGGTAAAGGATAACGGTTCTTAATAGTGACCTTGTTTAACTGTCGGTAATCAATACACACACGCATTGAACCATCTTTCTTCTTCAGAATAACACTGGGGCACCCCATGGTGAGACACTTTGTCTGATAAATCCCAGGCCTTGCAGTTCTTCCAACTGCACCTTCAACTCTTTGAGTTCAATCGGGGCCATTCTATATGGGGCTCTTGAAATTGGAGCTGTGCCCGGAGTAAGTTCTATAGCGAACTCGATCTCTCTATCTGGAGGCAATCCGAGAAGTTCTTCCGGAAACACATCCAAGAACTTACTCACAACCGGGATGGCTGAGGAGTTCGGTGCCTCTGGGTTTGCTATGCTCAAGGCTGCGAGGTGAGCAACAACCATTTCTCTCAAACCTCAAAAGTGAAATGGCTTAACTCCTTCCGACCTGAAGTTCACCATCTTTTCAAAGCATGCAACATGACCGTGGTGAGTCGATAACTGATCCATTCCAAGGATGATGAGATCGGCTAATAGTTCATTCTGCCCCACTTGAACCACACTATCCCTGAATATTCGCTCCGTATCAACTGACTTGCCAAGTGGAGTCGCAATAGTTAACTCTCGCTCCAACAGAGTAGACTCGGTTAAAAAACCCTTCACAAAACTGGGTGAGACAAAAGAATGAGTGGATCCTGTGTCGATCAACACTCGGGCGAGACATTCGTTTACTAATAAAGCACCTATGCGGTTAAATAACTAATATCAATAGATTTCAAGCATACATACATCATACATGGGTAACCATATATATAATAACACATCGTAGTAAGCATTTTCAACGTAAACTTTAACATTCTTGCATACCTTGCACGACATCATCCAATGCACATGTGTCCCGCTTGGATAAGGCAAAGACTGGTCCTTGAGTTGCTTGACGAGGTGGCCGTGTAGACGGTCAGGCCCTCGAATCCTGAGAAGAGCTCTGCTGAGACGTCTACCTAACAGGGGGCCACTCCCCTAAGACTAAGCTGGTAGATGATATCGGGGGCAATCCCTAATCATGTGGCCTCGGTCACCACAATGGAAACAACCTCCGGTAGCCTTCCAGCATTCGCCAGCTGGATGCCCCTTCCACAATGGTTGCAGACATCATTCGAATAGGTGGTAGGGGCATAACTCATGGCCTGAGTCACTACAGGGTGAGGAGCCTGAGTGAGAGCTAAGCGAAACGCCCGCGAACTGAGAAGTACTTCTTGTAAGAGACATCCAAGAACTCGACCCATGTCCACTCTTGACCCTGTCGGCTCAAATCTCGGGTCAAATCTCGAGTCCTAAGTGCAGACCTCCACCACTGAGCAGCCTCACCTTCAAGCATGAAGGTGGCCCAGGTGACCCTTTCTGCCTCAGTCGGTGTCAACACTGAGAATATCTTCTCTAATTGTCGAATCCATCCTTCGGCCACAAGCGGATCAATGCTCCCACAAAATGTTGGAGGCCTCATCCTCCAAAAAGCCTCTATTCCAGCTTGTGCTCGATTGGGAGGAGCAGTTATAAGCGCGGCATTTGGAGGAGTAGCCGGTTGCCTTGCTCCCAACATAGCTAATGTCTCGGCTATGGACGCAAAGGCTTGGGCAAAGTCAGCTTGATCATCACCCGATGGAGCATCACTTCCATTGCCCCTTGTGTTGTACCCGCAACCCCGAGTATTGCGTCTCATAATTGCTCCTGAGAACGACAATACAACATGAGTCTAACTTGGATACGCACTTAGTAACCATTCCACAATTCATTCAAACATATTCACTAAATACAGAACAATGCATACAAGGTATAGATAGCAACGACATAACATACAATCCGTGTTCCTAGCATATCACTTTAAGTTCGGTTGAAGTTTGACCTATTTGACTAGGACTAACTGTCGCGACCCAAAACCCACCCTAGGAGTTAGAGTGAACTTTGGACGACTAATCATGGCTTACATGACTTGCTTGACAAACCAACCTGCAAAAACCCACAGAGCATATACAATAGGGGACATCATAGCGGAAACATAACCATAAAGCACAGCGGAAGTCTACCAAACCTCTATGTATATGCATACGCAAATCCAAGTTATACAAAAAGTAATCAAAAGAAAGTGCGGACATGCCCGCCAAAATACACCAATCTAACTCTCATCTCACCCACAGCTAATTCACTCAGAATCTACAACCACCTAATGGTAACCCTCTACCGGAGGATCCTCCAAAGGCTCCTCGACGTACTCCTCCTCCACCCAAGGGCTCGGAGCACAGATATCAAATGGAGCAGCTGCTCCGCCATCACCTGCCGACATAAGAAGTACGGCTGAGCATGGAATACTCAGCGTGTACTAAGTACTAACCAACAGTCATAGCATACAGATAGCATACATAAAGCAGGAACAATTCATATATGTTAGAAGGAAACAATTCATATCATACAAGGAAGCAAAGCAATTTATAATCATGCTTGTGTTTCATAGAAAGCCGATGAAACCTCTTGAAAACATCGTGCACTTGACTTGACTTGAAATATCTTTTCGTACTTGAAAGCTTGTCGTGTTTGTCTTGCTTGATTCTTGTATATTGTGTCATGTCATGCATGTCGTGCGTGCTTGCTTGTGATCATGTAACTTGTGAGATGCACTTGTGAGATGTCTTGAGAGGGAAGGGAGACCCTTCTTTATGCAATGCACTTGCGAGGGAAGGGAGACCCTTCTTCATGATATGTATGTACTTGCGAGGGAAGGGAGGTCATTCTTCATGATATGCACTTGTGAGTGAGGGGAGACCCCTCGTGAAATGTTGGTTCTTGTCTTCTTGTGAAAAGCGAGGTAAAACATATCATAGGATATGTCCCACCTCTAACCATGTTCTTGAAAACCTCGATAAATCATGTCATGCATGCCGTGCTCGTAGGAACCGTGTACATACTTGCATTTAAATTTAAACATGACATTTGGGTAATTTCACAACACACATAACATCGAAGATTGAACAATATAACATTCATGTCATTTAAGGAAAACAAGAAAACACACTATCATAGGCCCTAGCAATATTCAGAATTTATTAGGCATGCATTCCCTAATTTACAACTCACTGTATTCACCTTGGCATTTCATCAAACATGGTGTGATCATTATGGATTTACCCTACAACATGCTTTTCTAGGTGGGTTTACTCACATCATAAAGGTGTGTTTATTATGGATACAATGCCCTCCCCATTTTAATCATCACAACACAACCCTTGGCATCCAATCGCCCATTCCATCTCCATTCACCATTCCCATTCACCATTCACAACCCATCTCATAATACATGTGTAAATAAAGAAAATAAAGAGAAATGAAGGGGAAAGAAGAACTATAACTAGGAGGGTAGCAAGAAGTACCGACCTTGAAGAAATGAGGAAGAAATCCCTCTTCCAAACGACTGTGAGTTGCTGCCCTAGCTTGGAACACGAGCTTTGCACGAGGTTGAGCCGAGATCTTGAAGAAAACGGGCTTGAGGTTGATCTAGGGTTTCAAAACCCTTTGATTTCTCTCCAAACTGGAAACCCTAGGTTTAGGAATCGCCTTCTCCTCTCTTCTTATCTCCCAATCTCTCTAAGTGTCGAATGATGCCCTAAAGGTTCGGGTTAAACTCTTAAGGTAAGAGTGAACCGACCAAAAGACCAAAATACCCTTACTGAATTTCTGAAAAAAAACGCGAGGACCGTGAATATTGTTGAACACGTTGTGTGCTGTGAACAGTGCCACACATGTTGTGCTGTGAACAGTGCCGAACACGTTGTGCTGTGAACAGTGCCGAACACGTTGTGCTGTGAATAGTGCCAACTCGTTGTGCTGTGAATAGTGCCAACTCGTTGTCCGTTGTGAATAGTACCAAACACGTTGTCCGTTGTGAATAGTACCAAACACGTTGTCCGTTGTGAAGGGTGCCGAACCCGTTGTCACGTGATGTCGTGCATAGTGCTGAGCTCGTAGTCCGTTGTCTTATGTACAACGTGCTCGTTGTCACGTTGTGTTGTGCATAGTGCTGAGCTCGTTGTCTGTTGTCTTATGTACAACGTGCCCATTGTCACGTTGTCTTATGTACAACGTATACGTTATCAGAGTACGTTATTTTTTTGCGTTGTCTGTGCCTTCCGAGCTACGTCCTTAGCGCCTAACCGAGCTACGTCCTTAGCACCTTCCGAGCTATGTCCTTAGTGCCTAACCGAGCTACGATTGCCTACAGGTCCAGACTGTTTTGGCCATATCTTTTGACTCGTTCGTCCGATTTTGACGATTCAACTTGCGTTGTGTTCGTATTTCAAAAAGGAACATTTCTGACATTTCGAAATTTCCAATTTCTTCCTTATTTATTAATTATACCTCTTTAAAGGCAAATTGACTACGAAAGTGTCATGTATTAAGCATGGAAAAGTCTGGGGCTCTACACTAACTCGTTAGTCCATACTTGGAATACGACTCTTTCATAACACCTAATGCCTTGTTCAATCATGGTATCGAGTACTAAGTGTCCCAAGGAACTCTAATGCCTAGGGCTCTGATACCACTTCTGTCGCGCTCCAAAATACCCCCTAGGAGTTAAGGGATACTTTAGGAGTGAATATTTGTACCTATCAAACCATCCTGAAGTAAACAAGGCTAACATAATACAATAAGGACAATAATCAGAGCGCGGAAGCTCACAAAAGATGCGGAAGCGCAAACCAAAATTTTCTTTCCTTCTATAATCCCAAAATAGTATTCGAAGTTAACATATACACATAACCCATCAAGTCTAAGGTGGACATACCCACCTATCAAACATACCTAAAATACAAAAAGACTATTGAGCCCACTATCCTCAACAGTAATCCAAATAGGGCCAGACGTCGTGATCCCTATCCTCCTGCGACTGGATCGGGATAGGAGGCTCTCTCTCCTCAACATACTCTTCCTTAACCCAAGGCTCAGGGTTGAGGGCCTCTTCAGTACCTGCCAACATAAAAGTACAACTGTGCATGGAATACTCAGCGAGTACAAACTACTAGCTAACAATAGCAATAACAATCACACAAGGCAACAAGATATAGTTCATTACAGCAACTCAAAACAGATAATCACAACATATGACAATAGCATTGTAAGTAAAGCAATATGATAGTCTTGACATGCGTGCATGAATACGAAAACTCTGGTAAAACTCATGTTTGGAAACCTGGACTTGTTTTTGGTCTTACTTACGAAAATCATGCATGCGTGTCTTGTCTTGTTTGAAAATCACATGTCTTGCTTGTTCTTGACTTGTATACTTGTGAGCTAGAGGTTAGTGCCCTTGATGCGACTTGTGAGCCGGGAATGTAAATTCCCTTGAACGAAATATATATATATATATATATATGAAAAGGCACACCAACCTCCTTGTCTTGTTTTCTTGTTTCTTGTGAGCCAGACATGACATATCTTGCGATACGTCCTACCCTTGACGTTAATGCTTGTTTAACTTGGAAGCTAGGTATGATATATCCTAGGGATATGCCCTATCCTTGACCGACTTGGTGTCCGGCTTTATCGATTTCATCGTAAATCACATTCTTGTTCTTGTTTGTTTCATTCAAATACATGCACTTGAAAACGTCGGTTCATGCATGCCTGCGTGGGTGTGTGCGGCACTTGTAATATATATGATGACATATGACATGAGGGATAAAGTATAGCAATTCAATTCATAGTGTAACATGTGGGAATTTAGATAATCTATATGGCATTTGATCAAGGTTCTGGATTTGAAGGAAACACACACACATTCATGCTTTCATATCCTTCATTGATTGTCAAATTTCTCATTTGGGCATTTAATCAAACACATAGCACGCAACATTTCATTACTTCTTTTTAGTGCGTACATTCCATCAAAACATCAAAGTGTGTTCATTATTAGTAGAATACTATTCCACCATTTTCCATACACACATCACACCCCATCCAAATGACATCCAATCGCCTTCACATCCACCATCCATTCACACATCCCCACATTTATCATTTATCTTGTTTAGTTTAGGGAAGTTAAGCATTTGCATTAAAAGGGAAAATAGGGAAGATTCAATACACATATACTCAAGAAACTAGGTTAATGCTAAGGTAGTTAGTAGGGTGTACTAACCTTGAAGATCAACTTGATCTTTAAAGAACCCCTTGATTTTGGAAGGAAACCCTTTGATTTAGAGAAGATCCTTGCTAGAAATCTTCAAGCTTGGAGCTCCTTGATCTAAATCCCAAAATCCTCTCTTGGATTTTCCCCCAATTTCTCTTCTCCTCTTTCTCCCTTCTTTCTCTCCTCTAGGTTAGAAATCCCCAAAAGTGAGGACCCCTAATAGATCAAGGGTTTAAAACCCTCAAATTCGGCATCAGTTACTGCGTGTGATCGATCGTACACTTATCTGCGATCGATCGTGGGTCAGTGCGATCGATCGTACATGGATGCGATCTATCGTACATGAACCCGAATACTTTGTCCAATTTCCCCCTGTATGCGATCGATCACACACTCTTGCGATCGATCGCAGATCCCTGCGATCTATTGCACCCAGGATCCCATCTATCGCATGTGGTCTAGAGAGTTTGGGACCCATTTCACTTGCATGCAATCAATCACACCTGACTTGCGATCGATCGCAATTCCCAGATTTTGTTGTTTCCCCTCATTTTTCCTACTTTGGTATTTCGGCCATAACTTTTGACTCGTTCGTCGGATTTTGACGATTCAACTTGTGTTGGATTCGTCTTTCGAAGAGGTGACATTTCAAAATTTTCAAATTCTTCTTTATTTATTAATTAGACTACGTGAAAGGCCAAATTGGCTAAGAAAGTGTTATTCATTAAGTACGGAAAAGTCTAGGGTGCTACATTCTAGAGCTCTATGGGTTACAGTTTGGACTTTAGCCCCGCCTTTCATCCTCAGATAGATGGGCAGACCGAGAGGTTGAACCAGATTATTGAGGACATGTTCCGAGCTTGCATGTTAGACCTGAAAGTCAGTTGGGAGGATCACTTGCTGTTGGTTGAATTTACCTACAACAATAGCTATCAGGTGAGTATCCAGATGGTACCTTTCGAGGCTTTGTATGAGAGAAGTTGCAGGCCTCCTCTATACTGAGATGAAGTTGGTGAGCAAAAAATTTTGGGTCTAGAGTTGATCGAGTAAACAGCAGATAGTGTCAAAATTATCAGGGAAAGGTTGAAGACTGCACAAGATCGACAAAAGAGCTATGCTGACAACCATAGGAGAGATCTTGAATTCCTTGTTGGTGATTTTGTGTTTGTCAATATTTCACCGAAAAAAGGTGTTATGAGGTTCGAAAAGAGGAGCAAGCTCAGCCCTTGTCACGACCCAAAACCCACCCTAGGAGTTAGAGTGAATCTTGGACGACTTAATCATTACTTACATGACTTGCTTGACGAACCAACCTGCAAAACTCACAGGACATATACAATAGAGGATAACAGCGGAAGCATAACTATAAAACACAACGGAAGTCTAACAAACCTCTAAGTATATATACACATGGTCCAAGTTTAATACAAAAGAAAACAAAACAAAGAAAGTGCGGACATGCCCGCCAAAATACATGGATATAATCACTCATGCTCACCCACAGCTAAACCACTTAGAATCTAACACCACCTACTGATAACCCTCTACGGGAGGTTCCTCCAAAGGTTCCTCGACGTACTCCTCCTCCACCCAAGGGCTAGGAGCACAGACATCAAATGGAGCAGCAGCTCCCTCAGAACCTGCCGACATAAGAAGTACGGCTGAGCATGGAATACTCAGCGGGTACTAAATACTAACCAATAGTCATAGCAAAACCATAGCAGTATAGGAAGCAGGAAGCATTTCACATATATAAAGCAGGAAACAATTCAGGCATATAAAGCAGGAATAATTCATATCATGACAATAAAGTAAAGGAGTATATAATCATGCTTGAATTCATAAAAGCCGATAAAACCCTTGAAAACACCGTGCACTTGACTTGACTGAAAATACCATTTCCTTGCTTGAAAACTTGTCATGTTTGTCTTATCTTATCGTATCATGCATGTCATGCCATGTCTTGTCATGCTTGCTTGAAAAAGTAAACTACTTGTGAGGGAAGGGAGACCCTTCTTCCTAAATGCCCATGCTTGTCATGTCATGTATCATGCTTGCTTGTTCGGAAAAGTAATCTACTTGTAAGGGAAGGGAGACCCTTCTTCCTAAATGCCCATGTCATGTCCTTTCACTTGTGAGATGTCCTTGTGAGATGTACTTGCGAGGGAAGGGAAACCCTTCTTATGATATGTATGTACTTGCGAGGGAAGGGAGACCCTTCTTATGATAATGCATGATTGACTTGTCCTTGCCAAGAGCGAGGTAAAACATATCGTAGGATATGTCCCACCTCTAACCATGTTCTTAAAAACCTCGATAAATCATGTCATGCATGCCGTGCTCGTGGGAACCGTGTACATACTTGCATTTAAATTTAAATATGACATTTGGGTAATTTCACAACACATAAAACATCAATGATTGAGCAATGTAATATTCATATCATTTAGGGAAAGCAAGAAACACACTATCATAGGCCCTAGCAATATTCATAATTTATTAGGAACGCATTTCCTAATTTACAACTCATTTTATTCATCTTGGCATTTCATCAAACATGGTGTGTTCATTATTCATTATTCATTTAAACCTAAATCATGCTTTTCTAGGTGAGTTTACTCACATCATAAAGGTGTGTTTATTATGGATACAATGCCCTCCCCATTTTAATCATCACAACACCACCTTTGGCATCCAATCGCCCATTCCATCTCCATTCACCATTCACAACCATCCATCTCATAGCACATGTGTAAATGAAAGAAAATCAAAAGAAATAAAGGGAAAAGAGGAACTATAACTGGGAGGGTAGTAAAAAGTACCGACCTTGAAGAGATGAGGAAGAAATCCCTCTTCCAAACGACCGTGAGTTGCTGCCCTAGCTCCGAACACGAGCTTGAGCTGAGATCTTGAAGGAAAACGTGCTTGAGGATGATCTAGGGTCTCTAACCCTTTGATTTCCCTTCCAAAAATCAAACCCTAGGTTAGGGATCGCCTTCTTCTCCTTTCCTTAGCTCTCAATCTTCTAAGTATTGCAAATAAGCCCTAAAGGCTCGGGCAAGACTCTTAAGGTAAGAGTAAACCACACAAAAGACTAAAACACCCTTCTAAATTTTCTGCAAAAACGCGAGTACCGAGCGATCGGTGTTAATGACCGATCGATCGGTTGCCTACCGATCGATCGGTTTCATAACCGAGCGATCGGTTGAAATTTCACTCTCTGGAAAATTTCCCCATAGTAAAATCTCGACCAGTCGATAGCCTCCGAGCGATCGGTTTTGGACCGATCGATCGCTCCATGGACCGAGCGATCGGTGGTCTGCAGGTCCAAACTGTTTTGGCCATAACTTTTGACTCGTTCATCCGATTTCGACGATTCAACTTGCGTTGGGTTCGTACTTCGAAAACGAACATTTCTGACGTTTCGGAATTTCCAATTTCTTCCTTATTTATTAATTGCATTACTTTAAAGGAAAAATGGCTACGAAGGGTCATGCATAAATGTCAAAAGTTCGGGGCTCTACAGCCCTAGATATGTGGGTCCGTTTGAGATCATCACTAGAGTTGGTGAAGTTGCATATCGTGTTGCTCTATCCACTTACATGGTTGCAGTTCACAACGTATTCTATGTTTCCATGCTCCGGAAATACATCCCGGATCCGTCACATGTCATCGAATTGGATCCTTTGGTGATTCAGGAAGACCTCACATTAGTGGAACAACCGGCCTGAATCTTGGACCACAAGGAGCAAGTATTGCGCACCAAATTCATTCTGCTAGTGCTCATGCAATGGGAACATCACTCTAGGGAAGAAGCTACATGGGAGTGTGAGGCCGAAGTGAAAGAAAAACACTCTCATCTGTTTGCTTAATTTCCTTGTTGGTTTGATGTATTTTGGTTCTCTTGTATCTTCTTGTGTCGTCCTAATTTCGGGGATGAAATTTTTGTAAGGGGGGAGGGAGGATATAGAATCCCGAAACTTTGGGTCATAGCCTGTGAATAGTGTCAGTAAATAGTGTTCCAAGGCTTGAAGCTTTTTGTATGGTCATTACCTAGGTTAATGAGAATGAGGGTTGAGGCTTCAATTGTGTTGATGTGTATGGGGTATGTTCTAAGGTCCAAAGGACTCTTGAAATGTTTAAAGGAAGAAAAAAGCTGAAAAAAATGAGAAAGAAAATGAGAAAATTAGAAGAAAATAGGGGTAACCGTTCGAACGGTTCTTATGACCGTTCGAACGATCCCAGTGGGTGATGAATAAAACATCAGTATTTGAAGACAGTAGTTTAAACTGTTCGAATGGTTCTATGACCGTTCGAACGATCCCAGTAAATATGGAATCAGAATTTCAGAAACCAAAATAATAGACATAACCGTTCGAACGACCACACCACTGTTCGAATGATCAAAAGACCGTTTGAACGGTCATGCACAGTAAGTCGCAAAATAGCCCAAAATACGGGATTTTTAGGGTATCAACCCTCTTGGCTTATAAATAGGGACCCAATTCGTGGGTTTTATGTTACCAACACCTAAGAAAGAGTTTGGGCGAGAAAGTGGAGAAAATCTAGGGTTTTAAAGAGGGGGTTTCGTTGGAGATCAAGGAGGAGCTCAAATCCTCACTTCCTAAGCTTCCACGAGCTTGGATCTTCTTCCTCGAGTGAGGATCTCCAATTCCAAGATCATGTTCGTGTCCAAGCATCCTTCCAGGCCAATATTTAGTCTTAGTAAGGTTAGTACACCCTTCTAGTTGGCTTAGTAATAACTTAGGTTTTTCTTTAAGAATGAATGTTGGATTGAGTTTGTATGTTCCCTTTCTTGAATCTATCATGTATCCTAAAATGTATAGATTAAATTAAAATTTTATGGATGTGTGGAATGTATGGAATGTTGAGGCGAATTTGGATGCCATGGAGAATGTGGATGATTGTTGTATGATAGAAAATAGGGAAGGGCAATGTATACATAAAACATGCACTCAGGGTGTTTGATGAAATGTTTGACTATGATAGAAAAATGTTGAATGTCATGTGTTTGATTAAATGCATGCATGAGATTTAAACCTAAGACTATGAAAACATGATTTAGGGATTTCCTCAAATTTGGTAATTTTGTTAACATGCTCAATATGTTTCTTTAAAATCTCATATGTCTATACAAAGGTTTGAGCTGCTATATGATGTTCTTTTAATTGTTTCATGTCACTATGATGCCCACCAATTGTTATGCACAAGCACGGATGCATGCATGAATCGAGTTTTTAGTATAAGTATATGAACACGACCAAGAACAAGACAAGTGATATACGACACGACTGATAAAGCCGAACTTTGGGTCGGTCAAGGATAGGGCATATCCAAAGATATTTCACATCTGGCTCACAAGAAAACAAGACAAGCAAGAATGATAAAGCCGAACTTTGGGTCAGTCAAGGATAGGGCATATCCAAGGAGATGTCACATCTAGCTGACAAGAAAACAAGGCAAAAAATCAAGAATGTTAGTGCGCCTTTTCTATTTTCGCTAAAGGGTATTTACATACTCGGATCACAAGTTGCTTTCAAGAATTCACTGAAGGGTATTTACATACCTGACTCACAAGTCGTTACAAGGGCACTAACATCTGACTCACAAGATAAGAAAGACAAGGCAGGCATGACATGACATGACAAGCAAGACAAGACACGACATTCATGATTCTCACGAGACAAGAATAAGACAAGAATGAGTTTTAAACATGATAAGTAAGTTTGGAAAAACACGAAAAATATTTTCAAGAATAAGTTATGAATTATGAGCACGAGTTTTATATGGAGTTTTCGCATGTAGTCTCATGCATGTCATGGTTATCATGTTTATTTAAATTGAAATTGTGAATTGAATGATGTTATTACTATTGTTAGCTAGTAGCTTGTACTCCCTGAGTATTCCATACTCAGTCCTACTTATTGATGTCGGTAAGTACACCATATGATATATGTGCTCCGGTTCCTTGGATCGAGGATGACTATGGTGAGGAGGAACGTATGGTAGAGCCTCAGGTAGAGGCAAGAGACCTAGATAGTTGGCCTTACCCTGATGACTATTAAGAGAGAGAGACTTTCATGATTTTATATATTGATAGGTGGGCATGTCCACCTTTACTTGTTATGTTTTGTATATGAACTTGGAATACTGACTAGGTATAGAAGAAGAAAAATTTAGTTTCCGCTTCCGCATTCGCATTTATTTCATTTCCACTATAGTATGCCTTGTCTATTTTGCAAGATGGTTTGTCAGGTCATGACAGTAACGTCTAAATTCTCATCTAACTCATAGGGGGGATTTTGGCTCGTTACACTCAGAGATATTAATCATAGAGAGATTTCAATTAGAATTGGTGATGACTACAATTTTAAGAGAAAGAAAGAGGTTTAGGCCGGATGGGTGGCATTACTGCCCATAGAAAAAAAAAGATTAAAAGAAAGAAAAATTCGAAATAAGGATCGATCGATCTGCTCTCATATCGTGATAAGAAACTGATTTATTGAATAAATCTTGGATGATTACAATGGTTCCTCACAGTTAATATGAGTTAAAAGAACATGTGTTGACCTATGGGTGCGATTGAACTCTCCCGAGTTCAATCGCAATTAATTGTGAATCGATCTCCATTGAAACATCTATGAAGGTGTTGCTAAGTTTCACTTTATCTAATTTATTGACTTTATCATCCGTGGAGAAAATCAGGGAAAAAATATTTATCCAGTCACACTTCTCCATTTACACTCACCCCAAAAGTAGGAAAAGATATGATTTGTTAGAAACCCACAAGTATAGTCGGTTACTTTCCTATGGCTCCTAATGGGTGAATGAAAATATGGGAGTGGGATAGAAAGCATGAAAAATGTAAAATGTGAACAAAGGAAGAGAAGAAAAGGAAAAGAAAACAGAGAGTGTGAGCAAAGATTAGACAATAGATGGTTACTTTTGAGAAAGAAAAGAAAAATGTGCCAAAATAGGTTCTCTTTGCACTGCTTTCTTGTGTTCATATTGCTTTACACTTTTGTCAGAAGATGAGCTCCATTAAATCTGACTAAGCATACATATCCACACAATAAAAGAAATAAACACAAAACAATATTTTACATAAGAAATTAAAAGAACATATTAGAAAAGAATTAGTGTAGGATACACCCAGAGTGTACTCCCAAATATATTTCTTAATCCTAACCATTTATCTCAATTATTAAACGGTTAGGATTAGAGGTGATGTGGCATTGGAAAGACAAAATATGCCAACTCAAATCATGGCCCTTAGTGTTGGTTATAAACGGTTGGGATTATGGAGTATATTTCAGAGTACCCGTAGACTGACTCATTAGGAAACACATACAAAAGTATTCATTTGATTACACTCCAAAAGAAATATGCAATCTTAAAAAAGTAAAAATTCAATCAAGCTAAGCCCTTTGTTTGATGGACAACACCTAGTACGGCCACAAGCACAAAGTCATCGTGAAACAACTCAAAGGAGTTACACACCATAACAACTCCCTATTGAATGCATCCTATAATATAGGAATATTGACCAATATTAATTTAACCAACTTAATAAGAGGATTTACTTGGAGCAATATTACTTATCCAACTCCCAAATCCAGACTTGGAGTCATTTTAGGATGTCATTTCCCATGATCTAATTCTCTTTGAGCACATGATGTACTCCTAGGAAGCACGGGTACGGCGATACTTAGATACGGCGATACAATATGGGTACGGCGATATGACAGAAATTATGAAAAACAGCTAACTTTTACCTTAGACTGCCGTATCCGATACGGTGATACAGGTATGGCGATACGGGTACGGCGATACGGGTATGTTTCCATTTTCAAAGTATTCGTGCTTCCTAGATGTACTCTCATCCACCCATAAAAGGCCAATACATTTCAGTACCCCACCTTTTTTTTTTGTCGCAGTACCCCACCATTTCTATGTGTAATTTTTGCAGCATACCATGTATTATTTAAGTAATTTAAGAAGACTTTAAAATTGGATAGATGATCATTTGATTATGTAATCTATTTGAAATAGTACAATATTACTTCGAGTTGTTTTTGCATCCAAACGTTATTTTTTTCGTGTATATTATCTATGATGACTATTTTCAAATTCTCAGCACAAAATTATTTCAAAATTTTCAGGTAATTCGTTTCAATTAAATTTTGATTGCACCAACAACCAGGCCGAATACGGTTTAGAAATTTTACTACAAATATAGGAGTAAGAATGATTGAAATGATTGGAGACTCCCAGTTAGTCATTGGACAGTTAGTTAGGGAATATAAGTGCACTAGTTGGATACTAACCCCATATTTCTCAATGGCTGCTCAACTATTGGATGAATTTGATGATGTTATGCTAAAATTCGTACCACGGTAAGAAAAACAAGAAGACAACAAAATGGCTCAGTTGGCATCCGACGTGTGCATACCGGAGGGATGCCATGAAAGAGCATTTATCATACAGATCAGGGATTTACCTTCAATTGAAGATCAAGGGTTGACCATGGAAATCATGCATGTTGGCATAGATCATGAAGATTGGCGACAACCGTTGATCCATTATCTGAGCAACCTAAGTACCAAAGCGGACCTAAAGACGAGGATGTTAGCCATAAATTTTTCCCTCATAGAAGGGGAATTATACAGAAAGGGATTCGATGGTTTGATGCTTCGGCTCTTAGGAACAGAAGAGCGGAGAGAGGTAATGAGTCAAGTCCATGATGGAATATGCAGTTCTCATCAATCAAAATGAGGTGGTTATTAAGAAGACACGATTAAAATTGGCCGAAAATCTTAATGGAATGCATTAAATATGCCAAGAGGTGTAAAGCCTGTCAAAAACATGGACCGGTGCAGAGAGTTCCAGCCATTGACCTTCATCCTATCATTAAGCCATGACAATTTAGAGTGGATGGGCCATGTATCTCATTGGGAAGATCAATCCCATTTCATCCACATTGCATGGCTATCGATTACTTCACCTGGTGGGTCGAAGCAAAGCCTATGAGAGAAGTTACTCAAGCCGATATTATTACATTTATCAAAGAGAATATCATGTTTCGGTATGGTTTACCAGAGACCATTACAGCCGATAAGGGAACGGTCTTTACTGGCCAAGAAACGAAACAATTTGTTGAGGACTTCGGGATCAAGTTACTTAACTCAACCCCTTATTACGCTCAAGCAAATGGCCAAGCTGAGTCTTCAATCTAAATCTTGAAGGATTTGATCCGAAGAGGACACCTAAAGATAAGCCTAGGTCATAATATAAAATTCTGCCACATATTCTTTAGGTTTATCAGACATCGTGTAGAACAAGGAGCAAGCCCATTCACATTAACATATGGGCATGATGCCGTGCTACCAATGGAAATTTTCATTCAATCTCTTAGGATCTCATTCCAAGAGAAGCTAACTCCTGCTGATTTCACCGAAGCAATATTGTTGAACTTAAAGACTTAGATGAAGCTAGGATCAAAGCCCTTGATTCATTGCAAATAAACAAGAAAAGAGTGGTCAGGGCTTACAACAAAAGGGTAAAAAGAAAATCTTTTTACCAAGGAGAATTGGTTTGGAAATCATTTTGCCAATTGGGGTGAAGAGCCCTGAATATGGAAAATGGTCCCCCACTTGGGAAGGACCATTTAAGATTCACAAGTTCATCCATGGGGGTGCATATGTTTTGCAAGAGTTAGAGGGGGAAATAAATAGTACAACTATCAATGGCCGATTTCTAAAACATTATTACCCAACAATTTGTGAGGCCATGGAGGGTAGTAACCAAGAGTGATCATTTTTATAGACAGAAAAATGGCCAAACTATTGAGGTACAAAAAAGATATTTCCAAAATGTTCAAGTCATTACAAGGCCCTTGTCCCACAAAGGAAACAGAAACTTAGAAAACATGGCCTACGGCCAGAAGAAAAGAGAACTTGTTTGAGAAAGTTGGTTGTAAAACGGTTTTTCAGCCCAAGACCTTCAATAAATCGAAGGGCTTTGGCCACTAGCCAGAGAAAGAATTTTTGGATCACATGCGATCGGGAATCGAACCCTGGCATTCCATCCATAGTTTTAAATTTTTTTCTTGCTCGAAGCCTTCAGCAGTGCTTTCTATTTCTACCGTATAAACATCTTCAACCATCCCTTTCTGTTCTTCAACTATTGCTTTCATTGTGAGAAGAAGTTCTGTTTTCTTCTTTTCCATTTCTTTAGCAACCACTTCCAAATCTGCCTGCCTTCCTCGAAGAATAATAAGTTGATGATTCAAGTCGTCAATCCTGACCTTAACTTGCGCAATTTCATCATTTGCTGGCTTCACTTCGATGATCAACTGGGAGCGAGAATTCTTGAGAGAAAGGGCCTCTACCCTCAATGACTCACAATAAGAAACGACTTGGCTAAACAAAGCCAAATTTCTGCCATCCTCTTCAAAGGACTTACTCATCTCAAAGATTGAGGTGGTGTGGTCAAGAAAAGATCAGTGAGATTCAGGAATTCTCGGAGATGAGAGCAAAATGGCCTTGACTTCATGAAACTTGGTTTGACGACCAGGATGGATAACATGCTGGAAGTCCAGAGCAAGAAATTCCTTCAATTGTTTCTTTGTTTTGATAAAAGACGGAGAGAGATCCATATGAAAATTGACTGTCATCATCGGCCAATGGTTGGAGACTGCTTTCATCCCTAAGAGACGTGCCCTTCACATTTTTTCTTTCTTCTAAAACCTGTTCTGGTTTGTTGGAAGACAATTTGGCTGGCTGACTAACCAAAGTCGCTATAGGCACTAAGTCCCGAGAAGGAAATGACTTGACCGCACTGTCCGTCGGTGAGACTGGTGATACTATTTTGTTGACTAATTTGGGAGAGCTGGAGGCTAAAGCTAAGCTGAATTTATGGCTCATCGAAGCAAGAAGTTCTACCTTCATTTTTTTTGGGAGGTGCGGCTGAAGTCTCATCATCATCATCATCAATTACAAAGGTTGCTCCTGCATCAACGGTTTGATAGGAACTCTGTCTGGCCAACCTTCATTTCGCTCCCAAGGCAATGCATTTGCTTGCTACAACTTTACTGGATTTAGAAGGCTTGACCAATTTTTTTATAGGAGAACTACTCGAGGTCTCAGGACCTTCAGTAAGGTCGGGCTCTGTTAACAACCTAAGCAAAGAAGGCACTGCATTGCCTCCTATAAGAAAGAAGTATAGAACGTTAGATAAAACTCCAAACAACAAGCATTAAAAGGAAAGTAAGAGCTTATGAAATTTCTCAATGTTTTCATCCAAACGAGGGGGAGAGGATATGGTATACACCAACCGTGGGGGAATTTCATAAGTCGGAATCCAATCCAATGGATCAAGAAAAGCTACAGTTACCCCAGAAGTATTGGGTTTTGGTTTTACTACTGAAAAAACCGGGTGAGCCAGCCTAAATGGAGAGTTGGGTACTGATCGGTACTAATTGTTACACATTTATGCACCTCAAACTAAACTTGTTAGTTCTTTAGAGTTCTCTTTTAAATTATTTTACAGTACTTGGTTGCTTTTCTTGATTTTAGGTTCATGTGAGGAAAAGAAGGTTAATGTAAGGATTTATAAACTTTAAAAGCCTATATGAACCTCAACCGAGTAAAGATCAAAGAAAGGAGAAGGGGAGCAAAAATATAAATTTTGGGAAAAAAAAGTAAATGGAGATCGATCCTCCTAAGATGGGCGATCAATCGCCCATTGCTTAGCGATCGATCGCTAGCGGCGTTTCAACTTACTTTTAGTGCACGGAAAAGCCACCTTTTTGGATGTTCTTAAAGCCCTATTTAATAGAGAGAAAGGAAGAGAAGAGCTGTGACTCAATTAGGATTCCTAAATCGTCCATTAGCAAGGATTCTCTCTCTCTCTCTCTATAAATAGAAGAGGTATTACTCTTTAAAAGGGTTGAGAATTTTGGGATTTTAAGAATAGAAGTAGCTCTGGAGATCTGTGAAAGCTTGAAGATATGTTCTTCGTGTTTGTCTATGAAGATGGTGTTCTCCTCCCTTGCCATGAACTCTCTCCGTTTTAGGGTAGATGAAACTCTAGCTAAGTAACTGTGTCTTTATTTTATTTATATGTAGATATTAAGTTTGTAAACATTGATTGCATAACGCGAGGGTTATTTTATAAACCGGATTTATTGATTAAATCGATCTCAATATACTTTTTGTGAGCACGGGATTTTCGCCCTCACAAAAGATTTGTTTGTTGTTTAGAGTCGCCACCTATTAATTCAGGAGCGATAAGTCCCCGGAATGTGGATAAGGTCTTGGTCTACGGTAGAGGTCTAGGTAAGAGGTTCAGTTAAGTCCGGGGAAGGTTTTACGCACTCCGAGACTTTCATTTTTCAGTGGTTCTCTACTTTCTAGGTTTAAGCCAATTAAAATTAAGATTTGTTCAAATGCCTAAGTGTTTAAGATAATACTAAGCTAAGAAAGAAAAAGCTAACTAGGGTCGAACCTGGGTTGGGTTGCCTACATACTCATAAGGTGAGATCAGACCAAGCGTAGTTCTGGCACATGGGTCCGTGCCAAGGCTGGGGAGTGTGTGTGTGCACCAAGGGTAGCTAATGGACTAATCTGGTAGACTAGGGTTTGGTTGACTGAGTTTGGTCAAGTGCATAGTTTAAGCTCGGTAGGCTTAGGTTTAGTCCATTAGATTAGGATTAGGCCCGGTAGGCCAAGGGGTAAATCCGATAGAATTGATTTAGGCCCGGTAGGCCAAAATCGAAGAAAACCAAGGTTAGGGTTGCTAACCAAGGTTAAGGGTCAAACTAACCATAGTTAGGGTTGCTAACCATAGTTTAGGGTAACAAGGTAAAGCCCGGTAGGCTGAAATTGAAAATCGTAGGCCAAGGGTGAGCCCGGTAAGCTAAGTGATTAGGCCTGGTAGGCTAAAAAACGGATTTAACCGAAGTTAGGGTTGCTAACCAGAGTTAAATGGGCAAAATAACCATGGTAAGGGCTAATCATGGTAAAAAATGTCAAAGCAGAATATTTTAGACACTTAGCAATATTTCATAATTTTTAAAATTTTTTCAGATTTTTTCCAAGGGTTAAGGGTGCTTAATCGTGGTTAAAAGTTAATCGGGGTTAGGTTAACCCCAGTTAAGAGGTCTAGGCAAGTCAGGGTGGGCCCAAAGAGCATGGCAGGGCCTAGAATGGCATCCTACCTAGTCTAGGCCCTGTTCAAAGCCCAAAAGATCAGAAATCAGCAATGGCAGTAAAGAGATTACCACTATTACAGATGCAATTCTAGGGGGTCTTTGCAGGTCTGTAGGTTGAGTTAGGGATGAACCCATGGGATGCTGGACCTACAAGGTTAAAGAGAGCAGTACCAGGAATGTTTTGGGCCTTTGGTAGGCCCAAGGGGTGGTTTAGAGTGGGCCCAAACCCACTGTGGTTGGTATACTGTAATGGCGGTAGACTGTTTATCGCCATTAAGCTAACTCCTGTTTCAAGCTAAGTTAACCATGGTTAAAGCAAAGGGGTGAGCATGAAAGGACCAGGCTAAGTAGAGGAAGGTCAGGGGAGTCCAATCATGGCTCTGAAATGGATCAGGGCCCAAAAAAAGAGGTGCAACTGTGGCTGAAAACAGTAAGGCCAGGAATGGCGGTAATTATTCTATCGTCATTCCTGGCTTTGCCCAGAAATCGATTAGTTCCTCCTGGGGCTGAGCTAGGCTGTTACCAGGGGAGCCCTCATGGATTAAGAGTCCCCCAAAACATGCGGGGAGGTTCCATACTCGATGAGGGGCCTTGAGCTAAGATGAGAACCTCAAGGGGGTTCCCCCATGTCTACGAACAGACAAAGAGGACCCCTATCCTTGGTTTTGCAGTGAATTAACATAAACTAAACAAGGATAAAGGACCCCTGGAATAGGACCCGGGGTCTTACAGTAGTTTACAAAAATGAAAAAGAGGTGGGGGGAATCCTACCCTACTGTCGATTGCTCACGACGGGTGAGGGCTGGTGCACGGTGGTGGCTGACTAAGGAAGGCCTAGGGGAGCTCCTTGGAGACCTAGGGGATCACCTCAGGTGGAGGGCAAAGGGCTAGTAAGGCTGGAGTAGGGTTGGCCAAACTGTAGCAGAGCTTGGGTATGGAAGTTTTGGAATGTCCTTCAAGGCATGAAATAGTAGGGTATTTATAGGGTAAGAGAGACCCATGGTAGTTTGGGACTCCTACAGGCGTGCTAGACACAAGAGAGGCAAAGCAGGAGGGCTGTAGTTGGGTGAGCTGGGCTACAAACTGAAAATCCAATAATGGTGGTAGAGTTTCTACCGCCATTCGTGGTTTAGCCTAAACTAGAAATGGCGGTAGAAACTCTACCGTCATTTCCAGGCTTTTCCTAAACTAGACCTTGTTAGCTTTTAGGTTTCTACCTAAAGCCTCCATCTTAATTTTGATGATAACACAATAATGAAAGGATATTTGTGTTACTAGTGTCTCTTTGAGTGTAAGTGAATTTCAGTTAACCAAGAACATTATCAAGTCATTCAATAGAAAAAGCATGAAAATTCCATCTATAAAGAAGATTCATCAAGCAAGTCAAAGCCAAGTCATTAGATCACTTTGAAGTCAAATTGAAGATCACAAAGCCAAATCAGATACAAGATCATGAAGCTTAAAGTCAAATCTAGTTCAACATCAAGAATGAAGACTCAAAAAGGTTTAATGGTTTATGTTTATTAAGTCTAGAGTGACTTTTGTAAGAAGTCCTCAAAGGTTGGTGAAGTTGAAAGCTCAAATTACTTAGATTGACTATAGGTTCCTTAAGACCCATTAGGACACCAGTCTAAGGACATAAAAATGATTAAAATAATGTTTTTAAGAATGCCTTAGACCAAAGAAATGATTCCCATCAAATTAGTCAAGCAATGATGAGTTCTCTGAAAAGAATTCAGAGGACTCGTCGAAGAGTCCATAGGACTCGTCGAAGAGTCCATATGACTCGTCGACGAGTGGAAACAAAAACTCAATTTTGAGTTATGTCATCCCACTCGTCGACGACTCCTACTCACTTGTCGACGAGTGCTTGCAGGAAAAGCCCAACAACTAGTTTTCAACGGCTAGTTCGATTCCATTGGAGCCTCTAACGGCTGTATTTTTTTTTGGGCTATAAAATGAAATGTTTTATGAACAAAACAAGAACTCCAATACTTCCAATCTTGAAAATCAAAGTCTGTAAAATTACTTGTCTAAGTGTGTTCAAATCAAGAGGACTGAGAGACTCTTGTTCGTGAAGCTGAGAGCTTTGTAAGAGGTGGTATCTTAGCCTGCAAGGGAGTGTAAAAGTCTGGCCTCTACCCGAAAGGGGGCTAAGTCTAAGGAAGATTGTTTCTTAGTAAGGTTAGGACTCGCCTGCAAGTAGTCTAATCAATTTGGAATAAATCGTGGTGAATCCTTCAAGCCAGAGAGCTTAAAACGGGGTGTAGGCGGGTTACCAAACCTCGATAACAAATCTTAGTGTCTTTGTGTTTTCATCTCTCTAACTCTATCTCTTTAATTCTTATTTGAATGTTTGTGTAGAATTACATAGTTTCTATCTCCCTTTAACTTGCTTAAGTTGAAATTCCGCTTAGGGAAGATAGAACAATTTTTTTAATTTGCCATAGACCCTAATCACCCCCCTTTTAGGATCCATACCTTGGGCAATAATTGGTATAAGAGCCTAGATCTCTGTTTTTATAAGATTTGAGCATCTTAGAGTAAAGATTTTTTTTGGCACAATGAACAATGTTCATGCAACCTCCCTTGGCGAAGGCCAATCCACCACTAGACCTCCCTTCTTTAATGGTGAAAATTATGCTTATTGGAAAGTGAGAATGATGTATTTCATTCAAGCTTTAGATTATCATTGTTGGCAAATAATTGTTAATGGTTCCCACATCCCTACAAAAAAGGTTAATGGTATTGATGTACCAAAAATTGAGGATGAATGGACACAAGCCGACATCAAGCTTGTTCAACTCAATGCCAAGGCTATAAACAATCTATATTGCACATTGAGTCCTCAAGAATTCAATAGAATATTGGCTTGTGATTCGACAAAGGAAATTTGGGATAAACTCCAAATTACCTTTGAGGAAACCAACCAAGTAAAGGAATAAAAAATTAGTATGTTGGTTCATCAATATGAAATATTTAAAATGCTAGAAAGAGAACTCATTTCAATTATGTTTTCTAGATTCACTAACATTTTGAATGAGCTTAAATCTCTTGGAAAGATTTTCTCCAATGCAGAAATTGTAAGGAAGATCATCCGGTCTCTCTCAAAGGAATGGGCTCCAAAAGTGACGACTATTCGAGAAGGTAAGGACCTCACCAAACTACCTATGAATGAGTTACTAGGTTCACTAATGACCCATGAGATCATCATGAGGGAACAAAGTAATGGAGAACCGATACCATCAAGAGGTCATGCCTTGAAATCCTCAAAAATGAGTGAAAGTGAAGAGGACTCAAGTGAAGAAGAAAGTGAAAAAGAGGAGATTGAGAAGCTGGCAAGAAAATTCTAAATTTTTTTGAAGCACAAGAAAAATCTTAAGAAGGGAGCTTTCAAGAAGGAATTCGCCAAAGAAATCATCAAAGGGAAGAAGAGCAATGAAAATAAAATATTTTGCTATGAATGCAATGAACTGGGTCACATCAAGCCCAATTGCTCCTTACTCAAGACAAGTCATAAATACAAGAAGAAGGAAATGAAGGCTACAACTTGGGATGATTCAATCTCAAGTGAGGATGAAAGAGCCAACCTATGCCTTATGGCCCATGATGATGGTGAGGTAAATTCTTCCAACGATGAATCTCTTTCCTTTGATAATTTAAGAGAAGCTTATGATGAATTATTTAGTGAATTTGGAAAATTAGCTTCCAAAAATAAAAAGCTTAAGAAAGAAAATTCCTCACTATCAAATGAAAATGAATTTTTGAAAAATGAAGATAAATTGTTAAAAGAAGAAATTGAGAATCTTAATAAGGAAAATTTATCTATCTCAAGTGAAAATGAATATTTACTAAATGAGAATGATAAATTAGTAAAAGAAATTGAAAAACGAAATTCTATAGCTTCAACTAGTACTTGCAAAGAATATAATGTTTTGAATGATAAAGTTGAAGATTTGACTTATATTGTAACCAAATTCACCAAAGGTGAAAAGATCCTAGACATAATGCTAGAAAAACAAAGATGTGTTTTTGGTAAAGCCGGATTAGGCTACAACTCTAATATCAAGCAAAAAGCTTATGAAAACTTTTTTACCTTTTGCTCTACAAAGAATATCTATAAAATTGTTGGTAATAAGAGCGTTAGGCAAGTTTGGGTTCCTAAGGGAACTACCTCTCCTGAGACTATTATTGTTGGACCCAAAAAGGTTTGGGTGCTAAAGAGTGCTACCTAAACTTGAGGAGTAGGATGCCTAAGTCAAGTTTCTTTAAATTGAAAATTTTGTAAAAGAACTTGATTATTGATGTTTAATTTGTTTGAAATATACTTAAAAGTCTTGAAATGCCTTGATACTATGATTTTGATATTATGAGTATTTGAATCAATGTTTTGATAATATGATAATTGAATACTTGATATGAGCTTATACTTTGTATTGAATGATGATATGCCTACATGTTTTGATATCATGAATGATTGATTGAATGATGTAATGACATGCTTTGATGTTATTCTTGATGCTTGATGATATGAATTGCTTGAAATATATGATATAATTATTTGAAATTGAATGTGATATGTTAAATGTTTGATGAGTTGAAAATGGTTTGAATAATGAATGATTGTTATGTATCACTACACAATGTTCAACTGAATGGTGTCGTAAGTCTTTGGTATCCACACTGGCTATTACAAAGCAACTACTTAACAAGCTTGTGAGCACTGGAAATTTTCACTCCCACTCACAAAAAGGGATGATTATGGTGGAATTACCTGTGTACCCTCACGGGTGTTAAAGGATTTTATCATTTAAGAATCGCCACCTATTCATTCAGAAAGGATAAGTCCCCCCGGGTTTGGATAAGGTCTTGGTCTACGAGTGAGATCAAGGTAAGGGGTTCGGTTAAGTCCGAGGAAGGTGTTAGGCACCCCGAGGCTTCTGTCTTTGCAAAGATTCCGTACTCTCCGAGTTTAAGCCAATTTAAAGTTAATCTCGATTAAAATGCCAGAGTGTTTAAGTTAACACTAATCCAAGAAATGAAAAGCTAACTAGGGTCAGGCCCATGTTGGGCTGCCTACGTACTCACAAGGTGAGATCAGACCGAGCGGAGTTCTGGCACGTGAGCTTGTGTCAAGGTTAAGGGCGTGTGTGTGTGCACCAAGATTGGCTAACATGGACTAGTCCGGTAGACTAGGGTTTGGTTGATCGAGAGAGGTCAAGTGCATGGTATTCAAGCCCAGTAAGCTAAAGGGGTAGTCCGGTAGACTAGGATGGTGTCGACCCAGGTTAGGATTGCTAACCGGGGTTAGGCCGAACTAACTAGGGTTAGGATTGCTAACCACAGTTAAGGGTAAGTAAGATGTAGCCCGGTAGGCTAAGGGGAGGCCCGGTAGGCCGAAGATACTCCTGTAGACTTGGTTTTTAGGCCCAATAGGCCGTAAACCAAAATTAACTACGATTAGGGTTGCTAACCACAATTAAGGGGGGTCTAATTGTGGTTAGAGATGCTAACCAGGGTTAGGAAGAGGGCCAAAGTTAGTATTATGGTCTGATTATATTTTCAAGAATTTTCGTTTAATTTTCCAAAGTTTGTAGAGTTAAGGGGTGCTTAACCGCGGTTTAAATGTTAACCGGAGGTATATTTAACCGTGGTTAAGGGTCTAGTAAGGTCCAAGGTGGGCCCAGGGGGCTAGGCAGGGCCTAAAGTGGCCTCCTACTAGGCCTGGGCCTAGAATAAAAATAAAGATAATGTCGGTAATTGGATTACCGACATTAATTATAGTGTTTTTGAGCTGTGTTTTTGCCTTTGTTAACTAGGGTTAAGGTGTCACCCAGGATGAAGTGAAGGCATGGGAGTGTAGAGGGGACTCCTGAGAAGGTTTCAGGCCAGGTGTGGCCCCTAGGGGATGCCTGGAGTGGGCCTCACAAAGGTGCAAAGCCACTGTACATGTAACAGCATATTAGCGGTAGTTATTCTACCGCCAATCAAAAACTAGGCCAACAAAGAGTGTCGGTAGAAGTTTCACCGACAGAAAAAAAATAGGTCTCCTAGGAATGGCAGTACTAGAATTACTGTTATTCTTGATTTTTTTTTGAAAACCAGTTTTTGCCCATTGGGCTGTGCACAAGTATGTCCAGGGCTTCCCTCATGATGTGAGGGATCCCTAGAGAGTCTGTGAAGGTCTGCCAAGCCTTGGTAAGTTGGGTATACCCATAGAGGTTCACCACACCTATGAACAAGGTGGGTGAACTCTCTTTTGGGCTGTTAGCTACACACCAAGAATACAGAAAAAGAATGTCCCTTGGAGATGACCAAGGGCTCACAATGATTGCACAAGAGACAAATGGGGGTAGGGAGTGCCTACCCAACACTCTGTTTTTGCCGTGGAGTGGCTGTGGGCCCACTGTGATGGTGCACTGCCACGGATGCTAGAGCCAAAGGGGAGATCCTTCTAAGGGGCTAGGGTTTCTTGGGATCAAGACCAAGAGTTGAAGGAGGCTGAGACTCAGGTTTTTCGCAACAGGAGGTTGGCTATATGATTTGTAGACCCTGTTTGCGATTGTGGTGGTTTGGTTTTATAGGGAAGAGACCTAGGGACCTAAGGGGGATTAACAGGAAGGCTAGGTATGTGGTTGGACCTAAGGGAGATCGATAAGGGCTGTGAAGGGAGAGTTGAAGTGAGGGTCGAGTGTGCAGGGCATTCGCAGTTTGCAACTCGGAACTTGCATAATGGCGGTAGATCTTCTACCACCATTAGCAAAACAGGCGAATTACATAATGTCGGTAGAGGATCTACCGACATTATGAAAACTTATTTGAATTAGGCCTGGCCCAGCATAAACAGGGATGGGGGTTTTGCCTCTAAGGTTTTGGGCCTTGTAGGCTTGAGGCTAAGGGTCAGGCCCTATAGGCCATGGGTCTTAGGGTTTAAGCCCTAAGGGCTCTAGAGTTATGCTTCGGTCACCTAAGGCTAGGATTTTAGTCCTAAGGGTAGGGTTTGGCTTAGGGTGAGTCCTAAGGCTAATTAGGGGCTTACTTAGGATGTGAGAGATTTGGCAGGGGGTAACCATAGTTAAAAGTCATTAACTATGGTTAGATGGGGTGTAAAAATTGGGTGCTTACAGCTGCCCCTCTATGCTAGAGAATGCTAAGGTTGGCGATTTGAACGACAAAGACTGGAATCATCCTATTTTTACACCGAGCTTAGATAACAGGGATGCAGAATGATGACATGTATGCATGCAGTGTAAATGGTGAGTGCAATGTGGTGGCATGGCCACCGCTGGGAAGAGCAAGTAGTTTAGACTACTCCAAGGAGTGACGGATGCAGAGATGGCATAGCCCGAAGGCGTCGGCTGAAGGGATTCGATTGAGTTTGATCGAAGAGACAAACAGGGTGTTGAAGGGGTGACATGCAGGTAGTGTACATTGTAAAGGTACACACGGGATGTCGATGACACACGGGGTGTCGAAAGAAAGAACATGTTGGTGGCATACACTGTAAAGATATACACGGGATGTCGATGACACATGGGGTTGTTGAAAGAGGGGACATGCGTGTGGTATACACTGTAAAGGTATACACGAGATGTCGAGGACACATGGGGGTGTCGAATGGGAAGACATATGGGTGGTATACATTGTAAAGGTATACACGGGATGTCGAGGACACACGAGGGTGTCGAATAGGAAGACATGCGAGTGGTCTACACTGTAAAGGTATACACGGGATGTCGAGGACACACGGGGGTGTCGAAAGGAGTAATATACGGGTGGTATACACTGTAAAGGTATACACGGGATGTCGAGGACACAGGGGGGTGTCGAAAGGAGTGCGGTATGTCCAAGAGGCACTAGTTGGATGTTTTGAAAATGGTCGAGAGGCGCTGAATTTTGATCAAAGAATGATGCTGAGGAGTTTGGCTATACAGGGTGTGATGCTATGCAGGGATATCATGCAGGGGATAAAGGCGAGGATGCTTTTCCATGACTCTATTGATTGCGACTTACAGGGATGCCTGGTGTCGGCTTCTTCTACTTTGTCCTGCTAGGGCTACCTAGTGCAGGCTGGTATGATCTGGTCAGGATACCAAAGAGGAGCTGCTTTTGAAAACATTTTATAAAAGGTTTTAGACCTTTGTAAAAAGTTTTTGATTTCAACCGAAAGAATGTTCAACTAGCTATTAGTTTTTCCAGGAAAGTGCCTTAGTCAGGGCTTGGGGATCATGTATTCTGCCTTTCGCTCTTGGAGAGCAAAGTATGACCCAGAAGAGGTTTTGTCACCGATGGGGATGCTCATGGGTAGACTTGTTTGCCTTGTCACTGCTGGAGTTTAGACTCTGACTGAGGAGAAGCTTGTTGGGGAGCAAATTAGATATCTCTGCTCGGGGATCCGCTGGGGAATGTAATACTATTGTAGACCGTTATAGGGGATCTGCTAGGGGATATGACATTGTTGTAGATCACTGCTGGGGATCTAAACTCTGCTGGAGACTAGTGTTGAGGAAGCTACTCTTCCATGCCATTTGCCTGGGATTGTTGTAGGGGATTTATCTGACTAGTACTGTTGTCGAATTCTCTTATCAAACTGCTCTTCATCTTTTTCTCCCTTTTTTACCCTTGGAATGACCAAGTCATGGGGTTCACATAATTTTCACGCGATGAGGCCATTGCCGGTTTTCCTCATGCTTGCGAAGCTGATTGATTTTTGTCCCATTTTTACCCCTAGTCACAAGACTAAGCCTGGGGATCGCGTGATTTTTGCGCAATGAGGCTGTTGCCAGTTTTCACTCATGCCCGCGACTTACTAGGGAAGCTTTATTTATGCTGGGGAAAATAGGTCTTCTCCCATCATTGCCCTGAATGGCACTCCTCTGGGGATTTGAGAATGATATTCCCACTGGGGATACAGATGTGATACTGCGCTTGCACTCGTAGCTTCTTGGGGATCTAGAAGGACTTTGTAGTGGAACAAAATGTAGGCTGAGGGACCGATGTTTGGGACACCCCGGGACTTCTCCTGTTTGTTATTGATTTACACACCCTTGGAGATTTTGGTTTTGATATAATTGATTTTCACCTTTCGGGGGGGACCCTTCTGTTTCTGGGGGAATTTTTCTACTTAAGGCTTGTGCCTTAAGGTTCCCGGTGATTTTTTTTTACCAGGGTATTGAGAGAGGTTGTCTTCGCCAGAAAGGGTGAGAGAGGTTGTTTTTGCTGAGGGTGGAGTGGTTGTCTCTGCCCGAGGATTGTTTTTCAGGAGAGATTGTCTTTGAAAGGTTCTTCTGTTGGGTAAAGAGTCCGGAGAGATTGTCTCTGTGGGGAGTCTCTGACTGTTGAAATGTTTCGACTTCTATTTTGGGTTTTCTTTTTATAGAAATTTTGTACCCTTGAAAATCGATTCCCCTGGGAAGCTGGGAGAGTTTGTCACTGCTTGGAGAGTGACTCTATGGGGGATAATTGATGACTGTTTTGGGGAAAGAGGGACTCTGTTTGGGGAGAGTCAGGGAGTGGATACCCCTTTTGTATGACCGCACCTGATTTGACAGGTTGCCTACGTACCTTTTTATAGGATTAGGTCAAGACGTAGTTCAAGCCAACGTCGCGGAGGGCGAGGGAGGGTGTCCCTGGAAATGTGTAATCAATGAAGGGCTGTCAGGCTCGAGGGGCTAACTAGCGAATTTCATTGATTTGTAAATAAGTTACAGGAAAGAGGGATGAAGAGTGTGCCAAGGATGGCCTCCTGTCATTTTTCGGAGACACTACAAGTGCAAAGCGCCTATTAGATCTAGATCCTAAGCATAGTATATTTTGACTTTGTCCATATTGACGGGCTCTGGGAGGTCTTCGTCATCATACGTCTGAGTCGAAGGGCACCGCCTAGGAATTTGTCTCGGACAACATATGGGCCTTCATAGTTGGGAGTGAACTTGCCCCTTGGGTCAGGGCAGTTTGGAAACATTTTCCGGAGAACCAAGTCACCGATCTCGATGTTCCGCGGCTTGACTTTCCTGTTGAATGCCCTAACCATGCGCCTCTGATAGGCCTGAGAGTGGTTGATGGCTTGCAGTCGTCGCTCTTCAATGAGATTCAACTGCTCATACCGGGTCTGTGCCCATTCTGCTTCTGAGAGCTCTACTTCCATTAACACCCGGAGTGATGGAATCTATACTTCAATGGGGTGGACTGCTTCCATACCATAGGCCAGAGAGAATGGTGTTGCCCCTGTAGAGGTTCAAATGGACGTTCTGTAGGCCATGAGTGCGTAAGGGAGCATCTCATGCCAGGCAGAATACTTGGTGGCCATCTTCTCTATGATTTTCTTTAGGTTCTTGTTGGCAGCTTCAACTGCATCATTGGTCTGTGACCTGTATGGCGTAGAGTTGTGATGTTGGATTTTGAATTTCTGGCAAAGATTAGTCATCCCTTTGTTGCAGAAGTTGAGAGCATTGTCTGTTACAATCTCGTACGGGACCCCATATCGGTAGATTATATCCCTTTTCTAAAAACACTGAACCATTGAGGCTATGACACTGGCATAAGAGGCTACCTCGATCCATTTTGTGAAATAATCTACTGCTACCAGAATGAATCGATGTCCGTTGGATGCTTTCGGAGCTATGGGTCTGATGACGTCAATGCCCCAAGCAGAGAATGGCCAAGGAGCGGTGAGATTATGGAGCCTGTTTGGCAGTACATTTACCCTATTGGCATAGATTTTGCATTGGTGGCACTTCTGCACGTGGAAGCAATGGTTCCTGGACCGATGGCTGAAGCTGATTCTTCTAAATTGACTGATTAACAGATTGAGGTAGGCCAAGTACGGGATTACCCTTGCTTCTCAGATGGCCCACGATTTATTCATTTGACAGATTACCAGAGATGAGTCACCGTAGACGTCTACCTCTTTAATCCCGATGTCCAGGGCTTCTTTCAGACCGGCGATGCATGCCTCGTACTCCGCTTCATTGTTGGAGCATCTGAACTTCAGCTTGACCGAGATAAGGAGGTGTGCTCCCTTAGGCGAGATCAGGACTGCTCCTGCCTCATGCTCATGACTATTGACAGCTCTGTCAAAGTAAAACTCCCAGCCGGAATATTCTTGTTTGTCATCTTCTGCATACAAGATGGATTCATTTGAAAACCAATCATGTATAGACACGTAGTCCTGTGCTAGACTGTGGGCAAGGTGATCTGCTATCGCCTGCCCCTTGATTGACTTCTGTGTCATGTACGTGATGTCGAATTCAGACAACATCATGTGCCTTCGGGCAGTTCTTCCGGTGGTGGCTGGCTTTTCTAGCAAGTACTTCAGTGGGTCCATCTGAGAGATCAAGATCGTCGGGTAGGAAAGCAGATAGTGCCGGAGACGCTGAGTAGCTCAGATCAGTGCCAGACAAGTTTTCTCAAGAGGGCAGTACTGCTCTTCATACTCTAGTAGGTGCTTAATGATGTAGTAGATGGCTTGTTCTGTCTTGCCCGTCTAGTCATGCTATGCCAGGTTGCACCCTATTGAGGTTTCTTGTACAGAGATATAGAGTTGCAGGGGCCGTCCTGACGTAGGAGGCACTAGTACTGAAGGATTTAGGAGATACTGCTTTATTTAGTCAAAGGCTTCCTAGCATTCTGCTATCTAGACCGTCGGTGTATTCTTCCAGAGAAGCTTGAAGATTGGCTCGCATATCGGAGTGAGTTGAGAAATGAATCTACTGATGTACTGAATTCTGCCCAGGAAGCCACGGATTTCCTTCTCAGTTTGGGGTGCTGGCATTTCGATGATAGCTCTAGTTTTAGCTGGATCGATCTCAATGCCTCTCTTGTTGACTATGAAACCAAAGAGCTTTCCTGAAGAGGCTCCAAAGACACATTTGGCTGGATTCAGTCTCAGGCCATACTCTCGGAGTCTGTCGTAGAGTCACTTCAGATATTCAAGGTATTGTTTGGCAATAGGAGACTTGACGATCATCTCATCCATATAGATTTCAGTGGACTTGTGGATTATGTCGTGGAACAGAGCCGTCATGGCCATCTGGTAGGTGGCCCCTGCGTTCTTAAGTCTGAAGGGCATGACCTTATAGCAAAATGTGCCCCAAGGTGTGATGAAAGAGGTTTTCTCCATGTCTTCTTCTGTCATCTGATCTGGTTGTACCTGGAAAAATCATCCATGAACGAGAGGGTCTCGTGCCCAGCAGTATTATTGACCAGAATGTCGATGTGCGGGAGAGGAAAGTTATCCTTGGGGCTTGCCTTGTTCAAATTTTGGTAGTTAATACATATTCGGACCTTGCTGTCCTTTTTGGGTACCGGTACGATGTTGACTAACCACTCAGGGTAGGTTGTAACTGCCAGGAAGCCTGCACTGATCTGCTTCTCAACTTCCTCCTTGACCTTCTGTGACCATTCGGGCCTCATCTGTCTCAATTTCTGCTTAACTGGTTTGACATCAGGGTGCAGGGGCAGTCTGTATACCACCAATGCTAGGTCTAAGCCTGGCATGTCTACATATGACCAGGCGAAGACATCACTGTAGCTTTTCAGGAAACTGATCATATCCGCTCTCTGCTGCAGGCTCATGCTTGTGTTGACTAGCCAGGGGTTATTTGTGGGTCCCAAATTGACTATTTCAATGTCTTCGCTGTTAGACTACAGGAGTCCTTCGCTGTGCTTAAGGAGGTCCATAATTTCCTGAGTCGGTTTCTCTTCTGGTTCTGAGTCATACTCTACTTTGGAGAGTTCAAGGAGGGTTTGAGGGGTAGCCCTGTTAGAGGTCCTGGAAAATCAATTAGCTTTAGTTCAGCATGCTTGATAATGATTTTTTGTTGGCTTCAGGACACTAGGCCTTCCAGAGGATGAGCCCGTGTGATTTCATCATCAGTTGATATGAAATGTTTTTTGAAAACATAATTTTTGAGTCAAAACAATCTGATTTTCATTGACAAAATGAGGAATTGTTACAAAAACACTCAAACAAAAAGAGGCCGACAGTGGTCTGACTTTTGGATTTTACAAATGGGAGCAAAAGAGAGGTAGACGAAGGAGAAGGGTGATGCTGGGTCACTGCTGTCTTGGACCAACCTGTCCTGCACTATGCTTGCCCCGGCCTTGGTTGGCCTCGATGGTGAAAGCCTCAGTCCACCAACGGATCTGTGGCTGGTGACTGGAGGATGCTTCAGTGGTGTTGGAGAGGGTGTAGACCTGCTCTCTCGCTGAATATTCTACTTCAGTAGCATCTTCGACAGTCAGCTCGTCGAACATCTGGGCCATGCTGAACACTTCTGGATCTAGAATCCCTGAAGACTCGGCATTGGACTGGGGTGTTAAGGCAACGGGTGCGGCAGAGGTTTCTGGGTAGGTTTCGAAGATTCCCACGGGGAAGGTTACAAAGATGTGTGGTCGGGGCTCAGGTTTCGTCGACTGTCTGCTCTTCTTAGTCAGCTTGGAAAGGTAATCCTCATATCTAGACTTGTACCCTAAACCGTAGGGAGGTGTATAGCGAGGGGGTGTATCTCTTCTTCATGCCCTGATTCCTGGCACCGAGACCACTTTCGGGCTGGTAGTTTATTCTGGCCATCATTCTGACAAATGGTGGCACTGCTTGCTTACTATACTGTTCTACCAGGGCGATAGAACTAACCTACTCGAATTGGAATGTCATGAAGGCAGTGCCTTGCCCCAGCTCTTGGACATCTCCAAAGGAACTTGCCAACTCCTCGGAAGGAATAACAACTAGACGGTCATCCTGGATGAACTTGATTCTTTGGTGTAGAGAGGAGGGAATGACACCGGCCGCATGGATCCATGACCTCCCTAGGAGCAGAGTGAAAGAGGCTGGCATATTCACAACCTGAAATTTTGTTGAGAACTGGGCAGGTCCGACCCCGATGGTTAGATCGATATTACCCAGGTTTTGCCTGGTAGTGTTATCGAAGGCCCTAATGGTCATGGGTCTCTTCTTCACTTGACTGAGATTCAGGCCCAGGTTTTGCAGCATGGAGAGTGTGCAGACATTCAGGCTGGAGCCATTGTCGATAAGCACTTATGATAATGTTCGGTCTATACACTGTATTGTAATATACAAAGCCCTGGTATGGTCCCTATCACAGTCCGGTATCTCTTCTTCCATGAAGGAGATGACTTTGGGTTCGAAGATTTGCCCTACCATTTGCCCCAATTTCTCGGGCGTTATGTCTGGTGTTACATGGGCATTACCGAATACTCAGAGCAGTTGCTTCCTGTGATGCTCTGAAGTAAGAAAAAGACCCAGGATGGATATCTGTGCTAGGACCTTGCTCAGTTGCTGAGTGATATTGAACTCCTCTGCTTTTTCTAGAATTTTCAATAAAACTGCCGAATCAGCTGCTTCCTTTTGTGGGTCTGACACCCCTGCTTTCTCTTTCTCTTTCTCTGCACTCTTTACCTTTGCCGGCTCAGTTGCAAGAGGTTGATATACCCAACCAGATCTGGTTAGGTTGGCTATGCTCTCGCTCTCAAGGATGAGAGAGTGGGGAGCGGCTACTCGGTTGAAGTTTAAGGGAGGCTCTAGGATGTAAGGGATCCGGACAGGGCCTGAAGAGGTTGAGGCTTGAGCTAGAGCTGTAGGCCAATTTTGTGGGGCAAGGGATAGTATAGATGATTTGTTCGGGGATAGGTATCGGAGTTGGAGACTGAATGGTCCGTATGTTTGATTGGGGGAAGGGGATTATGAGAGGTGATCGCTAAGAAGGCCTGATGATGCCGTCATTCACGGCGGGTGTGCTGGGTCCTGGCTGCCCTACCCCAGGTTCTTCCCACTGAATAAAGTTGACTTGATTGTTATGTGGGGGCAGTGGTACCTGATTGATGCTGGTGTTGCTGGGAGCCAGTTCAACCCTTCCGTCATCCAAGAGATCTTGGATAGCACACTTCAGGCCTATACAATAGTCTGTAGCATGGCCTAGGCCTCTGTGAAAGGTGCAGTGATGATCGACATTGTAATTCTTGTTCTGTTTATCTGGAGGTAAGAGAGGTGTGGGGCCTCTCAACTTGAGATGACCCTGCTTTATGAGAAATTCCAACAACTGGCTGAGTGTGTATGAAACAGGGGTAAATTTTCTGGGAGGACGGTTTTGCCCCTGGGTTGGTCAGGCTGGTCGGGTATTCCAGATAACTGACTACTACTGAGCTGCTGGAGCTAGTAGTTAGATAGGTGTTGTAGAAGTAACCATGTGTACATCTTCCTTCTTTCTGTGGTCCCTGGGACCGATGTTTCTGCTAGATGAGGCTGTCGCCTTAGGGGGATCAAGTCCTAGACTGGAATGAATGGCCCCGCTCTTTATAGCCATCTTGATACAGGCACCTGTTCTCATGATGGTGCTGAAGTCCACCACTGGTAAGGTCACCATGAGTGTAGAGTAGGGCTGCTTAATAGTGCCCATGAACATGCCTGCCAGCTCCTCCTTAGAGATAGGAGTCGGGATCTTTACTGCCATTTCCCTCTAGTGGGTAGCATACTCTAGAAATGATTCGTTGTTACGTTGGCTTAACTGTTCAAGCTAGCTCCTCTAAGGGCAGAGTTCCTGGTTAAAGGAGTACTGCTCTACAAAACTGTCCATGGCATCCTGCCAAGTCTTGACCTTCTGCTTGTCTATAGACATCCACCATGTAAGGGCTGCCCCCTTCAGACTCTCCTGGAAGTATTGGATGAGCAAGAGCTGATTCCTGTTGTGCTGGAGCATGTCCCCCAAGTACAATTGCAGGTGTTGTTTTGGACAGCCTGAGTCGTCGTATTTGTCAAAGTCCGAGACCTTGAAACCTGCGGGAACAGCATCCCTTAATGAGAAAGTTAAGTCCTTTAGTGATAGACTGGTACTGGTGGATGCACCCTTCATTCTTCTCATCTCCTCTTTCATCTGTTTGATCTCGTCCTGTAATGATGGAGTGAGGTCTGAGCATGATGGCCGGTCTTGGTTTACGTGTGAGGCCTTGGGTGGTTTTTCGTACTGGTCATACTCCTCTCGTCCGCCTGTTGCGGGTATGGGGTCAGGTGTGATGAAGGGGGAAGGACGAGGCTCTGGTATAGGTTGCTCGTTTGGTTCTCCGGTTGGGATCCAGGTGGAGGGTTCTTCGGTTGGGGTACCAATTAGAATCTTCAGGGATTCCAGAACACTGTTAAGCTTTTACTGCATGGCCTCTAGACCCTGTCATGTGACTATAGGATCTCAGTGGTTCGCTGGTGCTGATCTGCAGGTTCCGTCATTGAGTCTGCGCTGCTTTCTGATTGTGCTGTGTAAGAGCTACTCTCTGATTAGGCTGTGCAATGTACTAACTTTGTAATTGGTACCTCTGTCAAGACTACATCTGCGGCTGCTGCTTCTACGAGAATCGCAGTCAGAGAACAAGTCACAGGTCGGCTCATGTAACTGAAAAGAATGCACCGGCTAAACATGATTATGCATGATGACAAGAAGCAGATGCTAGAAAATAGGATTTTCATTGATGCATGAAGAGTATAATGAGTACAGGAATTGTGTGACTCAAAAGAAGAAAAAAAAGACTCGATCCTAGGTAGGCCCTTCGGGGATCGCAAAGTCAAGTGGTCGGGGCATACCCTTAAGATCCATGATCTGTTGCTGGAGGGATGTGATTTCAACCTCCATGTGCGTAAGGGTTTAAGTAGCGTTGAACATGCGGTATCCAAATTGTTGGATACGGGAGGTCATCTCCACCTTTGCACTATCAAGCTACTCTTGGTGGAAGTGAAGTTGGGCCCGGATGACGGTTGCTTCCCTGGCGTCGCCTCTGCATCTCCTACGAACAGACTGGATTTTCTACTCCAATTATTCAACCTGTTCTTGTACGACTTGGAGTTCACGACCTTGTTCCGCTTCCTACTGCCTGAATGCACGCTGGGCTTTCTGTAGCCTTTTCAATTTCTACTGGACCTAGAGCTATCTCTCCAAGAAGAAGTCTATCAGGGAACCACCATTTCTGATAGGGGTATAGTTCCTTGTGATGGAGCTGCGACTGGTATAGGCAATTCCCTGGGTGCAGGTATACTGGATAGAATATCAGGATTATCCACCCACTGTCGGTATGCTGAGTTGGTCGGTGGTCCTGATGTAACCATGAAGTCTGGCCACTGGTCTTGTCTGGAGCTATGCCAAGCTGACTGGAAGCATCGGTTGAGATTGTCGAAGTGCACTGTGAAAGTGATCCAATCATTTTCCAGCCGGTCTATCACTGGGATACGCTGAGGGAGTCCAAACTGTCTGAGAACTCAGAGTGGTGTAAAGACTACGGAGCCTGTTAGACCAGTAAGAATCATGCATCGTCCACCGGTGATGATGACACGGGGTAGCCTATTTAGTACAAGCCAATCGCATTGCCAAGTGATTTCTCCCTCTGACAGGTCTTGGAGAAGCTGGTAGAGCTCTCTAACGTCTGTAGTTGCTATTGGGCATTAATTCTGAGAAATCTTCTGAAGTAGACTGTATGCATCATGGATGTCGTCCGGTACCGATATGATTATAGGCAAATGACTTACAAACCAGAGGTGTAGAAGAGGTGCACTGGCATAAAAGATGCCCTTTCTGCCGTCTGCCAACTGGTTGAGAGCCCTGAGAAGCTCGGCTAGGATGACTGGTACAACTGAGCAGGAGTTGTGCATGTCTTCAACGATCCCGACCAAAATTGCTTCGACAAGTGAATGACACCTTGGGAATACCAGCTGAGACATGGCTATCAGTGCAAGGGCATTGAGGCCGGGAAATTCCGCTGTAAAAGAGTCAAGGTTCCACTTGCGTTTGTACCTCTTTTCGAGAAAAGACACGGGTATCCGATCAAAAGAGCCGTTAGGACCGGACTGCAAGCAGGCGGGCTTGATATGCAAGAACCTGGATAGGTCTACCTGGTATGTTTTCTTGTAGCGCGGTACTATGGAATGGCCATCCATGTTTAACCCTAGAATGCGCTGAATCTCTTCCAGTATTGGGCAGAGCTTGTTCTTACCAAAACAAAAAACCATCTGAGATGGCCTCCAACACTGGATAGCAGCGTTCATGAGACGCGAGTCCGAGTTAACCACAGATAGGTCTAAGATAGTCCCGGTTTTGTACTACTGAGCCCAAGTGAGACGTTGACTCGAGGTGAAAGCCCCAATTGCTTCCTGGAGGTTGTCATCACATGCCCCCTGAGAAGTTAGATGTACGGGTCTTGATGGTCGACCTATTGACTGAACAATCCCTGAATGACCTGCCATCTACCTGGATTAAAAAATACAGATTCTGTGAGTGCACTGTGTATACAGATGGGATGCAAAATGATGATGCAATATTTTTTTGATCCTTGATTTTGATTGGGTGCGACAAGGCACATGTGATCCGATAGGGCAGATGGACGAAGGTCCGACGTGCTTTAGCCAAGGTTGTTGGAAACCGATGAACCTATCAGATCAAGGTTGGGACAGGCCCAGTGAAGGCCTGTCTGCCTGGGATTTGGACCCCATATGCTATATCAGGAAGCAGGGTTAAATGTAGTTTATTACAAGCACAGGTTGGCTCATTACATGCCCCTAGGTGGGTGGTTATCCGGGTAGAATGTGTCCGGGTAGTCAACTATGATTGGGGACAGGTATAGGGTGTAAGCAGGTTAGAGTTTATAGTAGCCCTCCCTAGATGAGCTACTTGTAGACTATACCCTGGCCTAGACTACATGTATGAATGATGATTTGATGTAGTTGTGTTCCTAGTAGGATGAGGGGTTCACTTAACACCGTATATGCGACTCCCCGATATAGAACATACCTGAAAAGGGACGATTGGTATAAGCGGGAGCATTCAGAATCCTTCCCTGAGGGTAATCACCCAACAGGAGTAACTCCGTGGACCTCTAAGACGTTTAAGTCACTGACACTAAGGATGATCATCTAGCAGCCGTTAATGTAACAGGCCTGTCTACTGGGTTGAATGGGATAATTACACTACTATGACATGTATGGATGCATAGTACACAATTAACCAAGAGATGTAAAATGATTAGTGTTAAGTTAAATACTTAGACATTTTAATCAAGATTAAGGTTTAGTTGGCTTAAACCCGGGTTCCTGGTTGAACCCTTAAAAGATCCTATCCCCAGTAGAGTCGCCAGAGCTGTGAGCGCCAGAAATTTTCACTCCTACTCACAAAAAGAGATGATTATGGTGGAATTACCTGTGTACCCTCACGGGTGTAAAAGGGTTTTATCATTTAAGAGTCGCAACCTATTCATTCAGAAGGGATAAGTCTCCCGGATTTGGATAAGGTCTTGTTTTGCAAGTGACATCAAGGTAAGGGGTTCGGTTAAGTCCAGGGAAGGTGTTAGGCGCCCTGAGGCTTCCGTCTTTGCAACGATTCCATACTCCCCAGGTTTAAGCCAAGTTAAAGTTAATCTTGATCGAAATGCCGGAGTATTTAAGTTAACACTAATCCAAGAAAGGAAAAGCCAACTGGGGTCGGGCCTATGTTAGGCTGCCTACGTACTCACAGGGTGAGATCTGACTGAGCGTAGTTCTGGCACGTGAGCCTGTGCCGAGGCTAGGGGCGTGTGTGTGTGCACCAAGGGTGGCTAACATGGACTAGTTCGGTAGAGTAGGGTTTGGTTGACCGAGAGAGGTCAAGTGCATGGTATTCAAGCCCAGTAGGCTTAAGGGGTAGTCCGGTAGACTAGGATGGAGTCCGGCCCGGGTTAGGGTTGCTAACCTGGGTTAGGCCAAACTAACTAGGGTTAGGGTTGCTAACCACAGTTAAGGGTAACTGCGGTTTAAGGGGTGCTTAACCGCGGTTTAAATGTTAATCAGAGGTGTATTTAACCATGGTTAAGGGTCTAGTGAGGCCCAAGGTGGGCCCAGGGGGCTAGGCAGGGCCTAAAGTGGCCTCCTACCAGGCCTGGGTCCCTGTAAAAGCCCAGAATAAAAACAAAGATAATGTTGGTAATTGGACTACCGACATTAATAACAGTGTTTGTGAGCTGTGTTTTTGCCTCTGTTAACTAGGGTTAAGGTGTAACCCATGGTGGTGAAGTGAAGGCATGGGAGTGTAGAGGGGACTCCTGGAAAGGTTTCAGGCCAAGTGTGGGCCCCAGGGGATGCCTGGAGTGGGCCCCACAAAGGTGAAAAGCCACTGTACATGTAACAACATATTGGTTGTAGTTATTCTACCGCCAATCAAAAACTTGGCCAACAAAGAGTGTCGGTAGAAGTTTCACCGATAGGAAGAAAATAGGTTTACTAGGAATGGCGGTGCTGGAATTATCATCATTCCTGATTTTTTTCAAAAAAACCGGTTTTTGCCCATTGGGCTATGCACAGGTATGTCCAAGGGTTCCCTCATGATGTGAGGGACCCCAAGAGAATCTGTGAAGATCTGCCAAGCCTTGGTAAGTTGGGTATACCCATAGAGGTTCACCACACCTATGAACAAGGTGGGTGAACTCCCTTTTGGGCTATTAGCTACACACCAAGAATACAGAAAAAGAACGTCCCCTGGAGATGACCCGGGCCTCACAATGATTGCACAAGAGACAAATGGGGGTAGGGAGTGCCTACCCAACACTCTGTTTTTGCCGTGGAGGAGTGGCGGTCTACCCACTGTGATGGTGCACTGCCACGGATGCTAGAGCCAAAGGGGAGATCCTTCTAAGGGGCTAGGGTGTCTTGGGATCAAGACCAAGAGTTGAAGGAGGTTGAGACTCAGGATTTTCGCAACAGGGGGTTGGCTATATGATTTACAGACCCTGTTTACGGTTGTGGTGGTTTGGTTTTATAGGGAAGAGACCTGGGGACCTAAGGGGGATTAATAGGAAGGCTAGGTATGTGGTTGGACCTAAGGGAGGTTGACTAAGGGCTGTGAAGGGAGAGTTGAAGTGAGGTGGAAAGTGCAGGGCGTTCGCAATCTGCAACTCAGAACTTGTATAATGGCGGTAGATCTTCTACCGCCATTAGCAAAACAGGCGAATTACATAATGTCGGTAGAGGATCTACCGACATTATGAAAACTTATTTGAATTGGGCTTGGCCCAGCATAAACAGGGATGGGGGTTTTGCCTCTAAGGTTTTGGGCCTTGTAGGCTTGAGGCTAAGGGTCAGGCCCTATAGGCCATGGGTCTGAGGGTTTAAGCCCTAAGGGCTCTAGGGTTATGCTACGGTCACCTAAGGCTAGGATTTTAGTCCTAAGGGTAGGGTTTGGCTTAGGGTGAGTCCTAAGGCTAATTACGGGCTTACTTAGGATGTGAGGGATTTGGCAGGGGGTAACAATAGTTAAAAGTCATTAACTATGGTTAGATTGGGTGTCAAAATTGGGTGCTTACAAAGCTCAGGAATTAGAATATTATTGTTCACTATTTGATGTTTGGTATGTTCTTGATATGAAAATGCTTGATATCTTGTGCTTGAAATGATTGAAAATGATTATCTTTAATATTTTGGTTGGTATCATGTAATGCTAAGTCATGCTTTTTGATGATGCCAGGAGGAGAAATGTGTTAATGGAATGATTAATCCAAAACCCCTAATGATAAAAATTGATTATTGATAGTTTGTTTCTATTGGTATAAAGAGCTTAAAAGAAAATTTCAAATTGGTTTCAATTGTTTGAAAAAGACTTAATCTATGAATCTAAATTGAGATTTTGTATAATGAATGGTTGATCTAAAATATGCAATGAACCAAAAAGTTTATCTCTATGCATATGTTTAGGGGGAGCTAACCTCAAAAATATATTGAATTCGTTTATTGAGGAGGAGCTTATTCCAAATCTATTCCATTATGTGTCATCATCAAAAAGGGGGAGATTGTTAGCTTTTAGGTTTCTACCTAAAACCTCCATCTTGATTTTGATGATAACACAATAATGAAAGGATATTTGTGTTACTAATGTCTCTTTAAGTGTAAGTGAATTTCAGTTAACCAAGAACATTAGCAAGTCATTCAATGGAAAAAGCATGAAAAGTCCATCTATGAAGAAGATTCATCAAGCAAGTCAAAGCTAAGTCATTGGATCACTTTGAAGTCAAATTGAAGATCTTGAAGATCACAAAGCCAAATCAGATACAAGATCATGAAGCTTAAAGTCAAATCTAGTTCAAGATCAAGAATGAAGACTCAAGAAGGTTTAATGGTTTATGTTTATTGAGTCTAGAGTGACTTTTGTAAGAAGTCCTCAAAGGTTGGTGAAGTTGAAAGCTCAAATTACTTAGATTGACTATAGGTTCCTTAAGACCCATTAGGACATCATTCTAAGGACCTAAAAATGATTAAAATAATGTTTTTAAGAATGCCTTAGACCAAGGAAATGATTCCCATCAAATCGGTCAAGCAAAGATGAGTTCTCTGAAAACAATTCAGAGGACTCATCGACGAGTCCATATAACTCATCGAGGAGTGGCAACTGAAAACTCAATTTTGAGTTTTGTCATCTCACTCATCGACAACTCCTACTCACTCGTCAACGAGTGCTTGTAGGAAAAGCCCAACGGCTAGTTCGATTCCATTGGAGCCTCTAACGGCTATATTTTTGCTTGGGCTATAAAATAAGATGCTTTATGAACAAAACAAGAACTCCAATACTTCCAATCTTGAAAATCAATCACTCACAAGCTTAGATTTTTTAATCTATTAAGTATACCCTAGAATCCCCAAATCCTATATCTTGAGCTATTCAACTCCAATCTTTGGGATATGTCAAGTGAGCTAAGAGAGGCTAATCAGCTCATGTAAGGAGCCTTCAAAGTATGTAAAACCACTTGTCTAAGTGTGTTCAAATCAAGAGGTCCGAGGGACTCTTGTCCATGAAGCCGGGAGCTTTGTAAGAGGCGGTATCCCAGCCTGCAAGGGAGTGTAAAGGTCTGGCCTCTTCTACCTGAAAGGGGGATAAGTCTAAGAAGGATTATTTCTTAGCAAGGTTAGGACTCGCCTACAAGTAGTCTAATCGATTTGGAAAAATCGTGGTGAATCCTTCAAGTCGGAGAGCTTAAGGCGGGGAGTAGGCGGGTTACCGAACCTCGATAACAAATCTTGGTGTCTTTGTGTTTGCATCTCTCTAACTCTATCTCTTTAATTCTTAGTTGAATGTTTGTGTAGAATTACATAGTTTCTATCTCCCTTTAACTTGCTTAAGTTGAAATTCCGCTTAGGGAATATAGAATAATTTTTTAAATTTGCCATAGACCCTAATCACCTCCCCTTCTAGGGTCCATACCTTAGGCAACAGGCCCAACCCTCACACGATTGGCCTGAATTACTGTTCATTTTGCCAGAAGGGGTAATGGCGATAATTTTATTACCGTCATTATTTGAATTTTTTAAAAAAGGTAGGTGGGCCCCACTACAATGGGTTCTAAAGGCTTGTGACCCCCTGTTTGGGCCCACCGGGGTTTCTGGGCTTGAGATTTGAGAGTTTTCAGGCCTTAGGGTTGAATTAGGGTTCACCTAGGGTTAGACTAGGGTTTAACTAGGGTTAGGCCTAGGGTTAAATTGGGGTTAGGCCTAGGATTTGATTCGGGTTTACCTAGGGTTAGTCTAGGGTTTTACCTGGGTTTGCCTATGGTTTAGGGCTTCACTAGGGTTAGGCTTAGGGTTTGCTCAAGGTTTGCCTAGGGTTTAGGACTTGACTAGGGTTAGGCCTAGGGTTTGATCAGAGTTTGCTTAGGGTTTATGGCTTGACTAATACTCAACTGGGGAAAATCATAGTTAGGAATATTTAATCATGGTTAAGGCAGGGTGTAAAAATTGGATGCTTACAGTTTTATCCTTGTATTAGGTGTTATGAAATTGAGATTGAAATCACTTGTGTTAATTTTCTGTGATTGTTAATAGAAGTTTTATGAAATGGTTTTAATAGTTCAAGAGATTGAATACTACGATAATTTATGCTAAGGGAAGACGAGTGATTTCACTACCCTAGTTTAATGTGTATCACTTGTGCTAACCAAAGATAAGATATGTCTAGGATTTGATCTCTTGTATTTTCTTGATCTATTTAGAGGGGACGTGTCATTAGTCTCACTGTAATGTTTGCAATTCGAGAAATCTAAGTAAACACAATTCAAGATCAATTATGAGGATAGTGGTGGATTCAAACACCCTAGATCTTCTTTCCAAAAGATCAAAAAAAACATTTAGTTGATAAATTAATTAAAAGCAAGCATTCAATAGATGAAAAAACCTTTAGTTGATCAACACCCTTACTAGTAACTATTCTACTGAATAAATACTGTTAAGAGGTATATTAAATTGCGTAATGACCAGGTACTCTGGGGGGTATCTTTTGGAAATGGCCGGTGACATAAGAGTTAGCATCGTCAGACTCATTCTCTTTGTCTCTCCTTTGGTCATCAAACCATTTTTCTATACATTTTCTGCGATGGACCTCTTCAAGAGAGGCCCATGCTTATTTCCTTTTAGACTCAGTCACATCAGTCAAGTCCAAAGGGTTATAATTTATCTTATAAAATTTTTCATAGGCTTGAATTGAACAAAGGTGACCTCCTATGGTAACAAGATTCGAAGTACCTTTTTGACATGATTGAGGAGGTCGAAGGGTAGAAACTAAAGGGCTTGAAACCGAAGCTGATAAAACATCACTAGTAGCCACATTTTTTCTTGGATCAATAGATGGAAAAAGACGCTATAGAAGTTCTTCAATGTTCTGGCTAGCCCTTGTTCTGGTAAAAAAATTCGACAAAATAGTGGGAAGCCACTAGACATCTGGGTTTCCACGGGAGATTGAGGTCAGGAAACTGGCTAACCGAAGAAATGAAATTAGCTTTAACTTCTTCAAAAAGAGTTTTTGATTTGAAAACTAACCGAAGAACAACATTCGGTTCACTAGAATACCAGTAGGGAGGAACTGGAACAGATTGAAGAAGGCCAAATTGTCGAGCCAATTGGGAAGGGGCGTAGTACTCGAACCCCAACTTGGAGTTCAAACTATCGAAAGTGCCACTGAAAGACAACGGTCGGGATATAAGAAAACTTCCCTAGATTTTCTTCTGACGGTCATTGGTCATAACAAAGCATTTATACCAAGATGGTAAAAAATCATGAGTTGAGAAAGGGAAAAAGAGATTATCCGAATGACCCAAGTCAAGAGAGTAGAAAAACATAAAACAAACATGAAAGGGCAAGAAGTTAGGTACAGCCGAAATCCATTTCTAGCCATAAGAAGAGAAGGAATCAGACGAGACAGGGAGACAAGTTTCCAAGTCCGGAAAATAATGATACATCTAGAAATAAAGGAGCCAGAAGGTCCCTCCGGTAACTGCTAGTCGAAGATCTGAAAGATTAAAGAGACCTCGGTCCAATTGGCAAAGGACAGTGGGACCTAATGCAAGCCTTCAGCTAGAAGCCAAAGCAATGGACATTTGGGGATACTCTTTGGTCATCTGACCAAAGGAAGTACAACAAAAGAATCGGCATATCCATTGAAGAAGGAAAGGGCAATGTTCTTGGTCATTGACATTGGGAAATCTCGGGTTTCCACCCTTGTCAAGTAAATACTAGCAAAACTGTCAAAGGCCACGGTAGCCAAAATGTTATCAAAAGAAATATATGAAGAAAGAGATGGTAGGAGGGCACTAACTTCTTCCCTATCCACAGGGAGAGAAGTTAGTGAGCAAACATCGAAAACGGTAGGAGGCCATAGGACCACAACCAAACAGAAAGGCATTAGTGGACTTACCCCAAAAGCATATGGCCGAAGCCAGAAGATGACGGTCCATTGGGATGGAATTCCGAGAGAGTTGAAGGCACTTAAATATTCCTAAATCTCTCCACAGACCTTCGTATTGTGATTGGACTCGATCCAACCAAGTAATCCATAAAAAGTTGGATTTCGGTCAGGTTTTAACAGAGTTATATTTTTGCCAGGGTTCCCAATTGATGGAATCGGCCGAAAAGAAAAGGGATTCTTCTAAATGAAGAGGATATGATTGAGAGACCATGGAAGGGGCTGAGTCAGTAAAGAAAGGACCGCGGGTAGGACCCTCATCTGAAACCGAAAGAGAAGGGCGTGAAATGACCTGTCATGGTTGTCCAAAAGCCACGAAAAATCAAGGTAGGAGCTTCCTGCCATTGCAACTGAGGGAAGAAGGAGAAGAAGAAAAGGATTTGAGTTGATTTGGAGCTAGAAGACACTGGAAGGATAAGATCTATAGAAGCTAGGTCAGCTTAAAGGACTATCAAAATTCAAATTTTGACAGCTATCAGAATGACAATGACGTTATGTCAGAAGATCATGGAAGATCTTGGAAAGGTAAGCTCGAGAGAACAGCTGCATCGGTAGGGTACTGAAACATGTACTGTAACCGCCGACAAAAAAAACACTATTGAAAAGAGTTACATCTCTTCGGCTTTCTTTGATAAAAACAAAACCAAAGAAATGGGAGACATTGTTTACACTAGAAACTTGTTGCCCAAGTTAAGTGGGCAACCAGTCCAATGAGCCTTAAATCAAGCCCATTATACCAATCAAGGCCAGAACTCTATTAAACACTGTTGAGCCTAAAATACCAAAGGCTGATGGTGGGTTTCCTTCCAAAGCCGATAAAAGGCCCAGTCTAAGCATGTGCTGGAGTTCAACAAAGGAAGTATCAAGCACGTATTAGTTCGTGCCCAGATATCGTTGAAAAAGGACAGGTAGCTATACTGTTAGCTAGACCATCAAAAGGGAACAAACAAAGTAGTTATGATAACTACCAGGGTGATTCCCACAACAGATTCTGCTTCAAAGGAGAGTAACCATCTCAGGGACACGTGGTTGAAATCAAGACTCTGCATCAAATTAGAGGGAATAGTTACCATAACCGTCTTTGAGGTGTATAAAGCAGTCAAGACCCCAATGGGAGAAACTCTCACACAATCAACCAACACACCCAACACATTGCTCCACAGCAACCTCACTCCTCCTTTGGGAGAGTTAGCTTTACAGTCCTTGGTAACCGATCCCCACGGGAACTTACCTCGACTTAGTTTCCTCCCCTGGGAGAGTATATAGTTACTATAATTCCATCATCATCCACCACGGTGAGACTTTGCATTTGCCTCTACGACTTACATCGATTGCATGATAATTAATAAGTTGTCTTCTATGATTACTTTCAATCAAATTCCGAATACTACGGTCTAATCATTTTCTTCATCTTTCACACACACACCTCACACTATCACATTCTACTTTGCTCAATTAATTTGGAAAGTCCTTCAGTTATTGAAGGCAATAGGACTTATTATAGAAGGACAAACCCCCCTCTCTAAATCGCCCGATCGATGCATTTCGGCGGTGGCTGACCAGACAGCCAAAGCGAACAGACTCTTGGTCACTCTGTCCGACTCAGCGCCTGGGATCTAAAGGTTTCTATCTGATTACGCCATGTGGCACTGGTACGCCCGACACAAACCAGATTTCTAGCCAATACCGATAAAAATCTAACCGTGCCAAGGAACACATGCATTAAATGGTGGACCCCACTTTATGCTTAGCGTGATTGAATTTGCAATCGGTCAGGCGGCCTTGTTCGACCTCCATAGTAGGTACTGAGAATTTTAAATCACTTCCTGCACGATAAAATCGAACTCAACCCTTAGGTGGCATTTGGATTGTATTTTATTAGCCAAAAATCAACTCTGACAAAATTGATTTTGTAAAATTAATTGTCAAATAATCACTTTTTCAAATAATAATCTTTAGGGAATACGAAGATGATAAACTCAATTTCGTATTTTACTGAACACTATTATTTGAAAAAATTATTATTTGACAATTTATTTTATAAAATCTATCTTATTAGAACTGATTTTTAGCTCAAAATTCAATCCAAACGTCCCATTAGTGTCTTCCACTAACATCAACTTAATTTAGTCTTTTTAGATTACCGAAATACGTGAACGAGAATACTTATACTTTTGTGTGTTACATTTTAATAAAAAAAATAGACTTCCTCGTGAGATTATGTGTAATTCACTTGAATTTCGCTGTGATATGATCTCGTGTAAAGATGGAGGTGTACAGTGTACACAGCAATTGTCGGCAATTACAGGCTGTCTCAGATAACCATTAGTACAAAGGCCAGCACTAGTGCGCAGTGGGAATTATCACTGTCTTTCTAAAACTACTTTTCAAAATAATAAAGGTAAAGTTTTACTGTCAAAAGTTCCGATTGAGTGGTTCTAGGATGACCCACGAGTGACATTTTTGATCTCACATTTCACCGATGTTCTCACTGTGAAAGGAATCGGTAACAGCTTAAAATTCAATATGATCCATGCTAGCCTTACTCTCAAAACTCAAGAGCTCCACACTCAACCAAAAACTAATATCTCCCTTTTTGTGTTTTTTCATTCAAAAATCAACACAATAGATAGTGTGCCTGGTAGTGATAGTACCTCATTCAGTATTGCCCTCACAATGTGACACTATGACATGTGTTTGCTTTTCTATGTTAATTTTTAGACGAGTGCTAGCCTTACTCTCAACTCTTTTCTACTCTCAACATAAACCAACCACCTCTCCAAAATATCTGTTAAAGCAAGACAATCACTGAAAAGATGTGTAATTTAACTGTGATATTGGACAAGTAGTTGGTTCATGGTAAGAGTGGGAAAGAGCTGAGAGTATGACTAGCACTCCTCTAATTTTTATAACCAGTTAAAGTAACAATCACTTTTCATGCCGCCCAATTACACAAAAATGGGTTAAAGAAAATCGTTCATTTCCCATTCCATAGCACATGGTGGGATTAGCCCGCTTGTATCCTCCTCACTAGAAGGGAGTCCTGGGATCGAACCCGTGGAGAGAGGTGAGTGTCATGTATCCTCACTTGGAATAGATACTAACTCCGACTAACCGGTAAAATGGAAAAATAAAAAAATAAAAAATTCGCATTTTCATAATCGTGGACGAATTTTTTTTACCTGGTAAGAGGGTATGTAAGGGTAAAATAGATTCTTTGCACACTTTACTTATGGCCATTTACTTGAAAGATGGAGGGGAAGGCTACTGCTAACCAGGACAATACATGAAATTGTTCATAAAATAGAAAAAAAAGTAAAAAAAAATAAAAAGATTAACTATGAAAGGAGTTCTGGTTGAATAGTCAAGCAACCCAAAAAATGTCTTGGGAAGTGATAGTTTGGTAATTAAAAACATGAAGAAGGGTGTTTTTTAATACTATTTTTTTTTTTTTTTTCATAAATACTCCTCCCGAAAACAATTTTTGAGTTGCTCCAGCCAGGAATTCCTATTTATGGTTAATCTCACAAACACAGAAACTTAAATATGATTTCTTGTTCAACTACAAGTCAGCCGTAGTCTTACTGTCAACCACAAACCAACATGAGTCTTTGGTTTCAATAAAAAACTAATACATGTTCTTAATTGAAAAAGTAATGGTTTCTGGTTTGAGAGTAGGAAATGCTTAAGAATTAGCATTCATAAGGACATGTCTTCTTGAGAATGAGGACCCATGTTGTTTTTTGGTTCTTGTTCAATTTAAAGAAAAAACTAGATGAAACCAAGGGCACATGTCCTGGTGAGAAAGATATGTGTTTTCAACTAAACTTCTTTCCAACTAAACCATTGCCTGACCAAAACCATCTAGCCCACTCTCAAAACCTTTTAAATGTCTTTTTTAATTCAGGTTATAAAATTGTAACTCTCATAATTAACTTTTTATAAATATATGTATATTTTTTTTCTGTTGAACCCTAAGGGTTGATGAAGCTTTGTCACAGTTAAAGAATGTCAAGAGGGACAGTGTTGACCGGTGGGGCGGAAGGGCAGACGAAATCTATTCCCGTTAAAATAAAGTGATGCTAGCATTGGCCTAAATATATGAGTACTAACCTTTTGAGGACTGGTATGCACGCTTTTCTAATTTTCACCTACTTTTTTCTTTTAATTAAACAAGAAAATAAAAAATGTGACTCTTTTTGTGTTCTCGTAAAACAAAAAAGAGTACAAAAGTGGATTGAACATTATCCTAACTTTTTTACTTCTTCATCGGAAAAATATATTATTTGGATAGATAATAGGCCTCCAAATGTTATAAGAAATTTGTTATAACCACTATATAAGCAGTAGCCAGGTTGCTCTAGCTACCATTGTATTCTTCAAGAGTGAGTCTCTCTCTCAAATGGATCAGTGCAAGCGCTTGTTTTCCACTGTCCTCGTCCTCATTTTGCTTCTTCTGGCCACTGGTTATTTCTCTTTCCTATATTTCTCTTCCATATATATAGTAACATTTCTAGGATAACGAAATATTTCTGTGCTTAATCTCATTAACGTCTGTTTCCAGATCAACCAACAGCTTTTTTTTGTTTTCTGATGAAGCAAACGGCTGCTAGCAATTTACAAAGAGAGTGTTAGAACAGTAGCTTAGCCACCTTATCATCATCATGAATCATAGATATATCTATTGATTTCTTGATAACAATATTAATATTTTAGACATTGTGTAATCTAAGATTTACAGGTTTAATTTTAGATGTATTACAGAGATAATTGTTAAAGCTGATGATTTGTTGGTGTTGTAGAAGAGATGGGGCCGAGGGTGGCAGAGGCGAGGACTTGCGAGTCACAGAGCCACAAGTTTAAAGGACCATGCGTTAGGGAGAGCAACTGTGCCTCTGTTTGCCAGACGGAGGGCTTTCACGGAGGGGATTGCCGAGGCCTTCGCCGTCGTTGCTTCTGCACTAAACACTGTTAAGATAATAAGAAGATTTCATCTTCACGTGCATCTATATATATAAAGAGATCCAGCTCCCTTTAGGTGTTTGGTGTGTGCCAACGAATAAATAATAAATTGAGCCGGGTACATGAGACTCTCTCTCTATGAGACTCTCTCTCTCTGTGTTGTCTTATGATTATCTTATCTACATGGTTGTTGTGCAACCTTATGTTTATGTCAGTTTGATTTAATAAAATGTTCTCCCTTTTATATCCCTTGTCACAATTAATTCTTTCTCTAAGTACAGTAGTAAACACAAGCATGCATGTGCACGCGCGGATACACGCGTCCAGGTAAATATTATGGAAGGAAAATAATCACCCCCTCTGTAGGTGAAGGGACTTCTTGGGTTCCTTTCATGCCACGTGCCCCCCCTTTAAATTCCCTTCAACTGTGGTTAAGTTTCATTAACCCTTAGGGTTCACCCATCTGCCCAGGGGCGGGGGGGGGGGGGGGGGGGGTGAAAGGCCTTTAAATGGTGGGCCTCTCAATTATATATATATATATTTTTAGTATACTTGCCCCCCCCCCCCCCTATATTTTATCCTATATCGGCCCACCCAATTTTTTTTGTCATAGATATAGTGGGCTCCCCAATGGAGTCCCTTTATGCCCTTGAGGTTGCCACATGTCCCTATTGGCACCCCTTAACTATGGTTAAACTTCACCCAATCTCAGGATTTACCTACTTTTCCTTGGATTTTAGAAAAAAATATTTAAATAATTTTAATCTTAGGAGTTAATGAATTTTAGACTAGGGCTCAAAAAGAATTTTGATATATTTTTTTTAAAACCAAAGATAGGTGGGTGAATTTTAACCACAATTAAGGGGTATTAATAGGGACATGTAGCGACCTCAAAAGCATTACCGGGAAAAAAAAATCTCAAAATAAAAAAACAACCCCAAAAAAAATTTTATCAGGGGCTACGCCCCCAAATTGCATACCCTCAAATCAAAATTTTTTTATACATGTATTTTGCCTCCCCCTCTCCAAAGAAAAATTCCTGGCTCCGCCCCTACATCTACCCTTTATTTTTAGAAAAAAAAATTAACCAAAATTCCCAACAGGACAGTTTTGTGAGAGCAAGGAGCAATAGTTTGCTCCTCGCCCCGTAGAGCGAACTATTGCTCAATATGGAAGCGCTCATGCGCAAGAAAGATAAAAAGTGAAGTTCATGTATCTTTTTTGATTGGAAAGGGAATCAAGTAACACACTAAATACACCACTGTCAGACTTAAGGGCACGGCTAAGGGAAAACAGGTGAAACTTGGTAGCAGTGGGAACCAAATCGTCTGTGATATTTGGCGTTGCCTTCCCTGTGTTCTTGAAGGTTAAAAGGCCAAGATCAATTGTCTTGTATGGATTCATACAAGATATCTTGGCATTTAAATACCAAGAACATGGGGAGGGCTATATCAAATAACATAGACGATATGGTTCCTTAGTACTGGGCTATAACGGCCCAAGCAGCTGCCACACATAATAAATAAACTTGATAGCTTAAATAAGAGTTAAAATAAGGCAGAGTTAGCCCAAATAATTTGGGCACATACAACTTAGGCTATTGAACACTCCAACAAGAAAGAATGAGTTGTACAACTTAAATGCTCCAAACAGATAAGGTGAAGGCCAATAATGTGTTGGATGGAGGGAGTGCGAAATTTTTTTATAGTTTACTATCTAAAGAATTCATGGGTTTTAAGACAGTGAGTGCGAAAAAATTTTATAGTTTACTATCTAAAGAATTCATGGGTTTTAATACAATGAGTGCGAAAAATTTTGATAGGATATTATCTGAAGGAATTCATGGGTTTTAATACAGTGAGATGGCAAAATAGAATTCGACCATCAGCATTTTTTATAAAAGATTGATTTCATATTCATGACATGTTAGCCAAGATAACGATGTTGAAATGGATGAGTGAATGAAATGATTACATATGATATGTAATAATCACATTCAATATTAGAAAATATAAGTAAATACATACAAAAGTATTTAGTTCAAAATGCCTTCCAAAAAACATTATGCAAACTTAATTAAAAAAAAATGAAAATTCAATCATGCTAAGGCCATTGTTTGGTGGGCAACACCAAGTATCCCCACAGCGCACAATCTTTCTAAAACAACTATAAATGACACAAGATCTGTGTGCCGACTTCACACACCAAACCGACTTCAAAACTTCAAAAGCACTGCTTTAATTTGCTTTTATATCTTTAAGGGCCATCCTATCTTCTTCTGTTTTTATTCGAAGAATATGCTTGGCCTTACAAATCAGCCCCTTTAATATTCAACCATTATTCTAAATATTTAACCATTATGCTAATGGAGGGTCCACGATTCCTAGTCAGGCTCTTTTGGAGTGAGTGCGTGCGTTTACTCTTATGGCACCCTAGCGGTAACTATAGATCTGACTCTATCTGTGTTTTTTTGGTATGTAAAATGATACCTTAAAGCCAAAAATTAAAAAAAAATTTAAAAATACTCTAAAAATATTTTTTTAATATTAAAAAAAGAATTAATATTTTTTCCTAAAAACCAAGGATGGGTAGGTGAATCTTGGGGTGTCAAAAGGGACACGTGACGACCTCAGTGATAACCGGATTTGCCAAACCAACCGTAGAGGATTTGGTTTCATTTGTATATGGTAGCCCGAGGCATCATATACATTGTCCAACAGCATTAGGGACCCTTAAGCCCTAACCTACCAAAGGAAATGTGTATACTAAGCTTGTGTCAAGCACCATGTGATGTAACGACCCCAAAATCCTACAAGGCAAAAATAGGACTTTGGAATCGTCACATTACATAAACCTGCTTAAAAACCATGCATACAAGACTTACTACACGAGTCTCCAAAAATGAGAGTAATAAAATTCTGATATATAAACTATAACCAATCTGCACAAGTCTACGGTCAACATATACAGCTCACTATAAACCAAAAGGCATAAATGCACAACTATAAAAATCTAATGAGCAACATCCTCCCAAAGGTCTATTACAAAATCTCTCAATCCAAACAGAACATAAGCTAATGGGGGTAACTATCAAAGCTCCTGGCTCCCTCATTGGAAGGCTCATTTTCACCTCCTTCCTCGACGTAAGCTTCCTCAATCCACGGCTCCGCCGTGTACTCCTGCTCTAAACCTGCCAAGACAAAGTCCGGCTGAGTACAAAGGTAATCAGTGTTTATAAAATCCAACCAACAATAATAATATACCTGGACTTAGTTAGAAACATATCCAATAGTATAATAACATAATCAGAGTATGGAAGAACGTGTGCACATATACATCATATCATCACCTTGACTCGTGTACTTGTGAGAATCCTAGACTTAGAAGACAATACCCTTATGAGCTTCTTATGCGTATGAGACCACGTGCTTGTGAGATCCTTATGCTTATGCTTATGCACTTATTCAGATCATACAATGATGTGACATGCCGTTCTTGGCGGATACGGACCATGTCTAAGAAATCATATGGTTGGCATGCCGTTCTTGGTGGATACGGACTATGATTAAGAATCAAATGGTTGACATGCCGTTCTTGGCGGATACGGACCATGCCTATGAATCAAATGTAATTGACATGCTGTTCTTGGTGGATACGGACCATGTCATGCTTATGCTTATTCAGAATGTCATACGTATGTCATGCTCATGCTTGTGGTCCACATGTGTGACTTGTAAGACTCTTTTCTTAACATACACGTGCATATGTGCTTAAGTGTCGAAATTAACATTCAAGTTGATATTTGCTTAGATTCCGATCTCCCACCATAGAAACTACACTATGCTGTCCCATACCAAATAGTTAGAGAATTCTCAGTCTGAGAGATTTTCCTCTAAGTTCTTACCTTCCCGACTATCAATTTCCATGCAAGTAATTAGACATACTTAACAAACAATCACATATACATATCTTATCATAATTCATATCACAATTCATAATCAATTTACCACCATTTCATAAGAGTATAATAGCATTTATCCTCTCAAGCATTTTCACAAACACCTTGAGTACGCATAATATGAATTCATTGCCCTTCTACATTTTCAAGCATTCATCAAACCATAATCCATCCACACAATCCAAATATCATCCACATCCACATATTAATCCCATCCTCCATACATTTCCCATCCTCCATATATTCTATCCACATTCAAATCCACATTTCCATCAATAATTAGCTTACTTCATAGAAAATTTGGGAAAAATGCATCTAATCTCTATTCTATCATTCCTATCATATTAATATTCACCAAACATTAAAATAGAGTTGATTAGGATAATATATCGACCTTAGGAATCCTTCCCTTGGATTCAAAACGCTCCCGAGGTGATTTGGGGAAGCTTTGAGGGCGATCTCCAAGCTTTCCTCTCAATCTTCTAGTAATCTCTTTCTTCTCCAAGCAACCCTTCTCCCAAAACCCTAGGTTTTCTTCCCCTTTTTGCCAAATTAGGTTAGAAATAGGTAGAGTATTCTAATACCCCGAAATAGGATCCCTATTTATAGCCCCAAGGTCTGAGAACCAAAAGACCAAAAAGCCCTTACAAAAATTCTGTCAAAAACACGAAAGACCGATCAATCGGTGTTTATGACCGAGCAATCGGTCGCCTACCGATCGATCGGTGTTTATGACCATGCGATCGGTAAAAAACACACTCTCTGAAAAATTTTCTCATAAAAAATTTTGGACCAGTCGATAGATACCGATCGATCGGTTTTGGACCGAGTGATCGGTGTTGTATACCGATCGATCGCTAGCGATCGGTGCTTTGCAGATTTCTGACCCATCATACTGTTTTGGCCATAACTTTTGACTCGTTCGTCGGATTTCGACGATTCAACTTGCGTTGGATTCGTCTTTCGAAAATGAATATTTCTGGTGTTAGAATTTCCAAATTCTCCTTTATTTATGGACCAAAAACTCCCAAAGTTGACTGGTCTGCAATTCGATCAGGCAAAACCTCGGAAAACCTATTTTTTGACTTAGCTTAGACTAAAAATATGAAAAAATATTAAACATGAACCTCGAAGAGGGTTCCAATACCTTTCTAATGGTTCAAGAATCACTTAATTCCAATAAACGGTGTCAAAACTAGAGCTTCCTAAAGTTCAAGGTGTGATATGACATCCTTCTGTTTACAAGTTTGATTAAGCCCTAATCACATCACCAATTAGATATAAATACATAAACATTAAAACTTCACAAGGACTATAATACCCCTAATGCAATGTAATAAAAACATGAAAAAAGATTCGGGTCTCTACATTCCCCCCCCTTAAAAGAATTTCGTCCTCGAAATTTACGTACCTTAGGTGAACAAGTGCGGGTACTTTTCGCGGACTTCGGCTTCTCTCTCCCAAATAGCCTCTTCTCTAGAGTGATGCTCCCATTGCTAGAGTACAAGAGGAATGACCTTAGAACGCAAAACTTGCTCCTTTCGGTCCAAGATTCGAGCCGGTTGCTCCACTAGAGTCAAATGTTCCCGAATTTCCAACAGTTCCAAATGAATGACATGTGAAGGATCAGCAATGTACTTCCTCAACATAGAGATGTGAAAGACATTATGCACACCTTCCATGTGAGGTGGCAAGGCGACCCGATAAGCAACTTCCCCGACTCGGGTGATGATCTCAAAAGGACCCACATATCTCGGACTAAGCTTGCCCCGCTTGCCGAATCTCATCACCCCCTTCGTAGGTGAGATCTTTACAAACACAAAATCTCCAACTTGAAACTCAAGATCTCTCCTGCGAGTATCGGCATAGCTCTTCTGCCTACTCTGAGCTGCTTTCAACCTCTCCCTGATCAACTGAACTCTATCCACAGTCTGACCAACGAGCTCGGGACCTAAAAGCTTCCTCTCGCCAACTTCGTCCCAACACAAAGGTGAACGGAAACTCCTCCCATAAAGTGTCTCAAACGGAGCCATCTGAATGCTGGCTTGATAGCTATTGTTGTAGGCAAACTCAACCAACGGTAGGTGATCAACCCAACTACCCTAGAAGTCCAACATGCAAGCTCGTAGCATGTCCTCAATGATCTAGTTCACCCTCTCAATTTGCCCATCTGTCTGCGGATGAAAAGTTGTACTGAAATCTAAACTGGAACCTATAGCATGCTGAAAACTCTTCCAGAACTTGGATGTAAATCTCGGATCTCGATCAGAAACAATGCTAACTGGCACTCCATGCAAACAGACAATCTCCTTGATATAGAGGTTAGCCACTTGATTGGAGTTGAAAGTGGTTTGATATGGAAGAAAATGAGCTGACTTAGTCAATCGGTCAACTACAACCCAAATGGCATCAAAGTTCTTGGCAGTCTTTAGCAGACCAACAACGAAATCCATGGAGATATTTTCCTACTTCCACTCGGGAATAGGAAGAGACTGAAGAAGTCCTGCCGGCCTCCTGTGTTCGGCCTTCACCTGCTGACACACCAAACACTTGGATACAAAGGTAGCCACATCTTTCTTCATACCATTCCACCAGAAATACTTCTTAAGGTTCTAGTACATCTTAGTACCTCCCGGATGCACGGTGTACTTGGACTTGTGTGCTTCATTCAGAATCTCCCTTCTTAAATCCTCATAATCCGGAACACAAAGTCTACCCTTGAAACAAACTCCACCATCTCTCCAAGAGAAATCCTCAAACCCGCTGTTAAGCGGCTTATTTATGGCAGCGTGCATTTCTCCATCATTCCATTGCAGGTCTTTAATCCTGTCCAGTAAGGTTGGCCTGACCATAATGTTAGCCAACAAGGCTCCAGATGCTCCCACACTGAAACCCGCATCAAGGCTAGACACCTCTTCAAGTAACTTCCATTCTTGGATCATCAAGTGTGCCAAGAACCCAGTAGGTCTCCTACTTAGCTCATCTGCCACTACATTCGCTTTCCCCGGGTGGTACTGGATAGAGCAATCATAATCCTTGAGGAATTCCACCCAACGACGCTGCCTCAAATTCAACTCTTTCTGCGAGAACAAATACTTTAGACTTTTGTGGTCGGTGAAAACTTCAAACTACGCACCGTACAAGTAGTGTCTCCAGATCTTAAGAGCAAAAACCAAGGCTGCTAACTCCAAATCATGGGTAGGATAGTTCTTCTCGTGGTCTTTCAACTGCCGAGAAGCATAGGCAATCATCTTCACATGTTGCATAAGAACACAACCTAACCCAACGAGTGAGGCGTCACTATACACCACAAAACCTTTACTACCAGATGGAACAGTCAAGATCGGAGCGGTGGTGAGACGCTTCTTCAACTCAACAAAACTCTTCTCACATTTCTCATTCCACTCGAATCTAGCGTTCTTTCGAGTTAGGTGAGTAAGTGGAGCTGCCAAACTAGAGAAACCTTCCACAAATCTTCTGTAATAACCAGCTAGGCCCAAAAAGCTTCGAACCTCTGTAACACTCTTTGGCCTTCCCCATCCTTCCACTGCTTCTATCTTGGAAGGGTCAACTGAAATCCCCTCTTCTGACACTACATGGCCTAGAAATGCTACTTTTTCTAGCCAAAACTGGCACTTGCTAAGCTTAGCATATAGCTTATGCTCACGAAGTGTCTTTAGTGTGACCCGGAGATGCATCTCATGCTCCTTCTGTGTCTTGGAGTACACTAAAGTGTCATCCACAAACACGATCACAAAGCGGTCCAGAGTCGGCTTGAAAATCCTGTTCATGAGATCCATGAATGCTGCCGGGGCATTTGTCAAACCGAACGGCATGACTAGGAATTTAAAATGCCCATATCGGGTCCTGAAAGCAGACTTGGGCACATCTTCCGCCTTTATCTTCAACTGATGGTAGCCTGACCTTAAATCGATCTTGGAGAAATACTTAGCTCCTTGCAACTAATCAAACAAGTCATCGATCCTAGGCAAAGGATATTTTTTCTTGATGGTGACCTTGTTCAGTTGCCGATAGTCGATGCACATCCTCATCGAACCATCCTTCTTCTTCACAAACAAAACAAGAGCTCCCCAAGGTGATACACTTGGGCAGATAAACCCAAGACCAAGCAATTCATCGATCTGCTCCTTAAGCTCTTTCAACTCTGCTGGAGCCATCCTATACGGAGCTTTAGAGATAGGTGCCGTACCCGGAGCTAATTCAATTGCGAACTCTATCTCCCTATCCGGTGGTAAACCTTGCAAATCTTTAGGGAAAGCATCTAGGAATTCGTTCACCACTAGAATGTTTGAAGAGTTCGGTGCTTCCGGTGCAGAAAGGCTCAATGTTGCAAATCTAGCTACATCCCTCTTGTTCAAACCTCGAAAACGAAAGGGAGGCCCACTGATTGGCTTGAAGTTAACCACTTTCCCAAAACAGTCCACATGGCCATGGTAGGTGGAAAGCCAATCCATGTCTAAGATGATGTCAAAATCTTGAAAATCTAGGACAATCAAATCGGCTGGCAATTCTCTGGGACCTACTCGAATATCACAAGCACGATAGACCTTATTAGTGATGACTGAACTACCTACTGGAGTGGCGATAGCTAGCTTGCGGTCTAACATACTTGGTTCCGAAGGAAAAGCTTGAGCAAAACTAGGAGTGACAAAAGAATGAGTCGATCCGGTGTCAACCAACACACGAGCTAAACAGTCATTTACCAACAAGGTTCCTGAATTGGGTAAATTGCTAAGTGTGTCAAAATATGTGAACAAACCAAAATTATATGGATAGTATGCTTATACACATTAGCAACATCATAGTCATACAAACAAAATAGCATCATATATAATTTAATCTATGATTTAAATATACCTTGCACAACGTTATCGGACGCCTGTGCATCTTGCTCGGAAATGGAGAACACTCTACCCTGAACTGGCTGGCGAGGCTGCTGGGGCCTCTGACCCTGAGATGGCTTCTGCTGTACTGGTTGCCTAACTGGGGGTCTAGTTCCCTGAGGCTGACTCTGTGGTGGCATCTGCATACTCTGAACTGGGCAATCACGAATCCGATGCTCAATACTACCACAATGAAAACATCCCCCTGTGACTACTCGATACTCACCCGGCACATGCCTCTTACTACAATAACGGCATACCTCATAAGTAGTCACCCATGGAGCAGGTGGGGCGGCTCATGGTGCCTGAGGAGTAGCACGGCGAACAGTGGGTGCAACTACTGGCCTCTGATACGGGGTTGGCCTAGCCACTGGAGCTGGACTTGCAACCCTTAGCCTTTTATCCTGCGGGCCATACTTGCCTTCCTGCAGTCCCTTCTTTCTCAAAAACTCAACCGACCTCCTCTCGGCAATCAAAGCTCATTCGCTTACCTCTCGACATGATCCAAGACGTAGGATCTCTACCTTGTCTCGGATGTGATCCCTCAAACCTCCTTCAAATCTCCTCGCCTTCATACTCTCCGTCGTGATCAAATGAGGCGCAAACCAGGATAACTCTACAAACTTGGCCTCATACTCGGCCACTGACATGCTCCCCTGCCTAAGAGTAGAGAACTCGATCTCTTTCTGCTCCCTCATAGATGTCGAAAAATACTGCTCATAGAAGACATCGAGGAACTCTCCCCATGTCCACTCCTATCCAAACCGTACCTCATTTCTCTTCCTGGATACCGCCCTCCACCAATGTTCAGCCTCTCCTTCCATCATAAATGAGGCCCACCTCACTCTTTGTTCATCAATAGCCTCGAGCACAGAGAAAATCTTCTCCAATTGCATAATCCACAACTCTGCCACCGATGGATCCGTACTCTCATAGAAGGCTGGAGGACCCATTCTCCTGAAAGCTTCCACTCCATTAAGTCGGGGTGGGTGAACATCAACCGGCCTCTCTTGCCTAGCTTGACCAGCTGCTAGCAATGCCGTCTGTTGGGCCATAATTTCAGCCTGTCTCTCCATGGCTACAGCAATAGCTTCCATAGCCCAACCCACATTAGCCTGAGGAGTACCATCTGGAGTATCCCCATAGTCACACTGCCACCTCCATTCCTATGATTTCTTCCGCCTCTCCTCATATCTATAATCCTGAGATGAAGAAGACAATCCATTTAGAAACACACTCACATAAATGCTTAAGTCTACGCTTAACAAAAATTCAGTCCTCTGCCATTTTAAAGTCCTAAGTTTGATGTTGCTTCCCTAAGGTTAACATCTTTCTATATCCTATACTTAATACCTTAGCCTTAAGGACTCTAATGCCTTGAGCTCTGATACCACCTCTGTAACGACCCCAAAATCCTACAAGGCTAAAATAGGATTTTGGAATCGTCACATTACATAAACCTGCTTAAAAACCATGCATACAAGGCTTACTACACGAGTCTCCAAAAATGAGAGTAATAAAATTCTGATATATAAACTATAACCAACCTGCACAAGTCTACGATCAACATATACAACTCACCATAAACCAAAAGGCATAAATGCACAACTATAAAAATCTAATGAGCAACATCCTCCCAAAGGTCTATTATAAAATCTCTCAATCCAAACAGAACATAAGCTAATAGGGGTAACTATCAAAGCCCCTGGCTCCCTCATTGGAAGGCTCACCTTCACCTCCTTCCTCAACGTAAGCTTCCTCAATCCACGGCTCCGCCGTGTACTCCTGCTCTAAACCTGCCAAGACAAAGTCCGGTTGAGTACAAAGGTACTCAGTGTATATAAAATCCAACCAACAATAATAATATACCTGCACTTAGTTAGAAACATATCCAATAACATAATAACATAATCAGAGTATGGAAGAACGTGAGCACATATACATCATATCATCACCTTGACTTGTGTACTTGTGAGAATCCTAGATTTAGAAAACAATACCCTTATGAGCTGCTTATGGTTATGAGACCACGTGCTTGTGAGATGATTATGCTTATGCACTTATTCAGATCATACAATGATGTGATATGCCGTTCTTGACGGATACGGACCATGCTTAAGAATCAAATGGTTGGCATGCCGTTCTTGGCGGATACGGACCATGCCTATGAATCAAATATAATTCACATGCCGTTCTTGGCGGATACAGACCATGTCATGCTTATGCTTATACAAAATGTCATACATATGCCATGCTCATGCTTGTGGTCCACATGTGTGACTTGTGAGACTCTTTTCTTAACATACACGTGCATATGTGCTTAAGTGTCGAAATTAACATTCGAGTTGGTATTTGCTTAGGTTCCGATCTTCCACCACAGAAACTCCACTATGCTGTCCCATACCAAATAGTTAGAGAATTTTCGGTCTGAGAGATTTTCCTCTAAGTTCTTACCTTCCCGACTATCAATTTCCATGCAAGTAATTAGACATACTTAACAAACAATCACATACACATATCTTATCATAATTCATATCACAATTCATAATCAATTTACCACCATTTCATAAGAGTATAATAGCATTTATTCTCTCAAGCATTTTCACAAACACCTTGAGTACGCATAATATGAATTCATTGTCCTTCTACATTTTCAAGCATTCATCAAACCATAATCCATCCACACAATCCAAATACCATCCACATCCACATATTAATCCCATCCTCCATATATTCTATCCACATTCAAATCCACATTTCTATCCACATTTCTATCAATAATTAGCTTACTTCATAGAAAATTTAGAAAAAATGCATCTAATCTCTATTCTATCATTCCTATCATATTAATATTCACCAAACATTAAAATAGAGTTGATTAGGATAGTATATCGACCTTAGGAATCCTTTCCTTGGATTCAAAATGCTCCCGAGGTGATTTGGGAAAGCTTTGAGGGCGATCTCTAAGCTTTCCTCTCAATCTTCTAGCAATCTCTTTCTTCTCCAAGCAACCCTTCTCCCAAAACCATAGGTTTTCTCCCCCTTTTTGCCAAATTAGGTTAGAAATAGGTACAGTATTCTAATACCCCGAAATAGGATCCCTATTTATAGCCCTAAGGTCTGAGAACCAAAAGACCAAAAAGCCCTTAAAAAAATTCTATCAAAAACACGAAAGACCGATCGATCGGTGTTTATGACCGTGCGATCGGTCAAAAACACACTCTCTGAAAAATTTTCCTATACAAAATTTTAGACCAGTTGATAGATACCGATCGATCGGTTTTGGACCGATCGATCGCTACTTCTGACTGAGCGATCGGTGTTGTATACCGATCGATCGCTAGCGATCGGTGCTTTGCAGATTCCTGACCCATCATACTGTTTTGGCCATAACTTTTGACTCGCTCGTCGGATTTCGACGATTCAACTTGCGTTGGATTCATCTTTCGAAACCGAACATTTCTAGTGGCTTAGAATTTCCAAATTCCCCTTTATTTATGGACCAAAACTTCCAAAGTTGACTGGTCTGCAATTCCATCAGGCAAAACCTTGGAAAACCCATTTTTTGACTTAGCTTAGACTAAAAATATAGAAAAACATTAAACATGAACCTCGAAAAGGGTTCCAATACCTTTCTAATGGTTCAAGAATCACTCAATTCCAATAAACGGTGCCAAAACTAGAGCTTCCTAAAGGTCAAGGTGTGATATGACATCCTTCTGCTTACAAGTTTGATTAAGCCCTAATCACACTACCAATTAGATATAAATACATAAACATTAAAACATCACAAGGACTATAATACCCCTAATGCAGTGCAATAAAAACATGAAAAAAGATTCGGGTCTCTACATGTGATGTTTGCCCATCATATTTTTTTCAGATGAGAAAATGCTAGTAGTATTCTACTCCAATGGGAACATGGAATACGCACTGTGACAGACGTGTGACCGGAATTACTTAAACACCCTCTCTAGCCTTTTTAAATTAATTAAATACCTCCAATGGTACACTAAGGGTATGTTTGGTTGTAGAGAAAATAGTTGAAAACATGGAAAAAAAATGAATTTCTAATACAATTCTTAGTTATGTTTCGTCCAATTGTCTTTCTTTCCTCTCATTTCACATATTTTCTCAGCGACCCACCTTAGGGTAAGGGCGTGTTCGTTTGAAAAGAATGTAGGAAAAGAAAAAAAAGAAAACAAGAGAAGATCAAATTTGTAGAGCCCCGGACCTTTTCACATTTAATGCATGACACTTTCGTTGCCATCTTGCCTTTAAAGAGGTATAATTAATAAATAAGGAAGAAATTGGAAATTCTGAAACATTAGAAATGTTCCTTTTCGAAGTACGAACCCAACGCAAGTTGAATCGTCAAAATCGGACGAACGAGTCAAAAGATATGGCCAAAACAGTCTGGACCTGCAGGCAATCGTAGCTCGGTTATGCACTAAGGACGTAGCTCGGTTATGCACTAAGGACGTAGCTCGGAAGGCACTAAGGACGTACTCCGATAACGTAGCTCTAGCTCTGATAACGTATACGTTGTGCATCCGTTGTGCAACAGACAACGGGTACGTTGTACAGCAACAACGGGTACGTTGTACAGCAACAACGAGTACGTTGTACAGCTCACGGCGGGCACGTTGTACATAAGACAACAGACAACGTGTTCAGCACTGTTCACAGCACAACGTGTTCGGCACTGTTCACAGCACAACGTGTTCGGCACTCGCGGTTTTGCAGAAATTTCAGTAAGGGTATTATGGTCTTTTGGTCAGTTTACTCTTACCTTAAGAGTCTTGCCCGAGCCTTTAGGGCTTCGTTTCGACACTTAGAGAGATTGGGAGATAAGAAGAGAGGAGAGGGCGATTCCTAAACCTAGGGTTTCCATTTTTGGAGAGAAATCAAGGGGTTTGTGAACCCACGCTTAACTCAAGCCCATTTTTCTTCAAGTTCAAGGCACAAACTCGTGAGGAGCATCTCCTCAAGCTAGGGCAGCAACTCACGGTCGTTTTTGGAAGGGGATTTCTTCCTCACTTGATCAAGGTCGGTACTTCTTACTACCCTCCTAGTTATAGCTTCCCTTTTTCCTTTGTTTCTCCTTGTTTTCCTTCACTTATATATGTGTTATGAGATTGGTGGTATGAATGGTGAATGGAGATGGATGTTGGCGAATGGATGCCGTGTGGATGATGTGATGAACGAATGGGAAAGGGCATTGTACTAATAATGAACATACAAGTGTGATGTGAGCATAACCCACCTAGAAAAGCATGATCTAGGTTTAAGTGAATAATGAACACCCCCCATGTTTGATGAAATACCAAGGTGAATACAGTGAGTTGGAAATTGGGAAATGCATGCCTAATAAATTGTGGATATTGCTAGGACCTATGATAGTGTGTTTTCTTGCTTTCCCTAAATGATATGAATATTACATTGCTCAATCATTGATGTTATATGTGTTGTGAAATTACCCAAATGTCATATTTAAATTTAAATGCAAGTATGTACACGGTTCCCACGAGCACGGCATGCATGACATGATTTATCGAGGTTTTCAAGAACATGGTTAGAGGTGGGACATACCCTACGATATGTTTCACTTCACTTTTGACAAGGGCAAGACAATCATGCATTTCATAGGGAAAGGTCTCTCATCCCCTCGCATGACATGCATAGCATCGCATGACACGCATAACATAGCATAGCATCACATGACACGCATTACTCTGCATGACATTACACGCATGGATGCTAGTTGCGACGGGCTATGAACGGCAACTAAGCATTCACATTCCGCATGGATGCTAGTTGCGACGGGCTATGAACGGCAACTAGGCATACCCATCTGCATATAGGGTACTAGTTGCGACGGACTATGAACGGCGACTAGGCATGTGAACATGTTTAAATTATGAACAAGCAAGCATGATACTCGCATGACACGCATGACATGACATGGCATGCATGATGCAAGCATGACACGGTTAACAAGTTCCCAATCACGCAAAGGGTATTTCAAGTCAAGTCAAGTGCACGATGTTTTCAAGGGTTTTATCAGTCTTTCTGAATGCAAGCATGAATATAAATTGCTTTACTTCCTTGTATGATATAAATTTTTCCTGTTCTATATATGAAAATTTGTTTCCTACTTTATGTATGCTATCTGTATACTATGACTGTTGGTTAGTATTTAGTACCCACTGAGTATTCCATGCTCAGCCGTACTTCTTATGTCGGCAGGTTCTGAGGGAGCTGCTGCTCCATTTGATGTTTGTGCTCCTGGTCCATGGGTGGAAGAGGAGTACGTCGAGGAACCTTTGGAGGAGCCCCCAGTAGAGGGTTACCATTAGGTGGTTGTAGATTCTGAGTGAATAGCTGTGGGTGAGATGAGAGATATACATTCATGTAATTTGGCAGGTCTGTCCGCACTTTCTTTTGGATTCCTTTTGTGTAAACTTGGACCATATGTATATACTTAGAGGTTTGTTAGACTTCCGCTGTGCTATGTTAGAGTATGTTTCCGCTGTTTATATCCTCTATTGTATATGCTCTGTGGGTTTTTGTAGGTTGGTCTGTCAAGCAAGTCATGTAAGCCATGATTAGTCGTCCAAAGTTCACTCTAACTCCTAGGGTGGGTTTTGGGTCGCGACAAAATTTCTTTCAAAATAACCATCAAAAGATGGAGAAGTTTTTGTTTTCCTATAAAAATTAGTGAATCAAATAAAACATGTAAAATCTCATGCATATATATATATATATATATATGTATATATATTCGCCTTTATTATATCTAATGACTAGTCCTTTATGAAAAGACTAAAATACCCTTAACTTTAATAAGTTTTGATAATAAGTGTGATAAAAATATCATAGTAAATGTTAACAAGTTCAGATTGAGTGAACTTTAGCAACACTCTATATATATATATATATATATAGTGAAGGATAGCATTCCCCAAATATTATATATCTTTACTATTATAATGGGAGAAGCAAGATTGGATTGAATTTTTTTCAAATACTATAAAATCCATTCTTTTATCAAATATTTCCTCTACACTCAAATAAATTCTGAGAGTATTATAGTAATTATCAGTATAACTATCCCCAATCCTATAACTACCGTGACTCCCACAAATGCACGATCTCTTCACAAACTAAAACTCTAACTGTATGTGCTAGTTTCCGCTTACGAATCTTCCATTCTCATCTCATCTTCAAATCATCTCATCTCCACATTAGTAATTCTTGCTGCTACCACAGAATTTGCACCATCGATTTCGCCCTTTAAAGCATTCTCCCACCATTTTGTGCAATGCAATCTACTTTTGGAGCCACAGGCATGTGTTTTTTAATTTTTCCTTCTACAATATCTTCCTTCTCATTCTCCTCTTTCAAATCCAAGTTATTTTTGGAACCATCTATCTAACTCTACTGTTTTTAAATCCACTTATCACCAACTTTAAATCTGTTTATTTCTCTATTATCTTCCCTTTTTTTTTTTGTAGATTAGTTGATTGTATATTCTATGGTTCAAACCCGTATACATAAAACACCATCTATGTGGTTCCCTACGCATATCCAACGACTCATACAGAGAAATCGTTGATTGATTGAGAGAAGGAAGGTTACACACATTTTTCGGGTTTCAAATGTTTGGATTAAAAAATCAACCTGCGAGAGGTGTGGTTGAGGAACATGGGATCCCTATTTGGAGAAGCCAACCCAGCCCCTTTTTTTTTCCCGTCTGTCCTCTCCTCTCTCTTCATCTCATCTCTTTTATTTTAATATTGATTTTGATGATTTGTATGATAATGGGGACAAATGCCACTTCAATGGATTTGGATTTTTCAATTTTTACTTAACTAGAATTCTGTTTTCATCTGTTTCACTTAAGGTAGAGGTGAGGTTGACGAACATGGGACGTCCCTACGTGAAGAAACCAAGAAACCCTTTAATGGACTGTTTGAGCCCCCTTTCTCTGTTAAGAGAGAACCGTAACCTCTTTTTCTTTGGTTTTTCCTCCTTCTATTTTGTCGTTGGAGGCAACCCTTGGACTGTTTGGCACCTCCCAACCTATTTTTGGTTTTCACTCTGTCCTCTCCTCCTCTCTTCCGTTTTCTCCCCTCAAAAACCAAAGCCTTTGTTGTTTGCTTTTATTCCTAGGTGGTCTTTGACATATCCTTTGAATTTCATATTGGTTTCAATGATATGCATGTGTAAGTGGGATAATGGTTTTGTGAATCCCATTATTTGAATTTCAGCGTTTTTATTATTCTTTTATAATTGTTACTTGATTCTGATTTTCATTTGATTTCACCATGCTATTTTTTTTTGATATTTTACTAAGTTTCTCTTTGAAATATATGCTCTATACTTCTAATTGACTTTTATTCTGGGATGTATATATTCTATTAGATAATTTCTAAAGTTTCCAAATGAGCTTCACCTCCCGCGATTGACCTCGGGGAGAGGTCAATCACATCCGTGGGTTAATACGTGCCCTTTTTAATTCCTATTAACTGTGGTTAACTCCTTCCCCACGCTCTCACGTGCATTGCACGTGCCACTAGCGAATTCAATCGGATGTCATTAACTCCTTCTCCTCGCTCTCACGTGCATCACACATGCCACCCGCTAGTATATATATATAGAGAGAGATAGAGAGAGAGAGAGAGAGAGAGTGTTATATATATATATATATATATATATATATATGAATTTGGCCCAAAACTTTATCTAACCTTGTTGTGATAGCCAGACTCGTCGATAGATGGAGAGGGGTTTTAAAATAAAATTTCAGCTCACTCTACCTAGGGTCACCATGGACTATACAAAAAAGTAAAAGTAGAACGGTAGCATTAGTGTGAATGTGCGTTGAATTGCTACCTTTTTAAAAAAAAAAATATGAGAATCTAATAAAGCAGTAAAAGTAGAAAGCATTAGTGTGAATGTGCATTGAATTACTACCTTTAAAATAAATAAAAAAAGAGAATCTAATAAAGCAGAAAATATCACGGCGTAAATTGGTTGCTATATATATATATATATATATGAATTTGGTCCCAAAACTTTATCTAAACTCGTTGTGATACCCAAGACTCGTCAATAGTAGAGGGGTTGTAAAATCAAGCTGAAGCTCATTCTACTTAGGGCTGTAAATAGATTGGATTTAGACCGGATCTCCATAGATCGGAATCCAATCCAATTAAGATACGAATTCGATTTGAAATCTATTAGATCGCTACCCAGACCAACAAATCGCAAATGTGGTGGATCTAAACCCTCTTATAGCATGTGTCCTCTGCTCACTAGACGAACAACTTCCTCCTTCCTATAGCGTGGTGGTCCTCCACCTACAGAAGACACATTAATGCTCAAGTCAGTCTTCTTCCATACTCCTCTGTAATTTTGTAACCTCTAACCCTTTGAGTTGTGTTCCCAATGAGATGCACCTTGCTTTTTGTTCCTCAGCTATCAATCCAATTAGTTGTCCATGTCTCAGGTGAGCTATAGCCGCCTGTGTTAGGGACTTACAGACTTCCTGTTATGTCAGCAATTTGCAATATCGACTTGCAGGGTCCGTACGTCAGCAATCTATAATACCGGCTTGCTAGGTTTGTACATTGATGGGACTGAAGGTATGCCTCCACTTTCTGGTAAGGGTGGCAGTTCTACTCAAGACATATTGGTCTTTGTATCTGGTTCATCTCAGGGAAGGAATAGCATGAATACCTTGCACAATGCCTGATGGTTAGGCGTGGTTATGCTCAAGTTGGGGTTGACCAAGCTCAATGCTTTAGCGGTTTTCCCTCTTACAAAGGTCTGTTAGCCTAAAGGTTACAACCCTTTGTACCCCAAATAATTTTGATTATGACACAATAATGCAATGAACTTTTTGGTATTAATTGTTCTACAAAGTATATGTCAATTTCAGATTTAAGGAAGTTTAGTCCACTTTTCAAGAAAGATTCAATATGAGCAAGATGTTCCATCAAGCAAAGACAAGACTTTATGATGAAAGAGAAATCAAGACAAAATGTTATAAGAGCCAAATTGCCACTCAAGCTCAAAATTAATCAAGCTCAAGTCAAATAAGAACTCAAAGAGGAAATCCAATCAACCCAAGGTGAAGATTTAAATAAAGATTCAAGATCTTATCCAAAGTCCAAGTAGGATCATGAAGACAAAGTAAGACTTATTCAAAATCAAGACAAGACAAATGAAGACTCTCAAGAAGGTTTAATTGTCCTATTTAAAAGAGTCTAGGACTTATTTAAGAAGTCCTCAATTGGTTCGAAAGTTCAAAAGCTCAAGTGACCTAAATTGACCGTAGGAAGCCTTGACCCATTTGGATAATATTCCAAGGTCCTAGGACATTTCAAAACATGGCTAAAAACATAATAATAAAATAGCCAATGACCTAGAAATTCATTCCCATCATAAAGGTCTTAAAAAGATGAGAAAATGTGAAAATACAGACGTGTCGTCGACGTCTAGAAAAGCCAGACCTCTGTCATCGACGTCTGGAATGGACAGTAGCTCAGTAAATATTTTTTGTTCTATGTCGTCGACGTCTGAGATACACCTAGGTGATGTCATCGACAACAAGTTGCGAGAAATGTGTATTAAATCCTAACGGCTAGTTTGGCATTTAATGATCCCACAACGGGACTATTCATCCAAGCTCTATAAATAGAGTTTTTTTATGAACCTTGGATCCACCTTTGAGATTATATTGATTATTCATCACTCACATTCAATTCTCACCAAGAAAATACGGTCAAATCCCTTTCTTTCTTACTTGACCTTTAAACTCCCAATCCTTCGAGAAATTCTCAGAGATTGTATTCCATTCTTATCTAGATCTACAAGGAGCTCAAATTTTGGATTGAAAATTCATTTCAAATTTTTATTTGAAGAAGTCAAGAGAAGGTGTTCTCTTGCATTGAAGATTTTTATTTCAACCTGTAAAAGAGATTGTAAGAGGCGGTATCCCAGCCTGCAAGAGAGTGTAAAAGTTTGAGCTTCACCCAGGAAGAAGCTCATTCGATAGTGGATCGTGTTGAATCCTGTGAGCCGGAGAGCTTGAGGCGGGGAAGTAGGCTGGAATTGTCGAACCTCGATAACAATTCTTGGTGTTTGTATTCCTTGTCTCTTATATATTATTGCATTACTTACTTCAATAACTTGTTTTCTTAGCTTAACCTTAAAATTCCACAAAATAAGCTAAGTAGTTTTTAAAATCGATCATAGACCCTATTCACCTCCCCTCTAGGGTCAATTTACTGGGCAACAATGTCCCCTCTCGAAGGTTTGGGCATATCCCAAGGCCCCAAAAGTTGAAAGAGTGCTTGTACAGGAGGTGGTAATGCATACACATTGAAGGTGACAGGTGCTTTGTGCATTGCAGTTTGGGTGGATCTGGGGAGAAGTGGTTCATTTTGACCTACTCGAAGTGCTCATAATTAAATAGGCAATAAAAGAATGGCTTCCTTCCATCTTTATTTGCACCTAGCTCTTGCCCCATGTCATAATTCTACACTTGTTCTCTATGTTTTCTTTTTTTTTGTCATCCTTGTTACTCTCCGGTTTGGTCTGCCTTGAGGTTCTCCGGCGTTACAGTTTATTTGGGAATTTCAAGCTCGTGTTTTGCCTCTATCGATGAGGTTCCATTTTATTTCTTTTAGCTCTTTTCTCCTTTGTTGCCTTGGGGTGACTAGGCTTGCAGTCAATCATGTCATGTTATACCACTCTGGTCCTTCATCTAGTGGTTCAGAGTCTCCTGTCCACCTTAGTGTGGACAGCTCCTCTTCTTCTTCCTCTTCGAATGCATTCAACTCCGGTTCTTTTGGTGTTGAGAGGGCTCTTGCCTTCTAAGTGGCAGTCCAGAATAAGTTTGATATTCCAATTGAGTTTGAGATTAGGGCCTTAGAAGATCTATAACAGGGTCCACTCTAGTGTGCCCTATCTAGTTGGAGGTTGGGCTACACTTCCCTTTGGATCCTCTAGTTGGGACTCTGCTCCAATTATTTGGGCTCATTCTAGGGCAAATGATGTAGAGACCCAAAACTTCTTGTCTTGAAGATTGTGCAAATTGAATTAAAATCTAGGAATTCATGTTTAAAACAATGCATTTATGTTTTATAGTATGTATTTATGTTGTGTGACCAAATGGTCAAGTTTTAGGAAGAAGAAAAAGGCCAAAACAAGAAAAACAAGGGAGACCGGTCGATCCCTGGTAAAAAAAGGTTCAAAAACTATATGGGGATTTCTGGAAGAGAGCACGTAGACCAGTGGTTGACCGCCCACCTAGGGTGATCGACCAGTGAACCACTGGTTGATCGCCCCTATATGTCGATTGACCGCCTGTAGTGATACTTGCACATACACTTTTTAATATTCTGCAAATCCGAGAATTAGTAATTGCCTAGGACTCCTATGTTTATAAATAGACGTCTAACTCGTGGGTTTTAGGATTTCAAACATTCTAAGGGCATTAGAAATCACAAAGAGAGTTTTGCAAGGGGTTTTGCCTAGAGAAGAAGAAAAGCTTGGAGATCAAAGTCGAAGCCCATTCGAAAGCGATTGAGCGTAGGGAAGCGATCAAGAGAGGTTCGGTATACTGTCACGTTAATGATAATATGATAATAATAAGAACTGATTAAAAATAATTAAGTATATATTGTTGCATGATAAATATGATTTACATGTTATGGCTTTGTATGATGGAAAGGGTTATGGAATTCAATATTTGGAATGAACTAATGGGATTTGTGTTATGATATATTGTTGTTTTTATGTTTATGAATTGAAGATGCTCATAAACATGATATGGGATTGAATATGGAGGAAGAGATATATGTCGGGTTGGATTATGGAATTATAACTATTGAAAATTATGATTTTGTTATGCCATGATATTGATAACCATATTAACATGATTTGAATGTAATATCCTACATGAATTATAAGTATTATGCTATGATGCTCATATGCTAAATTATCATTATTTATACATAAATGATTATTGAATTTTTGATAGACAAATACTTAGAGAATGATATTAATAACCCTAAATTCTTTAACCATTGTGGAATGTGACACTTTGACGGAGTTTCAATGGTGAGATATCAAAATCTAAGGCATAACCTAGATGAAAGTCAATTGTGACACTTAAGCACATTGTTCATGGCATGGTAAGTTGTTAAGTCTACACAAGTCTCACATAATCATGGATTGATACGGAAACTTACATAACTCTAGTACGAACTGGTGTGGATATGGAACTGGCATGGATTGGAACTGGTACGAAATTGGTAGAAATCTAGTACGAACTGACATGTTACTGTTACAATTTTACATGCATCTACACACAAGTCTACACAAGTCATGAGTCTGAATATGCTATAAATATTCTTACATGTTTTTCCGCACTCTAATTATATGATGGTATGTATGACATAATTGAAAATGCAAGGTAATATATATATATATATATATATATATATATAGTTAATTGTACTTTATATCTACTGAGCTATTCATTGCTCAGTCGAATTGTTATTGTCGACATGTTCAGGTATTGACATCTGTGCACCGAGACCTTGGGATGAGGAAGAATATTTCGAGCAACCCGAAAGTGATTATCTAGAGGGAGAGATTGATTTGGATCATTATCCATATTATTGATCCAATAGTTAGTCTATTTTTTTTAAAAGGGTTGTAATAAGATAACTTTGAGTTTGATGTTGCTTAGGTTTAAAGTTTTATATTGAGATCACAATGGATGATCTAGATTACTTATGTTTTAGGTTTGTCATATATCGATGATTGATGGATTATGTTAATTATCAATTAAACTTATCATTATTGTTAAAGAGAAATTTTCAGACTCATATTTTATTTGCATGGTATGTTGATAAGTTAAGTTGGATATGTAGTATCACAGGTCTAAAGTTTTATTTGACCAACATTGGATTTTGGGGCCCGATAGAGGTGGTATCAGAGCAAAGTCATTAGGTTCCTTAGGAACATAGGACATTGTGCAAAAATTAACAAAACGACTTCATGAATAAAACACTGGAGTTATTTACACTTATACTTGAGTGTTAGTCTTATTTAAAAATTTTTCATCTAGGATACTTATGGTTTACTGTTTCTTCTCAAGATAATCAAAATGAGGTGTGTTAACCAAGGTCATGGATATCAGGATAGAGGAAACGAGAAAGAAGCTCTAGGGGCAATGATCGAACTGATTTGACCCAGATCTTAGGGTCCATTACCGAAACCAAGACACTTCTATTAGACATGATGCCCAGCAAAGTCATTTAGATTGTTATAACCTTATTAATTTGATTAATAAATACTTCTTCTTAATCTATTGTGTATTCATTATAAGTAATTAACCATGATCATGAGATGATCTATACGATATGAGATATCGATAAAGGTCCATAGGATATATTGTAGGAAAGTTATGTAATTAGATTATCACAGGCAGATATAACTTTCCGGTTCCTTATACCTTATATAGTCACAGCTATAGGTGAAGCTGGGCACTTCACTTACATGGTTGCCCGAGTGTTAAGATGTTCTCAATAGTTGAGATGTAATTCTATCTCGAACTATTGTAGTGGAGACTACGCATCAGCATATGGGTGCTTAAATGTACACTGACTGATTGCATTCAATGAGACACCTCTTGCATAAACATACTATCAGATAGTTGGTCTCTCATTCACATTGAACGGTTTCGATGATCCTTAGATCTGATGAGTTCATCTATGACTGAGCAGTGATCTGACTGTTTCGATTCCACGAACGTATTTTCTAACTTAGGGAATACAATACAGTGACAGTTAGATAGTCAGAAAGTTGTTCGAGTCATGATGAATTTCAAACAAGAAATCCATGCTCATTAATTTGAGAGATTATCTAAGTTCTGGATAAGACAGTTGATTAAGTTCAAATCCTGCGTAGGTGATTTTGAAAACAAAAAAGTTTTGAAATATACTTTTATTATACTTATAAAAGGATTTTTTTCAAAATGTTTTTCATGAGAAATTGTTTCTCATGGCTTAATCATAAGTCTTGGAAACCTGGATGATTTGCAATGGGTTAGATAGTATGTCAATCTCAAAGGCCCATTAGGGATAATGTATTTGGAAGGATAAATCGAATTTAAAAGTTCATGTGGCGGGATCCGTAATAGTTAATGTTCATATACTGGGATTCAATTGCAACATGGATATCTCACGTCACTTGCAATTCCGATGTAATTCCCGTTTAGGGTCAATGGGATAACATTGGATAAGTCAAGGTAAGAATGTTCCAGAGCAATCTGTGGAGGTGCTCACATAAGAAATACAAGCTTAATAATTGATTAAAGTTAATCAATTATTTTAAGTGATTAAAAGTTAATCATTTAATTAAATAGATTAAAAGTTAATCTATTGTTTAAATTAATTGTTAATTTAAACATATGGATTATTTTAGCAATTATTTAATTAACATAATTAAAGGGAAAATGGGTTTGACCCATATCCATAAACCCATTAAAATGGACCTTTAATATGGGCCAAAGCCCATGGACCCTAGGGTAGGGCGCCCACTTGAGGAATCCTAATTGGATTAGGATTTGTTTAATTGAATAATTGTTGAAATATAGTTAATTTAATTATGGAATTTAAATCCAATGGTTGGATTGCATTAAAAATTAAGATGACATAAAGTTAGACTGCAAAAAGGAGTTTAAAGCTCCCCAAAACTCTCGCCCCTTTAGTGCTCACACCCCCCCTTGTGGACTCCTAGTTTGACTAGGTTTCCTACTTTGAGTTAGGATGTTGACATATCCCTTTTAATTAAGGAATCCTCTTATAATAGGGACTTATTAATTAGTAGGATTACTATAACTAAACTAGTTACAGATGAAGGGGGATCCGGATAAAAATTTATGCGGAAACAGGATCCCCTAGATCTTAACACTATAGAAAACATCAAAATTATCTAAGAGTTTTAGTCATATCACCTCGGTGAATGCTTTTCACCGGTGAAGCTTAATCCACTCGAACCGTCAGAACTCTTTATAGAGATTAATCATAAAAAATACTAGAAGCTCGATCCTTGTTCTTCGTTATCCCAACAAAGCTTTAGAATCTCCTTTGGAATTATATAAGCAAGAGGAAGAAGATGGAGTAATGGTGTAGACCTTCTATCACCAAAAGTACTAAAGTTCAAAACCCTAGATTTGCAAAACCCAACTTTGGACCACCTAATAGCTCACGAAAATCCCTAGGATACCCTAGGGCTCACGGTTTGGAGAGAAAGAGGAGAGGAGAGAAAAAATTATGGAGAAAAGTGCTTAATGGTCTAGGGTGTTGGGATATATATAGACTAGGATACTATCCTAATCCTACTCCAACTTGATCTTATCTAGTAGGATTCATTAATTAACAATAACACTTATTATTAATTAAATAAACTCCTACTTAATCTATAACTACTTTAATTATAGTAATCATACTAATTAAAGAGTCTCTATTATAAGAGGATTCCTTAATTAAAAGGGATAAGTCAACATCCTACACAATGAGGAAACCTAGTCAAACTAGGAGACCATCTCTAAGGGGGGCGTGAGCTTCTATGGAACATGAGTTTTGAGGAGTTAAAACTCCTTTTTGTAATCCAATTACAATTCCATCTTAATCCTAATTGCAATCCAACAATTGGATTTTAATTCCATAATTATAGGAATTATATTTCAACAATTATTCAATTAAACAAATACTAATCCAATTAGGATTCCTCAAGTGGGCGCCCCACGCTAGGGTTTAAACCCATGGGCTTTGGCCCATATTAAAGGTCCATTTTAATGGATTTATGGATATGGGTCAAACCCATTTCCCCTTTAATTTTGTTAATTAAATAATTGCTAAAATAATCCATATGTTTAAATTAACAATTAATTTAAACAATAGATTAACTTTTAATCTATTTAATTAAATGATTAACTTTTAATCACTTAAAATAATTGATTAAATTTTAATCAATTATTGAGCTTGTATTTCTTATGTGAGCACCTCCACAGATTGCTCTGGGACATTCTTACTCTGGCTTATCAAATGTTATCTCGTTGACCCTAAACGGGAATTACATCGGAATTGCAAGTGAAGTGAGATATCCATATTGCAATTGAATCCTAGTATATGAACATTAACCATTACGGATCCCGCCATATGAACTTTTAAATTCGATTTATCCTTCTAAATACATTAATCCCAAATGGGCCTTCGAGATTGACATACTATCTAACCCATAGCCCATTGCAAATCATTCGGGTTTCCAAGACTTATGATTAAGCCATGAGAAACAATTTCTAATGAAATTTTTTTTGAGAAAATCTTTTTATAAGTATAATAATTTTTAATAAAAGTATATTTCAAAACTTATTTTGTTTTCAAAATCACCTGCGCAAGATTTGAACTTAATCAACTGTCTTACCCGGAACTTAGATAAACTCTCAAATTAATGAGCATGGATTTCTCGTTTGAAATTCATTATGATTCGAACAATTTTCTGACTATCCAACTATCACTGTATTGTATTCCCTAAGTTAGAAAATACGTTGGTGGAATCAAAACAGTCAGATCACTGCTCAGTCATAGATGAACTCATCAGATCTAAGGATCATCGAAACCGTTCAATGTGAATGAGAGACCAACTATCTAATAGTATGTTTATGCAAGAGGTCTCTCATTGAATGCAATCAATCAGTGTACATTTAAGCACCCATATGCTGATGTATCGTCTCCACTACAATAGTTCGAGATAGAACTACATCTCAACTATTGAGAACATCTTAGCATTCTGGCAGCCATATAAGTGAAGTGCCCAACTTCACCCATAGCTGTGACTATATAAGGTATAAGGAACCGGAAAGTTATATCTGCCTGTGATAATCTAATCACAGAACTTTCCTACAATATATCCTAAGGACCTTTATCGATATCTCATATTGTATAGATCATCTCATGATCATGGTCAATTACCCATAATGAATGCACAATAGATTTAGAAGAAGTCTTTATTAATCGAATTAATAAGAGTCTAACAATCTAAATGACTTTTCTGGGCATCATGTCTAACAATCTCCCACTTGCCCTAAAAGTCATTGTGCCATAGATTTCAATCTCATACTATCTAAGTGTGTTACAAATAATTTATCTGATAAAGCCTTGGTCATCGGGTCAACAACATTAAGTTGAGACCTAATCTTTGTAGCAACTACATCTTGCTTTATTTCTCAATAATCTCATTAATGAGAAGGTACTTCCTCTAAGTGAAAAGTAAGCACATAATCCCTAATCCTTTTCAGGTACTTTATAATGTGCTTCACTGCAGTCCAATGATTAACACCTGGATTGCTTTGGAACTGACTAGCAACTCCCACTGCAAGACATATATCCGGTCTAGTACATAACATGGCATACATGAGGCTCCCAACTGCCGGAAGCATAAGGGCACCTTTTCATCTGCTCGATCTCATCAGCTGATGTAGGGGCCATCTTTTTAGACAAAGTGACACCATGTCTAAAAGGAATGAGTGTTGTCTTACAATCACTCATACTGTACCTAGACAATATCTTGTCTATGTAGGAAGTTTGGCTCAATCCCAACATTCGGCATTTTCTATTTCGCAGAATCTTTATTCCAAAAATATAGGATGCCTCTCCTAAGTCTTTCATTGAGAAATGCTTAGAAAGCCATATCTTGACTGATAACAACATCCCTACTTCATTCCCATTGAGTAGGATGCCATCTACATAAAGAATTAGGTACACTACCGCTCTCCCACTATCCTTCTTGTTTATACAAGATTCTTCCAAATTCTTTTGGAATCCAAATTCTTTGATCGAAAGATCAAATCTTTGGTTCCAGCTTCTTGAAGCTTGTTTCAAACCTTATATCGACTTGTTGAACTTGCATACCATGTTCTTCTAGTTAGGACCAATGAAGCCCTTTGGTTGCATCATATAGATGTCTTCATCTAACATTCCATTTAAGGAAAGCAGTTTTGACACTCATTTGCCATATCTCATAGTCATAGTGTGCAGCTATAGCTAGCAATATCCTGAGGGATTTGAGCATAGCTACTGGAGAAAAGGTATCCTTCTAATCAACTCCTTGAATTTGAGTATAACCTTTTGCAATAAGTCTAGCTTTATAGGTCTCCACGTTACCATCGGCACCCTTCTTCCTTTTGTAAATCCATTTGCATCCAATTGGCCTTATACCATCTGGTGGATCTACTAAAGTCTAGACACCATTGTCATACATGGAATCTATTTCAGTATTCATGGCTTTATTCCATTGAGATGCATCTACATCTAATGTAGCTTCCTGATAAGTATTAGGATATGTATCCTCATCATCAGGGGTAACTAGATAAACTTCATTATTGTAATACTGAATTCTATCCGGTAGTCTAGAAACTCTTTCTGACCTTCTTAGTGGAACAGAATTAGGAGAAATTAAAGTGGAAGGATTAGGTTCAGGTTGGATACTGGCTGTGTCGTCTTTCATCTCAAGAAATTCAACCTTCTTTAGGAGATCCATTTCTTCCTCCAAGAAAGTGGCATGAAGCCTAACAACTATTGTTTGGTCTGTCTTGGAGTAGAAATAGAAACCCTTAGTTTCTTTTGGATATCCTACAAAATTCCATTTCTCTGTCCTAGATTCTAACTTAGTGGGTTCGAGTTTGCGAACATGCGCAGGACAACCAAATACCCTTAGATGTTGTAAACTATGTTTTCGCCCAGTCCACAATTCATAGGGTGTAAACAGAATAGACTTAGATGGAAAGTGGTTCAGAATATAAATGGTAGTTTGTATAGCATATCCCCAAAGATATGAAGGAACATCGGCATGGCTTATCATAGAGCGAACCATAACTAATAAGGTCCGGTTTCTTCTTTCAGAAACTCCATTTTGTTGAGGAGAGGCAGGAATTGTCCATTGCGAGATAATCCCATTATCCCTTAAGTAATCCATAAACTCGTTGGTAAGGTATTCACCACCTCGATCTGATCGATGTGTCTTTATGGATTTATCAGTTTGTTTCTCAACTTCTAATTTGAATTGTTTGAACTTTTCAAAGGTGTCAGATTTGTGTTGCATCAAATAGACATATCCATATCTGGAATAGTCATCGGTAAATGTGACAAAATACCGGTATTGACCTCGTGCAATAATGTTAAATGGACCACATACATCACTATGTATTAGTCTTAGCTTTTCTTCGGCTCTTCCTACCTTTTTAGGGTAAGGCTTCTTGGTCATCTTCCCTTCGAGACAAGACTCGCAAGTAGGGAGTGGTTCTACCTAGAGGTTATCAAGGGGACCATCTCTTACTAACCTCTTGATCCTATCAAGATTAATGTAACCAAGTCTCTTATGCCAAAGATAAGTAGACTCAGTGCAATGTCTCTTCATTCCAGACATTCTAGATGATGAGACATTGTCACTTTACAGACATTCATTATTTACCAATGGAAATATTAGATAAAGACCATTAATGAGATTACCAGTTATCAAGACCATTCCATCTTTCTTAATTTCAACAATTGAATTAAAAACGATAGAGAATCCATAAAATAAGAGTCTAGATTCTGAAATCAAATTATGATGTGTAGAATGCACATAAAAGCATCCTTCTAAAATTAATGTCTTTCCATTAGGTAAATATAGAGTAAACAAGCCAATCGACTTGACTGCAACATTTGCACCCGAGCCAACTTTAAGCTTCTGCTCCTGTTTGGTCTGTTTTCTGGTTTCCTTGAACCCGTGCAAAGAATTGTAAACGTGTACAGTGGATCCAGAATCCACGCACCATGAGTTAGGTGGACCGTCTAGAAAGTTAGACTCAACAGTGATATGTACTTCAAAGTATTTCATACCTTGAGTACTTCTGCTACCCTTCTTAAGAGTTGCGAGGTAAGTCCTGTAATTCCTCTTCCAGTGGCCTATTTTACCACAGTGGAAACACTTTTCATTGCCCTTGTTTTCCTTGCCAGCTTTTCCTAAAGAACCTTTGGCAACTCTTGCCTTACCCTTATTGTCTTTAAACTTTCCTTTGCCTTTATTCCATTTTCTAAACTTTTTAGATTTCTTGGAGGTATAAGGTTTATCGACGATTAAAGTTTCACCTTTAGTTGACTTTTGAATCAAATCTTCTACAGCCACAAGTGAGTTCATAAGCTCACTTAGTGACATTTCACTCTTGTTCATGTTATAATTTAACATGAACGAATTGAAGGACAAAGGGAGTGACTGCAGAACAGTGTCAACTTGAGTGATGCTATCCATCTCTCCATCAAGAATTTCCAGTTCATTCAATAAGCCTATCATCTTTATGATGTGATCCCTGACTGGAGTTCCCTCAGCCATCTTGGTGTTAACAAGGGATTTCAACTTTACTTGTCAAGCTGACAAATTTTGCTCACCAAAAATCTCATGAAGGTTTTGCAAAATGTCAGAAGCCTTATCCATGTGTTCATGCTGGCTTTACCAAATGTTAGACATCGAAGCCAGTATGTAACACTTGGTCATCTGATTGGTCCTCTCCCATTGCTCTAACTCAGCCTTTTGGGCCGGTGAAGCGTCTGGAGGAATTTCGGGCTTAGGTGTCTTAAGACATAGGTCAAGGTTATCCACGACAAACACAATTCTAATCTTTCTTTTCCAGTCTACATAGTTAGTTCCTACTAACTTTTCATCACGAAGAATTTCAGTTAATGGGTGTAGGCCTGTCATGATCTAATCAAATGACAAAATAGCTAGTATTAGGGATCTATTGTATTCATTAATACCAATTAGATTATGGGTCTATTTCTAATGGTATTGCTAATTTGGGAAGAATCAATTGGCATCGAAAACCTAGACATTGGCTTAATGTAATCCTGCCGTTGGGCATATCATCACATCGCCTTGAATAGGCAGATAGAAACTATCTTCTCCAATTTCACAGATCTCATCTTGTGAATCTTGGAGCATTCGATCTTCTATCTGATCTATAAGGGATGTTATACTCACGCTTTGGCGTTATTGTATAATATCTCTTATTCATGTCCCCACCTACCATGAACCTAATAAACACCAAATGAAAGCTCACGCTTTGACATTATTGCTCCCACTATTTGCTTATTCAGTTTTCACCATGTTCCCTCATAGGTGTGAGGGATTGGGGCCTGGCTTTGGCCTGTCAGCTTACTCACACTCCCCACTATAGGATCACATAGTTAATGACAGAAGATCATAATACTTAGGGACTTGTCCCCAGTCTTATATACACATGATATATCAAGGGAAATTATTTCAACAGAATAATTAAACATATAAACAGATATCATCTCATAATAAAATAAAACATTAGTATACGAGATTAGTCGTTATGGGTCAATAAATTAAAATGTATGAATGCAAGGGAATGTGATAAGAATAAAGGTAGCTCGCAAACTCCTTCGCGATCCCTTCCTTTATCATCTTATAGAGATCACATCGCAGCATCCTCCTTAACAGCATCGCCACCAATGCATTAAACAAAATTTAAATGGCATTAGGGAAACCAGTATTCCATTCGCCATTTTCAAGGAAACCGAATGAATCTCCCCTTTACAGATTGCAAAAACCTACTACATATTAACCTCTAATATGAATGCATGAATGATAAACAATTTATCATAAAAAAATGACCCATAACTATAATCTCATATAAAATAGATGCTACATGGTGATGGAGTACTTTTTCTTATTTTAAAAGGATTTCAAATTTGATAACAATTATCAAATCGCTTGATAAAATCTATATCTTATATAGATCTAACCCCGGAAAAAATAAAACAATTATATTTTCCATAAAACAATTTTCATATAATTAATTTTAAAATATAAGATAGAATTTTCTTAAAATCTCTACAAAATTTTATTTCTTTCCCGAATGCAAGATCCTTTCTCGAATGCAAGATCCTTTCTCATAGATTGGTTCTACTATTATCCAGGATTAAAATAAAAAATAAGAGAATCGAAAATCCTAAATATGATCATATCATAAATTAGGGTTTTATAATTTTTCGAATAAAATCTATTTATGGGAAAAATCATTTATTAATTATTTTAAACAATTAATAAGTATATATTAAGTGATCAAATCCCTTAAAAGGAATTTCAAAATAAACTGTTTATTTCGAATTTAATTATATCACATATAATACTAGTTTTTAAAATTTATTTAATTATCAAATCTCATTCAATAATATAATAAATATTTATTTATTCATCTTATGAACAAATAAAATAATAAAAATTACGAGCAATATTAAATAGATCTAAACGAATTCATCTCATGAATTAAATCATCCATTTAATTACCTTATCAAAATAAACAAAAAAATACTCCTAAGCCGAAGGGGGATCCAGATAAAAATTTATGCGGAAACCGGATCCCCTAGATCTTAACACCATAAAAAGCATCAAAATTATCTAAGAGTTTTAGTCATATCACCTCGGTGAATGTTTTTCACCGGTGAAGCTTAATCCACTCGAACCGTCAGAACTCTTTGTAGAGATTTCTCCGAAAAAATACTAGAAGCTCGATCCTTATTCTTAAGGAGATCCATTTCTTCCTCCAAGAAAGTGGCATGACGCCTAACAACTATTGTTTCGTCTGCCTTGGAGTAGAAATAGAAACCCAGGTTCGAATTTGCGAACATGCGCAGAACAACCCCATACCCTTAGATGTTGTAAACTAGGTTTTCGCCCAGTCCATAATTCATAGGGTGTAAACGGAAAAGACTTAGATGGAACCTGGTTTAGAATATAAATGGCAGTTTGTATAGCATATCCCCAAAGATATGAAGGAACATCGGCATGGCTCATCATAGAGCGAACCATATCTAATAAGGTCCGGTTTCTTCTTTTAGAAACTCCATTTTGTTGAGGAGAGGCAGGACTTTTCCATTGCAAGATAATCCCATTATCCCTTAAATAATCCATAAACTCGTTGGTGAGGTATTCACCACCTTGATCTGATCGAAGTGTCTTTATGGTTTTGTCAGTTTGATTCTCAACTTCTAATTTGAAGTCTTTGAATTTTTGAAATGTGTCAGATTTGTGTTGCATCAAATAGACATATCCATATCTGGAATAGTCATCGGTAAATGTGACAAAATACCGGTATTGACCTCGTGCAACAATGTTAAATGGACTACATACATCACTATGTATTAGTCTTAACTTTTCTTCGGCTCTTCCTACCTTTTTAGGGTAAGGCTTCTTGGTCATCTTCCCTTCGAGACAAGACTCGCATGTAGGGAGTGGTTCTACCTTGAGGAAGTCAAGGGGACCATCTATTACTAACCTCTTGATCCTATCAAGATTAATGTGACTAAGTCTCTTGTGCCAAAGATAAATAGACTCAGTGCAATGTCTCTTTATTGCAGACTAATGAGATGATGAGACATTGTCACTTTGCAGACATTCATTTTTTACCAATGGAAATATCAAATAAAGACCCTTAATTAGATTACCAGTTATCAAGACCATTCCATCTTTCTTAATTTCAACAATTGAATTAAAAATGATAGAGAATCCATAAAATAAGAGTCTAGATACTAAAATCAAATTTCGATGTGCTGAAGGCACATAAAAGCAGTCTTCTAAAATTAATGTCTTTCCATTAGGTACATAAAGAGTAAACAAGCCGATTGACTTCACTGCAACATCTGCACCGGAGCCAACTTTAAGCTTCTACTCCTGTTTAGTCGGCTGTCTGGTTTCCTTAAACCCCTACAAAGAATTGCAAACGTGTACAGTGGATCCAGAATCCACGCACCATGAGTTAGGAGGACTGTCTAGAAAGTTAGACTCAACAGTAATATGTACTTCAAAGTATCTCATACCTTGAGTACTTCCACTACCCTTTTTAAGAGTTACGAGGTAAGTCCTACAATTCTTCTTCCAATGGCCTATTTTACCACAGTGGAAACACTTTCCCTTGCCTTTGTTTTCCTTGCCAGCTATCCCTGAAGAACCTTTGGCAACTCTTGCCTTACCCTTATTGTATTTAAACTTTCATTTTCCTTTCTTCCCTTTTCTAAAATTTTTAGATTTCTTGGAGGTATCAGGTTTATCGACGATTAAAGTTTCACCTTTAGTTGACTTTTTGATTAAATCTTCTGCAGCCACAAGTGAGTTCATAAGCTCACTTAGTGACATTTCACTCTTATTCATGTTATAATTTAACACGAACGAATTGAAGGACGGAGGGAGTGACTGGAGAACAGTGTAGGCCTGTCATGATCTAATCAAATGACAAATAAGACAGTATTAGGGATCTATTGTATTCATTAATACCAATTAGATTATGGGTCTGTTTCAAATGGTATTGCCAATTTGGGAAGAATTAATTGGCATCGAAAACCTAGACACTGGCTTATTGTGATCCTACCTTTGGACACATCATCACATCGCCTTGAATAGGCAGATAGAAACTATCTTCTCCAATTTCACAGATCTCATCTTGTGAATTCTAGAGTATTCGATCTACTGTCTGATCTATAAGGGATGTTATACTCACGCTTTGGCATTATTGTATAATATCTCTTATTCATGTGCCCACCTACCATGAACCTAATAAACCCCTAATGAAAGCTCACGCTTTGGTGTTATTGCTCCCACTATTTGCTTATTCAGTTTTCACCATGTTCACTCATAGGTAAGAGGGATTGGGCCCGGCTTTGGCCTGTCAGCTTACTCACACTCCCGACTATAGGATCACATAGTGTATGGTAGAAGATCATAATACTTAGGAACTTGTCCCCAGTCTTATATACACATGATATATCAAGAGCAATTATTTCAACAGAATAATTAAACATATAAATAGATATCATCTTATGATAAATAAATAGCAGTTATCATCTTTTGATAATAAAACATTAGTATACAAGATTAATCGTTATGGGTCAATAAATTAAAATGCATGGATGTAAGGGAATGTGATAAGAACAAAGGTAGCTCGCACACTCCTTCGCGATCCCTTCCTTTATCATCTTATCTAGATCACTTCGCAACATCCTCCTTCGCAGCATCTCCACCAATGCATTAAATATAATTTAAATGGCATTAGGGAAACCAGTATTCTATTCTCCCTTCTCAGGGAAATCGAATGAATCTGTCATTTACAGATTTCCAAAACCTGCTACATATTAACCTCTAGTATGAATGCATGAATGATAAACAATTTATCATATAATATGACCCATAACTATAATCTCATATAAAAAAGATGCTACATGGTGATAGAGTACTTTTTTTTTATTTTTAAAAGGATATAAAATTTGATAACAATTTCAAATCGCCCGATAAAAATCTATATCTTATATAGATGAAACCCCAGAAAAAATAAAACAATTATATTTTTCATAAAACCATTTTCATAATCAAATAATGTAATTTAGGAAAGATTTGAAAGCCTCTTGGAAAATTAATTTAGAAAACTCCTTTTCCCGCTTTAGATTTTCAACTCAAGTTTTGACCCTCAAAAAGATTGATTCTGGAAAACCTTTCTTCACAAAAGTTGTAGATCTTTTTGACGGCTTTGAAACGATGTATTGATGGACCTGAATCGAACTTACGGTCATAAAGTTATGTCCAAAATACCGAAACTGTATCGATTCTTCTAATCAAACACAAATCCGAAAATCCATGAATCAATTTAAATCGAAATAAGCTTTAATCTCCAAGAACGCTTAAGCAAGGGTGTCAAACACCATGGGATTTATTAATTAATGATCAAATCATTTAAAAGGAATTTCAAAATAAACTCTTTGTTTTGAATTTAATTATATCACATATAATACTAGTTTTTAAAATTTATTTAATTATCAAATCTCATTCAATAATATAATAAATATTTATTTATTCATCTTATGAACAAATAAAATAATAAAAACTACAAGCAATATTAAATAGATCTAAATTAATTCATCTCATGAATTAAGTCATCCATTTAATTACCTTATCAAAATAAACAAAAAATACTACTAACCATGAGCTCTAATACCAATTGAAGGGGGATCCGGATAAAAATTTATGCAGAAACTGGATCCCCTAGATCTTAATACCATAAAAAGCATAAAATTATCTAAGAGTTTTAGTCATATCAACCCGATGAATGTTTTTCACCGGCGAAATTTAATCCACTCGAACCATCAGAACTCTTTGTAGAGATTTCTCCGAAAAAATACTAGAAGCTCGATCCTTGTTCTTCGCTATCCCTACGAAGCTTTAGAATCTCCTTTGGAATTATATAAGCAAGAGGAAGAAGAAGGATCAATGGTATAGACCTTCTATCACCAATAATACAAAGGTTCAAAACCCTAGATTTGCAAAACCCAACTAGGACCACTAATATAGCTCACGAAAATCCCTAGGGGTCTCCCCTAGGGCTCACGGTTTGGAGAGAGAGAGGAGAGGAGAGAAAAAATTCTGGAGAATTCTACTTAATGGTCTAGGGTGTTTGGGTATTTATAGACTAGGATTTTATCCTAATCCTACTCTAACTTGATCTTATCTAGTAGGATTTATTAATTAATAATAACTCTTATTATTAATTAAATAAACTCCTACTTAATCTATAACTAATTTAGTTATAGTAATCCTATTAATTAAAGAGTCTCTATTATAAGAGAATTCCTTAATTAAAAGGGATAAGTCAACATCCTACACCAAAGTAGGAAACCTAGTCAAACTAGGAATCCACAAGGGGGGCGTGAGCTTCTATGGGATGTGCGATTTGAGGAGTTAAAACTCCTTATTGTAATCTAATTACAATAACATCTTAATCCTAATTGCAATCCAACACTTGAATTTTAATTCCATAATAAAAGGAATTATATTTCAATAATTATTCAATTAAACAAATCCTAATCCAATTAGGATTCCTCAAGTGGGCGCCCCACCCTTAGGGTTTAAACCCACGGGCTTTGGCCTATATTAAAGGTACATTTTAATGAGTTTATGGATATGGGTCAAAATCATTTCCCCTTTAATTATGTTAATCAAATAATTGCTAAAATAATCCCTTAGTTCAAATTAACAATTAATTTAAACAATTGATTAACTTTTAATCTATTTAATTAAATGATTAACTTTTAATCTATTTAATTAAATGATTAACTTTTAATCACTTAAAATAATTGATTAAATTTTAATCAATTATTGAGCTTGTATTTCTTATCTGAGCACCTCCATAAATTGCTTTGGGACATTCTTATCCTGGCTTATCCAATGTTATCTCATTGACCCTAAATAAGAATTACATCGAATTTGCAAATCACGTGAGATATCCATGTTCCAATTGAATCCCCGTATATGAACATTAACCATTACGGATCCCGCCATATGAACTTTAAAATTCGATTTATCCTTCCAAATACATTATCCCTAATGGGCCTTCGAGATTGACATACTATCTAACCCATAGACCAATGCAAATCATCCGGGTTTCCAAGACTTATGATTAAGCCATGAGAAACAATTCGTCATGAAATTTTTTTTGAAGAAATCATTTTATAAGTATAATACATTTTAATAAAAGTATATTTCAAAACTTATTTTGTTTTCAAAATCACCTGTGCAGGATTTGAACTTAATCAACTGTCTTACCTGGAACTTGGATAATCTCTCAAATTAAAGAGCATGAATTTCTCGTTTGAAATTCATCATGACTCGAACAACTTTCTGACTATCCAACGGTCACTGTATTGTACTACCTAAGTTAGAAAATACGTTTGTGGAATCAAAACAGTGAGATCACTGCCCAGCCATAGATGAACTCATCAGATCTAAGGATCATCGAAACCATTCAATGTGAATGAGAGACCAACTATCTGATAGTATGCTTATGCAAGAGGTCTCTCATTAAATGCAATCAGTCAGTGTACATTAAAACACCCATATGCTGATGTGTAGTCTCCACTACAATAGTTCGAGATAGAATTACATCTCAACTATTGAAAACTTCTTAGCATTCTCGCAACAATATAAGTGAAGTGCCCAGCTTCACCCTCAGCTGTGACTATATAAGGTATAAGAAACCGAAAAGTTATATCTACCTATGATAATCTAATCACATAACTTTCCTACAATATATCCTATGGACCTTTATCGATATCTCATATCGTATAGATCATCTTATGATCATGGTCAATTACCCATAATGAATACACAATAGATTAAAAAGAAACATTTATTAATCAAATTAATAAGGTTCTAACAATCTAAATTACTTTTCTGGGCATCATGTCCAACATAACCATGAGCTCTGATACCACTTGGAGGGGGATCCAGATAAGAATTTATGCGGAAACGGCATCCCCTAGATTTGAACACCATAGAAAGCATCAAAATTATCTAAGAGATTTAGTCATATCACCTCGATGAATGCTTTTTACCGGTGAAGCTTAATCCACTCGAACCGTCAAAACTCTTTGAAGAGATTTCTCCGAAAAAATACTAGAAGCTTGATCCTTATTGTTCGCTATCCCCACGAAGCTTTAGAATTTTCATTGGAATTATATAAGCAAGAAGAAGAAGATGGAGTAATGGTGTAGACCTTCTATCACCAAAAGTACTAGAGTTCAAAACTCTAGATGTAGAGCCCCGGAACCCAAGTTCACTGTGCTAGGAATAGTGTCAGTGAATAGTGCCTTGTGTGTGTGTGAAAAAGCTTAAGGTCTTCCATTTTGCTCTTGGTAGTGTGGCGAGCTAACTGAAGATTTTAGGTGAGTGTATTGAGTCTCAAGAGAGAGTATAAAGATACTCTAAGTGGGTAAAAGAAAAGGGTATAAAATACCTTAAGTGGTTAATAGGTTGTAAGTGAAGAGTGCTAGTGCACGAGGCATAAAGAGGCTAGGGCCTCTCATGCTTATGGGGGTGAATTCAATGATCACCTAGGTGGGATGAAAACTTATGGGAAACAATTCATGAGGTGTGAGTGGGATGGTGGACCTAAGGAAGAAGAGTGTGAAGCACTCGAATATTCTAAGTGTCAACAAGGGTTATGCCTTTAGCATTACCCTTAACTTTAAGAAGCCTTAGTTCAGTCACCGCGGATCAGAATCAAGTGATTCTTGAATTTTCGGAAAGGTATTAGAACCCTCTTCAAGGTTCATGTTGATCACTTTCCCTGATTTTGAATCGGGATTGAGTCAAAAGTAGGATTTCCAAAATCGGGTCGGCTGCAAATCTGGGCTGTCGCAACCCATTGAAGACCAGTCAGCTTTACGGGAATTTTGGTCTATGAATAAAGAATAATTAGAATTTCTTCAAAAAATGAAAGTTGTTCCTCTTCGAAAGACGAATCCAACGCAAGTTGAATCGTCAAAATCAGAGCTCTGACTCAAACGTTATGGCCAAAATACTGAAGTGCATTCTGTAGCACCAGTCAATACCGAGAGCTCGGTCCACTACCGAGAGATCGGTCAAAAGCACCGATCGATCGGTCCACTACCAGTAGATCGGTCATCTATCGGTCGTCTATCGGTCCTACGCGTTTTTCAGAAATTGTTTTAGGGGTTTTTTGGTCTTTTGGCCACTCTATCCTTATTTTTAAGGGTTGGCTCGAGCCAAGGGTGTTCATAAACACCCTTAGCAATATTTTTAGAGAGAGGAAGTGAAACCTAGGGTTTCCAAAAGGGGATTTTCCATTCAAAGAGAGTTTGAGCGATTGTGAGCCCAAAACCCTTTCCAAAGGTTTGGATTCACCCAAATCCAAGTCACAAACCTCATAGATCGCTTCCACCAAGTTCGTGCAAGTTGTAGATGCGTGGATCTTCAACCTTGGAGTTTGGGAAAGCTTCCACAAGCTTGGATCTTGCTCCCACAGCCTCCTAAGGCATTTTTCCCCAATCTTTCAAGGTAGAACAAACTACTAACTCTTTGTTAGAATTATATTAAAGTTTCTTTGATTCTTTTCCTCAAAACTTGTCATGATATGAGATAGAACATTATGTATGGAGGTTGGTTGGGCGATGGATGCCAATGGATGGTGTGTGGTGTGATGAACAAATGGGGAAGGGCATTGTTTACATAACGTACACACTTAGTGGTTGATGAAATGTCTTAAAGAAAAATGAAAGAATGAAATGACATGAAAAATGGGGTTCGTATGTGAGAGTGTAAGTACACTCTCCAAATTGCATGACTAATATTTATGAACATTTACGAAGAAATTAGGGCAAGGGTAGATGAAAAAGAGTATGGGATACTCTGAGGAATTTAATAATGTGGTCTATTTATAAGTTCTAGCTTGTTCAAGTTTAATTAGTAAAGAAATGAATAGGAAACAAGGTAGTAGTATGAATATAAATAGCATGTGAATGGAATGGACTACAAGGACTTGTTAGAATTGGAATTTTAAATTAAGCATGTTAATCGAATGAATGTCAAGTAAATGGACTTGTTAGGATGTGTCATTAGATGGTAGAATATGCATGAGTTATTGAATGAATGAAATAAAACGCCATAAATCCCTTGTTGTTTATTATTTACAATACCATGAAGGTTTACATTTCAAGGACACATGTATATTAATGAAATCATCACAAGTAGCACGCTAGGAAAATGCATACATATGACAAGTTAATGAAATACAAGTAAATGAACATGGATAATGAGAAACACAAGGTAACAAGCACGCTTGAAAGGTAAGCTAATGTGTGCCGTCCAGTACATAGTTCGGGCATTAGTGAAAACAAGAACATAGATGCTAATGTGTGCCGTCCAGTACATAGTTAGGGCATTAGTGATCGAGCTAATGTGTGACATCCAGTACATTGTTTGGGCATTAGCAAAATAAGAAAAATAAGAAGCTAATGTGTGCCGTCCAGTACATAGTTCGGGCATTAGTGAAAACAAGAACATAGATGCTAATGTGTGCCGTCCAGTACATAGTTCGGGCATTAGTGATCTAGCTAATGTGTGCCATCCAGTACATAGTTTGGGCATTAGCAAAATAAGAAAAATAAGAAGCTAATGTGTGCCGTCCAGTACATAGTTCGGGCATTAGTGAAAACAAGAACATAGATGCTAATGTGTGCCGTCCAGTACATAGTTCGGGCATTAGTGATCTAGCTAATGTGTGCCATCCAGTACATAGTTTGGGCATTAGCAAAATAAGACAATTAAGATGCTAATGTGTGCCGTCCAGTACATAGTTCGGGCATTAGTGATCTCCAAGCAGGCAAACAAGACAAACAAGATGCTAATGTGTGCCGTCCAGTACATAGTTCAGGCATTAGTTAAACAAGTGATAATACGCTAATGTGTGCCGTCCAGTACATAGTTCGGGCATTAGTTAATCAAGCAAGACAAGAACAAGTTAAACAAGCAAGTCAAGAAACGAGAAAAACAAGTCAAGTGAACAGGTGGGTGTTAAATGAATGTGTGGGGTGTGTGTGAACTAAACAAGCTAAGCAAACAAGACATGAACGTGGATTGAATTGATATTGCTTGTCATATTATGATTTGATGTACTTCCTTTCTATTCCCATCTTGCACGGTTTAAATTATATCATACAAGAAAGTATTGTTGTATTAATGTTTCATAACATTGCTAGTTAGTAGTGTGTACACACTGAGTATTCCATACTCAGCCGTACTTTCATGTCGGCAGGTACCGAGGATACCCTCAACCCCGAGCCCTGGGTCGAGGAAGAGTATATAGAGGAGAGAGAGCCATCTATCCCACTGCAGCCTCAGGCGGAGGCGAGAGACTTAGACCATTGGCCCCACGGGGGTGACTATTGAGCGAGACAGAGTTGTATTTTGTCTTTTGTATTTTGTTAGGTGGGCCTGTCCACCTTAGGCTTAGACGTGTTGTACATATGTTAAACTTGGAATACTGTTTTGGAACTTTAGAAAGAAAAAAAAAGAGTTGGTTGCGCTTCTGCATTTTATGTTTAGCTTTCGTGCTCTGATTATCATTGTATTAGTATTATATTTTGCCTTGTTCATTACAGGATGGTTTGGCAGGTTTGTATAGTTCACCTAAAGTATCCCTAAACTCCTAGGAGGTATTTCGGGGCGTTACAGAGTGGTATCAGAGCTCTAGGCATTAGAGTCCCTAGGGTCACTTGGATGATTGAACAAGTTATTAGAATCACCTTAGAGAGTTGTATTCCAAGTATGGACTAACAAGTTAGTCCTAGTCAAAATAGGTTGAATCTCAACCAAACTTAGAGTCCTACGCTAGGAACACGGATTGTATGGATGATGTTGTGTTGTATACCATATGTGCATTAATTGTGTTGTGCTTATTAAATATGCTTGATGAATATGTATTGAGCGAATTGGGAAATTTGTGCTAAATGCGTATCCAAGTTAGACTCAGGTTGTATTGTCGTTCTCAGGAGAAATCATGAGACGCAATACCCGGGGTCGCGGGTACAACACGAGAGGTAATGGAGGTGATGCTCCATCGGGTGATGATCAACCCGACTTTGCCCAAGCATTCGCATCCATAGCCGAGACTTTGGCTATGTTGGCGGCAAGGCAACCGGCCACTCCGCCTAATGCGGCACTTATACCGGCTCCTCCTAACCGAGCCCAAGCCGGGATAGAAGCTTTTCGGAGGATGAGGCGTCCAACTTTTTGTGGAAGCATTGATCCACTTGTCACCGAGGGTTGGATTCGGCAACTCGAGAAGATATTCTCGGTATTGGCACCTACGGAAGTGGAAAGGGTCACTTGGGCCGCCTTTATGCTTGAAGGCGAGGCCGACCATTGGTGGAAATCCGCACTTCGGACCCGAGAGTTGACCCGGCAAGGTCAAGATTGGACTTGGGAAGAATTCTTGGAAGCTTTCAACAAGAAATACTTTCCGGTCGGAATGAGAGAGAAGATGGAAGTGGAATTTATTACCTTGGAGAAAGGTAATATGTCCGTAGCGGCTTATGAAGCCAAATTTTCAGAGCTATCTCGATTTGCTCCACACATGATAGCTACCGAGGCTATGAAGGCCCGACAATTTGAAAGGGGATTAAAGGCATACATCAAGGATCGAGTCTCAATGTTTAGACATGAGACATATGCGGAGGTAGTAGACAAGGCTCAGCTAGCCGAGTCTAATTCTGAAGGATTCTTCAAGAAAAGGGGAATAGAGAAAGGCCAGTCCATTGGCTCAGTCCAGCTAGAGAAGCGGGCTAGGACAGCTCCGTGTCAGTTGTATGGGCCTATTCAGGTTTGGGATCCTCCTATGATTGCTCAGGCCCCTCGCCCTACTACTACACAGAGCCCTCATTTTGCTGCTATGCAGACCATTCCACAGGCACCGCCCATGCCCTACTTGTCTACTCTCGAGGGATGTGAATATTGTGGCAGGCGACATCAGGCCAGTGATTGTCGGAAGCTATCTGGCAGTTGTTTTCATTGTGGAGAGCCGAGGCATTTGATAAGACAGTTTCCTAACCGTCCACCCCCAACCCAACCCAAAAAGAGCAGAACCCCAGCTATTCAGGCCTCTCCGCAGGGGCATTTCCAGAGTCCTAGACCTCCGAGTGCTAGTCCCCATCAGTCCACATGGCCACTGCTGGTGAACCAGGGAAGAGCTTTTGCCATGTCACTACAGGGCGTTCAAGCACCTACAAGGATAGCTCCAGGTACTCTAACTTTAAATTTTACAATATGTGTTATATCATGATGATTGTATTATATACGAGGTGTGTATATGATTGTCTGTGTGAAAAGTGGTGGTGCATGACATGTTGAAGTATTATATGTTAGAAGTATATATTGTAATATATGTATGAGAAATTGTGGTGTATGACACGTTTGGTATGTGTATTATAGGATATTCATATATGTAGCATTGTATGAGTAACAGTTATTTAGGTATGACCAATAAGCACGTGCCTAACCGTGGGGTGATCGGCACAGGAGTACTCAGTCCTTTCAAAGGGTTACCACCAACACCATAGGTTCGTGCAGCAGATTGTAAGGTGGGGAATGCATTCCTGCCGGTCATGGTGGCATCGAAATTTCGAGGACGAAATTTTATAAGGGGGGGAGGATGTAGAGCCCCGGAACCCAAGTTCACTGTGCTAGGAATAGTGTCAGTGAATAGTGCCTTGTGTGTGTGTGAAAAAGCTTAAGGTCTTCCCTTTTGCTCTTTGTAGTGTGGCGAGCTAAGTGAAGATTTTAGGTGAGTGTATTGAGTCTCAAGAGAGAGTATAAAGATACTCTAAGTGGGTAAAAGAAAAGGGTATAAAATACCTTAAGTGGTTAATAGGTTGTAAGTGAAGAGTGCTAGTGCACGAGGCATAAAGAGGCTAGGGCCTCTCATGCTTATGGGGGTGAATTCAATGATCACCTAGGTGGGATGAAAACTTATGGGAAACAATTCATGAGGTGTGAGTGGGATGTTGGACCTAAGGAAGAAGAGTGTGAAGCACTCGAATATTCTAAGTGTCAACAAGGGTTATGCCTTTAGCATTACCCTTAAATTTAAGAAGCCTTAGTTCAGTCACCGCAGATCGGAATCAAGTGATTCTTGAATTTTCGGAAAGGTATTAGAACCCTCTTCAAGGTTCATGTTGATCACTTTCCCTGATTTTGAATCGGGATTGAGTCAAAAGTAGGATTTCCAAAATCGGGTCGGCTGCAAATCTGGGCTGTCGCAACCCATTGCAGACCAGTCAGCTTTAGGGGAATTTTGGTCTATGAATAAAGAATAATTAGAATTTCTTCAAAACATGAAAGTTGTTCCTCTTCGAAAGACGAATCCAACGCAAGTTGAATCGTCAAAATCGGAGCTCCGACTCAAACGTTATGGCCAAAATACTGAAGTGCATTCTGTAGCACCAGTCAATACCGAGAGCTCGGTCCACTACCGAGAGATCGGTCAAAAGCACCGATCGATCGGTCCACTACCGGTAGATCGGTCATCTATCGGTCCTACGCATTTTTCAGAAATTTTTTAGGGGTTTTTGGTCTTTTGGCCACTCTATCCTTATTTCTAAGGGTTGGCTCGAGCCAAGGGTGTTCATAAACACCCTTAGCAATATTTTTAGAGAGCGGAAGTGAAACCTAGGGTTTCCAAAAGGGGATTTTCCATTCAAAGAGAGTTTGAGCGATTGTGAGCCCGAAATCCTTTCCAAAGGTTTGGATTCACCCAAATCCAAGTCACAAACCTCATAGATCGCTTCCACCAAGTTCGTGCAAGCTGTAGATGCGTGGATCTTCAACCTTGGAGTTTGGGAAAGCTTCCACAAGCTTGGATCTTGCTCCCACGGCCTCCTAAGGCATTTTTCCCCAATCTTTCAAGGTAGAACAAACTACTAACTCTTTGTTAGAATTATATTAAAGTTTCTTTGATTCTTTTCCTCAAAACTTGTCATGATATGAGATAGAACATTATGTATGGAGGTTGGTTGGGCGATGGATGCCAATGGATGGTGTGTGGTGTGATGAACAAATGGGGAAGGGCATTGTTTACATAACGTACACACTTAGTGGTTGATGAAATGTCTTAAAGAAAAATGAAAGAATGAAATGACATGAAAAATGGGGTTCGTATGTGAGAGTGTAAGTACACTCTCCAAATTGCATGACTAATATTTATGAACATTTACGAAGAAATTAGGGCAAGGATAGATGAAAAAGAGTATGGGATACTCTGAGGAATTTAATAATGTGGTCTATTTATAAGTTCTAGCTTGTTCAAGTTTAATTAGTAAAGAAATGAATAGGAAACAAGGTAGTAGTATGAATATAAATAGCATGTGAATGGAATGGACTACAAGGACTTGTTAGAATTGGAATTTTAAATTAAGCATGTTAATCGAATGAATGTCAAGTAAATGGACTTGTTAGGATGTGTCATTAGATGGTAGAATATGCATGAGTTATTGAATGAATGAAATAAAACGCCATAAATCCCTTGTTGTTTATTATTTACAATACCATGAAGGTATACATTTCAAGGACACATGTATATTAATGAAATCATCACAAGTAGCACGCTAGGAAAATGCATACATATGACAAGTTAATGAAATACAAGTAAATGAACATGGATAATGAGAAACACAAGGTAACAAGCACGCTTGAAAGGTAAGCTAATGTGTGCCGTCTAGTACATAGTTCGGGCATTAGTGAAAACAAGAACATAGATGCTAATGTGTGCCGTCCAGTACATAGTTCGGGCATTAGTGATCTAGCTAATGTGTGCCATCCAGTACATAGTTTGGGCATTAGCAAAATAAGAAGCTAATGTGTGCCGTCCAGTACATAGTTCGGCCATTAGTGAAAACAAGAACATAGATGCTAATGTGTGCCGTCCAGTACATAGTTCGGGCATTAGTGATCTAGCTAATGTGTGCCATCCAGTACATAGTTTGGGCATTAGCAAAATAAGAAAAATAAGAAGCTAATGTGTGCCGTCCAGTACATAGTTCGGCCATTAGTGAAAACAAGAACATAGATGCTAATGTGTGCCGTCCAGTACATAGTTCGGGCATTAGTGATCTAGCTAATGTGTGCCATCCAGTACATAGTTTGGGCATTAGCAAAATAAGACAATTAAGATGCTAATGTGTGCCGTCCAGTACATAGTTCGGGCATTAGTGATCTCCAAGCAGGCAAACAAGACAAACAAGATGCTAATGTGTGCCGTCCAGTACATAGTTCAGGCATTAGTTAAACAAGTGATAATACGCTAATGTGTGCCGTCCAGTACATAGTTCGGGCATTAGTTAATCAAGCAAGACAAGAACAAGTTAAACAAGCAAGTCAAGAAACGAGAAAAACAAGTCAAGTGAACAAGTGGGTGTTAAATGAATGTGTGGGGTGTGTGTGAACTAAACAAGTTAAGCAAACAAGACATGAACGTGGATTGAATTGATATTGCTTGTCTTATTATGATTTGATGTACTTCCTTTCTATTCCCATCTTGCACGGTTTAAATTATATCATACAAGAAAGTATTATTGTATCAATGTTTCATAACATTGCTAGTTAGTAGTGTGTACACGCTGAGTATTCCATACTCAACCGTACTTTCATGTCGGCAGGTACCGAGGATACCCTCAACCCCGAGCCCTGGGTCGAGGAAGAGTATATAGAGGAGAGAGAGCCATCTATCCCACTGCAGCCTCAGGCGGAGGCGAGAGACTTAGACCATTGGCCCCACGGGGGTGACTATTGAGCGAGACAGAGTTGTATTTTGTCTTTTGTATTTTGTTAGGTGGGCCTGTCCACCTTAGGCTTAGACGTGTTGTACATATGTTAAACTTGGAATACTGTTTTGGAACTTTAGAAAGAAAAAAAAAGAGTTGGTTGCGCTTCTGCATTTTATGTTTAGCTTCCGTGCTCTGATTATCATTGTATTAGTATTATATTTTGCCTTGTTCATTACAGGATGGTTTGGCAGGTTTGTATAGTCCACCTAAAGTATCCCTAAACTCCTAGGAGGTATTTCGGGGCGTTACACTAGATTTGCAAAACCCAACTTTGGACCACTTAGTAGCTCACGAAAATCCCTAGGGGATACTTTGGACCACCTAGTAGCTCACGAAAATCCCTAGGGGTATCCCCTAGGGCTCATGGTTTAGAGAGAGAGAGGACAGGAGAGAAAAAATTCTGGAGAAAAGTGCTTAATGATCTAGGGTGTTGGGGTATATATACACTAGGATCCTATCCTAATCCCACTCCAAATTGATCTTATCTAATAGGATTTATTAATTAACAATAACTCTTATTATTAATTAAATAAACTCCTACTTAATCTATAACTACTTTAGTTATAGTAATCCTACTAATCAAAGATTCCCTATTATAAGAGGATTCCTTAATTAAAAGGGATAAGTCAACATCCTACACAATGAGGAAACCTAGTCAAACTAGGAGACCATCTCCAAGGGGGGGCGTGAGCTTCTATGGGACATGAGTTTTGAGGAGTTAAAACTCCTTTTTGTAATCCAATTACAATTCCATCTTAATCCTAATTGCAATCCAACAATTGGATTTTAATTCCATAATTATAGGAATTATATTTCAACAATTTTTCAATTAAACAAATCTTAATCCAATTAGGATTCCTCAAGTGGGCGCCCCACCCTAGGGTTTAAACCCATGGGCTTTGGCCCATAATAAAAGGTCAATTTTAATGGGGTTATGGATATGAGTCAAACCCATTTCCCCTTTAATTATGTAAATTAAATAATTGTTAAAATAATCCATATGTTTAAATTAACAATTAATTTAAACAATAGATTAACTTTTAATCTATTTAATTAAATGATTAACTTTTAATCACTTAAAATAATTGATTAACTTTTAATCAATTATTGAGCTTGTATTTCTTATGTGAGCACCTCTACAGATTGCTCTGGGACATTCTTACTATGGCTTATCCAATGTTATCCCATTGACACTAAACAGGAATTACATCGGAATTGCAAGTTACGTGAGATATCCATGTTGCAATTGAATCCCAGTGTATGAATATTAACCATTACAGATCCCACCACATGAACTTTTAAATTCGATTTATCCTTCCAAATACATTATCCCTAATGGGCCTTCGAGATTGACATACTATCTAACCCATAGCCCATTGCAAATCATCCGGGTTTCCAAGACTTATGATTAAGCTATGAGAAACAATTTCTCATGAAAAACATTTTGAGAAAACCCTTTCATAAGTATAATACTTTTTAATAAAAGTATATTTCAGAACTTATTTTGTTTTCAAAATCACCTGCGCAAGATTTGAACTTAATCAACTTTCTTACCCGGAACTTGGATAATCTCTCAAATTAATGAGCATGGATTTCTCGTTTGAAATTCATCATGACTCGAACAACTTTCTGACTATCCAACGGTCACTGTATTGTACTACCTAAGTTAGAAAATACGTTTGTGGAATCAAAACAGTGAGATCACTGCCCAGTCATAGATGAACTCATCAGATCTAAGGATCATCGAAACCATTCAATGTGAATGAGAGACCAACTATCTGATAGTATGCTTATGCAAGAGGTCTCTCATTGAATGCAATCAGTCAGTGTACATTTAAGCACTCATATGCTGATGTGTAGTCCCCACTACAATAGTTCGAGATAGAACTACATCTCAACTATTGAGAACATCTTAGCATTCTGGCAGCCATATAAGTGAAGTGCCCAGCTTCACCCAGAGCTGTGACTATATAAGGTATAAGGGACCGGAAAGTTATATCTTCCTGTGATAATCTAATCACATAACTTTCCTACAATATATCCTAAGGACCTTTATCGATATCTCATATTGTATAGATCATCTCATGATCATGGTCGATTACACATAATGAATACACAATAGATTAAGAAGTCTTTATTAATCAAATTAATAAGAGTCTAACAATCTAAATGACTTTTCTAGGCATCAATTCTAACAATAGATTAAGTAGAAATTTATTTAATTAATAATAAGAGTTATTGTTAATTAATAAATCCTACTAGATAAGATCAAGTTGGAGTAGGATGAGGATAGGATCCTAGTCTATATATACCCCAACACCCTAGACCACTAAGCACTTTTCTCCAAAATTTTTTCTCTTCCCTCCTCTCTCTCTGAAAACCGTGAGACCCCTAGGGATTTTCGTGAGCTATATAGGTGGTGCAAGTTGGGTTTTGCAAATCTAGGGTAGTACTTTTGGTGATAGAAGGTCTACACCATTACTCCATCTTCTTCCTCTTACTTATATAATTTCAAAGGAGATTCTAAAGCTTCGTGGAGATAGCGAAGAACAAGGATCGAGCTTCTAGTATTTTTTCAGAGAAATCTCTACAAAGAGTTCTGACGGTTCGAGTGGATTAAGTTTCACCGATGAAAAGCATTCGCCGAGGTGATATGACTAAAACTCTTAGATAATTTTGATGCTTTCTATGGTGTTAAAATCTAGGGGATCCAGTTTCTGCATAAATTTTTATCCGGATCCCCGTACAACTTCTAGCTGCCAGATAAAATACTGCAACTCTTGCAATTGCACCTCCTCACACAGAGCATCAGCGGGGATTGAGGCATTCCAAAGGTTAAGATCTCTAGTATTTTATGGGAGCACAAACTCAATAGCTGTAGAAACATGGGTGATACAATTAGAGAAGCTCTTTTCGGTCTTAGCACCCACTAAAGCAGAGAGAGTAACTTAGGCTTCCTTCATCATGTAAGGCGAAGCAGAGCATTGTTATAGAGCAGCCACCAAGACTAGAGACTTGACTAGGTGTAGCACCCCAGATTTTTTACAAGCACTATTCATGTGCAAGCACTATTTATGTGAGTGAGTAGTGCCGAGGGCACTAGTATTGGAAGGGCGAAAGGCCTTTATTATAAGTTGGGTTTGGTTAATGAGAGTGAAGGTTCCTCATGGCCTAAGTGTGATGTGAGGTTAGTGTATGGAACAAGGGAGGCGAGATGTCTTTGAGAAAGCAAGCAAAGAGTATAAGACATACTCTAAGTGTTAGGTGAATAGTGTTGTGAATAGTGTCGATTCATGGGTTGTGAAGGTCAAAAGTCTTCTTGTATTGTTATGGTTGTAGAATAAGCTATAATGAGGGTCTTCACCTTGAGTTAACTGGGTAGGAGTATGTGTAGCTCAGAAACACTGAGTATAAGAATACTCTAAGTGTTTTAAAGTCAAGGGTATGAAATACCCTAAGTGTTTTGGTGTTAGGACCACATGAATCTTTTTGTTCATGGGGGCTTTTGCTTTCCATGGACGTGTTAGAAATTTTTTAGGGTCCTACGGACCTTTAGGAATGTCTTAAGGGTGTTAAAACAAGAATGTGAAACACAATAAGTGATCAAATTTCAAAAGAAAAAGGATGGCTTCACATACCCTCGACTTTAGGGAAACATAGTTTGGTCACCGCTTATTGGAATTGAGTGATTCCTGAATCTTTGGAATGATATTTAAACCCTCTTTGAGGTTCATGTTGATCACTTTTCTGGATTTTGAGTCGGGGTTAAGTCAAACATCTGATTTTTGAAACCGGGTCTGATGCAAATCTGGACTGTTGAAGTCCATTTGCAAACCAGTCAGCTTTAGGGGCATTTTGGTCCATGAATAAAGAATAATTATAATTTTTGTAAATATCAAAGTTGTTCCTCTTCGAAAGACGAATCCAACGCAAGTTTAATAGTCAAAATCCGACAAGCGAGTCAAAAATTATGGCCGAAATACGAAAGTGCAAAAAACCTGGAAATTTTCTGTCCTAGGTACGATCGTTCGTAGACAACCAACAAACGATCGAAGAGTTGATACGATCGATTATAAGGCTCCAAAAATGATGTAAACCCACTGGGAAACCTAAGATCGATCATAGGAAGCCTACGAATGATCGTAGACGCACGAATCCAACTTTTTTGAGCGTGTGTAACGACCCCAAAATCCTACAAGGCTAAAATAGGACTTTGGGATCGCCACATTACTTAAACCTGCTTAAAATCCATGACATGCAAGGCACACTAACACGAGTCTCCAAAAATGAGGATAATAAAATTTTCGATATATCAACTGTAACCAACTAAATAGCACGAGTCTATAGTCAACAAATACAACCCACTAAAACCAAAGAGTCTGATACACAACTATAAAAGTCTACTAAGCAACATCTACTCAAGTCTAATACACTCTCTCAATCAAATGAAATAAAAACTAAGAGGTGTAGCCACACAAGTCTTTGGTTCCCTCCTCAGAAGGCTCACCTTCACCTCCTTCCTCTGCGTATGTTTCCTCAACCCATGGCTCAACCGTGTACTCCTGCTCTAAACCTGTCAAGATGAAGTTCGGCTGAGTACAAAGGTACTCAGTGTATATAAAATCCAACCAACAATAATAATATGCCTGCACTTAGTTAGAAACATATCCAATAACATAATAACATAATCAGAGTGCGGAAGAACGTGTGCGCATATACATCATATCATCACCTTGACTCGTGTACTTGTGAGAATCTTAGACTTGGAAGACAATACAGTTATGAGTTGCTTATGCTTATAAGACCACGTGCTTGTGAGATGCTTATGCTTATGCACTCATTCAGATCATACAATGATGTGACATGCCGTTCTTGGCGGATACGGACCATGTCTAAGAATCAAATGGTTGACATGCCGTTCTTGGCGGATACAGACCATGCCTAAGAATCAAATGTAATTGACATGCCGTTCTTGGCGGATACGGATCATGCCATGCTTATGCTTATTCAGAATGTCATACGTATGCCATGCTCATGCTTGTGGTCCACATGTGTGACTTGTGAGACTCTTATCTTAACATACACGTGCATATGTGCTTAAGTGTCGAAATTAACATTCGAGTTGGTAATTGCTTAGATTCCGATCTCCCACCATGGAAACTCCACTATACTGTCCCATGCCAAATAGTTAGAGAATTTCCGGTTTGAGAGATGTTCCTCTAAGTTCTTACCTTCCCGACTATCAATTTCCATGCAAATAATTAGACATACCTAACAAACAATTCACACATACATATCTTATCATAATTCATATCGCAATTCATAATCCATTTACCACCAGTTCATAATAGTATAATAGCATTTATCCTTTCAAGCATTTTCACAAACACCTTGTGTACGCATAATATGAATCCATTTCCCTTCTATATTTTCAAGCATTCATCAAACCATAATTCATCCATACAATCAATTCACTATTCACATCCACATATTAATCCCATCCTCCATACATTTCCCATCCTCCATACATTTCCCATCCTCTATATATTCTATCCACATCCAATCCACATTTCCATCAATAATTAGCTTACTTCATAGAAAATTTGGGAAAAATGCATTTAATCTCTATTCTATCATTTCTATCAAATTAATATTCACAAAACATTAAAATAGAGTTGATTAGGATAGTATATCGACCTTAGGAATCCTTCCCTTGGATTCAAAACGCTCCCGAGGAGATTTGGAGAAGCTTTGAGGACGATCTCCAAGTTTTCCTCTCAATCTTCTAGCAACCTCCTTCTTCTCCAAGCAACCCTCTCCCTCAAACCCTAGGTTTTCTCCCCCTTTTTGCCAAATTAGGTTAGAAATAGGTAGAGTATTTTAATATTTTGAGTAGGACCCCCTATTTATAGCCTGAAGGTCTGAGAACAAAAAGACCAAAACGCCCATACTAAAATTCTGTAAAAATCACGAAAGACCGAGGATCGGTGGTTATGACCGAGCGATCGGTCGCCTACCGATCGATCGGTGTTTATGACCGGGTGATCGGTCAAAAACACACTCTCTGGAAAATTTTTCCATACAAAATTTTGGACAAGTCGATAGCTACCGATCGATCGGTTTTGGACCGATCGATCGCTACTTCTGACCGAGCGATCGGTTGCTTACAGATTTTTGACATGCTCTACTGTTGTGGCCATAACTTTTGACTCGCTCGACGGATTTTGATGATTAAACTTGGGTTGGATTCGTCTCTCGAAAATGAACATTTTTGGTGTTTTAGAATTTCTAAATTCTACATAATTAATAGACTAAATTGTCCCCAAAGTTGACTGATCTGCAATTCCATTAGATAAAACCCACCATTGACTTGGCTTAAACTCAAAATAAGGAAAAACATTAAACATGAACTTCGAAGAGGGTTCCAACACCTTTCTAATGGTTCAAGAATCACTCAATTCCAGTAAATGGTGCCAAAACTAGAGCTTCCTAAAGTTTAGGGTGTGATATGACATCCCTCCGTTACAAGTTTGATTAAGCCTAGTTTACACCACACCAAATAAATATATAATACATTAAACATCAAAACATCACAAGGACTATAATACCCCTAATACAATGAAGTAAAAACATGAAAAATATTCGGGGTCTCTACAGCGTGATTTTTGGGGTTTTCACCCCTTGGCCTATAAATACCCAACCATTTTGGGGGTTTTGGGAAACCAAAACCAAAAGGAGGGATTGGAGATGAGAAGGAAGGGAAGATTTGGGGATTTCCAAGAGGAGTTTTGTGGAGATCAAGGGGGTCCAAATCAAGCTTGGATCATCCTCTTAAAGCAAGGATCTTCATCCTCAAGTGGTGGTCCCTTCTTCAAGTGGGATTCCAAGCAAAGGGGTTTTCTTCAAGTTGAGGGTTAAATCATCAAGGTTAGTACACCCTTCCTAGTTAACTTAGTAATAACCTAGGTTTTCCCTTGAAAAATAAGTATGCTTTGATTTTCTATTTCAATTTTTGAAAGGAACTAAGGTTCCCAAAAATGCATAAGATGATAAGTAATGATGCATGGATTGTGGTGGATGGTGTGTGATGGAAAATGGTGGAAGGGAAATGTTACATAATGAATGCACACTATGTGTAGTACCCTAGATTTTCTACAAGCACTGTTCATGTGCAAGCACTGCTCATGTGAGTGAATGGTGTCGATGGCACTAGTATTGGAAGGGCCAAAGGCCTTTATTATAAGTTGGGTTTGGTTAATGAGATTGAGGGTTTCCTCATGGCTTGAGTTTGATGTGAGTCGGTATATGAATTAAGAAGTGTAAGGTATTTTGGGAAAATAGGCAAGAGTATAAAAACACTCTAAGTGTCAATTTGAACGATTTTGTAGCGGCCGGGCCTCCCATGCATATGGGTTGTGCCCAATGGGTTACCTTAGTTTGATTTAAGAACCTAGGGTCAGGAATTCTGAGAATGGAGTAGGGGTTGGATTCAAGGTGGATGGGTATGAAAATACCCTTAGTATGTATGTAGAAACCCAGAACCGAGTTCCCTAGGCCGGGAATAGTGCCATGAATAGTGTGTAGGTAGTGCCCTTGTGTGGTGTGTAAAGACTTAAGGCCTTTACTTTTTGTTATTGGTAGCATGGTCCTTTTTGTTCTAGTTAGTGTGGTGAGTTAAGTGAGGATTTTAGGTGTGTGTTTTGAATCTCAAAAGAAAGTATGAATATACTCTAAGTGTCAAAAAAAAAAAACAACGATATAAAATACTCTTAAGTGTTTAGTGGGTTGTAATTAAAAGTGTGGTGAATAGTGCTAGTGCGCGAGGCACAAAGAGGTCGTGGCCTTTCAAGCTTATTGGCGTGAACTCAATGATCACCTAGGTGACTTACAAACCTATGGGATAATGGGTCATGAGGTGTGAGTTGGTTTTTGGACCCAAGGGAAAAGAGTGTGAAACACTCGAGCTGTTCTAAGTGTTAAAAAGGGTAGGTTTTAACATCACCCTCAACTTTAAGAAGCTCTAGTTTGATCACCGATGATTGGAATCAAGTGATTCTTAAATTTTTAAAAATTTATTTAAACCTTCTTCAAGGTTCATGTTGATCACTTTCCCTGATTTTGAGTCAAGGTAGAGTCAAAATTCCAATTTCCAAAGTCGGTACTGTTGAAAATCTGGACTGTCAAAACCCATTTACAGACCAGTCATCTTTAGAGCCATTTTTGGTAAATTAAAATTCAAAATTTGGAGTTATACAAAACATAAAAGTTGTTCCCCTTCGAAAGAAGAATCCAACGCAAGTTGAATCATCAAAATCCGATAAGGGGATCAAAAGTTATGGCCAAAATACCAATGGGCATTTTTGTAGGCAAACTTGCTCAAGCGAGATCCAAACCCGCTCGAGCAAGATCAACCAAAATGCATTTTTCTTAGTCCCGGGAGCAACCCGCTCGAGCGAGATCGTCCAGAAATGTTTTTTTAAGGGTTTTTCACAACCCAAACATTATATATACCCCATTTTCGAGGGACCAAGGTTCCTAACACCTAGGAAATGGACTTTTTGAGAGAAAAGGAAGGAAACCTAGGTTTCCAAAAAAGGATTTTGTGGGAGACCAAGGAGGAGCTCAAAATCCTCATTTCTCAAAGCTTCCACAAGCTTGAATCTTCTTCTTAGAGTGTGGGTCTCCATCTCCAAGCCCAAGCTCGTGTTAGATCATCCTCAAATCCTTGGATTCTTCAAATCCAAGGCAAGGCAAGCAAGGAAGACCTCCTCCAAGCACGAACAACAACTTCTACGACCATTTTCGTAGGATTTCTCTCCCATTTCAAGGTCGGTACCTTATGCTACCCTCTTAGTCATATTTTCTCTTTTTCTTTCCTTCTTTCTTTTTTTTTTCCTAAATTATGAATACTCTATGAGATGGAGTGCATGTATGGAGTGTGATGGGCGATGGATGCCATGTGTATGTGATGTGATGAACAAATGGGAAGGGTATTTACACATAATGAACACATGTGATTTGTTGAACGGAAACAAGAATAAAGGATTTAAGGAAATAATGCACACACCAAGTGTTTGATGAAATCCACATTGAGGAAAATGATAACTAATTCTAGAAAATGCATGTATGAACTTTCTTTAATTCCTAGAATAGCATGATTGTAGATTTACTCACTTCCTAGAATCGCATGCTTATAGATTTAATTGCTTTTAATAAATTGTTTCCTTGAAGTGATATGTTTAATTGCTCCATGTGTTGAAATGTACTCAACCCACGAGCACGACATGTAAATCATGAACTAGGATTTTCAAGCTTGAACACCGGGTTTTGATTTCATGAAAGACAAGAATAAAATGACTCGATTCACGAACACCATAACAAGGCCAAATGTAAGGGTTAGTAAAAAGGTAGGGCATATCCTCGGGTATGTCCTATCTCATTTTTCACAAAGACAAGCAAGATGTTAGTGCGTCTTTGAAGCATGCATGTTTCCATGAAGGGTGCTTGCACCTGACTTCAAGTTGCTTCTATTGCATTTCGCTGAAGGGAGTTTACACTCCCGACTTCAAGTAGTTTGACATGTTTCGCTGAAGGGAGTTTACACTCCCGACTTCAAGTTGTTCAAGGGCACTAACATCCCAAGCATGCATGACAAGCAAACACGTTTAAATTCAAGCAAGCATGTGCATATCATGTCATGACAAGCATACATGCATTTGCATTCATGTTCATGCAAGCAAGTTTTCACAAGTAAAAGACAAGAACAAGACATGACAAGACAAGTGACAAGACAAGTTTTTCCAAGCACGAAAACATGATTTAAAATGTAAGTAACAAGGCAAGACAAGTACACGAGAATTTGTCGAGGTTTCACCGATCATGATTTCAAGCATGCATGAATATCAATTGTTTGTTGTTCTGTTTAACGTTATTGCTCTGCTTATTGTTATCATTATTATTATGCACTGTTCTATGACTTGTTGGTTAGTAGTAGGTACCCATTGAGTATTCCACGCTCAGTCGTACTTTTGATGTCGGCAGGTACTAGTGGAGCAACTGCTCCTTTTGATATATGTGCTCCCAGTTCGTGGGAGGAAGAGGAGTGCATCGAAGAGACACCTCTGGAGAATCCTCAACCTGGTGATGGGGACTATTGGCCTAGTTAGGTTTCTATTAGTGTCATCAGGCGTATGTGAGGGGGCTATACTTGTATATTTTACGGTGGGCATGTCCACCATGTCTTTTGGATATTGTATATAACTTAGGATACTTGTTTATATATAGATGAGATAGATATTTTGCTTCCGCTGTGTCATGGGTTTGCTTCCGCTATGCATGCTCTAACTCTCTTTTGTAGGATGGTTTATTAAGTCATGTCAAGTCTCGTCCAAGAATCACTATAACTCCTAGGGTGGGTTTTGGGGCGCGACACTATGTGGTGGATGAAATGCTTGAATGAGAAAAACATGAATAAAATAATATACAAGGATGTCGAATGCAAGGTGTATGATGAAATGCATGTATGAACTTTAAAATCTAAGACTATGCAAATATGATTTAGGGGTTCTCCCTAACTTGGTGAACTTGGTTAGCATGCTCTATGTGTTCAAGTTAAACTTTGATCAAATGGAACCATTTTCTAAATGGTAACTTTGATCAAATGCCTTTTTCTAAATGCTCAAGCATGAATTATGGAACCTTTTTCTAAATGGTAACTTTGATCAAATGCCTTACATATTGCTTACTTTTTCACGTAACTATGAGTAGGATTGAAATGCTTGTATGAGACTTAAACTAAGATTATGCAAACATGATTTAAGGAATTTTTCCCAATTTAGTACTTTGATAAAATGTTCTATGTATTCCCTTTCAAGCCTAACATGTCTATATAAATGTTGAAATGATATACGATGTTTAAATTTCATGATACCATGATGTCACCAATTTTTATGCATGAACCCGCAAGCACGCATGAACTAATTTTCTATTATAAGTATATGAACAAAAATCAAGAACAAGACACGTGATTTATGACACGAATAAGAAAGCCGAACTTTGGGTCGGTCAAGGGTAGGCATATCCTCGGATATGTCATACCTGGCTCACAAGAAAATAAGACAAGAACAAATCTAGAAGAGAATTTAAGAAATGCAAAACATGGAAGGATGTTAGTGTACTATGACCAGGTACGGGCACTAACATCTGTTCCCCAGTAAGTATGAGAAGATGCTGGTATACTAAGACCAGGTACGGGTACTAGCATCTGTCTCCAAGCAAAATGACAAGCATGAAAGGATACTAGTGTACTAAGACCAGGTACGGGCACTATTATTTATTTCCAAGACATGAATAACATGAAAGTATGCTAGTATACTAAGACCAGGTACGGGCACTAGTATATGTTCCAAAACAAGAATGAAATGATGTCAGTGTACTATGATCAGGTACAGGCACTGTCATCCGTTTCCAAGACAAGTAATAAATGATGTTGATGTATTATGACCAGATACAGGAATTAACATCAGTGACAAGCATGAGAGGATACTAGTATACTATGACCAGGTACAGGTACTAGTGTCTGTCTCCAGATATGAAAGTATGCCAGTGTACTATGATCAGGTACGAGCACTGGTATATGTTTCCAAGTCAAGAAATAAAGTATGCTAATGTACTATGACCAGGTACGAGCATTAGCATACGTCTGAAAGATAAGTAAGAAAGATGATAGTGTACTATAACCAGGTACGGGCACTATCATTTGTTTCCATGCAATCAAGAACATAAGAAACTTACAAGCAAGTTAACAAGAATACAAGAGAGGATGCAAGTATACTATGATCAGGTACGGGTACGGGCATCTTTCTCAAAGCAAGAACAACACAAGACAAGAAACACGAGACACAAAACATAAGATAAGCACGAAATGAACAAGACAAGAACCTAGCATGTCCGTGCATTTCATAGTTTGGGTACTAGTCAAAATGAGATAAGTGAAATAAAGAATCGCATAATACATGTAAGGAACCCACAAGATGTATGAGATGCATAAAGAACTCATGAGACGCATGAGGAAATTAAAAAAAAATTTAGTGAAAGCATGAACATAAGACAAGATGTAAAATATGATGTTCTAGAATTTGTCAATTGTTGTTTTGTCTTAGCTTCCGTACTTTGATTTTTTATATATAGATATGATGATGAACTATACTATGCTTGACATATTAATATTAGTACTATTGTTAGCTAGTAGCTTGTACTTGTTGGGATGTAAAATATAATGTTCTAGAATTTGTCAATTGTTGTTTTGTCTTAGCTTCCGTACTCTGATTTTTTATATATAGATATGATGATGAACTGTACTATGCTTGACATATTAATGTTATTACTATTGTTAGCTAGTAGCTTGTACTTGCTGAGTATTCCATACTCAACCATACATATTGATGTCGGCAGGTACACAGTTCGATACATAGGCTTCGGTCCTTGAATCGAGGCAGTTCATAGAGAGCAGGAGCTTATTCGGATTGTCATCCAGAGGTTAGAGGTTTTTACCGGTGACCCTATAGTTGGGTTGAGTAGAGAGATGTATTTTGGGATTTTCATGTAGGCTTGAGTTAGTAACTCAAGCGTTGGACTCTTTTGTACTTATTGTAGTTTTTATTAAGTCGTTTTTTTATGTTAACACTTGGAAGAAAATTTATAGAAAAATAAATTTTTAATTCACTATTTAGCTTGCCTTGTATACTCTTGCAGGATGGTTTGAACGATAAGTCACGTCACCAAAGTATCCTAACTCCTAGGTGGTATTTTGGGGCACGACAGAAGTGGTATCAGAGCCTAGGCATTAGAGTCCCTAGGGTCACTTAGAATTGATACCATGATTGAAACAAGGCAATATGTTTTATAAAAGAGTCGTATTCCAAGTATAGGCTAGTTTCTTAGTCTTAGTCCATAACCGGTTGAAGACCAACCGAACTTAGTGTCACACGCTAGGAACATAGTTGTATGTTATGCATTGTTATGTATACCTTTGTATGTTGTTAAGTACTTCATATATATTGAGTGGTTGTGAAATGGTTACAGAATGAGTATCCAAGTTAGACTCATGTTGTGCTGTCGTTCTCAGGAGTAAATCATGAGATACGGTGTGCGGGGTCGCGGATACCATACTAGGGGAAGTGGAAGTGATGCTCCCTCGGGGGATGAGCAACCCGACTTTGCTCAAGCTTTCGCATCAATAGCTGAGACTTTGGCTATGTTGGCGGCAAGACAACCTACTACTCCACCTTCAAGTGCTGCTCTTATGGCTGCTCCTTCAAATAAAGCACAGGCAGGAATAGAAGCTTTTGGGAGGATGAGGCCTCGGGTCTTTTGTGGGAGTATTAATCCGTTAGCCACCGAAGCATGGATCCAGCAGCTTGAGAAGATATTCTCAGTGTTGTCACCTAATGAGACAGAGAGGGTCACCTGGGCCACCTTTATACTTGAAGGTGAGGCCAACCATTGGTGGAGGTCTACCATAAAGACCCAGGATTTGACACGACAGGGTCAAGAGTGGACTTGGGGAGAATTTTTAGACGTTTTCTACGAGAAATATTTCCTGATAGGAATGAAGGAGAAGAAAGAAGTCAAGTTTATTACCTTGGAGCAAGGTAACATGTCGGTGGTAGCTTATGAAGCCAAATTCTCGGAGCTATCTAGATTTTCTCCTCATATGATAGCTACCGAGGCTATGAAGGCCCGAAAATTTGAAAGGGGATTAAAGGCATACATCAAGGATCGAGTCTCAATGTTTAGACATAAGACATATGCGGAGGTAGTGGACAAGGCTTAACTAGCCGAGTCTAATTTTGAAGAATTCTTCAAGAGAAGGGGAATAGAGAAAGGCCAGTCCAAGCTCAACGCGGCCAGAGAAGAGAGCCAGAATGATTCCATATCAGTCCTCTGGACCTACGCAGGTGCAGAGCCATTCTATTGCACCTTAGGCTTCTCGCCCTACTACTACGCAGGTCACTCGATGTCGCGCCCCAAAACCCACCCTAGGAGTTAGAGTGAACTTTGGACGACTAATCATGGCTTACATGACTTGCTTGACAAACTAACCTGCAAAAACCCACAGAGCATATACAATAGAGGACATTATAGCGGAAACATAACCATAAAGCACAGCGGAAGTCTACCCAACCTCTATGTATATACATACGCATATCCAAGTTTATACAAAAAGTAACCATAATAAAGAAAGTGCGGACATGCCCGCCAAAATACATGGATATAATCACTCATGCTCACCCACAGCTAATCCACTCAGAATCTAACACCACCTACTAATAACCCTCTACGGGAGGTTCCTCCAAAGGCTCCTCAACGTACTCCTCTTCCACCCATGGACCAGGAGCACAAACATCAAATGGAGCAGCAGCTCCCTCAGAACCTGCCGACATAAGAAGTACGGCTGAGCATGGAATACTCAGCGGGTACTAAGCACTAACCAACAGTTATAGCACACAGATAGCATACATAAAGCAGGAAACAATTCAAGCATATAAAGCAGGAATAATTCATATCATGACAATAAAGTAAAGGAGTATATAATCATGCTTAAATTTATAAAAGCAGATAAAACCCTTGAAAACACCGTGCGCTTGACTTGACTGAAAATACCATTTCCGTGCTTGAAAACTTGTCATGTTTGTCTTATCTTATCGTATCATGCGTGTCATGTGTGTCATGCCATGTCATGCTTGCTTGGAAAAGTAAACTACTTGTGAGGGAAGGGAGACCCTTCTTCCTAAAATGCTCATGCTTGTCATGCCGTGTCATGCCATGTCATGCTTGCTTGGAAAAGTAAACTACTTGTGAGGGAAGGGAGACCCTTCTTCCTAAAATGCTCGTACTTGTCATGCCGTGTCATGCTTGCTTGTTCGGAAAAGTAATCTACTTGTGAGGGAAGGGAAACCCTTCTTCCTAAATGCTCATGTCATGTCCTTTCACTTGTGAGATGTCCTTATGAGATGTACTTGCGAGGGAAGGGAGACCCTTCTTATGATAATGCATGATTGACTTGTCCTTGTCAAGAACGAGGTAAAACATATCGTAGGATATGTCCTACCTCTAACCATGTTTTTGAAAACCTCGATAAATCATGTCATGCATGCCGTGCTCGTGGGAACCGTGTACATACTTGCATTCAAATTTAAAAATGACATTTGGGTAATTTCACAACACATGTAGCATCAAAGATTGGAGCAATTCAATATTCATAGCATTTAGGGAAAGCAGGAAACACACTATCATAGGCCCTAGCAATATTCAGAATTTATTAGGCATGCATTTCCTAATTTACAACTCACTGTATTCACCTTGGCATTTCATCAAACATGGTGTGTTCATTATGGATTTACCCTACAACATGCTTTTCTAGATGGTTTTACTCAATCATACATGTATGTTTATTATTGGAACAAAGCCCTTCCCCGTATTAATCATCACCACACAACCACTGGCATCCAATCGCCCCTTACATCTCCACTCACCATTCACCATTTACCATTCACCATTCACCATTCATCCATCTCATAGTACATGTGTAAATGAAAGAAAAATCAAAAGAAATAGAGGGAGAAAGAGGAACTATAACTAGGAGGGTAGTAAAAAGTACCGACCTTGAAGAAATGAGGAAGAAACCCTCTTTCCAAATGATTGTGAGTTGCTGCCCTAGCTTGGATTGCGAGCTCCACAATGCCTGAACCGAAATCTTGAAGAAAACGGGTTTGAGGTTGATCTAGGGTTTCAAACCCTTTGATTTCTCTCCCAAATGGAAACCCTAGGTTGGAATCGCCTTCACCTCTTTCTTCTATTCTCTCAAACTCTCTAAGTGTCGAATGATGCCCTAAAGGCTCGGGTTAAACTCTTAAGGTAAGAGTGAACTGACCAAAAGACCGTAATACCCTTACTGGGATTTCTGTGAATAGTGTAAACTCGTGGTACTGTGAATAGTGCCAACTCGTGGTCCGTGAATAGTGCCAACTCGTGGTGCTGTGAATAGTGCCAACTCGTGGTCCGTGAATAGTGCCAACTCGTGGTCCGTGAATAGTGCCAACTCGTGGTGCTGTGTATAGTGCCAACTCGTGGTGCTGTGAATAGTGTCAACTCGTGGTCCGTTGTCTTATGTACAGCGTGCCCGTGGTGAGTTGTACAACGGATGCACAAAGTATACGTTATCAGAGTACGTTGTCTGTGCTACGTTATCAGAGTACGACGTCAGAGCACGTCCTTAGTGCCTTCCGAGCTACGTCCTCAGTGGATAACCGAGCTACGTTTTCCTACAGGTTCAGACTGTTTTGGCCATATCTTTTGACTCGTTCATCCGATTTTGACGATTCAACTTGCGTTGTGTTCGTACTTCGAAGAGGAACATTTCTGACATTTCAAAATTTCCAATTTCTTCCTTATTTATTAATTATACCTCTTAAAAAGGAAAAAATGACAACGAGAGTGTCATGTATTAACTGTGAAAAGGTCCGAGGCTCTACATCCTCCCCCCCTTATAGGAATTTCATCCTCGAAATTAGGGCGTTACTAAATCAATCGAGGATACTTCCCCATGCTTAACCATTCCTACTGAACGATATGAAAATATTCTATTAATCAATATCCTAGGCACTCACTTATCGGTGAGGCACCTAGTTTTCTCATAAAACTCGACATCATTCCAAATAGCAGGAAAAAAAAAAAAAACTTTCATAACATAAGGTAGCACAATTACATACAAGTGGCAACTGACTGCCCATGACAAAACAAAAAAATACATTCCCTTCTGCACAAAGAAATTTTCTTCTCCCTCTCACATCCTCATGCCATATCCTTTGGTGCCTGAGCATTCTATCCTGGAGTGGCAAAGGCTTGTCCCTGGTTAGCCTAGTAAGGGGGCTGTGTGGACTGCTGGGGGCTTAATGCTTGTGTAGAGCCTAGCGGAGGTGACCGCCTAACCGTGGGCCTACTTCCCCGAGAATAAGGTGGCATCAGACGGCTGGGACAATCCTTAATCAGGTGGTCCTGGCGACCACAGTGGAAACATCCACCGGAGATTCTCCTACACTCTCTGGCCACATGCCTCCTCCCACAACGGGTACATATCTCGTAAGAGTAGGTGGAGGGCGCATATCCTGTTGCCTGAGATACTGCGAGGTGGGGTGGCTGCATGGTAGCCGCGTGCGATGCCGGTGGAGCAACCGAAAGAGAAGCCTGTGGTGCAGTGGGAGGACTCCGTACCAGCATATGTCTAGAGGACTGATACTTAACCTATGCTTCTACGACCAATGGGTCCATATCACCATAGAACACCGGGGGCCTCATCCTCCAAAGTGCCTCACTTCCTGTGGCATGATGTGTAGGGGTAGGTACGTGTAGCACCCTGGACTTTTTCATCTTTAATGAATGGCACTCTCGTAGCTAATTGGCCGTTTCGTAGTGTAATTAATAAATAAGGGAGAAATCGGAAATTCCGAAATGTCAAAAATGTGCGTTTTCAGGAGACGAATCCAACGCAAGTTGAATCATCGAAATCCGACGAGCGAGTCAAAAGATATGGTCAAAACAGTCCAGACATACAGAGCATCGATCGCTCGGTCCAGTCAACGATCGATCAGTAGCTATCGCACGGTCAGAAATTTTGTATGGGGAAATTTTCTAGAGAGTGAGTTTTTGACCAGTCGATCGGTCATAAACACCGATCGCTCGGTAGGCAACCGATCGATCGGTCATAACCACCGATCGCTCGGTCTTCGTGTTTTTCAGAATTTTCATTAAGGGCTTTTTCGTCTTTTGGGGGTTAAACCCTTTCTCCTTAAGGCTTGCCCGAGCCTTAGGGCATCATTCACTATACTTAGAGAGATTTGGGAGATAAGAGAGAGGAGAAAAGGGTTTCCTAAACCTAGGTTGCTTTTGGAGAAGAAATCAAAGGGGTGAAGACCCTAGATCGTCCCCAAGCACGTTTTCTTCAAGATTTCAACTCAAGCTTGGGTGGGGTGCATTCTCAAAGCTAGGGCAGCCCTCACTCACGTTTTTGAAAGGGATTTCTTCCCCAACTCAAGCTTCTTTCAAGCAAAGGCTTCATCTTTCAAGTTGAAGCTTCAATCAAGGTCCCTACCAAGGATCAAGCCTTGATCCAAGGTTAGTACACCCTACTAACTTCCCTTAGCAATAGTCTAGATTTTCTATTGTGAAATGTGACTCTTGGTAGTATGTTTTCTTCCTTATAAAATGTATCATCTCCACTAAATATAAACAAGATAAGAAAAAGGTATGGATGTGTGGATGGGATGTCGATTGAGGCGATTGGATGCCGTATGGATGTTGTGTGATGTGTGAAATGGAAAATGGCAGATGGGCACTTCACAAATAACGAATGTACCTTGATGTCTTGATGAAAAATACGCACTAAATAAGGGAAATGGAAGGACTAAGAAATGTGGCCCACCGTGTGTTTGATAAAATGACTAAACAAGGGATAAATGGACTTAATGAAGAAAATGGAAATAGAAATTGTGTAAATTTTCTTAGGGATGATAAATTGCTCAAATGTGCTATATGTTGCCTAAATTTTCATACCACTATGTTAGGGATTGAAATGCCATATTCATGTGATCCGCCCATCCAAGTATGTCATCATGATTACCACTATTGACAAGCACACAAGCACGCATGAATTGGGTTTTCCAAGAGTAATTGTGCATAATAAAGCAAACAAGAAAATGAAACATGACAAGGAGGTTGGTAGCCCAGGTGAAGGGTACTACTAGCCTCTGGCTCACAAGAGAAATGGAACAAGAACATGACAAGGAGGTTGGTAGCCCAAGGAAGGGTGCTAGCCTCTGGCTCACAAGAGAAATGGAACAAGAACATGACAAGGAGGTTGGTAGCCTAAGGAAGGGTGCTAGCCTCTGGCTCACAAGTATACAAGTCAAGAACAAATCAAGACATGAAATACAAGACAAGACACGACACACATACATGATTTGACCGAGACATGAAAAAGGTTTCCGAGACATGAGTTTTACCGAGGTTTTTGCATTCATACACGCATGTCAAGATATGGCTATGTATCTTATGCTTTCACTATTGCTTTAAATTAATATCTTGTATTGCCCACTGTTGTTATGCTTTCGCTATTGTTATGGTTAGCTAGTAGTTTGTACTCGCTGAGTATTCCATGCTCAGCCGTACTTTTATGTCGGCAGGTACTGTGGATGTCTTCGACCCCGAGCCTTGGGTCGAGGAGTATGTAGAGGAGAGGGAGCCACCTATCCCATGGCAGTCTCAGGAGGATGGGGACTTGGATGTGTGGCCATACCTCGACTACTGTTGAGAGGAGAGGGTTAGAGAGTTCCTTTTGTATTTTGATAGGTGGGCATGTCCACCTTTACTTGGATTGTATTTAGTATATGTTAACTTGGAATACTATATGGAGTTATAGAAGAAAAGAAAAAGTTGGCTTATGCTTCCGCACTTATGTTTAGTTTCCACGCTCTGATTATCATTGTATTATATTATGTTTAGCCTCTTGCATTACAGGATGGTTTGACAAGTACACGTAGTCACCTCTAAAGTATCCCTTAACTCCTAGGGGGTATTTTGGGGAGCGACAGTACGAGTACTACCGTAGGAATGGGGGTAGTGGGCTGCCTAGTGGCAAGTATTGCTAGTGTCTCTGCTATGGATCCCAAGACCTGAGTAAGATCAGGCTGTTCATCCCTCAATGGAGGAGGAGATACTCCACCCCTCCTAGTGTGGTATCCACGACCCTGATCGCCACGTCTCATAGTTTACTCCTGAGGACGATGGCAAAGCATGAGTCTCACTTGAATCCCATCAAAATCCGATATTGTATTTTCATAATAGTAGGTATTTATCAAGGTCTAGAACATACATCAAGATACACATACCATAGCATAATAATATACTCTAAGGTTCCTAGCGAAGCCAAGATGCGATGTTGGTTGTGTTGCAACTGGTTATGGTCTAAGGCTACTCCTTAGTTGCTTCTTAAGGGCAACAACTTCTCCTAAGCAGAAGTTGGACTCAAGCCCCCAACCCATGCGAGCACATCATGTATATATCTAGGTACAATTATAATCGTACAATTATACAAGTAGTTTTCTTACTGATGATAAGCTTCACACTTGATTATGGTATTAACTGATCACAAACTTAAGACCTTAGCCCGTTTGAAACTAATACTAATGACTAGCTCATCTAATTGAGTTGTTTAGGTGATGCCCTCTAAATCTGGTGACATGTATAATGCTTCTAAGATCTACATGATGCATGCGGGATATGTATTTTTTTTTTTTTTTCGTGTGATGTTCATGCCATGTATGAAATGCGTGCCATGTATGGAATGTATGATGCTTATGCGATGCATGATGCCTAAGCTATGTATGCTGCTCATGATATGTATGAACGTGCATGCTACCCGATGGAGTTAGAAATTTCTGTATTATTTTGGACTGGCATCGTGTCTAGAACGTGCTGCAGAATGAACGCGCATCTGTATCTAGACTAGGACCGAGCACTGAGTCTAGGGCGTGCTGCAGGCGCGCATCTAGAAATGTGCATCAAACATCCATGAGCTCATCCAAAAATTATGTTTAATTGGGACTGAGCACTGGGTCTAAGACGTGCTGCAGAAAATGCGCAACTGTACTTAGAAGCGTGCATCGAGCATCCCTGGGTTGTTAAAATTATATTTGTTCCTTGAGTTAAAAAGCATTACTATCTATATCTGTTTCTACTAGTCGTGGGGTTTCATGGAATTATTGTCATACCATGATGTGTGACTTATATTTCTTTGTGATGTAAGACGCATCTAGTATAGTTTAACAAGTTTTAAAATTACACCAAATGCTCATACTATTACTTATCAAGCCTATGTCCCTATTTTCGTAAATTCAATTTTTTTTTTTTTTTTTTTTTTTTTAATCTTGTAAGACGAAGGAGAATTCTATTGTCTCACTCGGAAGGCTATTATTTATGAAGACCCCATAGTACAGGGTATGGCAAGGACCTACCACCATTTACCAACTCACACATAGTCTGAACTCTAGCCGGAGTATTACGTACTCAACTCATAAGTCTAGCTGGGAATTAATTCCTAACACATTGGTTGTCACTTAGTACGTGACATATAGTATGCACACCACATTTAATGCCCCCTAACAATACCACACATAATAGTATAAGTACATTGTACGCACACCATATAGCATATAACACCATATAATAATACTACATACAAAGTATAGTACCATCATATTCATCTCGTCAGGTCATCAGAGTAGTTGTAATATTATACCTTGGTGTTCTAGCGTTTCTAAGACCTGTGCTTGGTTGGAGCAACCATTTTAGATTAAGACTAACGTTTAGTCTCACACTTAAAACAAGACTCACTTCCGACTTACTTCCATCCTAACTTGTTTCCCAACATATTCTCTTGTCAAGCCGTGGTATAAGATTCTAAGTGACCATAGAGACCTAAAGCCTAAGCTCTGATACCACTTCTGTCGCGCCCCAAAACCCACCCTAGGAGTTAGAGTGAACTTTGGACGACTAATCATGGCTTACATGACTTGCTTGACAAACTAACCTGCAAAAACCCACAGAGCATATACAATAGAGGACATTATAGCGGAAACATAACCATAAAGCACAGCGGAAGTCTACCCAACCTCTATGTATATACATACGCATATCCAAGTTTATACAAAAAGTAACCATAATAAAGAAAGTGCGGACATGCCTGCCAAAATACATGGATATAATCACTCATGCTCACCCACAGCTAATCCACTCAGAATCTAACACCACCTACTGATAACCCTCTACGGGAGGTTCCTCCAAAGGCTCCTCAACGTACTCCTCTTCCACCCATGGACCAGGAGCACAAACATCAAATGGAGCAGCAGCTCCCTCAGAACCTGCCGACATAAGAAGTACGGCTGAGCATGGAATACTCAGCGGGTACTAAGCACTAACCAACAGTTATAGCACACAGATAGCATACATAAAGCAGGAAACAATTCAAGCATATAAAGCAGGAATAATTCATATCATGACAATAAAGTAAAGGAGTATATAATCATGCTTAAATTTATAAAAGCCGATAAAACCCTTGAAAACACCGTGTGCTTGACTTGACTGAAAATACCATTTCCGTGCTTGAAAACTTGTCATGTTTGTCTTATCTTATCGTATCATGCGTGTCATTTGTGTCATGCCATGTCATGCTTGCTTGGAAAAGTAAACTACTTGTGAGGGAAGGGAGACCCTTCTTCCTAAAATGCTCATGCTTGTCATGCCGTGTCATGCCATGTCATGCTTGCTTGGAAAAGTAAACTACTTGTGAGGAAAGGGAGACCCTTCTTCCTAAAATGCTCGTACTTGTCATGCCGTGTCATGCTTGCTTGTTCGGAAAAGTAATCTACTTGTGAGGGAAGGGAAACCCTTCTTCCTAAATGCTCATGTCATGTCCTTTCACTTGTGAGATGTCCTTATGAGATGTACTTGCGAGGGAAGGGAGACCCTTCTTATGATAATGCATGATTGACTTGTCCTTGTCAAGAACGAGGTAAAACATATCGTAGGATATGTCCCACCTCTAACCATGTTTTTGAAAACCTCGATAAATCATGTCATGCATGCCGTGCTCGTGGGAACCGTGTACATACTTGCATTCAAATTTAAAAATGACATTTGGGTAATTTCACAACACATGTAGCATCAAAGATTGGAGCAATTCAATATTCATAGCATTTAGGGAAAGCAGGAAACACACTATCATAGGCCCTAGCAATATTCAGAATTTATTAGGCATGCATTTCCTAATTTACAGCTCACTGTATTCACCTTGGCATTTCATCAAACATGGTGTGTTCATTATGGATTTACCCTACAACATGCTTTTCTAGATGGTTTTACTCAATCATACATGTATGTTTATTATTGGAACAAAGCCCTTCCCCGTATTAATCATCACCACACAACCACTGGCATCCAATCGCCCCTTACATCTCCACTCACCATTCACCATTTACCATTCACCATTCACCATTCACCATTCATCCATCTCATAGTACATGTGTAAATGAAAGAAAAATCAAAAGAAATAGAGGGAGAAAGAGGAACTATAACTAGGAGGGTAGTAAAAAGTACCGACCTTGAAGAAATGAGGAAGAAACCCTCTTTCCAAATGACTGTGAGTTGCTGCCCTAGCTTGGATTGCGAGCTCCACAATGCCTGAATCGAAATCTTGAAGAAAACGGGTTTGAGGTTGATCTAGGGTTTCAAACTCTTTGATTTCTCTCCCAAATGGAAACCCTAGGTTGGAATCGCCTTCACCTCTTTCTTCTATTCTCTCAAACTCTCTAAGTGTCGAATGATGCCCTAAAGGCTCGGGTTAAACTCTTAAGGTAAGAGTGAACTGACCAAAAGACCGTAATACCCTTACTGGGATTTCTGTGAATAGTGCTGTGAATAGTGCCAACTCGTGGTCCGTGAATAGTGCCAACTCGTGGTGTTGTGAATAGTGCAAACTCGTGGTACTGTGAATAGTGTCAACTCGTGGTCCGTGAATAGTGCCAACTCGTGGTCCGTGAATAGTGCCAACTCGTGGTCCGTGAATAGTGCCAACTCGTGGTGTTGTGAATAGTGCAAACTCGTGGTACTGTGAATAGTGTCAACTCGTGGTCCGTGAATAGTGCCAACTCGTGGTCCGTGAATAGTGCCAACTCGTGGTGCTGTGAATAGTGCCAACTCGTGGTGCTGTGAATAGTGTCAACTCGTGGTCAGTGAATAGTGCCAACTCGTGGTCCGTGAATAGTGCCAACTCGTGGTCCGTGAATAGTGCCAACTCGTGGTGCTGTGAATAGTGCCAACTCGTGGTGCTGTGAATAGTGTCAACTCGTGGTCCGTTGTCTTATGTACAGCGTGCTCGTGGTGAGTTGTACAACGGATGCACAAAGTATACGTTATCAGAGTACGTTGTCTGTGCTACGTTATCAGAGTACGACGTCAGAGCACGTCCTTAGTGCCTTCCGAGCTACGTCCTCAGTGCATAACCGAGCTACGTTTTCCTACAGGTTCAAACTGTTTTGGCCATATCTTTTGACTCGTTCATCCGATTTTGACGATTCAACTTGCGTTGTGTTCGTACTTCGAAGAGGAACATTTCTGACATTTCAAAATTTCCAATTTCTTCCTTATTTATTAATTATACCTCTTAAAAAGGCAAAAATGACAACGAGAGTGTCATGTATTAACTGTGAAAAGGTCCGGGGCTCTACACTCGACATGAGAAGCCCACATCTACTGCATCTATGATCGAGTTCTACAGCTACTGCAAGAGAAAACATTTGGTTGGGGATTGTCGAGCGCTCATAGGTGAGTGTTACCGTTGCGGTGACCAGGGACACCAGATTAGGCATTGTCCACGCCGACAGACACCTACCCAGGCCTGGGGAAATAGACACCCAATTAGCCTGCCCATGCAACTGGAGTCTTTTCATGCTTCAAGGCCCCAGCAGCTCACATAGCTGCATCGCTAAGCTAACCAGGGGCAACCCTTTGCAATAGCAGGGCAGGATGCTCAGGCACTATATGATATGGCGTAAAGATATGAGAGAGAGAAGAAATTTTTTTAGTAGAAAGAAATGTATTTTGTGTTTTGTCATAGGCTTTCAGTTGTCATATGTATGTAATTATGCTACCTTATGGTATAAAAGTTTCCTAGATGTTTGGATTGATGTTTTGTTTTATGAAAAAACCTAGGTGTCTTGCCGACAAGTGAGTGCCTAGCCTTATATTGATCAATGAAGGATTAGCATATCGTTCAGTAGGCAAGGTTAAGCATGGGAAAGTATCCTCGTTTGATTTAGTAGCGTCCTAATTTTGAGGACGAAATTCCTATAAGGGGAGGAGGATGTAGCACCCCAGATTTTCTACAAGCACTGTTCATGTGCAAGCACTATTTATGTGAGTGAATAGTGCCGAGGGCACTAGTATTGGAAGGGCCAAAGGCCTATTTTATAAGTTGGGTTTGGTTAATGAGAGTGAGGGTTCCTCATGGCCTAAGTGGGATGTGAGTTTAGTGTATGGATCAAGGGAGGCGAGATGTCTTTGAGAAAGCAAGCAAAGAGTATAAGACATACTCTAAGCGTTAGGTGAATAGTGTTGTGAATAGCGACGATTCATGGGTTGTGGAGGTCAAAAGTCTTCTTGTATTGTTATGGTTGTAGAATAAGCTATAATGAGGGTCTTAACCTTGATTTAACTAGGTAGGAGTATGTGTAGCTCAGAAACACTGAGTATAAGAATACTCTAAGTGTTTTAAAGTCAAGGGTATGAAATACCTTAAGTGTTATGGTGTTAGGACCACATGAATCTTTTTGGTCATGGGGGCTTTTGCTTTCCATGGATATGTTAGAAATTTTTTAAGGTCCTACGGACCTTTAGGAATGGCTTAAGGGTTTTAAAACAAGAATGTGAAACACTCTAAGTGATCAAAGTTCAAAAGAAAAAGGATGGCTTCACATACCCCCGAATTTTGGGAGACATAGTTTGGTCACCGCTTATTGGAATTGAGTGATTCTTGAATCTTTGGAAAGGTATTTAAACCCTCTTCGAGGTTCATGCTGGTTACTTTTCTGGATTTTGAGTTGGGGTTACGTCAAATATCCAATTTCTGAAACCGGTTGTGCTGCAAATCTGGACTGTTGAAGTCCATTTGCAGACCAGTCAGCTTTAGGGGCATTTTGTTCCATGAATAAAAAAGAATTAGCATTTTTGCAAAACAACAAAGTTGTTTCTCTTCGAAAGACGAATTTAACACAAGTTTAATCGTCAAAATCCAACAAGCGAGTCAAAATTTATGACTGAAATACGAAAGCGTAAAAAACCTAGAAACTTTCTGTCCCAGGTACGATCGTTCGTAGACGACCAACAAACGATCGTAGGGACGCTACGAACGATGGTAGAGTTGCTACGATTGATCGGAAGGCTCCGAAAATGATGTAAACCAACTGGGAAACCTACGATCACAGGAAGCCTACGAACGATCGTAGACACGCAAATCCAACTTTTTTGAGTGTCATTTTTGGGGTTTTCACCCCTTGGCCTATAAATACCCAACCATTTTGGGGTTTTGGGAAACCTAAACCAAAAGGAGGGATTAGAGAGGAGAAGGAAGGGAAGATTTGGGGATTTTCAAGAGGGGTTTTTTGGAGATCAAGGGGTCCAAATCAAGCTTGGATCATCCTCTTAAAGCAAGGATCTTCATCCTCAAGTGGTGGTGCCTTCTTCTTCAAGTGAGATTCCAAACAAAGGGGTTTTCTTCAAGTTGAGGGTTAAATCATCAGGGTTAGTACACCCTTCCTAGTTAACTTAGTAATAACCTAGGTTTTCTCCTGAAAAATGAGCATGCTTTGATTTTGTATTTCAATTTTTGAAAGGAACTAAGGTTCCCAAAAATGCATAAGATGATAAGTAATGATGCATGGATTGTGGTGGATGGTGTGTGATGGAAAATGGTGGAAGGGAAATGTTACATAATGAATGTACACTATGTGGTGGATGAAATGCTTGAATGAGAAAAACATGAATAAGATAATCTACAAGGATGTCGAATGCAAGGTGTATGATGAAATGCATGTATGAACTTTAAAATCTAAGACTATGCAAATAAGATTTAGGGGTTCTCCCCAACTTGGTGGACTTGGTTAGCATGCTCTATGTGTTCAAGATAAACTCCACACATGTCTACATAAATGATGAATGCCAAGTACTTGATGTAATGCATTAATGAGATATTAAAGAAATTAATGAAGACTATGAAAGCATGAATTATGGAACCTTTTTCTAAATGGTAACTTTGATCAAATGCCTTACATATTGCTTACATTCTCACGTAACTAAGAGTAGGATTGAAATGCTTGTATGAGACTTAAACTAAGATTATGCAAACATGATTTAAGGAATTTTTCCCAATTTAGTACTTTGATAAAATGTTCTATGTATTCCCTTTCAAGCCTCACATGTCTATATAAATGTTGAAATGCTATACGATGTTTAAATTTCATGATACCATGATGTCACCAATTGTTATGAATGAACACGCAAGCACGCATGAATTGATTTTCTACTATAAGTATATGAACAAAAATCAAGAACAAGACACGTGATTTATGACACGAATAACAAACCCGAACTTTGGGTCGGTCAAGGGTAGGGCATATCTTCGGATATGTCAAACCTGACTCACAAGAAAATAAGACAAGAACAAATCAAGAAGAGAATTTAAGAAACGCAAAACATGGAAGGATGTTAGTGTACTATGACCAGGTACGGGCACTAACATCTGTTCCACAGTAAGTATGAGAAGATGCTGGTATACTAAGACCAGGTACGGGTACTAGCATCTGTCTCCAAGTAAAATGACAAGCATGAAAGGATACTAGTGTACTAAGACCAGGTACGGGCACCAGTATTTATTTCCAAGACATGAATAACATGAAAGTATGCTAGTGTACTAAGACCAGGTACGGGCACTAGTATATGTTCCAAAACAAGAATGAAATGATGTCAGTGTACTATGACCAGGTACAGGCACTTTCATTCGTTTCCATGACAAGTAATAAATGATGTTGATGTACTATGACTAGGTACGAGCATTAACATCAGTAACAAGCATGAGAGGATACTAGTATACTATGACCAGGTACGGGTACTAGTGTCTATCTCTAGATATGAAAGTATGCCAGTGTACTATGACCAGGTACGGGCACTGGTATATGTTTCCAAGTCAAGAAATAAAGTATGCTAATGTACTATGACCAGGTTCGGGCATTAGCATACGTCTCAAAGATAAATAAGAAAGATGCTAGTGTAAAATGACCAGGTACGGGCACTATCATCTGTTTCCATGCAAGCAAGAATATAAGAAACTTACAAGCAAGTTAACAAGAATACAAGAGAGGATGCAAGGATACTATGATCAGGTACGGGTACGGGCATCTTTCTCAAAGCAACACAAGACAAGAAACACGAGACACGAAACATAAGATAAGCACGAAATGAACAAGACAAGAACCTAGCATGTCCATCCATTTCATAGTTCGGGTACTAGTCAAAATGAGATAAGTGAAATAAAGAATCGCATAATACATGTAAGGAACCCACAAGATGTATGAGATGCATAAAGAACTCATGAGACATATGAGGAAATTAAAACACGTTTCGGTGAAAGCATGAACATAAGACAAGATGTAAAATATGATGTTCTAGAATTTGTCAATTGTTGTTTTGCCTTAGCTTCCATACTCTGATTTTGTATATATAGATATGATGATGAACTGTACTATGCTTGACATATTAATGTTATTACTATTGTTAGCTAGTAGCTTGTACTCGGTGAGTATTCCATACTCAACCATACATATTGATATCAATAGGTACACAGTTCGATACATAGGGCCCAGTCCTTGGATCGAGGCAGTTCATGGAGAGCAGGAGCTTATTCGGATTGTCATCCAGAGGTTAGAGGTTTTTACAGGTGACCCTATGGTTGGGTTGAGTAGAGAGAGAGATGTATTTTGGAATTTTCTTTTGGGGATTTTCATGTTGGCTTGAGTTAGTAACTCAAGCGTTGGACTCTTTTGTATTTATTGTAGTTTTTATTAAGTCGTTTGTTTATGTTAACACTTGGAAGAACATTTATAGAAAAGGAAATTTTTAATTCACTATTTAGCTTGCCTTGTATACTTTTGCAGGATGGTTTGAAGGATAAGTCACGTCGCCAAAGTATCCTAACTCCTAGGGGTATTTTGGGGCACGACACTAGGGCAGGTCAAGTTTGGACTTGGGGAGAGTTTCTTGATGTATTCTATAAGAAATACTTCTCAGTGGTAGTCCGAGAATAGAAGGAAATGGAGTTCCTTACTTTGAAATAGGGTAGTATTACTGTAGCTGAGTATGAAGCCAAATTCTCAAAGCTTTTGAGGTTTGATCCATAGATGATTGAAACTGAGGCAATGAACGCCCGAAAGTTTGAAAGAGGATTGAGGTCCTATATTCAAGACAAGATCTCTATTTTTGTCTCGAGACCTATGCAAAGGTTAATGATAGGGCACACCTAGTAGAGAAGAATTCGAAAGAATTCTTATGGAAAAGAGAGATGAGCCAAAAGGAGAGGTTCACTAGGCCTCCCCTAGCAGAATGTCCACAGGACAAAAGGCCCAAAACCAGCTGTCATGCCAAATCCTTCCCAGAGGCTTACACCTATACCTTCAGCTCCTCGCCCTACTACTACCAAGGCACCGAGAGCTGCACAACCTAACACTTGGGCACCTACATTTGAGATATACGGGTAGTGTAATAAGAGTCAGATGCCAAGGGAATGTCGAACATTCATAGGTGGATGTTTCCATTGTGGTATCTTATATACTGGATTAGGGATTTTCCTAGTCAGAATCAGAAACAACCCCCTAAGACATAACCTCAAGGAGCCAGGCCACCATCCAGGTAGACCTATCAGTAGAGGCTTCCTCAAGCTCCTAAGCCTCAGTCGCCTCAACCACGCTATTCGACCACTTAGAGCAAAATGTTTCTCATTTCATAATAGGATGAGGCATCTGATGACATGGTTCAGGGTGTTAGCCTTTAGGTTTTTAAGCTAAGGTAACACCATTAATTTTGATGATAACACAATAATGTAATGTCATTATGTTACTAATGTCTCAATTGAGTTTATGTGAAAATCAGTTTATGAAGAGCATTAGCAAAGACATTCGAAGAAAAAACATGAAAATAACACCATTTTTGAGAAGGATCATCCTCAAGTCAAAGCAAGTCAAATTGGATCAAAATAAATATATTGAAGATTATACCCAAAATCCAAGTAGGATCGTGAACAAGAAATGAAAGATCTTAAAGCAAAAGAAGACAAATCAAGTCAAGATCAAGATCAAGAAAAATGGACAACTCTCAAGAAGGTTTTAGCGTCTTAGTTTTATTTTGAGAATGTTTTAGGACTTATGTTAAAGTCCTTAAAGTTTGGTTATTTGAAAGCTCAAGACCTAGAATGACCATTGGAGCCTATGGACTAAATTGATTAATATTCTAAGGCACTAGGACATCATTTGGAATGACCAAAAATATGATAAAGATGAGCCAAAAGACCTAAGAAACAATTCTCATCATTAATGTCTTCAAAAGATGAGATTTCTGTGAAAAACCAGAGGACTCGTTGACGAATCCAATGAGCCAACTTGAACTCGTCGACAAATGGGGTTATAGAAGTTACTTTAACTTTATAGCCTTGAACTCGTCGACAAATGCAGAGAGTATTTTTATACTCATCGACGAATTCATGCAGGAAGCAGAATATACTGTAATGGCTAGTTTCATTTTCAATGTTCTTCCAATGGCCATAAAACCTCTTGCGTTATAAATAGGAATGATTTATGAACTAAAAGAAGAACTCCTAATACTTCTAATCATTCAATCAAACACTCCAAATCTTAGAATCCGAATTTGTGTTGTTCAACCCCATTCTTTGAGAGACTCTTAAAGAACTTAAAAGTGATCCATCACCTTATCTTAGAAGCAAAATCAGATTGTAAACATCACTCTTTGAAGTGTATGTGAAAATCAAGAATCGGTGGCTTCTTGTCGTTGAAGCAGGGAGCTTTGTAAGGTTGGATCTTCACCCATAAGAAGATCTAGAAAGTCAAGAGAAAGGATTCTCTTGCATTGTAATGGTTTGGGCTTCACCCGAAAGAAGTCTGGGCGATTGAATAAATTGTGGAAAATTCTCTAGTGGGTACAGCTTGAGGCGGGGACGTAGGCTTGATTACCGAACCTCATGAACAAACTATTTGTGTTTGCATCTATTAAACTCTACTCTTTATTTATTGTTTTGAATTCTTATGTAAAATTGCTAAATTCATTTCTCTTTTAATTAGTATAATTAAAATTCCGCTTAAGGAAATAAGATAAAATTTAATTGGTCATAAACCCTATTCAACCCCCCTCTAGGGTCCAAACCTTGGGCAACAAGTAGTATCAAAGCCTACATCTCTGTTTTCAAAAAAAATTAATCATTTTAGAGAAAATATTTTAATTTGGAAAAAATTGAAAATATTTATGCAACTATCCTAGAAGAAGGCCAATCAACCTCTAGACTTCCCTTGTTTGATGGACAAAACTATAATTATTGGAAAGCGAGAATGATGTATTTAATTCAAGCTTTAGACTATCATTGTTGGAAATTAATTGTTAATGGTCCCCACATCTCCACTAAAAATGTTAATGATATTCAAATACCAAAGGATGAATGGACTCAAGCCGACATTAAACTTGTTCAAATCAATGTCAAAGCAATTACCAATTTATATTGCGCATTGAGTGCACAAGAATTTAATAGAGTCTCAGCTTGTGACTCTGCAAAAGAAATTTGGGATAAACTCCAAATTACTTATAAAGGGACAAACCTAGTAAAAGAACAAAAAATTAGCATGTTAGTTCATAAGTATGAATTATTTAAAATGGAAGAAAATGAACCCATTTCCTTCATATTTTCTACATTCACTAACATTATTAATGAATTAAAATATCTTGGAAAACTTTATTCTAATGCAGAGAATGTAATGAAAATCCTCTGATCTCTTCCAAAGAATTGGGCTCCAAAGGTTATGATCATCCAAGAAGCAAAAAATCTCACAAATCTACCAATGGATGAGCTTCTAGGATCACTAATGACCCATGAGGCAACAACAAGATGAAGATCCCACACCAAAGAGGAGACATGCCTTGAAATCCTCTAAAATGAATGAAAGTGATGAGGAGATGCTTCACATTGCTAAAAAATTTGAGAAATTCTTGAAGCATGAGAAGAACCTCAAGAAAAGAGCCTGCAAAAAAGAATTCATCAAAGAATACATCAAGAGCAAATCAAGTGAAGAGGAGAAGATCATATGCTACAAGTGCAAAAAGCCCAATTATATCAAGCGGAGTGCCCCCTACTCAAGAAAAGCCAAACATACAAGAAAAGGGCAATGAAAGCTAATGGGATGACTTCGACGAAAGTGAGTCGTGTAAAGTCAAAGTTTTGTTTGCCAAATTCCGAGCCCAAAAAGGTTGTATAGTGGTCCTTAGGTCATCATCCGAATCGAAGCAAAGCAAAGAAGAAGCCTTGAAGAAATATGAAGCCCCATCACCTCAAATTGGCTCAAAAGTTAGGATGGTAAGAGAGACCTAGAGGACCATAAAATCCCTCTTAGAAATGCCCAACATCATGGAAATTAGGTATAAAAAGAATAGGGTTAATAGAGGAATGAATCAAGGTGTTTAAAGATCAAAATATTAGGTTATGGCACCTCAAGGTCGACCCTAAAGAGCCCAAAGTTTGTATGGTGCAATTTGGCAAAGAGACAAAATTCTCAAGGTCGACCCTGAAGGACATTTCGGTCGACCGAAATACCATGTTGGGTCGACCCAAACGTTCTCCAGGGTCGACCCTGATTTGGGTTTTTCATTGATTATCATTCCAGCACCTCAGGGTCGACCCTGAAATTAAAAAACTTTCTAAAATCATTTTAGCATGTTCTAAACTGATTGGGGTGTTCCTTTATTTAATGGGACTCCCCTAGTTTGTGAACCCCATCTTTTAGAGAGCTGTTAGAGCATCTTAGGCTCACTCTAGAGTTCATCCAAACTCTGGAAATCATTTCACTTCATCTCCATTAGTTTTACTCTAGGTTTTGCAAGTTCTTCACTCCAATCATTGTGAACTTGCATTAGATGATCCTTAATCATTAAAGCGATCACCCTAGAACTTCCATAAACCCTAAAACCCATTGTGTGCTCTACTGTGAGTGTTGGTTGGCTTGAGCCAAAGCCGTCAAGGACGGGGATCGATCTTTGGAAATCGTGGTTGATCACTTTGAGCAAGATTGGCATGTGAGGAACCGGAGCTACTGTTGCGGAGATCGGACGTGATGTGTTCATGGGTTGCAAGCTGAGGAATCGATACCGAGGAACGTTGTGTTGTATCCGGTTGGGTAAAATTCGAGTCTTGTATTGTTCAACTCTTCTCATAGTGAATTTTGTGCTAGACTAAGTCCCGCGGTTTTTCCCGAAAGGATTTTTCACGTAAAAATCTTGTGTGTTCATGTGAGATTTATTCTGTGTGATTACCTAAAATTAAAATTGGTAGAAAAACTTGAGTAAACCTATTCACCCCCCCCCCCCTCTAGGTCAAAGAATACATTGAAACAAGGAATTTCAATTGGTATCAGAGCGGGTTCACTCATAAGGCTAATTCCTTAAGTGTGATCATGTGTCTATCCTTAAGTTAAGGACTACTCTAAGAGAGGGTGGATCCATCTCTCGTCCCCCGTTGTTTGCTGGGAACAACTATGCATATTGGAAAGCTCAAATGAGAGCATTTCTCAAATCCATAGACAAGAGAATCTGGATGTCCATTCAGGATGGATGGACCCCATCGGTGAATATTCTAGGTGATGTAATTCTCACTAAGAGTACCAAAGATTGGAGCAAAGATGAGCTCGAGACAAGTGGTTGGAACACGAAAGGTCTCAATGCAATCTTTACTGCGATCACTGTTGAATAATTCAGACGAATCTCTTCATGTGAAACAGCAAAGGAGGCATGGGATATTTTGGAAATGACTCATGAAGGTACAACCACTGTCAAGATCTCTAAGCTTCAAATTCTCACCACTAAATTTGAAAATCTGAAAATGGAGGACAATGAAACGTTTGATGAATTCTATGCTAAACTAAATGACATTGTTAACTCCAGTTTCAACCTACGTGAGAAAATCAGTGAGTCCAAAATTGTTAGAAGAATCATTAGATCTCTACTAGAAAGGTTTCAATCTAAGGTCACTGCCATCGAGGAGAGCAAGAATGTTGATGCTCTCAAGATTGAGGAATTGATCGGATCACTCCAAACCTACGAACTCAATCTTCGACCATCCAAGAAAACCAAATCTGTAGCCTTGAAAACTGTCAAGGAGACCTTGGATGAGGATGACAGTGATGCTGAGTTGGGAGAGAAGGAGTTGGCTCTATTTGTTAAGAAATTTCAAAAATACCTGAAAAAAATAGAAGGTTCAAGCCTACACTAAGAGGAAAACCTCTTGAAAAGCCAAAGTCAAAACCTTGGGATAACCAGAAAGTCCCCAAAGGAAATGACAAGAAATCTCATGGCATTCAATGCTATGAATGAAAAGGCTATGGCCACATTTCACCTGATTGCCCTAACAAGAAGAAGAGTAAGGGAAAGGTGATGAATGCCATATGGGATGACAGTGAATCTGAGGATGAACAATCCAAAAGCTCTACCTCAGGTGAGGAATCTGAGAACCATATGGCTTTCACTGTCACCCTATCTGAGAGTGTCAATTCTCCCACTAATCAAAAAGAGAAGAGTGATAAAGATTAAGTGAGTGAGTCTAGTGAAGATCATGATCAGAGTCACATTGTCTCTGAGTCTGATGAAGATATGGATACAGCCTATGAAAGGTTATTTTCTGAAAGTCTCAAGCTGAAGAAAGCTAAGATCTCTTTAAACAAAAAACTTAAAGTTATCCAATAGGAAATAGACTCTTGCAAACTAAAAATAGAAGGGAAGAATGCTCTAGTTTCTCAGCTTGAAAGGGAAAAAGCTGAACTGGTGTCCAAACTAGAATACCTTGAGGAAGAAAATGTCTCTTTGTCCAAATGGATCAAGGTTCTAGAAACTAAGGAAGATAACTGCATGAGTGTATCTGAAGAGTCAAAGACTCGCATTTCAAAATTGGAATCTGAAAGAAATAACCTTACTAAAAAAGTTAGATTTCTAGAAAATGAATTTCTTGATATTCTGAAAGTTAAGGATGGGCTAGCTAAGAAAGTAACAGAACTCGAAAAAGAACCTAGACTCCTTAGTAACACTCAAATCTTGGATAAACTGGCTAGTATGCAGCGCTCAACAGTAAACATGTCCGGCATAGGATATCCAGATAGACCATCCGATCCCTTGAATGTCGGAACAATGTCTACTGCAACAGTTGAGCCAATACATGAAAATCCAAGATTTGTGAGTTCCAACTCCACAGGATCAAAAGCCAGGATGCCAAACTCTTGGTTGTACCAAACCTTTGTCACTTCTGGACAAGGTAAAAATTCAACTAAAGCTGAGAGAACTAAAGTTCAGCCCCAAGCTAAAAGACCTCCACCTCCCAGGTTCATTCCTACTTGCCACCATTGTGGAGTGAAGGGTCACACCCAACCTAACTGCAATGCCTTTAAGAGAAATCCCCGAATGGTTATTGGAATCAAACACAACATCAAGGGAATCTCCAAAGGCAAATTCAAGCCTTAGCATAAAAGTATAGGAGTTTGAGTGAAGAAGTGATAAAAATTGCTCAACTCTCTAGTACGCAATATGCTCGTGACACTTCTTATGCTCATCATGAAAAAGGTAACAGGATGGACCAAAATGCTAGGGTCTCCCAGAAGAGAAGGAAGAATAGGAGATCCAATAAAAAGAAGGTCATGCCTACAAATGAAGTGAACAAAGACAATAGGGTTCCCTAAAATTCTAAGTTCATTTATGTAAGAAAGGATGACCTAAAATGCCTTGTCATCCACACCGCTTTGAAAGTCCAAAATTTTGACATGTGGTATTTCGATAGTGGATGCTCCAGACACATGACAGGTAACAAGTCCCTCTTCACTCATCTTGAGGAATGCTCAGATGGTACTGGTACTTTTGGTGATTGAAGCAAATCCTTTGTAAAAGGAAAAGGTGTCATCCAAGCACCAGGCATTCCAAAACTGAAGAATGTCTTGTTTGTAGAAGGACTAAAAGCTAATCTAATTAGCATAAGTCAATTATGTGATGATCACCATATTGTCCATTTTACCAACAAGAAGTGTTTTGTTGTGGATGACAAAGGTGTGTGTGTTTTAGAAGGGTCAAGAACCACTGAAAATTGCTACGGTTTAATTCCAAGTGATGGTTCTTCTCAAATTTACAACAGGGCTAAAGTTTAAGAAGTTGAACTGTGGCACAGGAGGCTAGGTCACATGAATTTCAAAGACCTAAGCAAACTCTCAAAACATGAGCGTGTGAGAGGTGTGCCAAAACTAGGGAAGCCCTCTATTGCTGTGTGTGAGCCATGTCAAATTAGCAAACAAATTAAAAGCCCACACAAGAAGGCTTCAAATGTCGCTACCTCACACCCACTAGAACTAATATACATGGATCTCATGGGTCTTACTCAAACTAAAAGTCTAGGAGGTAAGCGATATATTCTAGTGATGGTTGGCGATTTCTCAAGGATGTCATGGGTGGCATTTATAAGAGAGAAGTCGGATGCTTTTGAGAACTTCAAGAATATTTGTTTGAGAGTTCAAAATGAAAGGAGATGCCCCATTACTCAAATTCGAAGTGATCATGGAAAGGAGTTTGAAAACTCCAAGTACAATGAGTTTTGTGATGAATCGGGCATCAAACATGAATTTTCAGTACCAATAACACCTCAGCAAAATGGTGTTGTGGAAAGAAAGAATAGGGTGCTTCAAGAGATGGCTAGAGTGTTGCTTCACAATAACAACCTGGCTGCTCATTTCTGGGCTGAAGCAGTTAGCACTGCCTGCTATATTGTAAACAAAGTCTACACTAGGCCGAAAACTAGGAAGACACCCTATGAGCTGTGGTACGACAAGAAACCCAATGTCAAGTACTTTCGAGTATTCAGAAGTAAATGCTATATCCTTAGGGATAGAGAGCAATTGGGTAAGTTTGATTCCCGGAGTGATGAAGGGATTTTTCTTGGATATTCCATAAATAGTAGGGCTTATCGAGTGTACAACTTGAGAACCTCTACTGTTATGGAGTCCATAAATGTGGTGGTTGATGACTCAGGATTTGAGTCCATGAAACTAGAGGATGACAATGCTGATGAAGGTGTGAAAATTTCAACATCTAAATCAAAAGATGAATTACTTTCAAAGTCACCTCCTAAAAAACCTACACATCCTAGGGTTATGAGACCTCACTCCTCAACTGAAATCATTGAAAACCTTGAAAGTGGAATGAGAACTCGAAAACAAGTTGAAAATGAAGTTAGCCACTTTTGCAATACTTCTAGATTCGAACCCAAAAATGTAACTGAAGCTCTCACAGATGAAAATTGGATAAATGTCATGCAAGAAGAGCTAAATCAGTTTAAAAGGAATGATATTTGGTTTTTAGTTCCTAGGCCTAAAAATACAAATGTTATTGGTACTAAATAGATTTTCAAAAACAAATCTAATGAACATGGTACCATTATAAGAAACAAGGGCAGGTTACTTGCACAGGGATATACTCAGATTAAGGGCATTGATTTCGATGAAACTTTTACTCCTGTTGCCCGACTAGAGTCTATTAGGATTTTGCTAGCTATTACATGTCATCTCAAATTCAAACTCTTTTAGATGGATGTCAAGAGTGTCTTTTTGAATGACATTCTTCAGGAGGAAGTTTATGTGGAACAACCAAAAGGATTTGAGGACCCTATTCATCCTGATCAGGTTTACAGATTAAAAAGGGATCTCTATGGTTTGAAACAAGCTCCCAGAGCTTGGTATGAGAGACTGACTACATACCTCTTAGAAAAGGGATTTTTGAGAGGGGGAGTAGACAAAACCCTATTCATTAAAAACATCAAGGATGATATGGTTATTGCTCAGATCTATGTTGATGATACTGTCTTTGGTTCCACATCAGACTCACATGCTCACTCATTTGCTGAAAAAATGAAGAATGAATTTGAGATGAGCATCGTGGTGAGCTGAATTTCTTTCTTGGTCTGCAGGTCAAACAAATGAGCAATGGGATTTCTGTATCTCAAACCAAATATGCCAAAGACCTTGTAAAGAAATTTGGCATGAGCTCAACTAAACAATGCTCGCACTCCTATGAGCACCACCATCAAACTTAGCAAAGATGCTTCAGGAAAAAGTGTCGACCAAACCATATACCGAAGTATGATTGGTAGTTTGCTCTATCTAACTGCCAGTCGTCCTGACATTGCCTTTAGTGTTGGAGCTCGTGCTCGCTATCAAGCAAGCCCCAAAGAGTCACACTTACTAGCTGTCAAACATATTATTCAATGTGTAAGTGGAACTCTATCTTTTGGCCTCTGGTATCCCTTTGATACTACTACCATGGTTGTTGGATATTCTGATGCCGACTAGGCCGAAAATACTGATGATAGGAAAAGCACCTCTGGAGGATGCTTCTATGTTGCAAAGTGTTTAGTTGCTTGGCTTAGCAGAAAACAGAATTCCATCTCCTTGTCTACTGCTGAAGCTGAGTGCATTACAGCTGGTAGCTATTGCACTCAACTTCTGTGGATGAAACAGATATTGCAGGACTACGAGATAGAACAGGGCACCATGACGGTGTATTGTGATAACACTAGTGCCATCAACATCTCTAAAAATCTCGTGCAACACTCTCGCACCAAACACATAGACATTAGAGACCACTTCATTCGACAGCTTGTTGAGCAAAGTGTTGTGACATTGGAATATGTGCAAACTGATACTCAACTTGCAAATCTCCTCACCAAACCTCTAGACTCCCTTAGATTTGAGTTTCTTAGGAAATCCATCGGTGTGTGTGGTATTGAGTGATTGAGTGCTTTCTATTAGACTAGGTGATCTCATGTCCATATCTCTTCCTAGCACTATTCCTTTGGTGTACATTATCAGTTTTTACTTACTTTTGCTTTTGTTTGTTTCCCTTATTTCAAAAATCCAAAAACATTGAAAAATTCAGAAAATCCAAAACCATTAAAAAATCAGAAAAATTCCAAAAAGATTTCTTGTTTTCTTTTAGTTAGGCATATTGAAAAATCCAAAAACATTGAAAAATAAAAAATTCAAAAAGAGTTGTGTTGGAGTTGGTTGATGTCCCTTGATGTGCATGGCTGAAATTTTCTTGTGCTCATAATGCTTGTCCAAGGTACATATTTCATAGAATTGAGTTCATGAGGATATCATACCTACCAAAGTGTCTTTTTGGAATTTGCACATAGACTATCTTGCTACATACAGTTAGAAATATGGCTTTTACTGTTGCACTATCACATGCACTTGCACTCTGACTGTCACCTGCAGATGGTACATATTCCTATGAATAGGTAATGATATTAGTCATAATGGTACTCCCGATTGATAATGTCTGTTTTGACCATGAAGGTATCATCCATTACAAAGTGCCCTTGTTTATGATTTATGCATTGAAAAGGGCTACCTCTGGGATAGTGTGACAGTCACTATTGGATGCAAAGAGTATGAAATGGCTACCTAGGTGGACATTCGGCATCTATCTGGGTCCCTAGAGTGAAAGCCCCTACTGCCAATAGCTAGGGCTACCTACCCAATCAGTGTGAAAGCGACCATTGCATCCCAAAATTCAAAAGAAAAAGACTGAACAAGAATAGCTTCACAAAACAACAAATTCCACAAATACTATGAGTTCAAAATATGACAAAGGGTAAAAGTAGCACATAAAATGCTTCAACTTTCTGAATTACCCTAAGTGAGTCTCTCAGTATTCTTTTTGAATCTTGTTGTTCTTGAAATGCACTAATGTATTTATCTGTCTAAGGGTGCCTACTTCTAACGGAGTCCGGTCAGAATTTCACCTCACACACTTCACATTTTTTTGGTAAAGCTTATTACTCACTGTACATTACCTTGTGTGATTGTGTCTAGATCTCCCTTGTGCCTAGTGTCGATGGAAATATCCTCATATATTCATTATTCCAATGCTACCCTTTCTTGGACATGTATTATTTATTGAAAAAATTCGGTGAACCTCAAATTTGATGTTTGAGTTGAGAATCTCACAAGTTCAAGGGGATGGTTCAGTTTCCCTAAAAGTCTATCTACCATTTTGATGATTTTAACAATTAAGATATTAACTTAAGGAATGATTAAATTTAAATGCGGAAATGGAGAGAAACATGCAAACCATAACACAAGGATTTTTTACGTGGAAACCCTTCTGGGAAAAACCACGGGACCTAGTCCAGCCAAAAGAAATCACTAAGACAAAGTAAACAAGAACTTACAAGACTCGAACTTGACTCCTTCGGACTCGACACTATGATCCTTCAGTTCTTAGTCCTTCATGCCTCAAAAAGTCATCATGTACTCACAAGTCCCGTGATCAACAGCAGTCGCTCGTACTTCTCTTTGTGTCTCAAAAATAGTTCACGATCTTCCAATTGATCTCCATCAATGACTGTTTCGGATTCCACCAACCAATTCACACATCCACGATCCGTCTTGGATCGATCTCCTTTGCAAAGGCTCCAAAACACTCCAGCTAAGGTGTTCAATCCAGAACAGGTTGATGGAATTATAAAAATCAACACCTAGATGGACTCCTTCAAAGGACAAGTCCAAACAAGCAAGTATGAAGCTTTAGGCTTGCAAACTCTAGGTTGAATGCATCAATCAAAGGGGAGGAGAAAAATAAGATTCCAGAGTTTTTATCAACTCTAGAAGGAGTTAAAAACCCTCTCTATACTCCCCCAAAGTTTTACACCACAAAGTAGAAGGGTTCTATATAAATAGGGAACTCAAAACCTATGTATGGAAGTTGCTAAAGGTCTTAAAAACCAAAGAGGCAAGTTAAAAATCATATAGGAATGATTTTCCATATCAGGGTCGACCCTGGGGGATACTTGGGTCAACCCAAATGTACACTTGGGTCGACCCAAGCATCTTCCAGAGTCGACCCTGGCTTTTTTCACTTGCTGGAAAATTTCAGCATACAAATATGGTCCATATCAGGGTCGACCCTGACTGGTTTCGGTCGACCGAGATATTAAATCACAAAATTATCTCTTGCTTCCTTCATGAAAGTAATTTTCAACACGGTTGTTTTGATATATTATAAAGAAAAATCTGAGCTATGGTTTGTGAGATATGCCTCTCGCAAGCAACCTTGGTTTTCAAAAACTTTTATACTCAGGGTCGACCCTCAATGGTCAAGGTCGACCTTGAGGTGCAGACCTGATTTTAAAACTCTATTTTTGGCTCTTGTACCCTTCACAAAAGTTGTAGCTCTTTTTGACATGATCAATTTGATATATTATAGAGCAAAATCCAAGCTACAGTTTGGGAGATATGCTACTTTCAAGTAACCTTGGTTTTTTGAAAGATTTCAGAATTTTTAACATGTTTTGCACTACTTATCTCATCACCTAGGGTCCATATAATTAGTCTACGACACTTACCACCTAAGGCATCATATCAGGATTATTCTAAGTCAATTCCCACCTATGGTCACATGGTATCTAGTTCACTTACCATCCTATGAAGGAAATGATCAACTGAGTGGATCAACCGATTCTTCAACGCGCTTCAACTTCACTTGTCGTGGATGCTCGACGGCAATGACACAAGATACACACCTAGACACCTAGACTCACTTTTTTTGACACCGGAATATGCCAACACAAAAAACATGGACTTTACATTTGTCACATGCAAATTCTCACCCTTTTATTCCTTTCGAAAATATCTTTTTACTAGTGTCTGAGAAAAATGGTTTGAGTTTCAACTTGACATCTATGTGACAAAATTGCAAACTTTTGGATGATTTTGAGAAGAATGCATGTTTTTCCCACTATGACAACTTGCATATTTTTGGGACATTTCTGTGATGGTATTTTTTGCAAGGTTGATCTTAATCTACATGTTTTTAGCTCTCTTAACAGTGCACGTTTTCACTCACCATTATAATCCAAAAAATGCCAACCCAGGTAGGTGCTTGTGAACCTAGAGTCACTAAGGTGCTCTGTTTTCTTTTTGGGTATTATGCTTTATCTGCAGATTTTTTAGAGTTCCTATTGCAGATTCTCTTCCAAGAAGCTGCCCCATACCATGCCAAAGCCAAACCAAAGGGGTCACACTCAATCTTACACAAGTTCAGAAATTTTGGATAGAGGGTCAACCTTGGCAGTGGGTTCGGTCGATTGAACACAGTGAATCCTCCTTTGAGTCACAGGGCTGCACTTTCCCCTTTTGTCTTCATTACTTGCAAACTCCAGCTGGTTCCCTTGCCATCTGCAGCTACTCTCAGTCGTGTAACAGGCTGTTCGGCCCTCCTCTTCACAGATGTGCTCCATGATTGCTCCATGCTCCACAGATTTGCTAGGTTATCTCTTACACAGTGAGCTCTATTCCTCTACCACCTAGTCAGTTTGGGCTTTGCGACTCCAAGCTCCACGATTTGAGTGGAGGATCCAATCTTCCAATGTGATTTCTAGCTCTCCACTGTCGATCAAGAGGGTTCTTCTTGCATTGTTCTTGTTCCTCAGTCCAGATCTGAACCCACATCACCCATTCCCAGTTGTCTGTGTGTTTCCACATCATATTCAAGGTAAATCCTAGACTTTCTCTCAGTTAATTTCATATTTGAGTCTATGGCACTTGAATACCTTCTTCTGATCATCTCCATCTTCATGGCCGGTCGTTCTAAGCGCCGCCTCGTCATTTCTCGGGATGAAGATGATGCTCCCCAGTCTGAGGATGCATCTTATGATGCTGGCCACGGAATTCATGTGGGCCGTGCAGTACATTCCAAGGTTCCTCCACCCTCGGCTACCCATAAGAAAGCCATGGGTGCTTCCAGTTCCAAGACCTCTACCAAATCCAAGGGCAAAACATAGCTTCCCCCTCCTAGTGAGCCTGAATGTGTGCGATTTCGAACCCCCGAGAATGAAATTGTGTTTACTAATTTTCTAAAAAATAGGGCAGTTACAATTGAGCAGAGCACTCTTATTTCGAATTTTGAAATGCCCGGTTTTGTAAACATCATTAACTCTCGTGGTTGGTTTGGCCTTTTGCAATTGTCCAGCCATGCTAGTTTGGACCTTGTAAGAGAATTCTATGTGAACATTTACTCTGCCAATCCTCGTAAACTCTATTTCAAAACTCAAGTTCGGGGTAAGAAATTTGAAATTACTCCTGATGTCATTGCCTTTTTCACTGGCACTCCTAGGGTTCCAAACGCCTATTACCCTTATCAGTATCCCACTGATGAGGATAAGCATGACTTGGATATGGTTACCGGTAATTTATGTGATGACCATTCTGAAAGATAACCACATCCTCACCTGCCTCACTCCAGTCTGTCTTATCTAGCTCGTCTCCTTCACCTCATCATGTGCTCGAACATTCACCCTAGGGTTCACTCTACCACTCTGAATTCTGAATGAACTAGGTTTCTATATGATGTCATGACAGGGGACACTATAGACACAGGTGCCCACATTATTGACTTGATCCTTCAGGCTTACTCTATGTCTCAAACACGTGCTGCCTTTCCCTTTGGTGTCCTCATTACTAACATCATGGCTGCTGAGGGCATCAAGGCTAGTTCTATTGAGGCATCTAGGCATTCACTTGGCCCCATCTGTGGTCATACTTTGACCAATAGCATGTCACATGCTGCGTTGCCTGATCATGAGGTTGATGATGAGGTTGCCCTCGGTTCTTCGGCTCCGGTTGCTGATTCATCTCCTAGCCGGGTTACACCTCCTTCGGGTCCCCTTTCTTTTCGATCAATGGCTACCATGCTTGTCGATATGTCGGTTGCTCAGTCGGCTTTCGCCACTGATCTTCAAGCACGCCTTGACACCCACGCTGCAGCTGCTCAGGAGAGTTTTTCGGCGACCAATCGTCGGATTGATGCACTTTTCGACATTGTGTAGGCATCTCACCAGGAGTTTCGCGATTTCCGTACTCGATATGAGGATGATGTGGCTCATCATTTCACTCCATGCCAGGATGATTAGACATATTAGCTAGTCTTTACTTCTGTTATACATCCTGTGTTTTCTGTGTGTTGTGCACCCTTTGTTGATGTATATGGGATGCTAGTACTTTGTTGTTGATGGGTTGATTATAACTATGTTTTTTGCTCTTCCGCTGTCCTATTTATTCTCTCTGGCTACAGGTTGCGATGCTCTCTCTACGAGGTTATTTCCCCTTGGTAATTCAAGCCAAAAAGGGGGAGAAGTTGGTGTGTAATCATTGTGCACATTTTTATTATTATCACATTGTGCAATTGTTCATATTATGCTTCATTATCATTATCTCATGTTGCACTGATTTACACTTGAACTGAACTGCATTCACATGTGGCACATTATACCTTGCTTCTCTTTTAGATTGATTCACATGTTTATAACTCTGAAAATTTTTATAAGGAATCTCATATTGAGGGGGAGATCTAACCTTATGAAAGCATGAAGTCCATTGAAGTTATTGTTTTACAGTTTATGATAATCCCCCATGCTTCACAAGGTATTGTGTGTTTCAGTTTTTTAGGGATGATTGATGCCTCAAAGATCTCAAAAGGCATATTGCTTCATGGAAGATGTCCATTTGTCTAAAGTCATGTACTTTTCATTCTCTTTGTTTTTCATGAGTTTAAGAGAGTCTATAATGTCATGGTCTTTAGTCATGTTGTTTGTTTTTGTCACAGAATTGCCAAACGGGGAGATTGTAAAGTCAAAGTTGTTTTGGCCAAATTCCAAGCCCAAAAAGGTTGTATAGTGGTCCTTAGGTCATCATCCGGATTGAAGCCAAGCAAAGAAGCCTTGAAGAAATATGAAGCTCCATCACCTCAAATTAGCTCAAAATTTAGGATGGTAAGAGAGACCTAGAAGACCATAAAATCTCTCTTAGAAATGCCCAACATCATGGAAATTAGGTCCAAAAAGAATAGGGTTAATAGAGGAATGAGCCAAGGTGTTTAAAGATCAAAATATTCGGTTATGGCACCTCAAGGTCAACCCTGAGAGGTTTAGGTCGACCCTGAAGAGCCCAAAGTTTTTATGGTGCAATTTGGCAGAGAGGCAAAATTCCCAAGGTCGACCCTTAAGGACATTTAGGTCGACCGAAATACCATGTTAGGTCGACCCTGATATGGGTTTTTCACTGATTATCATTCTAGCACCTCAGGGTCGACCCAACTGACTTACAGGGTCAACCATGATATGAAAAAACTTTCTAAAATCATTTTTAGCATGTTCTAAACTACTTGGGGTGTTCATTTATTTAATGGGACTCCCCTAGTTTGTGAACCCCATCTTTTGGAGAGTTGTTAGAGCATCTTAGGCTCACTCTAGAGTTCATCTAAACTCTGGAAATCATTTCACTTCATCTCTATTAGTTTTACTCTAGGTTTTGCAAGTTCTTCACTCCAATCATTGTGAACTTGCATTAGATGATCCTTAATCATTAAAGTGATCACCCTAGAGCTTCCATAAACCCTAAAACCCATTGTGTGCTCTATTGTGAGTGTTGGTTGGCTTGAGCCAAAGCCATCAAGGACAGGGATCGATCTTCAGAAATCATGGTTGATCACTTTGAGCAAGATTGGCCGGTGAGGAACCAGAGCTACTGTTGCGGAGATTGAATGTGCTGTGTTCATGGGTTGCAAGCTGAGGAATCGATACTGAGGAACGTTGTGTCGTGTCTGGTTGGGTAAGATTTGAGTCTTGTTGTAGAACCCCGAAACTTGGGATCACTGTAGAGTGAATAGTGCTATGAATAGTGTGTGAATAGTGTCTATGAACGGTGTATGTAAAGGCCAAGTTTTCCATGTGACCTTGGTGTTTGTTTGAATGGAAATGAGGTGTCTCGTGTTAAAATGAGTGTTATGGTGTTAGTTTGGTAGATGCAACATAAGGTATGATGTATGTGGGTTTGTGAACTAAAACAAGAGTATAAAATACTCTAAGTGTCAAAGAGGGTGGATTTCTTACCATTTCCTCAACTTGTGGGATCCATAGTTTCGTCGTATCTCATCGAAATAAAGTGACTATTGAACCATTGGAAAGGTATTCAACTCCTCTTTAAACTTCATGTTTATCGCTTTTCCAGATTATGATTAGAAGTTAAGTCAAATGTGGGATTTCCGAATGGTGGTCTGCTGTCAGTTCAGCAGTCATGTTAGACCAGTCCACTTGTGGGCCCATTTGGACCACTCAAATCTCAGAATTGTGATTCATACAAAACATAAAAGTTGTTTCTCTTTCAAAGATGAATCCAATGCAAGTTGAATCGTCAAAATTGGAGCACTGAGTCAAACGTTATGGCCAAAATACTGAAGTGTGTTCTGCAGTACCAGTCAATACCGAGAGCTCGGTCCACTACCGGTAGATCGGTCATCTATCGGTCCTATGCTGATTTTCTTCATTACGGGATTTTAAGTCTTTAACCACCGCCCCTTTGCCTATAAAAGGCCCAACTCGTGCCTTAGGGCTTTAGAAACCTTTAGAACATAATTTTTAGAGAGATTTGAGAGGAGAAGAAGGAGGAAAGCTAGGGTTTGCTCAAGCTTGAAGAAGAAGATCAAATTCCCTTCTTTGGTGTTTTCCAACAAAGAACTCAAGGTTCTCACTTGTTCAAAGCCTTTGGAATCAAATTCATTGATTTCACCAAGGTAGAACACTCTACTAACTTGCCTTGCTATATTTCATTGATGTGTACGTTGTTTTCTATGGTTTAAACAAAGGGTTTTGATGAAAGTTAAGATGTTTTGGCCATATTTGTAATTCCTATACTATAAGCAAGATACAAAGCATGATTTGGATAAGATAAATTGTAGATACACTCTACTACTTACCATGTATTATTCCTCTTAAGAAAAACCATGATTGAAGTATGTTCTTGGGTTGATTGGATGTTGATTTTATACTTGGATGTAAACTACCATATTATGCACTCTAAGTGTTTGGGTTAATGCCTCTAAGGACTTTTATGCTTAAGTATGCTATTAAGTTGCCATGAAGAGTAAGTTATCACTAGTATTGAGTTCTATGAATATGATGCTCACACGTACTATATGCACTCTATGTTCACAAATATCGCATGACTAGATGATTTCTCACAAGAAAAGTGTTCTATCAAGTTCATAAGTTAAGATTGTGGCTCAAAAGGGTTTTTGTTCTAAGTTAAGGTTTCCAAGTATGGTTTTGCTAAAAGAGGTTTTTCTCAAAAGTGGATTCGCTCAAAGAATGATTTTCGGGATTCAAGGGCTTAGGCCTTGCTTGTAAAGTATCACTTTGATTTTCGTACTCATGGGAGTTTACCTCCTGGCTTGTAAAGTATCGCTTTGATTTCAACTCAAGGGAGTTTACCTCTTGGCTTGTAAAGTATCGCTTTGATTTCGACTCAAGGGAGTTTACCTCCTGGCTTGTAAAGTATCGCTTTGATTTTCGTACTCAAGGGAGTTTACCTCTTAGCTTGTAAAGTATCGCTTTGATTTCGACTCAAGGGAGTTTACCTCCTGGCTTGTAAAGTATCGCTTTGATTTTCATACTCAAGGGAGTTTACCTCCTGGCTTGTAAAGTATCGCTTTGATTTCGTACTCAAGGGAGTTTACCTCCTGGCTTATAAAGTATCGCTTTGATTTTTGTACTCAAGGGAGTTTACCTCCTTGCTTGTAAAGTATCGCTTTGTTTTGAACTCAAGGGTGTTCTTAAGGGATCGCCTTGCTTGTAAAGTATCGTTTTCGTTTTGAACTCAAGGGAGTCTATCTCCTAGCTTGTAAAGTGTCGCTTTGTTATCAGTCTTATGGATCACTCTAAGTATTGGAATTGTTATGGTTTAAAGAATATGGTTAGTGAAATGATCAAAGATATGTACCTTGTAAAGAAATGCTCACATGATATCTGCTTTATGAACTGCTATAAGTCATATGCTTGTTATGCTTCGCTTTTGTCTGTTTTACTCTGATACATGCACATGCTATCGTTGATATTATAGTAATACCATTTAGTAGTTTGTATGCACTGAGTATTCCACGCTCAGCCGAATTGTTAACTTCGGTAGGTACTGTGGATGCACAAGCTCCTGAGCCCTAGATAGAGAAGGAGTACTACGAGCCAAAGCCTGCCATGGATCATCACCAGGATGATGGAGCTCTAGATAGGAGGCCCTATCTAGACTATTATTAAGGGATGTGAGGAAGAGGGTTGTGTATTTTGAAAGTGGGGAATGTCCACTTTAGACTTTACATTTTGTATAAACTATTGGTTTAGACTTAGAATACAAATTGCAGGTTTATGTATAAAGAAATTTTCAGTTCCACTTTTAGTATGCCTTGTATTGTAGAGCCCCTGAAATTTCATTTCACTAAGAATGAATAGTGTGTGAATAGTGCCCAAGTGTGGTTTTGTACACTTATGGGTCTTATGTTAATATATGTGTTTGGAATTATGGCGTATATGTTCCAATGGGTCTATATGTCCTTAGGGAATGTGTTGAAAGCATAAAAGAGTGTTGGAAGTGCATTGGGGAAGATTCGAGTGGTGTAAACAAGGTTTTTCAGCAAAGCAGGGGTCGACCGATCGCTCGGTCATTACCTGCGATCGATCGGTCAACTACCGATCGCTCGATAGCTGTCGCACGGTCAACTTTTTTGTATGGGGAAAAATTCCAGAGAGTGTGTTTTTGACCGATCTCCCGGTCATAACACCGATCGACCGATAAGCCACCGATCGCTCGGTCCATACCACCGATCGATCGGTCATACGCAGATTTTCTTCATTAAGGGTGTTTAAGACTTTAACCATCACCCTTTGCCTATAAAAGGGCTGGGTTCGTGCCTTAGGGTTTCACAAACCCTTTGTGCATTGTTTTTGAGGGATTTGAAGAAGAGAAGGAGGAGAGGACCTTGGTGATCATTCAAGCTTGTGGAAGATCAAGTTCTTCCTTTCCATTTGGTGTTTTCCAACCAAGAACTCACTGTTCTTGCTTGTTCCAGCCATTGGGAGTCAAACTCATTGATTTCTCTAAGGTAGATACACTCTACTACAATCTTGCAATCCTACTAGTTACTAATTATGATTCTTCTTATCTATGCCCTATCTATATGTATTGATTTTATGTATGAAAAGGTGTGATTATATACTTGGATGAAGGTCACTATTATGATGCACTCTAAGTGTTTGATAAAATACCTCTAAGGGATTCTATGCTTAAATACGACGATTTCTCTTATTAAGTGCATATGCTCGCATGTCTCGCATCAACCGATGGTTTCCATGGATTTCTCCAAGTACAAACAAAGGTTTTTCACGAAAAGACGAATAATGAATGATTCTAAGTAACTCTATGATTTCTCTAAGATCGTTTCACAAACTCTAAGGATCATACCATGCTCACAAGGAAACTCTATGATAATGCTCTAAGATCGTCTCACAAGCTCCACGGATCACAATGAAATGCTCTAAGATCTCTAAGGTTATGTTCTATGGAAATGCTCTAAGGTTATTGCTCTATGCTCTATGTCTCTACGGATCATAATGACTCTAAGTAACTCCATGAACTCACAAGAACTCATAAGGCTATGATTATCGATTGACTCACACGGTTACAGTTTTGGTTTCGAATATTATCTCACATACGTTTTCACGGTTTCCATGCTTTAAGAAATTTACGGATTTCATTCTCCATGTCTTGTATGCTCCATGCCTAACCGCTTTATTGTTATTAGTTTGTATACACTGAGTATTCCATGCTCAGTCGATATTGTTGTGATCGGCAGGTGCTCGGGTTCCATTCGATTTGTGTGGCGAAGAACCTTGGGTCGAGGAAGAGTACCGTGACCCGGAGCCTTCCATGGATCACTATTATGACGATGGTGCTTTAGATAGGAGTCGTGACTTCGATTTCTGTTGATCGACCGACTTAGAACTTGTGTCATTTTGATATGTGAGTGTGGGGTTTGTCCACTCCACTTTTGGGTTTCTCACACATGTATACTTGTTGGTTCTTACTTGAGCCAAGTTATAGGAGTATTCATTTTGCTTCCGCTATGTTTAGTATTTTATTTTCAGCTGTGCATTGTGTTTCGTTTCCGCTATGTATATTCAGGTACTCTGACAGGTTTCCACGTGTGCCTTATGTATCATACTGGAGGTATGATATGGCGGTCACGAGTCGAAGTATCCTTAACTCCTAGGGGGTATTTTGGGTCGCGACATGTATGCTCTTGCAGGTTGATATGTTTGCCTTATGTGTCATGACCGGATGGTGTGACACGGCTGTCATGTGCCTAAAGTATCCCTAACTCCTAGAGGGTATTTTGGGTCATGACACTTGTATTGTTCAACTCTTCTCATAGTGAATTTTGTGCTGGACTAGGTCCCATGGTTTCTCCCAGAAGTGTTTTCCATGTAAAAATCTTGTGTGTTCTTGTGAGATTGATTGTGTGATTGCCTAAAATTAAAATTGGTAGAAAAACTTGAGTAGACCTATTCACCCCCCTCTAGGTCAAAGAGTACATTGAAATAAGGAATTTCAAGTCGGATTCTAACTCAAATGATGAAGAGCATGCCAAACTTTGCCTCATAGCACATGAAGATGAGGTAAACTCTTCCTTTGATAAATCTATTTCATCTGAAGAACTTAGAGATGCATTTGATGAATTTTGAAAAATTGCATCTAAGAAGAAAACTCTTAAAAAGGAAAATTCATCTCTTTCAAACAAAAATGAGTTTTTGCAAAATGAAAATAAAATTTTGAAAGAGGAAAATGAAAAATTGAAAAAAAAAAGAATAAATCATTTCTATTGCTCAAACATCAACTCTTAAATGCAATGAATGTGATATTCTTAAAACTAAAATTAATGATTTAACTTGCATTGTCACTAATTTTACTAATGGAAAAGAGACCTTAAATAAAATGCTAGGGAATCAAAAATGTATGTTTGATAAAGCTGGAATTGGTTATAATTTAAAAATCAAAAAAAAAAATCTTATCAAAACTTTTTTACCTCTAACTTTTCTAGTACTATTTATATATATAATGGAAAGAAGAGGGTAAAACAAGCTCGAGTGCCTAAGAGAACTTGTTTTCCCAAGGCTAAACTAGTTGGACACAAGAAGGTTTATGTACCAAAGGGAGCTACTTGGACTTGTTCATGTAGACTCAATCTTAAAGAAAATAATTGACTATGACTGATTATAGTTTGATGTAATGCTTGATGATAGGGTTTGAAAAGATGATAATTTGAATGATAGAATTGATGGTTTGAAAATATGAAAATTTTACTTGAATATATATATTTGGATGATTATAATTAATAAAATCTTATTTTATAATGCTTGATGTTATGAAAAGTTGATGTTTAAATATAATGGATGATATTTAAATATATGAATGTAAAATTGGTTTGAATGGTTAATGATTGATATTATGAGCTATGAATGTTTGATGTATGATAATTTGCATTAAGGGGAGAAAAATGTTGATATATGCCTATGTATATATGAGCCTCCTGGGATGAATGAATGACTTGAAGTGATGCCTTCTGTAAACTTTGTAAAAATAAATCAGTTATGAATTCCTTTAATTAAATTGATATCATAGGCTTATTGAAATAAATTTAACTGGTATCAAATGTGATACTTTTGTGATGATTGCCAAAAAGGGGAGTAGATATGTGATATATAATTGTATTGATATACATGATTAATATATAACAAGATGATAATTCAAATATAATGTATTAATTTTATTTTTATCATATTTAAAAATACTTGACTTGCTATGATTGTTAAATTTGTATGTTTTTTGATTTACGAAGGGAGAAAAATATGATAATTGAATGAATTATCTAAAACCCTTGACGTAGAACCTCAAATCTCATTTTTGTTAGACATGATGCCCATAAAGGTCATTTAGATTGTTAGATTCTTATTAATATGATTAAAAAAGACTTCTTCTTAATCTATTGTGTATTCATTATGAGTAATTGACCATGATCATGAGATGATCTATATGTTATGAGATATCGATAAAGGTCCATAGGATATATTGTAGGAAAGTTATGTGATTGGATTATCACAGGCAGATATAACTTTCTGGTTCCTTAAACCTTATATAGTCACAGCTGTGGGTGAAACTGGGCACGGGCGCTTCACTTATATGGCTGCCAGAATGCTAAGATGTTCTCAATAGTTGAGATGTAGTTCTATCTAGAACTATTGTAGTGCAAACTACACATCAGCATATGGGTGCTTAAATGTACACTGACTGATTGCATTCAATGAGAGACCTCTTGCATAAACATACTATCAGATAGTTGGTTTCTCATTCACATTGAATAGTTTCGATGATCCTTAGATCTGATGTGTTCATCTATGACTGAGCATTTGACTGTTTTGCTTCCACTAACGTATTTTCTATCTTAGGGAATACAATACAGTGACAGTTGGATAGTCAAAAAGTTGTTCAAGTCAAAATGAATTTCAAACAAGAAATCCATGCTCATTAATTTGAGAGATTATCCAAGTTCCGGGTAAGACAGTTGATTAAGTTCAAATCCTCTGGTATCAGACCCGAAGTGACATAACATGACTCCTACTAAGAGGACAACTTAGCCCAAGGGAACCTAATGCCTTGAGCTCTGATACCACCTCTGTAACGACCCCAAAATCCAACAAGGCTAAAATAGGACTTTGGGATCGCCACATTACTTAAACCTGCTTAAAATCCATGACATGCAAGGCACACTAACACGAGTCTCCAAAAATGGGGATAGTAAAATTCTGGTATATAAACTATAACCAACTAAATAGCACGAGTCTATAGTCAACAAATACAACCCACTAAAACCAAAGAGTCTGATACACAACTATAAAAGTCTACTAAGCAACATCTACTCAAGTCTAATACACTCTCTCAATCAAATGAAATAAAAACTAAGAGGTGTAGCCACCCAAGTCTTTGGCTCCCTCCTCAGAAGGCTCACCTTCACCTCCTTCCTCTGCGTATGTTTCCTCAACCCACGGCTCCGCCGTGTACTCCTGCTCTAAATCTGCCAAGACGAAGTCCGGCTGAGTACAAAGGTACTCAGTGTATATAAAATCCAATTAACAATAATAATATACCTGCACTTAGTCAGAAACATATCCAATAACATAATAACATAATCAGAGTGCGAAAGAACGTGTGCGCATATACATCATATCATTACCTTGACTCGTGTACTTGTGAGAATCTTAGACTTGGAAGACAATACACTTATGAGTTGCTTATGCTTATAAGACCACGTGCTTGTGAGATGTTTATGCTTATGCACTTATTCAGATCATACAATGATGTGACATGCCGTTCTTGGCGGATACGGACCATGTCTAAGAATCAAATGGTTGACATGCCGTTCTTGGCGGATACGGACCATGCCTATGAATCAAATGTAATTGACATGCCGTTCTTGGCGGATACGGACCATGCCATGCTTATGCTTATTCAGAATGTCATACGTATGTCATGCTCATGCTTGTGGTCCACATGTGTGACTTGTGAGACTCTTATCTTAACATACACATGCATATGTGCTTAAGTGTCGAAATTAACATTCGAGTTGGTAATTGCTTAGATTCCGATCTCCCACCATGGAAACTCCACTATACTGTCCCATACCAAATAGTTAGAGAATTCCCGGTTTGAGAGATATTCCTCTAAGTTCTTACCTTCCCGACTATCAATTTCCATGCAAATAATTAGACATACTTAACAAACAATTCACATATACATATCTTATCATAATTCATATCGCAATTCATAATCAATTTACCACCATTTCATAAGAGTATAATAGCATTTATCCTTTCAAGCATTTTCACAAACACCTTGTGTACGCATAATATGAATCCATTTCCCTTCTATATTTTCAAGCATTCATCAAACCATAATTCATCCATACAATCAATCCACTATTCACTTCCACATATTAATCTCATCCTCCATACATTTCTCATCCTCCATATATTCTATCCACATCCAATCCACATTTCCATCCACATTTCCATCAATAATTAGCTTACTTCATAGAAAATTTGGGGAAAATGCATTTAATCTCTATTCTATCATTTCTATCAAATTAATATTCACAAAACATTAAAATAAAGTTGATTAGGATAGTATATCGACCTTAGGAATCCTTCCCTTGGATTCAAAACGCTCCCGAGGAGATTTGGAGAAGCTTTGAGGTCGATCTCCAAGCTTTCCTCTCAATCTTCTAGCAACCTCCTTCTTCTCTAAGCAACCCTCTCCCTCAAACCCTAGGTATTCTCCCCCTTTTTGCCAAATTAGGTTAGAAATAGGTAGAGTATTTTAATATTTCGAGTAGGACCCCCTATTTATAGCCCCAAGGTCTGAGAATAAAAAGACCAAAACGCCCATACTAAAATTCTGTTAAAATAACGAAAGACCGAGCGATCGATCGGTTCTCAACCGAGCGATCAGTGCTCTTGACCGGGCGATCGGTCAAAAAAGCACTCACTGGAAATTTTCCCCATACAAAATTTTGGACCAGTCGATAGATACCGATCGATCGGTTTTGGACCGATCGATCGCTACTTCTGACCGAGCGATCGGTTGCCTACAGATTTTTTTTTTTGACCTACTCTACTGTTTTGGCCATAACTTTTGACTCGCTCGACAAATTTTGACGATTCAACTTGGGTTGGATTCGTCTCTCGAAAACGAACATTTTTGATGTTCTAGAATTTCTAAATTCTACTTAATTAATAGACTAAATTGTCCCCAACGTTGACTGATCTGCAATTCCATTAGATAAAACCCACCATTGACTTGGCTTAAACTCAAAATAAGGAAAAACATTAAACATGAACTTCAAAGAGGGTTTCAATACCTTTCTAATGGTTCAAGAATCACTCAATTCCAGTAAACGGTACCAAAACTAGAGCTTCCTAAAGTTTAGGGTGTGATATGACATCCCTCCGTTACAAGTTTGATTAAGCCTAGTTTACACCACACCAAATAAATATATAATACAATAAACATCAAAACATCACAAGGACTATAATACCCCTAATACAATGAAGTAAAAACATGAAAAAGATTCAGGGTCTCTACACTTGGAAACCCGGATGATGTGCAATGGGCTATGGGTTAGATAGTATGTCAATCTTGAAGGCCCATTAGGGATAATGTATTTGGAAGGATAAATCGAATATAAAAGTTCATGTGGCGGGATCCGTATTGGTTAATGTTCATACACTGGTATTCAACTGCAACATGGATATCTCACGTCACTTGCAATTTCGATGTAATTAATTCTTGTTTAGGATCAATGGGATAACATTGGGTAAGCCAAGGTAAGAATGTCCCAGAGCAATCTGTGGAGATGCTCACATAAGAAATACAAGCTCAATAATTGATTAAATGTTAATCAATTATTTAAGTGATTAAAAGTTAATCATTAATTAAATAGATTAAAAGTTAATCTATGGTTTAAATTAATTGTTAATTTAAATCTAGGGAATATTTTAATAATTATTTAATTAACCTAATTAAGGGGAAATCGGTTTGATCCATACCCATAAACCCATTAATATGGACCTTTAAGAGGGGCCAAAGCCCATGGCTTTAAGCCCTAGGGTGGGGCGCCCACTTTGGAAATCCTAATTAGATTATGATTTGCTTACTTGAATAATTATTGAGTAATAACTCTATTAATTATGGAATTAAAATCCAATGGTTGGATTGCAATTAGGATTAAGATGACATGGAGTTGGATTGCAAAAAGGAGTCTACGACTCAAGACTCACGCCCCCCCCCCCCCTCTTTATTTAAGGTATCCTAGTTTGACTAGGATTCCTCCCTTTGTTGGTTGTTGACTTATCCCTATTAATTAAGGAATCCTCTTTTAATAAGGACTCTTTAATTAGTAGGATTACTATAACTAAAGTAGTTATAGTTAAAATAGGATTTTATTTAAATTAATAATAAGAGTTATTATTAATAAATAACTTCTTGAAAGATAAGTTATACTTGGAGTAGGATATGGATTAGATCCACTCTATAAATACCCCAAGACCAAACACGTATGGGCAAGAAAATTCATAATTCTCCAGAATTTTTTACTCTCCCTCTCCTCTCTCTCCAAACCGTGGGACCTAGGGAGTCTCCCTAGGATTTTCGTGAGCTATAAGGGTGGTCCAAGTTGGGTTATGCTACTTTAGGGTTTTGAACCTTAAGGTTGTTGGTGATAGATGGTCTACACCATTACTCCATCTTCTTCCTCTTGCTTCAACAATTCTAAAAATAGATTCTAAAGCTTCATGGGGATAGCGAAGAACAAGGATCAAGCTTCTAGTATTTTTCTCTGACGGTTCGAATGGATAAAGCTTCACCGGTGAACATCATTCACGGTTCGAGTGGTATCAGAGCATGGTTAGGGAGTATTTCTTTGTTTATTTTAATAAGGTAATTAAATTGATAATTTAATTCATGAGATGAATTTGATTTAGATTTATTTAATATTGCTCGTAGTTTTTATTATTTTATTTATTCATGAGATGAATAAATAAATAATTATTTTATTATGTTATCGAATGAGATTTGATAATAATAATAATTAAATAAATTTAAAAACTGGTGTTATATGTGATATAATTAGATTCGAAATAAAGAGTTTATTTTGAAATTCTTTTTTAAATGATTTGATGATTTAATATATATTTATTAATAGTTTAAAATAATTAATAAATGATTTTTCCCATAAATAGATTTTATTCGAAAAATTAAAAAACCCTAATTTATGATATGATCATATTTAGGATTTTTGATTCTCTTAATTTTTTATTTTAATCTTGGATAATAGTAGAACCAGTCTTGAATAATAGTAGAATCAATCTATATTAAAGGATATTGCATTCGAGAAAGGATCTTGCATTCGAGAAAGAAATAAAATATTGTAGAGATTTTAAGAAAATTCTATCTTACATTTAAAAAAATAATTTTATGAAATTTTTTTTATAGAAAATACTATTTTTTTATTCTCCAGAGTTTGATCTATATAAGATATAGATTTTATCGAGCGATTTGATAGTTGTTATCAAATTTTAAATCCTTTTTAAATAAAAAAAAGTACTCCATCAGCATGTAGCATCTTTTTTATATGAGATTATAGTTATGGGTCATATTTTATGATAAATAGTTTTTCATTCATGCATTCATATTAGAGGTTAATATGTAGTAGGTTTTGACAATTTGTAAAGGACAGATTCATTCGGTTTCCCTGAAAAGGGTGAATGGAATACCGATTTTCCTAATGCCATATAAATTATGTTTAATGCATTGGTGGAGATTCTGCGAAGGAGGATGCTGTGATGTGATTTCGATAAGATGATAAAGGAAGGGATCGCGAAGGAGTTTGCAAGGTACCTTTATTATTATCACATTCTCTTGCATCCATGCATTTTAATTTATTGACCCATAACAATTAATCTCGTATATAATTGTTTTAATTATCAAGAGACGATAATTGTTGTTAATTTTATCATGAGATGATATCTGTTTATATGTTTAATTATTCTGTTGAAATAATTGCCTTTGATATATCATGTGTATATAAGACTGGGGACAAGTCCCTGAGTGTTATGATCTTCTACCATACACTATGTGATCCTATAGTGGGGAGTGTGAGTAAGCTGACAGGCCAAAGCCGGGCCCAATCCCTCTCACCTATGTGTGAACATGGTGAAAACTATATAAGCAAATAGTGGGAGCAATAACGTCAAAGCGTGAGCTTTCGCTAGGTATTTATTAGTTTCATGGTAGGTGGGCACATGAATAAAAGATATTATACAATAACGCCAAAGCGTGAGTATAACATCCCTTATAGATCAGACAGTAGATTGAATGCTCCAGAATTCACAAGATGAGATTTATGAAATTGGAGAAGATAGTTTCTATCTGCCTATTCAAGGCGATGTGATGTTGTGCCCAAAGGCAAGAACACATTAAGCCAGTGTCTAGGTTTTCGATGCCAATTGATTCTTTTGAAATTGACAATATCATTAGAAACAGACCCATAATCTAATAGGTATTAATGAATATAATAGATCCCTAATACTATCTTTTTTTATCATTTGATTAGATCATGACAGGCCTACACCCATTGACTGAAATTCTTTGTGATGAAAAGTTAGTAGGAATTAACTATGTAAACTGGAAAAGAAAAATTAGAATAGTATTTGTTGCTGATAACCTTGACCTATGTCTTAAGACACCTAAACCCGAAATTCCTCCAGATGTTTCACCGGCCCAAAAGGCTGAGTTAGAGCAATGGGAGAGGTCCAATCAAATGACCAAGTGTTACATTCTGGCTTCGATGTCTAACATCTTGCAAAGCCAACATGAACACATGGATAAGGCTTCTGACATTTTGGAAAACCTACATGAGATGTTTGGTGAGCAAAATAGATCAGCTCGACAAGTTAAATTGAAATCCCTTGTTAACACCAAGATGGTTGAGGGAACTCCAGTCAGGGAGCACATCATTAAGATGATGGGCCTATTGAATGAATTGGAAATTCTTGGTGGAGAGATGGATGTCATCACTCAGGTTGACACTGTTCTTCAGTCACTCCCTTCGTCCTTCAATTCGTTCATGTTAAATTATAACATGAACAAGAGTGAAATGTCACTAAGTGATCTTATGAACTCACTTGTGTCTGCAAAAGATTTGATCAAAAAAATCAAGAAAGGGTGAAATTTTAACTGTCGATAAACCTGATACCTCCAATCAATCTAAAAAGTTTAGAAAAAAGGATAAGGGTAAAGGTAAGTTTAAAGACAATAAGGGTAAGGCAAAGTTGTCAAAGGTTCATCAAGATATGCTGACAAGGATAAGAAGGGCAATGGAAAGTGTTTCCACTGTGGTAAAATAGGCCACTGGAAGAGGAACTGTAGGACTTACCTTGCAAATCGTAAGAAGGGTGGTAGCAGTACTCAAGGTATGAGATGCTTTGAAGTACTTATTACTGTCGAGTCTAACTTTCTGAATGGTCCTTCTAACTCATGGTGTGTGGATTCTGGATCCACTATACACGTTTGCAATTCTTTGCAAGGGTTCAAGGAAACCAGAAAACGAACCAAACAGGAGCAGAAGCTTAAAGTTAGCTCGGTGCAAATGTTGCAGTGAAGTTAATCGGCTTGTTTACTCTTTATTTACCTAATGGAAAGACATTAATTTCATAAGACTGCTTTTATGTGCCTTCTTCACATCCTAATTTGATTTCAGTATCTAGACTCTTACATTATGGATTCTCTATCAATTTTAATTCAATTGTTAAAATTAAGAAAGTTAGAATGGTCTTGATTACTAGCAATCTCATTAATTGTCTTTATTTAATATTTCCTTTGGTAAATAATTAATGTCTGCAAAGTGGCAATGTCTCATCATCTAGAATGTCTAGAATGAAGAGATATTGCACTGAGTCTACTTATCTTTGGCATAAGAGACTTGGTCATATTAATATTGATTCGATCAAGAGGTTGGTAAAAGATGATCTCCTTGAATTCCTCAAGGTAGAATCACTCCCTACTTGTGTTGCGACCCAAAATACCCCCCACGAGTTAGGGATACTTTGACTTGTGACTGCCATATCATACCTCCAGTATAATACATAAGGCACACGTGAAGACCTGTCAGAAACACATACATATCTAGCGGAAACGAAATACAATGCACAGCGGAAAAATACTAAATATAGCGGAAGCAAAACAATAACTCGTATAACTCAGTTCAAGTATGAACCTACAAAAGTATATACATGTGAGAAACCCAAAAGTGGAGTGGACAAACCCCACACTCACATAACAACAAAAAACATCTTAAAGTTCTAAGTCCGATCAACAACAGTCGAAGTCTCGACACCTATCTTAGGACCATCGTCCTGATAATGATCCATGGAAGGCTCTGGGTCGAAGTACTCTTCCTCCAACCGTGGTTCCATGCACATAAATCAAATGGAGCCCAAGCACCTGCCGATGATAACAAATATCGGCTGAGTGTGGAATACTCAGCGTATACAAACTAATAATGTCGCGACCCGAGACCCACCCTCGGAGTTAGAGTGAATCTTGGACGACTATTCATAACTTGCATGACTTGCATGACAAACCATCCTGCAGAAACCCACAGAGCATATACAATAGAGGACGTAAATAGCGGAAACATACTTAAACATAGTACAACAGAAGACTAACAAACCTCTATGTATATACATGAGTGATCCAAGTTACACAAAAGGAGAATACCCAAGAGAAAGTGCGGACAGGCCCGCCAAAATACATGGATATATCTCTCTCAACTCACCCACAGCTACATCACTCAGAATCTACTACCATCTACTAGTAACCCTCGACCGGAGGTTCCTCCAAAGGTTCCTCGACGTACTCCTCCTCCACCCAAGGGCTCGGAGCACAGACATCAAAAGGAGCAGCTGCTCGGCTATCACCTGCCGACATAAGAAGTACGGCTGAGCATGGAATACTCAGCGTGTACCAAATACTAACCAACAGTCATAGCATACAGATGGCAATACATAGAGCAGGAAACAATTCACACATATAAAGCAGGAATAATTCATATCATAACAATAAAGTAAAGCAGTATATAATCATGCTTGCATTCATAAAAGCTGATAAAACCCTTGAAACCACCGTGCACTTGACTTGACTTAAGGTACCATTTTCGTGCTTGAAAACTCGTCTTGTCTATCTTGCTTGATTCTTGTATATCGTGTCATGTCATGCATGTCATGCGTGCTTGCTTGTGATCATGTAACTCGTGAGATACACTTGTAAGATGTACTTGTGAGATGCGCTTGTGAGATGTACTTGTGAGATGCGCTTGTGAGATGCACTTGAGAGGGAAGGGAGACCCTTCTTTATGCAATGCACTTGAGAGGGAAGGGAGACCCTTCTTCATGATATGTATGTACTTGCGAGGGAAGGGAGGCCCTTCTTTATGCGATGCACTTGAGAGTGAGGGGAGACCCCTCGTGGAATGTTTGTTCTTGTTTTCTTGTGAAAAGCGAGGTAAAACATATCGTAGGATATGTCCCACCTCTAAACTTCGTTCTTGAAAGCCTCGGTAAATTCATGTCATGCATGCCGTGCTCGTGGATTCGTGTGCATACTTGCATTGGAATTTAAAGATGACATTTGGGGATTTCACAATATATAGCATGTTGCAAATTAAACAATAAGCATTTATGACATTTTAAAGAAAACAAGAACTCACACTATAATAAGCCCTAACAAGTTCATAAGTAATTAAGCATGCATTTTTCTTAATTGATCATTCGTTTTGTTCACCTTGGCATTTCATCAAGCATAGGGTGTGTCCATTATTTATTTCAGCCTAAATCATGCTTTTCTAAGTGGGTTATGCTCACATCATACATGTTTGTTCATTATGGGTACAATGCCCTCCCCATTTCATTCATCACATCATTTCACACAGCATCCAATTGCCAACCCCTTCTCCATCCACACCATTCACCATTTCAACTCATCATCCATTTATAGATGGAAGAAAACAAAGAATACAAGAATAAGGGAAGAAAGAAAAGCTATAACTAGGAGGGTAGCAAGAAGTACCGACCTTGCTCAATGAGGAAGAAAAATCCTCCAAAAACGTTCGTGAGGCGCTGCCCTAGCTTGGAGAAACTACTCCTCGCGTGCTTGAACCGGGATCTTGAAGCAATCCAAGCTTGAGCTGATTGTGGGTCTTGAAACCCTTTTGATTTCTCCCCAAAAGCAAACCCTAGGTTAGGGAACCCTTCTCCTCTTCCTCTAACTCTCAAAAGACTCTAAGTGTTGTGTATAAACCCTCAAATGTTCGGGCAAAGCCTTTAAGGCATTAGTGAAACGCCCAAAAGACGAAAACACCCTTAATGAAATTTCTGCAAAAACACGAAGACCGAGCGATCGGTGTTTATGACCGATCGATCGGTTGCTTACCGAGCGATCGGTGAATTGACCGAGCTCTCGACCAAAAATCAACTCTTTGAAAAATTTCCCCATACAAATTTTTCGACCAGTCGATAGCCTCAGATCGATCGGTTTTGGACCAATCGATCGCTCCATGGACCAAGCGATCGGTTGCTTGCAGGTCCAAACTATTCTGGCCATATCTTTTGATTCGCTCGTCGGATTTTGACGATTCAACTTACGTTGGGTTCGTACTTCGAAAAGGAACATTTTTGACGTTTCGGAATTTCCAATTTCTTCTTTATTTATTAATTGTACTACTTTAAAGGCAAATTGGCTATAGAAGTGCCATCTATTAAGCATGAAAAAGTTCGGGGCTCTACAAATAACAATAAAGCAATATAGCATGGAGCATACGAAGCATGGAGAATAAAATCCTTAAAGCATAGTAAAGCGTAGAAACCATATAAAGCATGTGAGATGAAATCCGAAATCCGAAACCAAAACCATATTCGTGTGAGTCATACGATAATCATAGCCTTGTGAGTTCTTGTGAGTTCATGGAGTTACTTAGAGTCATTATGATCCGGTAATTGTTCCTCCCAACTACCCTAAAAGTCTAACATACAAGCTCGGAGCATATCTTCCACAACCTGATTCACCCATTCAATCTGCCCATCTGTTTGAGGATGAAAGGCGGTGCTGAATTCCAAACGAGAACCCATAGCATCCTGAAAATTTTTCCAGAATCTTGAAGTAAACCTAAGATCTCGATCAGACACAATGAAAACTGGCACACCGTGCAAACGAACCACCTCCTTGACATACAGGGCTACTAACTGATTCACATTGAAAGTAGTCCGATAAGGAATAAAGTGTGCAGACCTAGTTAATCTGTCTACAATCACCCAAATAGCATCAGATCCCTTCGCCGTTCGTGGCAAACCCATGATGAAATCCATCGAGATATTCTCCCATTTCCATTCAGGAATAGGGAGGGACTGTAAAAGACCTGCCGGCCTCTGATGCTCGGCTTTCACCTGCTGGCACACCAAACATCTAGCAACATACTCAGCGACTTCCCTCTTCATGTTTCGCCACCAGTAGTGCTTCTTCAGATTCTGATACTGTAGAGCCCCGAACTTTTGACATTTATGCATGACACTTTCGTAGCCATTTTTCCTTTAAAGTAGTGCAATTAATAAATAAGGAAGAAATTGGAAATTCCGAAATGTCAGAAATGTTCCTTTTCGAAGTACGAACCCAACGCAAGTTGAATCGTCGAAATCCGACGAGCGAGTCAAAAGTTATGGCCGAAACAAGGAGGAAAAATATGGAATTTTGCTGCAAGTTACGACCGATCGTACACACCCTACGAATGATCGTAGGTGAGTTACGATCGATCGTAGAGGTTACGATCGATCGTAGAATCTCAGGAATTGACAAAAGTTTCGGGTCGATATACGATCGATCGTGGATAATTTACGATGGATCGTAGTACAACTTACGATCGATCGTAGACAGGTTACGATCGATCGTAGATCGCGAATCCAGAAATTTTAATCGGATTTTTAGGGTTTCTTCACTACCTATAAAGGTTGCCCGAGGGGGATTTTTGAAAAAATGGGAAAAATTGGGGCAAAACTTGGAATTTTGCAGTGAAACTTCAAAAAATGTTAAAATAGATGCTAATACACATTTGAGAATAAAAATATTAAAAAAAAATATACATAAGAGATGCGATGGGAAGCAGGCAAAGATGTGCACTGACGACAACGTATGATTGATTCATATTCATCAGGACTTAAGACAGAATTGATTCTGGCCAAACCAGAAACAGTTTCTGTGCAGAATTGATTCTGGACAGAACTAGATTCTGTAACCAAACAGAATAGGTGCATACCTAAACTGGAATAGGTTAAAACAGGATTAGACCAAATCAGAGTGGACCTAACCCTGTAACCAAACAGACCCTTAAACCCTAAGGGGTAGAATGGTAATTTTGAATTTTGTCCGCACACCTAGAGTATTTTTGAGAGTTAGAGAGAAAGGAGAAGGGGATCCTAACCTAGGGTTTGTTCTTGAAGGAGAAATCAAGGGTTTGATACCCTGGATCACCCCAAGCTTCGGTCAAGCTCGGGAGGACCACGTTCTCCAAGCTCGGTAGCATCTCACGCACGTTTTTGCAAAGGTTTTCTTCCCTATTCGGGTTGGTACTCTTTGCTACCCTCCTAGTTATAGCTTCTCTTTTCCTTTATTTCTTCTCGTTTTCCTTCACTTATATATGTGTTATGAGATTGGTGGTATGAAGGGTGAATGGAGGTGGATGTTGGCGAATGGATGCCGTGTGGATGATGTGATGAATGAATGGGAAAGGGCATTGTACTAATAAGGAACATACAAGTGTGATGTGAGCATAACCCACCTAGAAAAACATGATCTAGGTTTAAGTGAATAATCTACACACCCTATGTTTGATGAAATGCCAAGGTGAACAAAATAAATGATAAATTAAGGGAACCCATGCTTAAGTACTCTTGAAATTTGTTAGGGTTCATGATAGTGTGTTTCTTACATTTCTTAAAATGTGTAGATTATTACTCACTTAAATTGTTATATGTTATGCTTTGTGAATTACCCCAAATTGCCATATTTAATTCCAAATGCAAGTATGCACACGATTTCACGAGCACGAATGCATGGCATGTTTTATCGGCGTTTTCAAGAACACGGTTTAGAGGTGGGGCATATCGTACGATATGTTTTACCTCGCTTTTGGCAAGGACAAGACAAACATGCATTTTCATAAGAAGGGTCTCCCTTCCCTCGCAAGTGCATACATAACATAAGAAGGGTCTCCCTTCCCTCGCAAGTGCATCTCACAAGGACATCTCACAAGTGAATCTAACAAGTGGAAGGAAAAGCATGAGCATTCTAGGAAGAAGGGTCTCCCTTCCCTCACAAGTAGATTACTTTTCAGAACAAGCAAGCATGATACACGCATGATACAAGCATGACATGGCATGACACGCATGATATGACAAGATAAGACAAACATGACAAGTTTTCAAACACGGAAATGGTATTTCCAGTCAAGTCAAGTGCACAAGGTCTTCAAGGGTTTTATCGGCTTTTCTGAATGCAAGCATGATTACAAACTGCTTTACTTCCTTGTATGATATGAACTGTTCCTATCTTATATATATATATATGTGTGCATTGCTATCTCATGCTATGACTATTGGTTAGTATTTAGTACCCGCTGAGTATTCCATGCTCAGCCGTACTTCTTATGTCGGCAGGTTCTGAGGGAGCTGCTGCTCCATTTGATGTTTGTGCTCCTGGTCCATGGGTGGAGGAGGAGTACGTCGAGGAGCCTTTGGAGGAACCTCCCATAGAGGGTTATTAGTGGGTGGTGTTAGATTCTGAGTGGATTAGCTGTGGGTGAGCATGAGTGATTATATCCATGTATTTTGGCGGGCATGTCCGCATTTTCTTTGTTTTGTTTTCTTTTGTATTAAACTTGGACCATGTGTATATACTTAGAGGTTTGTTAGACTTCCGCTGTGGTTTATAGTTATGCTTCCGCTGTTACCCTCTATTGTATATGTTCTGTGGGTTTTGCAGGTTGGTTCGTCAAGCAAGTCCTGTAAGTCATGATTAAGTCGTCCAAGATTCACTCTAACTCCTAGGGTGGGTTTTGGATCGCGATAGATACATCTTGGTACCTCCCAGATGTACCGTGTACTTGGATCGGTGAGCCTCGTCCAAAATCTCACCCCTCAATACGGTGTCGACGGGAACACACAACCTGCCCTTGAATGTGATAGCACCATCACCATTCAAGGCGAACTCCTGACTGCCACTACTAACCTACTTGTCTTGGTAAGCAAGCAATTCAACATCTAAACTTTGCAATTCCTTGATTCGGCTCAAGATTTGCGGCCTAACCACAATGTTGGACATCACCGACCCGTAGGTGACATGCCTGAGAGTAGTATCTAAGTTACACATATCATTCAACAACTTCCACTCTTGTACTCTCAAGTGAGCCATAACCCTATAGGGTTTCCTACTAAGAGCATCGGCTACCACATTAGCTTTACCCGGATGGTACTGGATAGAATAATTGTAGTCCTTCATGAACTCCATCCATTGTCTACCTCATATTCAACTCCTTCTGTAGAAAGAGATACTTCAAACTCTTATGATCTGTGAACACCACGAACTCTTCCCCGTAGAGGTAGTGACGCCAAATTTTTAGTGCAAACACGACAGCTGTAAGCTCTAAGTCGTGAGTGGGGTAGTTTTGCTCATGTTCCTTTAACTGACGGGAAGCATAGGCAACCACCTGTTTATGCTGCATCAAAACACATCCCAGTCCAACTAGTGAGGCATCACTATAGACTTCGAAGCCACCGCTTCCGGATGGAACTGTGAGGACAGGAGCTGTGGTAAGCCTCTTCTTCAGCTCCAAGAAACTTGCCTCGCACTTGTCACTCCAAGTGAACTTAGTGTTCTTCCTCGTGAGATAGGTAAGCGGAGTGGCTAAGCTTGAAAATCCCTCCACAAACCTCCGGTAGTATCCTGCCAGGCCGAGGAAACTAAGAATCTCAGTAACACTCTTCAGCCTTTCCCAATTCATCACTGCCTCAATCTTTGCAGGACACTACATGTCCAAGAAAGAACACCTTGTTCAACCAAAACTCGCACTTACTCAACTTAGCATAAAGTCTATGCTCTCGAAGAGTTTGCAATACAAAGCGGAGATCTCTGGTGCGATCATCCTGTGACTGTGAATACACAAGGATATCATCTACAAACACAATCACACACTGATCGAGAGATGATCTGAACACCCAGTTCATCAAATCCATAAATAGTGCCGGCGCGTTAGTCAGCCCAAAAGACATGACTAGAAACTCGTAATGGCCGTATCGAGTCCTGAACGCTGTCTTCGGAATGTATTCCTTCTTGATCTTCAACTAATGATAACCAGATCGAAGGTCAATCTTGGAAAAGAACTTCACACCTTTCAGCTGATCAAACAAGTCGTCTATCCGAGGCAATGGATAACGATTCTTGATCGTGACCTTGTTCAATTGCCGGTAGTCAATGCAAATATGCATACACCCATCTTTATTCTTCACAAAGAGCACCGAAGCTCTCCAAGGTGAGACACTTGGCTGAATGAAACCAAGGCCTTGCAATTCTTCTAACTGGCACTTTAACTTCTTTAGCTCAATAGGGGCCATCCTATACGAAGCCCTAGAAATCGGCGCTGTGCCCGGAGCCAACTCAATTGCAAACTCAATTGCTCGATCAGGAGGCAATCCCGGTAAAATCTCCGGAAAGACATCCATATATTCACACACAACGGGCATGGATGTGGAGTCTCGTACTTCCACCTTCTCAAGACTGAGAGCTACAAAGCGAGCAATGTCTCTCCTCTGAAGTCCTCTAAAATGAAATGGCTTCAACCCAGCGGGTTTAAAATTCACCACTTTCTCGAAACACGCCACGTGCCCATGGTGAGCTGAGAGCCAATCCATACCTAGGATGACGTCGAAATCCCAATCCTAAAATCCTAGAATGATCAGGTCTATTGGTAACTCGTGCTGCATAACTTGCACAACACTACCTCGATACACTTTATCTGTCTCTATAGACTTGCCCAATGGGGTCGAAATGGACAACTCCTGAGGTAGCTTACTCGGCTCAGATGTAAAGCCTTTTACAAAGCTAGGTGAGACGAATGAATGAGTGGATCCTGTGTCGATCAACACCCTTGCTAAGCACTCATTCACTAGTAACGAACCTGAGAATTTTAACCACCCAAGTTATGGCACATAAGATAACAAAGATACAAGCATCACAAAACACTACATAGGATACATATACAGTACAGCATATATCATGGTAACTCTATAACTTAGACAAGATCAAACTTGCGCGTACCTTGGACCACATTATCGGATGCCTGTGCGTCTCTATCAATCATAGCAAAGACCCTACCCTGATTAGCCTGATGAGGCTGCTGGATGGGCACCAAAGATCTAGAGGCCTGAGATAAAGACCCCGGTATTGAAGTCTGCCTGCCTGGAGGCTGAACTCCCTGTGGTCCTGACTATGACTGCTTACGCGAGCAATCTCGAATCAAGTGGCCCATTTCGCCACAGTGGAAGCATCCACCTGACATTCTCCGGCAATCCCCTGTCTTGTGCCAACGACCACAAATGGTGCATTCCTCAAAAGTCTGTGATGAGGAGGAAGCCGGAGGCATAACCCTCATAGCTTGTGATGTCATAGGGCGTGGTGCCTGAGACACAAAAGAAGGTCTCTGAGCCTGCCTTGACTGGGAGAACTTGTACGGTGCAATCCTAGTCCTCTTCTCGGATGATGAACCACTAGACTGACCCCGAGACATGCTCTTCCCGAAGCCACTATCTCTTCTCCTCAAAAAGTCTTCCGCATTCTTCTCGGTGATCTTCGCCTTCCCTACTATCTCTCTCCAAGACTCCACCTGGAGAATGGACACCCGATCTCGAATGAAGGCCTTCAAGCCCATCTCAAACTTCCTGACCTGTAGGTCCTCAGTAGCAACCAAGTGCGGAGCAAACCTCGATAATTCGGTGAACTTAGCCTCATACTCGGCTACGCTCATCAACCCTTACTCTAAAAGCATAAACTCTCTCGCTTTTTGTTCCCGAATAAACCTTGGAAAGTATGTGCTCTCTGAAGGTCTCTAAGAACTCTGCCCAAGTCCAGGGCACTCCTGCTTTCGCAACATCTCTCTGCCTTTGGGCAGCTCTACACCAGTGTTCGGCTTCACCTTCCATCACGAAGGAAGCCCATTCTACTCTTTGCTCCTCAGTACATCGGAGAGCCCGGAATGTCTTCTCCAGCTGCGTAATCCAAGACTCTACCACCATTGGGTCCAGAGTACCGTAAAATGTCAGAGGTCGCAATCTCCGAAACGCTTCAAGCCCCGCGGTGTGATGCACCGATGTAGGCACTGGAGTAGCCGGTGGGGTAGGAGTAGGTTTCGCTGCCAACAATGCCAAAGTCCCGGCTAAGGAGTCCATAGCATTCATGAAATACAATGGTTCCTCTTCTCTCAGAACTTCACTCTCGGCCCTCCGAGTATGGTAACCTCGACCCCGAGTGTCGCGTCTCATGGTATCAAATCCTGAGATCAATTGGTAAAACATGAGTCTAACTTGGATACCAACCTCACACACCATATAGCAGTTCAATATTCATGAATTGCTATTACGCATATTGTATACATCGAGGTATACACATAATCAGATAAGTATAACTTAGAGTGTCCTAGTGTGACTAAGTTGGGCATCTACCCTTTCTGGAATAAAACTCAGGACATAGTCTAAACTAGCGCCTAGACTAAGATCCTAGACTGACCGAAGGACTCGCTTGATATCGGTTATGTCATGGTAACAAGCCTAAGACAACAAGTCCATCTGAGTTCTAAGTTCAACTCATAGAACTTACTTCCGCTTAGCCTAAGGGAAACCAATCCCTATAGCTTGTGTGACCTAATGCATAGGCTCTGATACCAAGTCTGTCGTGACCCAAAATACCCCCTAGGAGTTAGGGATACTTTGACTTGTGACCGTCGTATCATACCTCCAGTATAATACATAAGGCACACGTGGAGACCTGTCAGAAACACATACATATCTAGTGGAAATGAAATACAATGCACAACGGAAAAATACTAAACATAGCGGAAGCAAAACAATAACTCCTATAACTCAGTTCAAGTATGAACCTACAAAAGTATATACATGTGAGAAACCCAAAAGTGGAGTGGACAAACTATAGAACCCCGGAACTTTTGTCATGTATTAAAAACCATGCCAAGGTATTTTGCCTTTGTAATCCTCTTATTTCTATGAAATGAGAAAATTTAAAGAAACTCTAAGTGTTAGGAAGTAGTATTCCTAAGTCAGACATATCGAAAACTCGAGTTACTGAAACCCATTTGGGGATCAGTCGACTTTAGGGGTAATTTGGTCAATAAATAAAGAAGAAATTGGAAATTGTAAAACATTAGAAATTTTTCCCTTCGAAAGACGAATCCAACGCAAGTTGAATCGTCCAAATCGGACAACCGAGTCACAAGTTATGGCCGAATTACCAAAGTAAGGGAAAATGGAAGAAAACAACAAAATCTGGGATGTGCGATCGATCTCATGCAGGCGAAATAGGTCCCAAGGTCTCGGGACCATATACGATAGATGGGGATCCCTGTCCGACAGATCGCAGTGATCTGCGATCGATCGCAAGAGTGTGTGATCGATCGCATACAGAGGGAAATCAGACCAATGTATTCGGGTTCATATGTGATAGATCGCATTAATGTGCGATTGATCGCAAGGACCTGCGATTGATCGCAGATAAGTGCGCGATCGATCGTATGCGGTAGCAGATTCTGAATTTGGGGGTTTAAACCCTTGTCTTGTTTAGGGATCCCATTTGGGGATTTTCTAAACCTAAGGTGAGAAAGAAGGGGAAAAGGAGGAGAGATTGAAGGCAAAAAAATCCAAAGAGGGCTTTGAGATATAGATCAAGGGAGCAAGCTTGAAGGATTCCAAGCTAGAACCATCCTCAATCAAAGGATTCCTCAAAGATCAAGCTTGATCTTCAAGGTTAGTACACTCTACTAACTTCTCTAGCAATACTCTAGGCTTTCTTCTTTTAAAATTATGATGTTGATCTTGTATTCCCTTTTCCTTGGAAACATACTATATATCCAAAACCTAAACAAGATAATGTGAATGAATGTGGGATGTATGAATGGATGAAATGGGTTGAGGCGATTGGATGCCGTGTTGGTTGATGAATGGGTATTGGAAAATGGTGGATGGGCACTTCAAACATAATAAATACATTTTGTATGGTGTGATGAAATATATGCATTAAGGAATCGAAACAAAATGACTAAGAATGGGATTGCACACCAAGTGTTTGGTAAAATGCTTAAATGACGTATTGAATAAATGAACTCAAATTTTGAAAGCATGTATTGAGCTATTATGTTTAAATGCCTACCTTGATCAAATGCCCTACATGTTATCTATATTCCTTTATGCGTGTATTCAAAAATGGAAATGCTATGCTTTTGTGATCCTCTCATCCAAGCATATCATCAGGATTGTCACTATTGGCACGCACACGAGCACACATGGTTGCATGAACCGAGCTTTTCAAGAGCATATGCATATAATAAATCAACAAGAAAATATTGCATGTCAAGGAGGTTGGTAGCCCAGGGAGATTTGGGTACTAGCCTCTGGCTCACAAGAAAACCCAAAACACAAATTGTCAAGGAGGTTGGTAGCCCAGGGACATTCGGGTACTAGCCTCTGGCTCACAAGAAACCATATATCAAGGAGTTTGGCAGCCCAGGGAAATTCGGGTGCTAGCCTCCGGCTCACAAGTTACAAGATGCAAGTTTACAAGATGACGACAAAGCATTCATGCATGCATGCATACATGATTTCTACAAGCCATACCGGGACATGAAACGGATTTCCAAGCGTGAGTTTTATCGGAATTTTCGCATTCAAGCACGCACGTCAAGATGATTGTATTGTACCATGTCTTATGCTATTTCCTTTGTGATGCTCTGATTTTACTTTGTACTGTATTACCGTTGTTGTGTTCATTATTGTTATGGTTAGCTCGTAACTTGTACTCGCTAAGTATTCCATGCTCAGCCGTACTTTCATGTCGGCAGGTACTGAGGGAGCCCTCGACCCAGAGCCTTGGGTCGAGGAAGAGTATATAGAGGAGAGAGAGCCGTCTATCCCACTACAGTCTCAGACAGGCCGAGACCTTGACGTGTGGCCGTACCTCGACTACTGTTGAGGGGAGAGTACGAGAGGGTGCTTATGTATTTTGACATTTTGATAGGTGGGTCTGTCCACCTTAGACTTAGACATGTTTTGTATATATGTTAACTTGGAATACCATTTATGTTTAGCTTCCGCGCTCTGATTATCTTTGTTTTAGTACTGTAATTATCTTGTTCATGACAGGATAGTTTGGCAGGTACGTATAGTCACGCCTAAAGTATCCCTAAACTCCTAGGGGGTATTTTGGGGCGCGACACAAACCCCACACTCACATAACAACAAAAACCATCTTAAAGTTCTAAGTCCGATTAACAAAAGTCGAAGTCTCGACACCTATCTATAGGACCATCGTCCTAATAATGATCTATGGAAGGCTCTGGGTCGAAGTACTCTTCCTCCAACCATGGTTCCGTGCCACATAGATCAAACAGAGCCCGAGCACCTGCCGATGATAACAAATATCGGCTGAGCGTGGAATACTCAGCGTATACAACCTAATAACAATAAAGCAATATAGCATGGACCATACGAAGCATGGAGATTGAAATACTTAAAGCATAGTAAAGCGTAGAAACCATATAAAGCATGTGGGATGAAATCCTTAAAGCATAGTAAAGCGTAGAAACCATATAAAGCATGTGAGATGAAATCCGAAATGGGAAACCAAAACCATATTCGTGTGAGTCATGCGATAAACATAGCCTTTTGAGTTCTTGTGAGTTCATGGAATTACTTAGAGTCATTATGATCCGTAGAGACATAGAGATACCATAGAGCACAACATAGAGCCAATACCATAGAGATCTTAGATCATTTTCTTTTATGATCTGTAGAGCTTGTGAGACGATCTTAGAGCTTATCATAGAGTTCCTTGTGAGCATGGTATGATCCGTAGAGCTTGTGAAACGATCTTAGAGAAATCATGGAGTTACTTAGAATCATTCCTTATTAGTCTTTTTGTAAAAAACACTTTTTCGTACTTTTAGAAATTCATGGAAAGCATCGATTCATGCGAGACATGCGAGCATATGACCATATGAGATAAATCACCATATTTTGCTTAAGAATCCCTTAGAGGTATTTCATCAAACACTTAGAGTGCATCATAATAGTATCTTTCATCCAAGTATATAATCACATACTTTCACACCAAAGTCAACCAAGATATATATATGTCGCGACCCAAAACCCACCCTAGGAGTTAGAGTGAACTTTGGACGACTAATCATGGCTTACATGACTTACTTGACAAACCAACCTGTAAAAACCCACAAAGCATATACAATAGAGGATATAAACAGCGGAAACCTACTCTAACATAGCACAGCGGAAGTCTAAACAAACCTCTATGTATATACGAATCCAAGTTTTCACAAAAGGAATCCAAAAGAAAGTGCGGACAGACTCGCCAAAATACATGAATGTATATCTCTCATCTCACCCACAGCTATTCACTCAGAATCCACAACCACCTAATGGTAACCCTCTACTGGAGGTTCCTCCAAAGGCTCCTCGACGTACTCCTCCTCCACCCATGGACCAGGAGCACAAACATCAAATGGAGCAGCAGCTCCCTCAGAACCTGCCGACATAAGAAGTACGGCTGAGCATGGAATACTCAGCGGGTACTAAGCACTAACCAACCGTCATAGCATACGGATAGCATACATAAAGCAGGAAACAATTCACGCATATAAAGCAGGAGCCATCAATATCATAACAAGGAAATAAGGCAATTTATAATCATGCTTGCATTTCATGAAAAGCCGATAACACCCTTGAAAACACCGTGCACTTGACTTGGCTTGAAATATCTTTTCGTACTTGAAAGCTTGTCGTGTTTGTCTTATCTTATCCTATCATGCGTGTCATGTGTGTCATGCCATGTCATGCTTGCTTGGAAAAGTAAACTACTTGTGAGGGAAGGGAGACCCTTCTTCCTAAATGCCCATGCTTGTCATGCCATGTATCATGCTTGCTTGTTCGGAAAAGTAATCTACTTGTGAGGGAAGGGAGACCCTTCTTCCTAAAATGCTCATGCTTGTCATGCCGTGTCATGTCCTTTCACTTGTGAGATGTCCTTGTGAGATGTACTTGCGAGGGAAGGGAAACCCTTCTTATGATATGTATGTACTTGCGAGGGAAGGGAGGCCCTTCTTCATGATATGCACTTGTGAGTGAGGGGAGACCCCTCGTGGAATGTTGGTTCTTGTTTTCTTCTGAAAAGCGAGGTAAAACATATCGTAGGATATGTCCCACCTCTAACCATGTTCTTGAAAACCTCGATAAATCATGTCATGCATGCCGTGCTCGTGGGAACCGTGTACATACTTGCATTTAAATTTAAATATGACATTTGGGTAATTTCACAACACATATAACATCAATGATTGAGCAATGTAATATTCATATCATTTAGGGAAAGCAAGAAAACACACTATCATAGGCCCTAGCAATATTCATAATTTATTAGGCATGCATTTCCTAATTTACAACTCATTTTATTCACCTTGGCATTTCATCAAACATGGTGTGTTCATTATTCATTATTCATTTAAACCTAAATCATGCTTTTCTAGGTGAGTTTACTCACATCATAAAGGTGTGTTTATTATGGATACAATGCCCTCCCCATTTTAATCATCACAACACAACCCTTGGCATCCAATCGCCCATTCCATCTCCATTCACTATTCACCATTCACCATTCACAACCCATCTCATCATACATTAATGTATAAAGGAACACAAAGAAGAATAAAGGAAAAGAAGAACTATAACTAGGAGGGTAGCAAGAAGTATCGACCTTGATCAAGTGAGGAAGAAATCCCCTTCCAAAAACGACCGTGAGTTGCTGCCCTAGCTTGAGGAGATGCTCCTCACGAGCTTGTGCCTTGATCTTGAAGAAAAATGGGCTTGAGTTGAGTGTGGGTTCACAAACCCCTTGATTTCTCTCCAAAATGGAAACCCTAGGTTTAGGAATCGCCCTCTCCTCTCTTCTTATCTCCCAATCTCTCTAAGTGTCGAAATGAAGCCCTAAAGGCTCGGGTTAAACTCTTAAGGTAAGAGTGAACCGACCAAATGACCATAATACCCTTACTAAAATTTCTGCAAAAACGCGAGTGCCGAACACGTTGTGCTGTGAACAGTGCTGAACACGTTGTGCTGTGAATAGTGCCGAACACGTTGTGCTGTGAACAGTGCTGAACACGTTGTGCTGTGAATAGTGCCAAACACGTTGTGCTGTGAATAGTGCCGAGCACGTTGTGCTGTGAATAGTGCCGAACACGTTGTGCTGTGAACAGTGCTGAACACGTTGTGCTGTGAATAGTGCCAAACACGTTGTGCTGTGAACAGTGCTGAACACGTTGGGCTGTGAATAGTGCCAAACACGTTGTGCTGTGAATAGTGCCGAGCACGTTGTGCGTTGTGTTGTGCATAGTGCTGAGCTCGTTGTCCGTTGTGAAGGGTGCCGAACCCGTTGTCACGTTGTCTTATGTACAACGTGCCCGTCGTGAGCTGTACAACGTACACGTTGTCTGCTGCACAACGTACCCGTTGTCTGTTGCACAACGGATGCACAACGAATACGTTATCAGAGCTAGAGCTACGTTATCAGAGTGTGTTGTCTGTGCCTTATCAGAGCACGTTGTCAGAGCACGTTATCAGAGCTACGTCCTTAGTGCCTTCCAAGCTACGTCCTTAGTGCCTTCCGAGCTACGATTGCCTGCAGGTCCAGACTGTTTTGGCCATATCTTTTGACTCGTTCGTCCGATTTTGACGATTCAACTTGCGTTGGGTTCGTACTTCGAAAAGGAACATTTCTAATGTTTCAAAATTTCCAATTTATTCCTTATTTATTAATTATACCTCTTTAAAGGCAAAATGGCAATGAAAGTGTCATGCATTAAATGTGAAAAGGTCCGGGGCTCTACAATATACATACTTAGTATAGATGTAGAAAAATAACATTTAGTAACTTAGTAAGATTGCAAGATTGCTAGTAGAGTGTATCTACCTTGGTGAAATCAAAGAGTTTGATTCCCAAAAGCTTGAACAAGCAAGAACCTTGAGTTCTTGGCTATAAAACACCAAAGGAATGGAAGAACTCGATCTTCCTTCAAGCTTGAGCAATCACCAAGTTCCTCTCCTTCTTCTCTCTCTCAAAATCTCTCAAAATAGGGCACAGAGGGTTTCTGAAACCCTAAGGCACGAAGCCAGCCTATTTATAGGCATAGGGTGGTGGCTAAAGTCTTAAACACCCTTAATGAAAAAAATCTGTGTATAACCGATCGATCGGTGGTACAGACCGAGCGATCGGTGGCTTACCGGTCGATCAGTGGTTTCGACCGAGAGATCGGTTGAAAACACCCTCTCTAGAAAATTTCCCCATACAAAAAAGTTAACCGCTCGATAGATACCGATCGATCGGTAGTTGACCGGTCGATCGGAGGTTGACACCGAACATACTTCTTAGTGATATATAGACCCGTTAGAACATGTGCTCTATAATTCCAACCTCGTATATTCAATTAAAGCTTGTTAGTGTACAAGTTCACACTAGAACACTATTCACGACTTAGTGCAATAAAGATTCGAGGCTCTACAACTTGTGAGTCTTGTCTCGAAGGGAAGATGACCTAGAAGCCTTATCCTAAAAAGGTTGGAAGAGCCGAAGAAAAGTTAAGACTAATACATAGTGATGTATGTGGTCCATTTAACATTGTTGCACGAGGGTAATACCGGTATTTTGTCACATTTACCGATGACTATTCCGGATATGGATATGTCTATTTGATGCAACACAAATCTGACACCTTTGAAAAGTTCAAAGAATTCAGATTAGAATTTAAGAGTCAAATTGACAAATCCATAAAAACAATTCGATCAGATAGAGGTGGTGAATACCTCACCAACGAGTTTATGGATTACTTAAGGGATAATGGAATTATCTCCCATTGGACAAGTCCTGCCTCTCCTTAACAAAATGGAGTTTCTGAAAGAAGAAACCGGACCTTATTAGATATGGTTCGCTTTATGATGAGCCATGCCGATATACCTTCATATCTTTGGGGATATGCTTTATAAACTGCAATTTACATTCTGAACCGGGTTCTATCTAAGTCTATTCCGATTACACCCTATGAGTTGTGGACTGGGTGAAAACCTAGTTTACAACATCTATGGGTATGGGGTTGTCCTGCGCATGTTCGCAAACTCGAACCCACTAAGTTCGAATCTAGGACAAAGAAATGGAATTTTGTAGGGTATCCAAAAGAAACTAAGGGTTTCTATTTCTACTCCAAGGCAGACCAAAAAATAGTTGTTAGGCTTCAATGCCACTTTCTTGGAAGAAATGGATCTCCTTAAGAAGTTTGAATTTCATGAGATGAAAGACAACACAGCCAGTGTCCAAACTGAACCTAATCCTTCCACTATTAATTCTGCTAATTTTGTTCCACTGAGAAGGTCTGAAAGAGTTTCAAGACCACCAGATAGACTTCGGTATTACAATAATGAGGTTTATCTAGTTACCCCTGATGATGAGGATACGGATCCTAATACTTATCAGGAATCTACATTAGATGTAGATGCATCTCAATGGAATAAAGTCATGAATGCTGAAATAGATTTCATGTATGACAACGGCGTCTGGACTTTAGTAGATCCACTAGATGGTATAAGGCCAATTGGATGCAAATGGATTTACAAAAGGAAGAAGGGTGCCGATGGTAATGTGGAGACCTATAAAGCAAGACTTGTTGCAAAAGGTTATACTCGATTCAAGGAGTTGATTATGAGGATACCTTTTCACCTGTAGCTATGCTCAAATCTATCAAGATATTGCTAGCTATAGTTACACACTATAACTATGAGATATGGCAAATGGGTGTCAAAACTGCTTTCCTTAATGGAATGTTAGATGAAGACAACTATATGAAGCAACCAGAGGGCTTCATTGCTCCTAACCAGGAGAACATGGTATGAAAGCTCAATAAGTCGATATATGGTTTGAAACAAGCTTCTAGAAGCTGGAACCAAAGATTTGATCTTTTGATCAAAGAATTTGAAAGAATCTTGTATTTATAAAAAGGGCAGAGGAAGAGCAGTAGTATACCTAATTCTATATATTGATGACATTCTACTCATTGGGAATGATGTAGGGATGTTATCATCAGTCAAGATATGGCTTTCTTAGCATTTCTCAATGAAAGACTTGGGAGAGGCATCCTATGTTCTCGGAATAAAGATTTTGAGAGATAGAAAATACAGAATGTTGGGATTGAGCCAAACTTCCTACATAGACAAGATTTTATCTAGGTATAGTATAAGTGATTATAAGACAACACTCATTCCTTTTAGACATGGTATCACTTTGTCTAAAAAGATGGCCCCTACATCAGCTGATGAGATCAAGTAGATGAAGAGGTGCCCTTATGCTTCGGCAGTTGGGAGCCTCATGTATGTCATGTTATGGACTAGACCGGATATTTGTCATGCAGTGGCAGTTGTTAGTCGGTTCCAAAGCAATCCAGGTATCAATCACTGGACAATTGTGAAGCACATCATGAAGTACTTGAAAAGGACTAGGGATTATGTTCTTACTTTTCAATCAAAAGATTTAGTTGGACTGGGATATACTGATTCTGATTTCTAATCTGATCCAAACAACAGAGCTTCCACATCAGGGTATGTGTTCACACTCGGTGGTGGTGCTGTCAGTTGGCGCAACATAAATCAAAAGAGTATTGCTGAATCCATCACAGAAGCAAAATATGTTGCAGCTTCAGAAGTAGCAAAAGAAGCATTCTGGTTCAAAAGGTTTTTGCAAGAGTTAGGAAATGTTCCTTCAGTACTTAAACTTATCACTCTCTTCTGTGATAGTAATGGTGCAGTAGCCCACAGCAAAGAACCTAGGAGCCACAAAAAGATGAAACATGTGGAGCAGAAGTATCATCTCATTCATGAGATCATTGATAGGCAAGATGTAGTGGTTATAAAGATTAGGTCTCAACTTAATATTGCTGACCCGATGACCAAAGCTTTATCAAATAAAGTTTTTGTAACACACTTAGATAGTATGGGATTGAAATCTATAGAACAGTGACTTTTAGGGCAAGTGAGAGATTGTTAGACATGATGCCCAGAAAAGTCATTTAGATTGTTAGATTCTTATTAATTTGATTAATAAAGAATTCTTCTTAATCTATTGTGTATTCATTATGGGTAATTAACCATGATCATGAGATGATCTATACGATATGAGATATCGATAAAAGTCCATAAGATATATTGTAGGAAAGTTATGTAATTGGATTATCACAGGCAGATATAACTTTCCGGTTCCTTATACCTCATATAGTCACAGCTGTGGGTGAAGCTGGGCACTTCACTTATATGCTACAGAATGCTAAGATGTTCTCAATAGTTGAGATGCAGTTCTATCTCGAACTATTGTAGTGCAGACTACACATCAGCATATGGGTGCTTAAATGTATACTGACTGATTGCATTCAATGAGAGACCTCTTGCATAAACATACTATCAAATAGTTGGTCTCTCATTCACATTGAACAGTTTTGATGATCCTTAGATCTGATGTGTTCATCTATGACTGAGCAGTTGACTGTTTTGATTCCACCAACGTATTTTCTATCTTAGGGAATACAATATAGTGACAGTTGGATAGTCAAAAAGTTATTCGAGTCATGATGAATTTCAAACAAGAAATCCATGCTCATTAATTTGAGAGATTATCAAAGTTCTGGGGAAGACAGTTGATTAAGTTCTAATCCTGCGCAGGTGATTTTGAAATCAAAATAAGTTTTGAAATATACTTTTATTATAAGATATTATACTTATTAAAGGATTTTCTCAAAAAAAAAATTTGGATGAGAAATTGTTTCTCATGGCTTAATCAAAAGTCTTGGAAACCCGGATGATGTACAATGGGTTATGGGTTAGATAGTATGTCAATCTCGAAGGCCCATTAGGGATAATGTATTTGGAAGGATAAATCGAATTTAAAAGTTCATATGACGGGATCCGTATTGGTTAATGTTCATACACTGAGATTCAATTGCAACATGGATATCTCACGTCACTTGCAATTCCGATGTAATTCCTATTTAGGGTCAATGGGATAACATTGGGTAAGACAGGGTAAGAATGTCCCAGAGCAATCTGTGGAGATGCTCACATAAGAAATACAAGCTCAATAATTGATTAAATTTTAATCAATTATTTAAGTGATTAAAAGTTAATCTATGGTTTAAATTAATTTTTAATTTAAATCTAGGGATTATTTTAATAATTATTTAACTAACTTAATTAAAGGGAAAATGGGTTTGACCCATATCCATAAACCGATTAATATGGACCTTTAACATGGGCCCAAGCCCATGGCTTTAAACCCTAGGTTGGGGCGCCCACTTTGGAAATCCTAATTGGATTAGGATTTGGTTACTTGAATAATTATTGAGTAATAACTCTATTAATCATGGAATTAAAATCCAATGGTTGGATTGCAATTAGGATTAAGATGACATGGAGTTGGATTGCAAAAAGGAGTCAATGACTCCTCAAAACTCACACCCTCTTGAAGCTCACACCCCCCCCCCCCCCTCTTTATTTAAGGTATCCTAGTTTGACTAGGATTCCTCCCTTTGTTGGTTGTTGACTTATTCCTATTAATTAAGGAATCCTCTTTTAATAAGGACTCTTTAACTAGTAGGATTACTATAACTAAAGTAGTTATATTTAAACTGGGATTTTATTTAAATTAATAATAAGAGTTATTATTAATAAATAACTTCTTAAAGGATAAAATATACTTGGAATAGGATATGGATTAGATCCATTCTATAAATATCTCAAGACCAAAAACTTATGGACAAGAAAATTCGAAATTCTCCAGAATTTTTTCATTCTCCCTCTCCTCCCTCTCCAATCCGTGGGCACCTAGGGAGTCTCCCTAGGATTTTCGTGAGCTATAAGGGTGGTCGAAGTTGGGTTATGCTACTTTAGGGTTTTGAACTTTAAGGTTGTTGGTGATAGAATGTAACGCCCCGAAATACCCCCTAGGAGTTTAGGGATATTTTAGGTGTCACACTACGTACCTATCAAACCATCCTGTAATGCACAAGATAAAATACAGTACTAACAACGATAATCAGAGCGCGGAAGCTAACATACATGCGGAAGCGTAAACAAATTTTCATTTCTTCTGATGATCCAAAATAGTATTCCAAGTTAACATAAATACAAGACATGTCTAAGTCTAAGGTGGACAGGCCCACCTATCAAAATATCAAAATTCACAAGACCCTCTCATACTCTCCCCTCAACAGTAGTCGAGGTATGGCCACACATCGAGGTCTCGGTCCGCCTGAAACTGTAAGGGAATAGCCAGCTCTCTCTCCTCTATATACTCTTCCTCGACCCAAGGCTCCGGGTCGAGGGCTCCCTCAGTACCTGCCGACATGAAAGTACGGCTGAGCATGGAATACTCAGCGAGTACAAGCTACTAGCTAACCGTAACAATAATAACACACGTAATAGTCATACCATACAAAGCAGTAATAGAAGCATCACGAACTAAACAGTATTTGACATGGTACAATACAATCATTTCAAAGTGTGTGCATGAATGCAAAAACACCGATAAAACCCAAGCTTGAAACCCATGTTCTGTCTCGATATGCCTCGTAGAAATCATGTATGCGTGCATGCATGAATGCATGATCATCATCTTGTAAACTTTCATCTTGTAACTTGTGAGCCAGAGGCTAGCACCCGAATCTCCCTGGGCTGCCAACCTCCTTGATATGCAATGCACTTGTGAGCCAGAGGTTAGTACCCGAATCTCCCTGGGCTACCAACCTCCTTGATATGCAATGTTTGGTTTTCTTGTGAGCCAGAGGCTAGTACCCGAATGTCCCTGGGCTACCAACCTCCTTGACAATAGGTGATTTTTATTACTTGTTTAGTTTTCTTGTGAGCCAGAGGTTAGCACCCGAATTTCCCTAGGCTACCAACCTCCTTGACAATAGGTGATTTAGGGGTTATCTTGTGAGCCAGAGGCTAGTACCCGAATCCTCCCTGGGCTACCAACCTCCTTGACATGCAATATTTTCTTGTTGTTTATTATATGCACATGCTCTTGAAATCTCGGTTCATGCTATCATGCGTGCTCATGTGCGTGCCAATAATAACAATCGTGGGAATGCGCTTAACAAAAGAGATATGGCATTACAATTCAATTCATAATATTAGCATAGGTAACTTAAGTAATTCACATGACATTGGATCAATTCATCGTCTATAAGAACACATGCATAAAACCTATTTCCATTTTCTTCATCTAAGTCGTTTATTCATAGTTTAGGCATTTTGTCAAACACAACACATGCAATGTTTCTTAATAATTCATCTTGTTCTTTTTAGCGCATATTTTCCATCCAAACATCAAGGTAAGTTCATTATTGGTAAAATACCCATCCTCCATTTCCATCACACACATCACACAACATACATCTCGGCATCCAATCGCCACATCCAACATTCCATCCACACATCCACACCTTTTCCATTATCTTATTTATATTTAATGGGGGATAACACAGTTCATAAGGAGGAAAACATAATATAAAGAATCACATTTTTATATGGAAAACCTAGATTTTTGCTAGGGTAAGTTAGTAGGGTGTACTAACCTTAGATCAAGGCTTGATCCTTGGTAGAAACCTTGATTGAAGCTCCAACTTGAAAGAAGAACACCTTTGCTTGAAGGAGACTTGAGTTGGGGAAGAAACCCCTTTCAAAAATGTGCTTGGGTTGCTGCCCTAGCTTGGGGAACGCTCTCCACGAGTGCTTGAGCCGTGATCTTGGAGAAAAACCGGACTTGAAGTGATCTAGGGTCTCAAAACCCCTTTGATTCTTCTCCAAAAGCAAAACCCTAGCTTAGGAAACCCTTTCTCCTCTCTTCTAATCCCCCAAATCCTCTAAGTGTTGAGAATGAGCCCTAAAGGCTCGGGTTAAACTCTTAAGGTAAGAGTGAACCGACCAAAAGACCATAATACCCTTACTGAAATTTTTGCAAAAACACGAGTGCCGAACACGTTGTGCTGTGAATAGTGCCGAACACGTTGTGCTGTGAATAGTGCTGAACACGTTGTGCTGTGAATAGTGCTGAACACGTTGTGCTGTGAATAGTGCCGAGCACGTTGTGCTGTGAATAGTGCTGATCACGTTGTGCTGTGAATAGTGCTGAACACGTTGTGCTGTGAATAGTGCCTAGTACGTTGTGCTGTGAATAGTGCTGAACACGTTGTGCTGTGAATAGTGCTGAACACGTTGTCACGTTGTCTTATGTACAACGTGCCCGTTGTGAGCTGTACAACGTACACGTTGTTTGCTGTACAACGTACACGTTGTCTGCTGCACGACGTACCCGTTGTCTGTTGCACAACGGATGCACAACGTATATGTTGTTTGCTGTACAACGTACACGTTGTCTGTTGTATGACGTACCCGTTGTCTGTTGCACAACGGATGCACAACGTATACGTTATCAGAGTACGTTGTCTATGCGTTGTTTGTGCCTTATCAGAGCACGTAGTCAGAGCACGTTATCAGAGCTACGTCCTTAGTGCCTTCCGAGCTACGTCCTTATTGCCTTCCGAGCTATGTTTGTCTGCAGGTCCAGACTGTTTTGGCCATATCTTTTGACTTGTTCGTTCGATTTTGACGATTCAACTTGCGTTGGGTTCGTCTTTTGATTTCTCTCTTATTTATTAATTAGACTATGAGGAAGGCCAATTAGCTACGAAGACGGTATTCATTAAGTATAGGAAAATCCGGGGTGCTACATTCTCCCCCCTTACAAAAATTTCATCCCCGAAATTTGGACGATACATACATGCACAAGGCCATAAAATTTACAAGGGAGTGCCAAGGCCTTAAACAAATAACTGGGGATACTTTTCCCGCACTTCGGCTGTCGCGACCCAAAACCCACCCTATGAGTTAGAGTGAACTTTGGACGACTAATCATGGCTTACATGACTTGCTTGACAAACAACCTACAAAAACCCACAGAGCATATACAATAGAGGATTTAAACAGCGGAAACATACTCCAACATAGCACAGCGGAAGTCTAAACAACCTCTATGTATATACGAATCCAAGTTTACACAAAAGGAATCCAAAAGAAAGTGCGGACAGACCTGCCAAAATACATTAAGGTATATCTCTCATCTCACCCACAGCTATTCACTCAGAATCTACAACCACCTAATGGTAACCCTCTACTGGAGGTTTCTCCAAAGGCTCCTCGACGTACTCCTCCTCCACCCATGGACCAGGAGCACAAACATCAAATGGAGCGGCAGCTTCCTCATAACCTGCCGACATAAGAAGTACGGCTGAGCATGGAATACTCAGCGGGTACTAAATACTAACCAACAATTATAGCATAATAATGGCAATACATAATCAGGAGCAATTCATATATGTCAGACAGAAGCAATTCATATCATACAAGGAAGTAAAGCAATTTATAATCATGCTTGTATTTCGTAGAAAACCGATAAAACCTCTTGAAAACATCGTGCACTTGACTTGGCTTGAAATATCTTTTCGTACTTGAAAGCTTGTCTTGTCTATCTTGCTTGTGTCGTACGTGTCATGTCATGCATGTCATGCGTGCTTGCTTGTGATCATGTGACTTGTGAGATACACTTGTGAGCTATCCTTGTGAGATGCGCTTGAGAGATGCCTTGAGAGGGAAGGGAGACCCTTCTTTATGCAATGCACTTGAGAGGGAAGGGAGACCCTTCTTCATGATATGTATGTACTTGCGAGGGAAGGGAGGCCCTTCTTCATGATATGCACTTGTGAGTGAGGGGAGACCCCTCGTGTAATGTTGGTTCTTGTCTTCTTGTGAAAAGTGAGGTAAAACATATCATAGGATATGTCCCACCTCTAACCATGTTCTTGAAAACCTCGATAAATCATGTCATGCATGCCATGCTCGTGGGAACCGTGTACATACTTGCATTTAAATTTAAATATGACATTTGGGTAATTTCACGATACATATAACATCAATGATTGAGCAATGTAATATTCATATCATTTAGGGAAAGCAAGAAAACACACTATCATAGGCCCTAGCAATATTCAGAATTTATTAGGCATGCATTTCCTAAATTACAACTCACTTTATTCACCTTGGCATTTCATCAAACATGTTATGTTCATTATCGATTTACCCTACAACATGCTTTTCTAGATGGGTTTTTCTCAAATCATACATGTATATTCATTATTGGAACAATGCCCTCCCCATTATAATCATCACAACACAACCATTTGCATCCAGTCGCCCATTCCATCTCCATTCACCATTCACAACCATCCATCTCATAACAGGTGTAATAAAGGAAAATAAAGAGAAATAAAGGGGAAAGAGGAACTATAACTAGGAGGGTAGTAAGAAGTACCGACCTTGATCAAGTGAGGAAGAAATCCCCTTTCCAAAACGACTGTGTAGCTTCTGCCCTAGCTTGGAGAACGCTCTCCACGAGTGGTTGAGCCGAGATCTTGGAGAAAACCCAGACTGGAAGTGATCTAGGGTCTCAAAACCCTTTGATTTCTCTCCAAAATGGAAACCCTAGGTTTAGGAATCGCCCTTTCTTCTCTTCTTATCTCCCAATCTCTCTAAGTGTCGAAATGAAGCCTTAAAGGCTCGGGTTAAACTCTTAAGGTAAGAGTGAACCGACCAAAGACCATAATACCCTTACTGAAGTTTCTGCGAACACACGAATGCCGAATTCGTTGAGCTATGAACAGTGCTGAACACGTTGTGCTGTGAACAGTGCCGAACACGTTGTGCTGTGAACAGTGCCGAACACGTTGTGCTGTGAACAGTGCCGAACACGTTGTGCTGTGAACAGTGCCGAACACGTTGTGCTGTGAACAGTGCCGAACACGTTGTGCTGTGAACAGTACCCAACACGTTGTGCTATGAACAGTGCCCAACACGTTGTGCTGTGAACAGTGCTGAACACGTTGTCCGTTGTGTTATGTACAACGTGCCCGACGTGCTGCACAACGTACCCGTTGTAGCTGTACAACGTACCCGTTGTAGCTATACAACGTACCCGTTGTAGCTGTACAACGTACCCGTTGTTGTTGTACAACGTACCCGTCGTTGCTGTACAACGGATGCACAACGTATACGTTACCAGAGCTCAAGCTACGTTCTCAGAGTACGTTGTCTATGCGTTGTCTGTGCCTTATCAGAGCACGACCTTAGCACCTTCCGAGCTACGTCCTTAGCGCATAACCGAGCTACCGATTGCCTGCAGGCCCAGACTGTTTTGGCCATATCTTTTGACTCGTTCGTCCGATTTTGACGAATCAACTTGCGTTGGGTTCGTACTTCGAAAAGGAAAATTTCTGATGTTTCAGAATTTCCAATTTGTTCCTTATTTATTAATTATACCTCTTTAAAGGCAAAATGGCAACGAAAGTGCCATGTATTAAGCATGAAAAAGTCTGGGGCTCTACATCGGCTTCTCGTTCCCATGTAGCTTCCTCCCTTGAATGGTGTTGCCATCTCACTAAGACCAAGGGAATGGTCTTGTTACGCAAGACTTGATCTCTCCTGTCCAAGATCTGCACCGGTTGTTCAACTAGGGTGAGGTCCTCTCGAATCTCTATCGGATCCAACTCGATGACATGAGAAGGATCCGTGACATACTTTCGAAGCATGGAGATGTGAAACACATTGTGGACCGCCACCATATGAGCGGGTAAAGCAACCCGGTAAGCTACCTCACCAACTCGAGCAATGATCTTGAACGGACCCACATATCTCGGGCTAAGCTTGCCTCTCTTCCCGAATCGCATAACACCTTTGGTCGGTGAAATCCTTACAAACACAAAATCACCGACTCGGAATTCAAGATCCCTCCTTCGGTTGTCGGCATAGCTTTTCTGTCTATCTTGTGCGGTCTTTAACCTCTCCCGGATAAGCTTGACCCTATCCGCGGTTTGTTCAATTAACTCGGGGCCCAAAATCTTTCTTTCTCCTACATCCCAATACAACGGGGATCTACAACTCCTTTCGTACAAAGCCTCGAAAGGCGCCATTTGTATGCTTTCTTGATAACTATTGTTGTAAGCGAATTCCACCAAAGGTAGGTGATCTTCCCAACTTCCCTTGAAGTCTAGCATACATGCTCGGAGAATATCTTCAATAACCTGATTCACCCTCTCGGTTTGCCCGTCGGTCTGTGGGTGGAAAGCTGTGCTAAAGTCTAACCGGGAGCCCATTGCACCTTGAAAACTTTTCCAAAACCTGGATGTGAATCTTGGGTCTCTATCCGACACAATACTAACTGGCACCCCGTGTAATCGGACTATTTGCTTGATGTATAGCTCCGCTAACTGATTGGAGTTGAATGTAGTCCGGTACGGTAAGAAATGAGCGGACTTCGTGAGTCTATCAACAACTACCCATATAGCATCGGTCTTCCTAACCGTCTTCGGCAACCCCACGATGAAGTCCATAGAGATATGTTCCCATTTCCACTCGGGAATAGAGAGAGACTGCAAAAGACCCGCCGGTCTCAAATGCTCTGCTTTCACCTGTTGGCACACCAAACACCGTGCCACATACTCCGCAACCTCCCTCTTCATGTTTCGCCACCAAAAGTGACTCTTGAGGTTCCAATACATCTTTGTCCCCCCGGGATGCACTGTATACTTAGACCGGTGAGCTTCGTCCATAATCTCTCTCCGAAGGTTTGCATTGGCTGGGACACAAAGCCTTCCCTTGAATGTAATAGCACCTCGGCTAGTGAGAGAGAAGTCCGTACTACCCTTGGCCACTTCCTTATCCCGGAAAGCCAACAAGTCAGTGTCTGTGGCTTGATACTCCTGGATCAAGTCTATAAGGTACGGCCGAACTGTAACATTTGCCAAAACCGGACTGCAGACAGAATCATTCACACTGATGTCTAGATTTTCCAAATCGTTTAACAGTCTCCATTGCCGCACCAACATGTGAGCCAACAACCCCGATGGTTTCCTACTCAGAGCGTCTGCCACCACATTTGCTTTTCCCGGGTGATATTAGATAGTGCACTCGTAGTCCTTTAAGAACTCAATCCAACGCCGTTGTCGTAAGTTTAGCTCTTTTTGGGAAAAGAGATACTTGAGGCTCTTGTGGTCCGTGTACACATAGAACTCCACCCCGTACAGATAATGTCGCCAAATTTTAAGTGCAAACACGACCGCCACAAGCTCCAAGTCGTGAGTGGGGTAGTTCTTTTCATGCTCTTTCAACTGCCTCGATGCATAGGCAATGACCTTCTTGTGTTGCATTAGGACACACCCGAGTCCAACATGCGAGGCATCACTGTACACCTCATACCCAAAAGGTCCAATTGGCACAATAAGGACAGGGGCTGTGGTGAGGCGTTTCTTCAACTCTTGGAAACTTACTTCACATCGGTCACTCCAACTGAACCTTGCATTTTTCCTTGTCAAGTAGGTGAGAGGTGCAGCCAAACTGGAGAATCCCTCCACAAATCTCCGGTAGTAGCCTACCAATCCGAGGAAACTACGTATCTCCGTGACGCTCTTGGGCCTCTCCCAACTCATGACTGACTCAACCTTGGCTGGATCTACAGAAATGCCCTCGGCCGACACCACGTGCCCAAGAAATGCGACCTTCTCTAACCAGAACTCGCACTTACTCAATTTGGCATATAGCCTATGCTCTCTCAACATCTCCAGGGCAAGGCAGAGGTCTCGTGCGTGATCTTCCCGTGTCTGGGAATACACCAAAATGTCATCAATGAATACAATCACGCATCGATCCAAGTAAGATCGGAACACCCGGTTCATCAAATCCATGAATGCCGCCGGTGCATTCGTCAGCCCAAAAGGCATGACAAGGAACTCGTAATGCCCATACCGAGTCCTGGAAGCCGTCTTCGTAACATCTTCCGCCTTGATCCTTAATTGATGATACCCCGATCTAAGATCAATTTTGGAGAAGAATCTCGCTCCCTTCAGTTGGTCGAACAAGTCATCGATCCTTGGCAAGGGATAACGATTCTTGATAGTTACCTTGTTCAACTGACGGTAGTCTATACACATTCTCATCGACCCGTCTTTCTTCTTTACAAAAAGGACCGGAGCTCCCCACGGTGACACACTTGGTTGGATGAAACCAAGTTGTTGTAACTCCTCAATTTGCTTCTTCAATTCTTCAAGCTCTATCGGGGCCATTCTATATGGGGCTCTTGAAATCGGAGCGGTGCCCGGAGTAAGCTCTATAGCGAACTCAATCTCCCGATTCGGAGGTAACCCGGGAAGTTCCTCCGGAAATACATCTAAGAACTCACTCACAACTGGAATAGTCGAGGAGTTTTGTACTCCGGGGTTCGCTAAGCTCAAAGCTGCAAGGCGAGCAATATCCCTTTCTCTCAATCCTCGGAAATGAAAAGGCTTAACTTCTTCCGGCTTGAAATTCACCATCTTTTCAAAACACGCAACATTCCCGTGATGGTTTGACAACCAATCCATCCCTAAGATGACATCAAAATCCAAGTCTTGAAAAGCTAGGATGATGAGATCGGCTAATAGTTCATTCTCCCCCACTTGAACCACACTATCCCTGAATATCTTGTCCGTATCAACTGACTTGCCGAGTGGAGTTGCAATGGTCAACTCCTGCTTTAACGGAGTTGCCTCAGTCAAAAATCCCTTCACGAAACTAGGTGACACAAGGGAGTGAGTGGATCCTGTGTCGATCAACACTCGAGCGAGACACTCGTTCACTAATAAAGCGCCTGTGCGATTAAGTAGCTACTATTAGTAGATTTCAAACAATCACAAGCATCATACATAGGTAACCCTTAGTATAAATAATCACATAATAAACCATAGAAATTTTACACAATTTAGACTCTAGAATTTTTACGTACCTTGCACGACATCGTCGGATGCACGTGCATCTCTCTCTGACAGGGCGAAGACTCGGCCCTGTGTGGCTGGGCGAGGAGGCCGTGTAGACTGTGAGGCCCTCGAAGCCTGGGAAGAGCTAGGCTGGGATGTCTGCCTAATCAGGGGCCTGCTCCCTGAAGACTGAGCTGGCAAATGACGTCGGGGACAATCTCTAACCATGTGGCCCTGGTCACCACAATGGAAGCAACTTCCTGTAATCCTTCGACATTCTCCTACTGGATGCTTCCTTCCACAAAGAGTGCAGACATCATGCGAATAGGGGGAAGGAGCATATCCCGTAGCCTGAGTAACTGCGGGGCGAGGAGCATATGAGATAGCCGGGCGAAAGGCCGGTGGAGCAAAAGGGCGGGGAGCCTGTGGTGCCGAACATATCCTCTGTGACTGAGCCGGCCCTATGGACTGATACAAGCTAGTCCTTGCTCTTTTCTCCCCTGAACTACTCGACTGTCCTTTCTCCATTCCTCTTCTTTTAAAGAACTCTTCGGAGTTCGACTCGGCCAAAAGTGCCTTATCCACCACTTCTGAGTATGTCTCATGTCTAAACATCGAGACTCGGTCCTTAAGGTAGGCCTTCAATCCTCTCTCAAATTTCCAGGCTTTCATAGCCTCGGTTGCTACCATATGTGGAGCAAACCGAGATAGCTCCGAAAACTTAGCCTCATAAGCGGCTACTGACATATTACCTTGCTCCAAGGTAATAAACTCAACTTCCATCTTCTCTTTCATCCCGATCGGGAAGTACTTGTTGAAAACATCCAAGAATTCTTCCCAAGTCCAGTCTTGACCTTGTCGGGTCAACTCTCGGGTCCGAAGTGCGGACTTCCACCAATGGTCGGCCTCACCTTCAAGCATGAAGGCAGCCCAAGTAACCCTTTCCGCCTCCGTAGGCGCCAATACAGAAAATATCTTCTCTAATTGCTGAATCCATCCTTCGGCAACAAGCGGGTCAATACTCCCACAAAAGGTTGGAGGCCTCATCCTCCAGAAAGCTTCTATCCCGGCTTGGGCTCGGTTAGGAGGAGCCGGTAAAAGTGCAGCATTAGGTGGAGTGGCCGGTTGCCTTGCCGCCAACATAGCCAAAGTCTCAGCTATGGATGCGAATGCTTGGGCAAAGTCGGGTTGATCATCACCCGATGGAGCATCACCTCCATTGCCCCTCATGTTGTACCCGCGACCCCGGGTATTGTGTCTCATGATTTCTCCTGAGAACGAAAATACAACATGAGTCTAACTTGGATACGCATTTAGTACAAATTTCGCAATTCACTCAATACATATTCATCAAGCATATTTAATAAGTACAACACAATTAATGTACACATGGTATATAACACAATAGCATAACAAACAATCCATGTTCCTAGCGTAGGACTCTATGTTCGGTTGAAGTTCAACCCATTTTGACTAAGACTAACTTGTTAGTCTATACTTGGAATACAACTCTCTAAGGTGATTCTAATACCTTGTTCAATCATCCAACTGACCCTAGGGACTCTAATGCCTAGAGCTCTGATACCACTCTGTAACGCCCCGAAATACCCCCTAGGAGTTTAGGGATATTTTAGGTGTCACACTACGTACCTATCAAACCATCCTGTAACGCACAAGATAAAATACAGTACTAACAACGATAATCAGAGCGCGGAAGCTAACATACTTGCGAAAGCGTAAACAAATTTTCATTTCTTCTGATGATCCAAAATAGTATTCCAAGTTAACATAAATACAAGACATGTCTAAGTCTAAGGTGTACAGGCCCACCTATCAAAATATCAAAATACACAAGACCCTCTCATACTCTCCCCTGAACAGTAGTCGAGGTATGGCCACACATCGAGGTCTCGGTCCGCCTGAAACTGTAATGGAATAGCCAGCTCTCTCTCCTCTATATACTCTTCCTCGACCTAAGGCTCCAGGTCGAGGGCTCCCTCAGTACCTGCCGATATGAAAGTACGGCTGAGCATGGAATACTCAGCGAGTACAAGCTACTAGCTAGCCGTAACAATAATAACACACGTAATAGTCATACCATACAAAGCAGTAATAGAAGCATCACGAACTAAACACATATTTGACATGGTACAATACAATCATTTCAAAGTGTGTGCATGAATGCAAAAACACCGATAAAACCCAAGCTTGAAACCCATGTCCTGTCTTGATATGCCTCGTAGAAATCATGTATGCGTGCATGCATGAATGCATGATCATCATCTTATAAACTTTCATCTTGTAACTTGTGAGCCAGAGGCTAGCACCCGAATCTCCCTGGGCTGCCAACCTCCTTGATATGCAATGCACTTGTGAGCCAGAGGTTAGTACCCGAATCTCCCTGGGCTACCAACCTCCTTGATATGCAATGTTTGGTTTTCTTGTGAGCCAGAGGCTAGTACCCGAATGTCCCTGGGCTACCAACCTCCTTGACAATAGGTGATTTTTATTACTTGTTTAGTTTTCTTGTGAGCCAGAGGATAGCACCCGAATCTCCCTGGGCTACCAACCTCCTTGACAATAGGTGATTTAGGGGTTATCTTGTGAGCCAGAGGCTAGTACCCGAATCCTCCCTGGGCTACCAACCTCCTTGACATGTAATATTTTCTTGTTGTCTATTATATGCACATGCTCTTGAAATCTCGGTTCATGCTATCATGCGTGCTCATGTGCGTGCCAATAATAACAATCGTGGGAATGCGCTTAACAAAAGAGATATGGCATTACAATTCAATTCATAATATTAGCATAGGTAACTTAAGTAATTCACATGACATTGGATCAATTCATCGTCTATAAGAACACATGCATAAAACCTATTTCCATTTTCTTCATCTAAGTCGTTTATTCATAGTTTAGGCATTTTGTCAAACACAACACATGCAATGTTTCTTAATAATTCATCTTGTTCTTTTTAGCGCATATTTTCCATCCAAACATCAAGGTAAGTTCATTATTGGTAAAATACCCATCCACCATTTCCATCACACAACATACATCTCGGCATCCAATCGCCACATCCAACATTCCATCCACACATCCACACCTTTTCCATTATCTTATTTATATTTAATGGGGGATAACACATTTCATAAGGAGGAAAACATAATATAAAGAATCACATTTTTATATGGAAAACCTAGATTTTTGCTAGGGTAAGTTAGTAGGGTGTACTAACCTTAGATCAAGGCTTGATCTTTAGTAGAAACCTTGATTGAAGCTCCAACTTGAAAGAAGAACACCTTTGCTTGAAGGAGACTTGAGTTGGGGAAGAAACCTCTTTCAAAAACGTGCTTGGGTTGCTGCCCTAGCTTGGGGAACGCTCTCCACGAGTGCTTGAGCCGTGATCTTGGAGAAAAACCAGACTTGAAGTGATCTAGGGTCTCAAAACCCCTTTGATTCTTCTCCAAAAGCAAAACCCTAGCTTAGGAAACCCTTTCTCCTCTCTTCTAATCCCCCAAATCCTCTAAGTGTTGAGAATGAGCCCTAAAGGCTCGGGTTAAACTCTTAAGGTAAGAGTGAACCGACCAAAAGACCATAATACCCTTACTGAAATTTCTGCAAAAACACGAGTGCCGAACACGTTGTGCTGTGAATAGTGCCAAACACGTTGTGCTGTGAATAGTGCCGAACACGTTGTGCTGTGAATAGTGCCAAACACGTTGTGCTGTGAATAGTGCCAAACACGTTGTGCTGTGAATAGTGCCAAACACGTTGTGCTGTGAATAGTGCTAAACACGTTGTGCTGTGAATAGTGCCGAGCACGTTGTGCTGTGCATAGTGCTGATCACATTGTGCTGTGAATAGTGCTGAACACGTTGTGCTGTCAATAGTGCTGAACACGTTGTGCTGTGAATAGTGCCGAGTACGTTGTGCTGTGAATAGTGCTGAACACGTTGTGCTGTGAATAGTGCTGAACACGTTGTCACGTTGTCTTATGTACAACGTGACTGTTGTGAGCTGTACAACGTACACGTTGTTTGTTGTACAACGTACACGTTGTCTGCTGCACGACGTACCCGGTGTCTGTTACACAACAGATGCACAACGTATATGTTGTTTGCTATACAACGCACACGTTGTCTGCTGCACGACGTACCCGTTGTCTGTTGCACAACGGATGCACAACGTATACGTTATCAGAGCTAGAGCTACGTTATCAGAGTACGTTGTCTATGCGTTGTTTGTGCCTTATCAGAGCACGTAGTCAGAGCACGTTATCAGAGCTACGTCCTTAGTGCCTTCCGAGCTACGTCCTTATTGCCTTCCAAGCTACGTTTGTCTGCAGGTCCAGACTGTTTTGGCCATATCTTTTGACTCGTTCGTCCGATTTTGACGATTCAACTTGCGTTGGGTTCGTCTTTCGAAAATGCACATTTTTGATGTTTCGGAATTTCCGATTTCTCTCTTATTTATTAATTAGACTATGAGGAAGGCCAATTAGCTACGAAGATGGTATTCATTAAGTATAGGAAAATCCGGGGTGCTACATAGAATGTCTACACAATTACTCCATCTTCTTCCTCTTGCTTTAACAATTCCAAAAATAGATTCTAAAGCTTCGTGGGGATAGCGAAGAACAAGGATCGAGCGTCTAGTATTTTTCCGAGAAATCTCTACAAAGAGTTCTAACAGTTCGAGTGGATTAAGCTTCACCAGTGAACATCATTCACCGAGGTGATATGACTGAAACTCTTAGATAATTTTTATCCTTTCATGGTGTTAAGATCTAGGGGATCCTGTTTTCTGCTTAAATTTTTATCTGGATCCCCCTTCAATTTTCATAGCCGGTGAATGGTGTGTGAATAGTGAAGGGGGATCCGGATAAAAATTTATGCGGAAACTTGATCCCCTAGATCTTAACACCATAAAAAGCATCAAAATTATCTAAGAGTTTTAGTCATATCACCTCGGTGAATTTTTTCACCGGTGAAGCTTAATCCACTCGAATCGTCAGAACTCTTTGTAGAGATTTCTCCGAAAACAATACTAGAAGCTCGATCCTTATTCTTCGCTATCCCCACGAAGCTTTAGAATCTCCTTCAAAATTATAGAAGCAAGAAGAAGAAGATGGATCAATGGTGTAGACCTTCTATCACCAATAATACTAAGGTTCAAAACCCTAGATTTGCAAAACCCAACTAGGACCACTAATATAGCTCACGAAAATCCCTAGGGGTCTCCCCTAGGGCTCATGGTTTGGAGAGAGAGAGGAGAGGAGAGAAAAAATTCTGGAGAATTCTACTTAATGGTCTAGGGTGTTGGGGTATTTATAGACTAGGATCTTATCCTAATCATACTCCAACTTGATCTTATCTAGTAGGATTTATTAATTAACAATAACTCTTATTATTAATTAAATAAACTCCTACTTAATCTATAACTACTTTAGTTATAGTAATCCTATTAATTAAAGAGTCTCTATTATAAGAGGATTCCTTAATTAGAAGGGACAAGCCAACATCCTACACCAAAGTAGGAAACCTAGTCAAACTAGGAATCCACAAGGGGGGCGTGAGCTTCTATGAGGCGTGGGATTTGAGGAGTAAAAACTCCTTATTGTAATCTAATTACAATAACATCTTAATCCTAATTGCAATCCAACACTTGGATTTTAATTCCATAATAAAAGGAATTATATTTCAATAATTATTCAATTAAACAAATCCTAATCCAATTAGGATTCCTCAAGTGGGCGCCCCACCCTAGGGTTTAAACCCATAGGCTTTAGCCCATATTAAAGGTCTATTTTAATGGGTTTATGGATATGGGTCAAACCCATTTCCCCTTTAATTATGTTAATCAAATAATTACTAAAATAATCCCTTAGTTTAAATTAACAATTAATTTAAACAATAGATTAACTATTAATCTATTTAATTAAATGATTACCTTTTAATCACTTAAAATAATTGATTAAATTTTAATCAATTATTGAGCTTGTATTTCTTATGTGAGCACCTCCACAGATTGCTCTGGGACATTCTTACCCGTGCTTATCCAATGTTATCCCATTGACCCTAAATGGGAATTACATCAGAATTGCAAGTGACGTGAGATATCCATGTTGCAATTGAATCCCAGTGTATGAACATTAACCATTACGGATCCCGCCACATGAACTTTTAAATTCGATTTATCCTTCCAAATACATTATCCCTAATGGACCTTCGAGATTGGCATACTATCTAACCCATAACCCATTGCAAATCATCCGGATTTCCAAGACTTATGATTAAGCCATGAGAAACAATTTCTCATGAAAATTTTTTTGAAAAAATCCTTTTATAAGTATAATACCTTTTAATAAAAGTATATTTCAAAACTTATTTTGTTTTCAAAATCACCTGTGCAGGATTTGAACTTAATCAACTGTCTTACCCGGAACATGGATAATCTCTCAAATTAATGAGCGTGGATTTCTTGTTTGAAATTCATCATGACTCGAATAACTTTCTGACTATCCAACTGTCACTGTATTGTATTCCCTAAGTTAGAAAATACGTTGGTGGATTCAAAAGAGTCAGATCACTGCCCAGTCATAGATGAACTCATCAGATCTAAGAATCATCGAAACTGTTCAATGTGAATGAGAGACCAACTATCTGATAGTATGTTTATGCAAGAGGTCTCTCATTGAATGCAATCAGTTAGTGTACATTTAAGCACCCATATGCTGATGTGTAGTCTCCACTACAATAGTTCGAGATAGAACTACATCTCAACTATTGAGAACATCTTAGCATTCTGGCAACCATATAAGTGAAGTGCCCAGTTTCACCCACAGCTGTGACTATATAAGGTATAAGGAACCGGAAAGTTATATCTACCTGTGATAATCTAATCACATAACTTTCCTACAATATATCCTATGGACCTTTATCGATATCTTATATCGTATAGATCATCTCATGGTCATGGTCAATTACCCATAATGAACACACAATAAATTAAGAAGAAGCATTTATTAATCAAATTAATAAGGTTCTCTGGGAATCATATCCAACAAATAGTGTCGGTCAAAGCTTGATACTATATGTAAGTGATGGGATGGTTCTCAATGATAATGATATTTATCATGTTTCCATATTGAGGAATAATGTGTTTTTAAATATGGTAAAGTCTATTAGAATGTTCTCAAAGTTCAATTGGGTTAAATAAGAAAGGTTGAAAAGTTCTAAGGGTTAGAAATAAGAAAACATATCAAAAGGGCAAGAAACAGGGCAAAACCGGTCGACCAATACCCATTACCGGTCAACCGATGATCGCACTAAATGAATGAGTTTTTATTCCAGAGAAAGGATTTTGGACCGGCCGACCGATCCTCATTACCAGTCGACCGATACCCATTACCGATCAACCGATGATCGTACTAAATGAATGACTTTTTATTCCAGAATGGGGATTTTGGACCCGTCGACCGATCCTCATTTTCAGTCGACCGATCCCCCAAAATTTTGCCATTTGGTCTGTTTTACCAAATCATTAAGGGTAGATTTGTCTTTTGACCTCCCCTTTCCCTATATAAACCCAATTTTGTGGATTGAGGGTTTGATAAACCCTCAAGCTTGTATTTTGAGAAAGAGTGAAGGGGAGAAGCTAGGGTTTTGGTGCAAGGGTGTTGGATGATCAATTGGAGCTTGGATTTCATTTCTATTTCTCAAGTATCCTCAAGATCTTCTCCAATCTTCAAGCTTAGTACTTTTTACTAACTAGCTTAGTGATAATCTAAAGATTAAGAGGGAGAATTCCATGCATGCTTTGTGAGTAAACTTGTTAGTATTTTCTACTACCTAACTTAGTGATAACTTAGATTCCAAAACTAGGTTTTCAAGCTTTTAAATGTTAAGATTTTGTAACATGGTGTACGAATACCAAACCAAGCATGTTTCCTAAGATGTATAGAGTATTAAACATGATTGGAATGTAATAGTCTAAGTAACCATGCCATATGCTATGTATGTCAAATGTATAATGCTTAGTGCCAAGATTTCCAAGTTTAAAGCTTGTTCAAGAGTACTATGATGTTCTAGGGTTTCTTCCACAAATATTCCATTTCTATCATGCCTTAAGATCCTTTCATGTTTATATAAATGGTTGAAAGTTATATGTTACTCCTTTAAGTATTTTCATGCCATCATGATGTTCACAATGCACTATGCACAAGCATGCATGCATGTATAACCGAATTTTTAAGTATAAATATATGAAAACAAATCAAGACAAGACACATGATTCCACACAACGTATGATAAAGTTGGACCACGGGCTGGTCAAGGATAGGGCATATCCTCGGATATGTCATATCCTGCTTCAAGAAAAAACATGATAAAGCCGGACATCAGGCCGGTCAAGGATAGGGCATATCCTCGGATATGTCATATTTGGCTTCAAGGAAAAAACATGAATAATGCTGGACATCGGGCTGGTCAAGGATGTTGGTGAGACTAATATGTCCGTCCATGTCATAGTTCGGGTAATAGCCACCCAGGGCACTAACATCTGGCTTCGAGAAAACAAGACAAGTCAAGCATGACAAGGCAAGCAAGACAAGACCATGTGATTCAAATACAACAAGACAAGCATGATTCTCACAAGACAAGAATGGTTTTTAAGAACGACAAACATGGTTTGAAACACGAACTGATATTTTCATGAATAAGTTGTTGGACATATATGCCCTCGAAAGCCAATAAGAGACTTTTCTATGTTGATTAGATAAGCATCATATTCACACAATCAACTATAAAGGGTATTTATATTAATTACCGTCTCATATGATGAAGACATAAAGTTCCATAGGTAACATTGTAGGAAAATCATGCAAAGGTTGCGAGGAGATATGATTTTCCAGTTCCTTGTAAACCTAATATTGTTCGAAGCCTCTAGAGTACTAGTTGGGCGCCGTACTTCATCATGGCTTGCACATGTGTAGTTCTATGAGATAGTATGATGAATCTCATTCACAGAGAGTGGTGACTCTTGACTAACATGTGAGTATATGTAACAAGTACATAATACTGAACGGGGTCACTAGTGGATACCCTATGGAATACACTGTCAGATTGTATTAGGTTTATCCATTTGACAAATTGTCCTTAGACCTGAGAGGTTAACATCTTCTCAGACATTTGTCTATATGGCTTTGATGTGCCAATCAGCAATGTCCAATACACAGGACTAACTCCGGGTACGTTGGGTCATGTAAACTATGTTTGGAGAAGTGTGTAAACACTCAATAAGGAATCCACAACTCCTTAATTGGAGATAATGATATCAAGGTGATACTTGTTGAGCTGAACTGTTAAATCCAGTACTGGTGCTTTTCGGTAAAATGGTCTTTATCAAAGTTGATATTTTTAATATGGAAAATTATATATAAATATATATATATATATATATGTCAGTTCTTTTCTAATGTTTCTTCAAAAGTGTTTTGGAGGTTCAGTTCATTGAAAAAGTAATCATAAGAAAGGGTTCTATTCATAAGCTAGGGACTAAGATAGTGGAATTGTTCCAATCCCGGAAGCTTACAAGTGATATCGGAATGTGGAAGGATTTATTTGTAAATATATTGTGAGATGGTACTTACAAGCAATTCTCTAAATTCTGGAAGTTAATCACATTGTGTTAATGGACATTAATTGTGATTGGTGGAAGTCCAGGGACTTAGATAACATTCTATGATCCTAATAGAGTATAGGAAAGGTGTTTCCTAGTAACAATGCTTCAACCAAAAAGGTGAAGTACTTGGTCCCACAATCGGAAATAGGAGATCCCTTTAGATCCCACACACAAGGACCTTCTTAAAGTATTTAATTTAATTATTAATTTAATTAATTAATTTCTCTAAGTAATCACTATATGGTATAGTGAAGCTCTAAAAGGTGGAATCACATTGGATGTGAAAAACCAAATGGGTAGGACCCATTGGGAATTATTATAAAAGAATAATTCAAGTGACCAAGAGGGTTTTGGAAACCCTTTAGGCGTGTGGGGTGGGACCCACCTAGGGTGGGACTCCCACTTCAAGGAGGAATAATAATTGTTATTATTTTAATTGGTTTCTAATAACTAATATCCTTATTAAATAAGGTTAGTTAGTTACTAATTAAAGATTCTCTAATTGTTAGGGATTCCATTAGTTAGTTACTAATTCAAGATTCCTTATTGGATAAGGATAAGATTAGTTACTAATGGATAAGGTTGGTTTCTTTCAAGATTAATCCTAATTGGATTAGGAGAATAATCAATAAAGGAAACTATTGAGGAATCCTAATTGGATTAGGATAAGGTTAATGGAATTATAATTGGATTACAATTCAAGCAACCAAGAGGGAACTTATATATAAAGGATTGGATGCCTAGCCCTTTAAGATATATAATTCTCCAGAATTTTTTCTTCTCTCCCTCTCCTCAAGTTCACGCCTAGCCCTCTCCCTCTTTGAGGGTGTACGGTCACCCTTCCCCTTCTTCCTTTTTGTTTGGTTTTTGATCTTGATGATCAAGAACAAGTTCTTTGAAGATCAAGATTGGATCTTGTTTGATCAAGAAAGGTTCTTGGATCAAAGAAAAGAAGAAAAGATAAAAGAGCATCGAATTTGGAAGGGCCATGAGCTTCCATTAGAGAAAGCTTTAAAGGAAAAAGAAGGTTCGTGTGAATCGACAGGAGACTTGACACTTGTGAAGTTTTCCGAGTACTATTCTAACGTGGATTTGACTTAACAATTTCAAAGTCGCAAAGGTGAATGTCATTCTAACCTTCATTGAATAAAATCAATTAGAATCTTAGTCAGATCTTGAGATTCGATGTATGCCCCCCAAGAACTGTTTTTCTAAAATTAAAAAGAGGCATACTTTCAGTGGTATCAGAGCCTTGGCTATGCTTCTCTTTGATTTTTTAGTTTAATCAAGATTTATATGAAGATTGCCTCCCCTTTGAATTTTGGTTACCCTAATGAATCAATCTTCTAGATTCTTGATGATTAGATAATCATTGGTCGGGTTAAAGGATCCCCCTCTAGTTATTGAGGGAGTAATCAAGCCCTTAGAAATTAGTGTGATGCTAATTTCAGTTTTAGATGATTTCAAAACCTCTCTTAATTCTATTAGGGATAGGTATATAGAGATATAAATTTGGTTAAAGCCCTTTAAGGATTTAGAGATCCTTTATATATTAAATTAAATTGTTTAATTTATTCTTGTGAGCCCCGGGCAAGTTTTCCCTTTGATATATATCACTTAGATATATTGATATTTTGGCTAGCATATATAGATGAGATTTTATTTATTAAATGTTAATTAATAAATCTCATGGTGTTAGACACCCTTCCTTAAGCATTCTTGGAGATTAAAGCTTATTTCGATTAAAATTGATTCATGGATTTTCGGATTTGTATTTGATTAGAAGAATCGATATAGTTTCGGTATTTCGGCCATAACTTTGTGACCGTAAGTCCAATTTAGGTCTGTCAGTGCACCGTTTCGAAGCCGTCGAAAAGATCTACAACTTTTGTGAAGAAAGTTTTTTCAGAATCAATCGTTTTGAGGGTCAAAACTTGAGTCGAAAATCTAAAGCGGGAAAAGGAGTTTTCTAAATTAATTTTCCAAGAAGCTTTCAAATTTTTCCTAAATTCCATTATTTGATTTAAGAGCATGGGATGCTATTAAATCGTTTAATGGTCTATCAATTAATTAAATAGTTTAATTATTTGATTCGAGAGCACGGGCTGAGATTTAATTAAATTGTTTAATTATCTGCTTCGAGTCCACGGGCTATCATTTAATTAAATGTTAATTATGATATCTTTTATGGTTCCCTAAAAAGTTTATGGGAATAATACCATAATTATTGTAGTTGATTTTGATCAATTACATGTGCTCAAAATTTTCGGCTACATAGTATTTATAAGTTTTTATTTGATTAATAGTTAATTAAGTAATTACATAAATGTCATTGGTTGAGATACAGGGTTTTATCTCAAGTGAATTTTAATTGATAGAGATCAATTATTTTATGAACATTTAATACTATTGTTTAGGGTATTATTTTATTTAATTGTTAAATCAAATAATCCCTAAAGCAGCTGGCCATTATGGAAAATTTTGAATTCACCTATTATTGATTTTGAATCAATATAAAGTGATATTAAAAATTAGCAATTTGCTGATTTTTATTTTGGTCTTTTAATAGTTATTAGATCAAAATAATATAGAAGGGATTAGATCCCTAGCCTTGCCGAATTTAATATAGTGTTTTCTATTTGTTTATCAATTGAGGAATGTGAGGATGAATTTTAGGGTTAGATTAAATCTCAGAGAAATTGTTTCTCTTAATGATTTTCAAGCATTAAAGGAAAATTGTTTTCTTTTAATGATGATCTAAAAACCCTAAGAATTCATTCTAGGCATGCTTGCTTTCTTTGCTCTAGGGTTTTTCTATTAAATGTTAATAGAGGCCTTAACCATATGGGAAAGAGTTTCCCTAAGGTTAACAAAACCCTTGTTGAGGTTATGGACTTTCTAAGTAATTTGTCATGTCATGTCATGTTATTATTCATAGTTGATGAATTGTTAATATATATTCTTATTGAATGGTGGATGGGTTCCATGATCATGCCTTCTTCTTCTCTCTCTATTCTCTTCTCTTTCTTCTTATGAGTTGTACTCCCCTTGAGCACCCTATTTTGGGTGGTTTCTCAAGGTTTCTTATTTTGAATATGATGTAATCTTAGTATTAAGAGTTGCTGGTTTTCCTCTGTGGAGAATCATATTGAAGATCGAAGATGATGGTGATCGTATGGAGAATAAATCTTAGAAGACGTTCTACAAGAGTAGTTGTAGGATTTCTAAGATAGCATGATCATGTGGACCCATTGTGCGGCTATATTATGTATTTCATGTGATGATTTGTTATAGCTCTTAGTTGCTTAGAAAAGTCCATAACCCTTGTGATAATGTGATTATCGTTTTTGTGCAAATTTTGGATAATTGGATCAAACCCCACAATATGTGTTTTGTTCAAACATAAAAAGTTTGTGTTTAAATAAAACACATTATTATAGCCCTTTTGGACGTGATGCATGTAGTCCATGTTGAAATTTTTACGTGGAATATGTTACTTGCATGATTATGAGATAATTGTGTCTTAATTGGCATAGATGTAATCTAACAATATTCACGATTATGGGAAGTTCTTGAGTGACACTTATAAACCCTAGTAGAGGTCTTAGAGAGTTGTTTAAAGACTCTCATAATTTCTTTTAGACTTAGGGTTGGTGAACCCTAATGTGCTGAAATTAATTCGTAGAGAATTAAAGGGTAATATAGTCCATTTTGACTTATGGGCTTTAGTGATGCACATGGACACTTTATAATTGTTATTTTGGGCCCATGGTGCTTGGTATGACCAATGGTCCATCATATGGATGTATGAACCATTTAAAGCCCACTGATGTTAAAATGACCTTTGTACCCTTGGATTAGATCCATTAAGATTTCTGGGGCTAGTGGGAGTTCATTGGAATTAGTTTGATCTAATTAAATAGAAATTTGATTTATTATCATGTGATAATTTTGTATATACATGTGATACAATGATAAATATTGTGAATACTTTTGATATATGCATTAGATGTATAATTTGTTCATAATATTCTGTTTTCCCTCAAGAAAAATATTAAGTGAATTAAATGGGCTAATCTATCCTACGGGATAATGTTGCCCTATGACCTTCCATTATCAATAAGACTAGGAATTAATTAGCCTGAGTCTTGTCTCTCTGACAGGAATCGGACATAATTCAGTCTAAATTAAACTCCTAGTGTTTTATTTCTATAGTAGATAGGAATGTGTATGGCCTGATAGGGAGTGTCAACTAGCATGGGGGCATATTCCTACTTGATCATATGACAACCGAGAATAATGGGTTTCACTTAACCAAGGACCATGACGGCTGACAAGTGACAGTCATGTTATCCTTGGAGGTCACAAGAAAATTGGGAATCACTGATTTACATAAGGAGTTATGCATGAGATGCTCAGTGATGGATAGTTACTATCCACCTTGTAGTGCATGTGTGGTAATATCCTAGCATGGAAGATTGCATGTGTATTATAAGGCACCCAATGCTCATCAGAAATATGAAGTAGCATATTTCCTAATTTTATAGATTGAGTGGTCTATGAAATTTGACTGAATGATGAGCAATATCATCAAAGATCGAAAGCCTTGATCTAATGATATAATTATGTGTGAAATATTATGATGTATGTTTTATTGTCATGTCATTCTATAACCACCTTACCAAGACTTTAATGAGAATCTCTTGACCAATTCAAAGTGTTTGGAATGGAAAAGGACTCTCAAGTTTGTGCTTACCATCTACAGAATTTCCCAAGTTATTACTATTAATGTTAAATCTCATATGAGATGTTTACAGAATACAATAGGGCTGCTAGACAGCTTACTATATAAAAGGACAAGTGGACACCAAGTTGACTAGGGAAACCCAGTCACAAATAATATGATAGAGATCATTGGATTCATAAATCTCAATTCTTGGTGCTGAAATAAATTGAGATAAATTTATGGGATTAGAGGATATCGTCTTCGACAAACCCCCGCAGTCCTTTAATATGGTTATGTTGAACAAGTAGGAAATCAGATTGTCTGAAATCTCACATGCTGCATATGGCTAAGAACCTTTGAAGAGTTCAATGCTACTTGCAAAGATGTTCAAAACAATTGGATTTTATAAATCCCGAGCATTTATGCAAAGGAAAGAAATCCAAGATTTTCCATTGGAAATGTATTCTAGTAGTATGGACAAAGGCTCTTCTGAGAAGAAAGGAAAGTATAAGGATTGTGCTTCATAGTGAAGCAATTGGTCATTGGATACAGGACAAACCTTTGGAAGGATTGTCCAGCTTGTATACTCATCAAGTCCAACTTAATTGTTGGAACCTCTAGCTTCTAATGCTTGGTATGATCTTGCATAGGTGCAATAGTTGCATGTTTGTTAAGGAGAATGAAAATTTTAAGTAGATAAAACTTCTACTTGGGAATGGGACAAAAGTTGGATGATCGTAATTATATGAATCTTCCATTAAGAGTTAGCTAACTTTATTTCACCTTCTTAGAAAAGTTCAAGAAATTCCGCATTGAAATAAAGAAACAGCTAGTTAAGTCTTCCATGATTGAGAAGAGTGCCTCTTAATAGAAATTTCATGATTTACTCTCATTACATCTTGTCTCAGATAATTCCCAGAACAAACCATACAATGATGGTGTTGTTAAATCGAATTATATTGGATATGATTTGATAGAAGATGGGCTTGGGATTCGCATTAGAGATACTTAATCTCTATTCCTGGATAACAAAAGATATTTGTAAACAGGAATATAAGTTTCCTAGTAGAGACACTGAATCTAGAATTGTTCTAGAAGCGGAAGCCCAATAGACCAATAACTATGAGAATGGATAGAGATCAACTCTCTACTTTCACTATACCTACATAGTACACTAGAACCCACAGGTCCCAGGATCTGTAGATGGACTAACTTTTATTTTGATGAAGAAATTAAACTGTTTGATTTTCATCTAAGAATAAAAGTATCATTTGTGTGCAAATTGGTTAGTGGGAGCATAATTACTTTCCTGGCTCTATCCAAAGATAATATTCTTTTCATTGCGAATGAAATATGAATATTATTCTTCTCTTAGATTTGATCTAGCAATTTTGCAATGAATGACAAAAACTTTGACATCATGTTTTCTTAGTCCTAAATGGTTTAGAGACAAAAGGAAAATGATATTGTTATTCTCCCAATAACAATGATGTTTTTGTGCAAGTAAGATTCCAAGAAAAGAGTTTCTACCTTTATGGAATGGAATCAGTTTCTCTTAGATATGTGATATATTGAGAAAGTATACTTGTACTAGACCGGATATTCATCACATGTTGATGTGATAAGATATTGATCAGATTAGTCCGGAGCATTGTACAATGGTAAAGCACAAGCAAGTTAACTTCAGAAAATGACTGTTGGACAGTATCATTTTTGTTTAGTCTTTTAAGACTATGGTTATTGATAATAAATTTACAAGAGTTGCAAGTGTTATTGCATCACTACAATAGTTGTAGTAAAGCAGACATGATAGACCCATACATATTAAGTTATGTCTCAATTGGTGTTTGAGAAACATCACTGAGAAGATGGGCATTACATCTAATTGGCTTAGAGTGCAAGTGGGAGATTGTTGGACATATATGCCCTCGAAAGCCAATAAGAGACTTTTCTATGTTGATTAGATAAGCATCATATTCACACAACCAACTATAAAGGGTATTTACATTAATTACTATCTCATATGATGAAGACATAAAGTTCCATAGGTAACATTGTAGGAAAATCATGCAAAGGTTACGAGGAGATATGATTTTCTGGTTCCTTGTAAACCTAATATTGTTTGAAGCCTCTAGAGTACTGGTTGAGCGCCGTACTTCATCATAGCTTGCACATGTGTAGTTCTATGAGATAGTGTGATGAATCTCATTCACAGAGAGTGGTGACTCTTGACTAACATGTGAGTATATGTAACAAGTACATAATACTGAACGGGGTCACTAGTGGATACCCTATAGAATACACTGTCAGATTGTATTAGGGTTATCCATTTGACAAATTGTCCTTAGATCTGAGAGGTTAACATCTTCTCAGACATTTTTCTATATCGCTTTGATGTGCCAATCGGCAATGTCCAATACACAGGACTAACTCCGGGTACGTTGGGTCATGTATACTATGTTTGGAGAAGTGTGTAAACACTCAATAAGGAATCCACAACTCCTTAATTGGAGATTATGATATCAAGATGATACTTGTTGAACTGAACTGTTAAATCCAGTCCTGGTGCTTTTCGGTAAAATGGTCTTTATCGAAGTTGATATTTTTAATATGGAAAAGTATATATAAATATATATATATATATATGTCAGTTCTTTTCTAATGTTTCTTCAAAAGTGTTTTGGAGGTTCAGTTCATTGAAAAAGTAATCATGAGAAAGGGTTCTATTCATAAGCTAGGGACTAAGACAGTGGAATTGTTCCAATCCCGGAAGCTTACAAGTGATATCGGAATGTGGAAGGATTTATTTGTAAATATATTGTGAGATGGTACTTACAAGCAATTCTCTAAATTCTGGAAGTTAATCACATTGTGTTAATGGACATTAATTGTGATTGGTGGAAGTCCAGGGACTTAGATAACATTCTATGATCCTAATAGAGTATAGGAAAGGTGTTTCCTAGTAACAATGCTTCAACCAAAAAGGTGAAGTACTTGGTCCCACAACCGGAAATAGGAGATCCCTTTAGATCCCACACACAAGGACCTTCTTAAAGTATTTAATTTAATTATTAATTTAATTAATTAATTTCTCTAAGTAATCACTATATGGTATAGTGAAGCTCTAAAAGGTGGAATCACATTGGATGTAAAAAACCAAATGGGTAGGACCCATTGGGAATTATTATAAAAGAATAATTCAAGTGACCAAGAGGGTTTTGGAAACCCTTTAGGCGTGTGGGGTGGGACCCACCTAGGGTGGGACTCCCACTTCAAGGAGGAATAATAATTGTTATTATTTTAATTGGTTTCTCATAACTAATATCCTTATTAAATAAGGTTAGTTAGTTACTAATTAAAGATTCTCTAATTGTTAGGGATTCCATTAGTTAGTTACTAATTCAAGATTCCTTATTGGATAAGGATAAGATTAGTTACTAATGGATAAGGTTGGTTTCTTTCAAGATTAATCCTAATTGGATTAGGAGAATAATCAATAAAGGAAACTATTGAGGAATCCTAATTGGATTAGGATAAGGTTAATGAATTATAATTAGATTATAATTCAAGCAACCAAGAGTGAAGTTATATATAAAGGATTGGATGCCCAGCCCTTTAAGATATATAATTCTCCAGAATTTTTTCTTCTCTCCCTCTCCTCAAGTTCACGCCTAGCCCTCTCCCCCTTTGAGGGTGTACGGTCACCCTTCCCCTTCTTCCTTTTTGTTTGGTTTTTGATCTTGATGATCAAGAACAAGTTCTTTGAAGATCAAGATTGGATCTTGTTTGATCAAGAAAGGTTCTTGGATCAAAGAAAAGAAGAAAAGAAGAAAAGATAAAAGAGCATGGAATTTGGAAGGGCCATTAGCTTCCATTAGAGAAAGCTTTAAAGGAAAAGAAGGTTCGTGTGAATCGACAGGAGACTTGACACTTGTGAAGTTTTGCGAGTACTATTCTAACGTGGATTTGACTTAACAATTTCAAAGTCGCAAAGGTGAATGTTATTCGAACCTTCATTGAATAAAATCAATTAGAATCTTAGTCAGATTTTGGGATTCGATGTATGCCCCCCAAGAACTGTTTTTCTAAAATTAAAAAGAGGTATACTTTCATAAGTATGAATTATGCACATGGAGTTTTATACGGGTTTTCGCATTTCATCTCATGCATGTCATGTCCATTTATGTCATTTAAATCAAAATCATGAATTTTTTTATGTTATTAGTATTGTTGGTTAGTAGCTTGTACTCGCTGAGTATTTCATACTCAGTCGTACATTTCATGTCGGCAGATTTGGTGGATACCTTCGAACCCGAGCCATGTGTAAGTACTCAATTTTTACACCCTCTTAATCATGGTTAAACATTTTAACCATGGTTAATCACCCTCAAACCCTTGGTAGAACCCTAGTCAAACTCTAGGTAAACCCTAGTCAAATCCTAGACCTAACCCTAGAACAAACCCTAATCCCAGGTAAAACCCTAGCCTAACCCTAGGTAAACCCTTGTCAAACCCTAGGTAACCCTAGGACTAACCCTAGGTAAACCCTAGTTTAGCTCTAGGGCCCAAAAACCCCAAAACCAAAGCCAAAACCTTTTATGGACCCTAACAATGGGCCCACATACCTTTAGACCTATTAGAGTGGGGCCCACACCCCCAAATTCAAAAAGTTTAAGAATGGCGGTAGATCCTCTACCACCATTTCCTTTTTCAGTATTTTCTATAGTGAATCAGACCAATCCCAAGAGGGTTGGGCCTTTTTTAGCAAAAAAACTGAGAATAGCAGTAGAGTTTCTACCGCCATTCCTGGTTTAGGCTAAACTAGGAATGGCGGTAGATTCTCTACCGCCATTATTGGATTTTCTACAAATCTGCTTGCTGGCACCCCCTACACCAATGTAGTTCCGCCCCCTTAGGCCCACAACTCCTCTAGCATCCCCAAAATGTCCCTGGGTCCCCTCCACTCTATAAAAACTCCCCCACTCCAAGCTTAATCCTCATTCCAGAATTCCAACAGTGAATCCCATTTGGATTCACTGTGCAGCTCGGCCAGCCTATCCAACCCTCTCCCTTCCATCTTGTGGTGATCCCTAAACCTCCCAGTAGCTACCCATAGCTCACCTCAGGCATCCTCCACTGTGTGCCAGCTCCCCCACCACCGTGCTCAACCTCTATTGGATCCAAACTGAAGGGTGGGTAGGACCCTCCCTGCTCCTTTTTTTCTCTGTTTCTCAAACATTGTAAGGCCCCTAGTCCTATTCCAGGGGCCATTCTAATTATTGTCTTGCTTTCCCTTTGCTCATCCGCCAAGGATAGGGGGTCCCCCTACCTTCCTCATAAGCATGAGGGAACCCTTGAGGTGTTGAACACGGGTACAAGGCACCTCACACTGCATGGAACCTCCTCTCATATTCTGAGGGACCCTCAATCCATGAGGGATCCCCTGGGATAAACCTTGGTGCATCCCCCAGGGGGAAAACTATATTCTGATGAAAACGAGGAATAACAGTAAACTCAGTACCGCCATTCCTGGGGTTCTATTTTTAGCAGCTTGAACACCCATTTGAGTGGGGCCCTGATCCATTCCAGTGCCAAGGTTGGACTCCTCGGACCCTTGCCTATCTACCCTGGTCATTCCAAGTCAACCCAGTAAGCTTAACCATGGTTAAAACACCCAAACCAGAGACTGTGCAAAATGGCGATAGACAATCTACCGCCATTCTGAGATTCCATGTTCAGTGTGTTTGGGCCCACTCCAGACCACCCCCCGGGCCCACCAAAGGCCCAGGACACTCAAGGCACTCCCCTCTTCACCCCTGTGGGTCTAAGACCCCTTGGGTTTATCCCTAACCCGTGTTCCCAGGCCTACAAACCAATGCTAAAAATGTTTGATGGGTAAGTAATCCATTTACCACCATTATTGATTTTTAGTATTTTGGGCTTTACATAGGGCCCAGACCAGGTAGAAAGCCATTTTAGGCCCTTCCATGCTATCTGGGCCCACCCTGACTTGCCTAGACCTTTAACCGGGGTTAACTCAATCTCGGTTAATATTTAACCATGGTTAAATAAGCTTTAATCCTTAGTAAAAATCTGAAAAAATGCCAAAAACACAAAAAATATAAAAAGATCAAAAATACAGTCTTTGAATCTTTTTACCATGGTGAGCAGCCCAAACCATGGTTGATTTCCCCTTTAACCTCGGTTAGCAATCCTAACCCCGGTTAAACCCTCTTTTGGCCTACCGGGCCTAATCTTGTAGCCTATCGAGTTTACCCTTGGCCTATTGGGCCTAACCTTACTTCCCTCAACTGTGGTTAGTAATCCTAACCATGGTTAGTTTGACCCTTGATCCCAGTTAGCAACCCTAACCTCGATTTAACCCATCATTGGCCTATCAGGCCTAAACCAAGTCTACTGGACTTATCTCTTGGCCTACCGAGTCTAATCCCTAGTCTACCGAAATAATCTCTTAGTCTATTGGACTAACCCTAGACCTACCAGGCCTAAACCATGCACTCGACCAACCCGGTCAACCAAACCTAGCCTCATGTGCTAGAACTACGCTCGGTCTGATCTTACCCCATGTGAGTACGTAGGCAACCCAACTCGGGTTTGACCCTAGTTAGGTTTCTCATTCTTGGGTTAGTATTACCTTAAACACTTAGGCATTTGAACAATAACTTGATTAAAATTGGCTTTCACCTAGAAAGTAGGGAACCATTGTAAAATGGAAGTCTCGGGGTGCCTAACACCTCCCCGGACTTAACCGAACCTCTTACCTAGACCTCTACCACAGACCAAGACCATATCCACAACCCGGGGACTTATCTCTTCTGAAATAATAGGTGGCAACTCTCAACATATACCTGTTAGTAAAATCCCGTGCTCACACCATGGGTTGAGGAAGAGTATGTGGAAGAGGAGGCGCCTATTGTTGGACATATATGCCCTCGAAAGCCAATAAAAGAATTTTCTATGTTGATTAGATAAGCATCATATTCACACAACCAATTATAAAGGGTATTTATATTAATTACTGTCTCATATGATGAAGACATAAAGTTCCATAGGTAACATTGTAAGAAAATCATGCAAAGGTTGCGAGGAGATATGATTTTTCGGTTCCTTGTAAACCTAATATTGTTCGAAGCCTCTAGAGTACTGTTGGGCACCGTACTTCATCATGGCTTGCACATGTGTAGTTCTATGAGATAGTGTGATGAATCTCATTCACAGAGAGTGGTGACTCTTGACTAACATGTGAGTATATGTAGCAAGTACATAATACTGAACGGGGTCACTAGTAGATACCCTATGGAATACACTGTCAGATTGTATTAGGGTTATCCATTTCACAAATTGTCCTTAGACCTAAGAGGTTAACATCTTCTTAGACATCTGTCTATATGGCTTTGATGTGCCAATCGACAATGTCCAATACACAGGACTAACTCCGGGTACGTTGGGTCATGCACACAATGTTTGGAGAAGTGTGTAAACACTCAATAAGGAATCCACAACTCCTTAATTGGAGATAATGATATCAAGGTGATACTTGTTGAACTGAACTGTTAAATCCAGTACTGGTGCTTTTCGGTAAAATGGTCTTTATCGAAGTTGATATTTTTAATATGGAAATGTATATATAAATATATATGTATGTTCTTTTCTAATGTTTCTTCAAAAGTATTTTGGAGGTTCAATTCAATGAAAAAGTAATCATGAGAAAGGGTTCTATTCATAAGCTAGGGACTAAGACAGTGGAATTGTTCCAATCCCGGAAGCTTACAAGTGATATCGGAATGTGGAAGGATTTATTTGTAAATATATTGTGAGATGGTACTTACAAGCAATTCTCTAATTTCTAGAGGTTAATCACATTGTGTTAATGGACATTAATTGTGATTGGTGGAAGTCCAGGGACTTAGATAACATTCTATGATCCTAATGGAGTTTTAGCAAATGTGTTTCCTAGTAACAATGCTTTAACCAAAAGGTTGAGTACTTGGTCCCACTACCGGAAATAGGAGATCCCTTTAGATCCCACACACAAGGACCTTCTTAAAGTATTTAATTTAATTTATAATGAAATTAATTAATTTCTCTAAGTAATCACTATATGGTATAGTGAAGCTCTAAAAGCTGGAATCACATTAGATGTGAAAAACCAAATGGGTAGGACCCATTAGGAATTATTATAAAAGAATAATTCAAGTGACCAATAGGGGTTTGGAACCCTAGGAGCGTGTGGAGTGGGACCCACCTAGGGTGGGACGCCCACTTCATGGAGGAAATAATAATTGTTATTATTTATTTAATTAGTTTCTAATAACTAATATCCTTATTGGATAAGGTTAGTTAGTTAGTTAGAGTTAGTTACTAATTAAAGATTCCTTATTGGACAAGGATTCTATTAGTTTCTTGCTAATCAAGGAATCCTAATTGGATTAGGATAAGGATAAGATTAGTTGGACACTAATGGATGAGATTAGTTTCTATTTTGATTATTCCTAATTAATTATGGAGAAACCAAATAGGAAACTAATTGAGGAATCCTTATTGGATAAGGATTAGGTAACTTTGGTTGCAAACAACCAATGAATCCTATAAAAGGGATGGACGTCCAAGGCTTTGGGCATTCTTGAACTTTCCAGAATTTTCAGATTTGGAAACTTCTCCCCTCTCCTCAAACCTCACGCCCTCCCCTCTCTCTCCTTGAGGTGTACAGTCACACCTATCTCTCTCTTCTTTTGTCTTCTTGATTGGATCTTGAGGAAAAGCAAGAATTCATCTTGTTCATCAAGAAAGGTTCTTGATCAATAAAGATTAGATCTTTTATTCAAGATTCCTAGAGCTGAAAATTTGGAAGGGCCATTAGCTTCCATTAGAGAAAGCTTTAAAGGAAAAAGAAGGTTCGTGTGAATCGACAGGAGACTTGACACTTGTGAAGTTTTGCGAGTACTATTCTAACGTGGATTTGACTTAACAATTTCAAAGTCGCAAAGGTGAATGTTATTCTAACCTTCATTGAATAAAATCAATTAGAATCTTAGTCAAATCTTGGGATTCGATGTATGCCCCCCATGAACTGTGTTTCTAAAAGATAAAAGAGGCAGACTTTCACCTATTCCATTGTAGCCTCAACGGGACCGAGATCTAGATAGGTGGTCCTATCTAGACTATTGTTGAGTGGAGATTCAGTGAGGTCTGCTTATATTTTGTATTTTGATAGGTGGGTATGTCTACCTTTACTTGTCACATTTTGTATGAACTTAGAATACATACCATGTATAGAAAAAGAAAAAGTTAGTTTACACTTCCGCACTTGATTTAGATTTCTGTTACACATATGCCTTGTACATTTTTGCAGGATGGTTTTTCAAGTTATGATAGTAGCGTCTAAAGTCCTACCTAACTCCTAAGGAGGATTTTGGGGCGTTACAAAGTTGGTATCAAAGCCTAGGCATTAGGTTCTCTAGGGTCACTTAGAGTCTAATACCGTGACTTCGCCAAGGCATTAGGTTCGTTAGGGTCACTTAGAGATGGTACCGTGATTGAGACTAGATAATTGGTCCAAGAAAAGAGTCGTAATTTAAGTATATACTAACAAGGTAATCTTAGTCAAAACTGGTTGAAACGGTAGCCAACTTAGTTTCCTATGCTAGGAACATAAATTGTATGCTTATACTATTGCCTTGTACGCTTGATAAATCATGATATATATAACTTATAAATAATAAGTGGTTGTTTAAACTATGATGGGAACAAATATGGTTTTCAAATTAGACTCATGTTTTGCTATTGTTCTCAGGATTGAATCATGAGACGTAGTAATCGGGGTTGCGGTTACTATACACGGGGAAATGGAGGGGATGCTCCAGAAGGGAATGAGTAGTCTGACCTCACACAAGTCTTGGGATCTATAGCCGAGACATTGGCCATGCCTGCAGCTAGGCAACCTTCTACTCCTGCTACTGCAGCACTTGTAACTACTCCTCTAGTGCCAAGGGCACAAGCTAGAATAGAGGCATTTCGGAGGATGAGGCCTCCTACCTTTTATGGGAGTACGAACCCATTGGTGGCTGAATCATAAATCAAGACTTAGAATTTGATGTCATTCTCGGGATGGATTGACTATTGACTCACCACGGACATGTGGCGTGTTTTGAGAAGATGGTGAATTTTAGGCCGGAAGGAGTTAAGTTGTTTCACTTTCGAGGAGTACATAGAAGAGATATTGCTCGCTTTACAGCTCTTAGTTTAGCAAACCCAGAGGCACAAAACTCCTCAGAAATCCCAGTTGTAAGTGAGTACATGGATGTATTTCCAAAAGATTTGCCAGGATTTGCCTACAGATAGGGAGATAGGATTTTCTATTAAGCTTGCTCCTGACACTACCCCGATTTTTAGAGCTCCGTATAGGTTGGCCCCAATAGAGCTTAAGGAGTTGAAGGAGCAGATAAAAGAGTTGCAGTAACTTGGTTTCATCCGACCAAGTGTGTCACCTTGGGGAGCTCTAGTACTTTTCGTAAAGAAAAAGGATGGGTCGATGAGGATGTGCATTGACTATAGGCAATTGAACAAGGTCATAATCAAGAATCGTTATCCCTTACCTCGGATAGATGACTTATTTGATCAGCTAAAAGGAGTAAGATTTTTCTCCAAAATTGATCTGCGATCAGGTTATCATCCATTGAAGATCAAGGTGGAAGATGTTCACAAGACTGCTTTCAGGACTCGCTATGGACACTACGAGTTCCTAGTCTTGCCTTTTGGTCTATCGAATGCACCGACAGCGTTCAAGGATTTGATGAACCGGGTGTTCAAACCTTATCTCGATCGGTGTGTTATTGTATTTGTTGATGATATCTTGGTGTACTCTCAGACACGGGAAGATCATGATCGAGAACTTTGCCTTACACTTGAGACTCTTTGTGAGCATAGACGGTATACCAAGTTGAATATGTGTGAATTTTGGTTGGAGAAAGTAGCATTCCTTAGCCATGTGGTGTCTGCCGAAGGTATTTCAGTAGATCCAGTCAAGATAAAGGCAGTGACGAATTGGGAAAGACCCAGGAGTGTCACCGAGATTCAGAGTTTCCTCGGTTTGGCAGGTTACTACCAGAAATTTGTGGAGGGATTCTCCAGTTTAGTAGCACCGCTCACATACTTGACGCGGAAAAAGGCTAAGTTTGCATGGAGTGACAAATACGAGATCAACTTCCAGGAGTTGAAAAAGTGGCTTACTACAGCCCCAGTCCTCACAGTTCTAGAAGGGAGTGGTGGATTCATAGTTTATAGTGATGCCTTGCATGTCGGTTTGGGGTGTGTTTTGAAGCAAAGAGGGAAGGTTATTACTTATGCTTCCTGACAGTTGAAGGATTATGAGAAGAACTACCCTACAAACGACTTAGAACTCGCCGCAGTTGTGTTTGCATTGAAGATCTGGTGGCACTATCTTATAGGGAACAGTTTTGTTAGCCTCAAGGTTACAACCTTGGGTACCCCTACTAATTTTGATAATAACACAATAATGAAATGAATATTTTGGTACTAATAAATCTGTTCAATTGCTTGTATATTTTAGAATGCAAGGTTGTTAGTACACCTATCATGGCAAATGGATGGAAATTATCCAAGAGCATAGTTCAACTCAAGTATAAACAGTTGAAGATTCAAGATAAGACCATAGTCCAAGTCGGGTCCCTAAAGACAAAGTCAAATCATCAAGACCCAAGATCATCTCTTAAGTATTTTGTAAAATTGTACTTTTATTTTTTAATGCCTTGAGAGTGCCTAGGACTAATGTAAAAGTCCTCAAAAGAATGGTAAGTTGAATTGCTCATAGATCATAGATTGACCATAGGTGCCTAGGACACTTTATATTCATCATTCTAAGGCCCTAAGGAGTCATAAAATCATGTTAAAACATAGTCAATTAACCTAGGAAATCAATCTCATCTCTTTGGTTTGATCCAAGACAGAATTTAGAAAATCTGTTCTGAATTCATCAACAAATTCTCAGAGCCATCTAAATTCGGCGATGAATTGATGACAGAAAAATGAAATTGCTTACTATCTTCATAATTCGGCGATGAATTCAAGTTGGAACTCCTCTTTGTCGATGAGTTAAAGCCTGAAACAGAAAAATCATTATAACGACTAGTTTTCAACGGGCTAAAATACATTAAATGTTTCACCAACGGCTATATTGGATCAAGTGCTATAAAAGGAGTTCATTTATGAATTAGTAATAACTCTTGATCACTGCAATAACTCTTATTGGTCCCTCATTCATTGTCTTTGATTTCTCACTCACTCACATGCTTAGAAATACTCTTGAGCTTATTCAACTCCATTCTCTTTTGAGAAACTTTATTAGAGTTTGTACTTCACTCTTATCCAACTCGTTGAAGGAGCTTTTTTTTCAGATTTTCAAATCCAAACTCATTTATTGAGGCTAGCCAAGAATCTAGGATTCTTTTATTGAAGCTCCAACTTCAGTTTTATCAAGAGAGGGAGGTGCTCTTGAAAGGTTTCAGCTTGGCCTAAAGGAGAGCTTGGAAAGGTTGCATCTCAACAAGTAAGAGAGATTGTAGAGGTTTGGACTCCACCTGTAAAGGAGTCTATGCAATTAAGGAATCGTGGTGAATCCTCTAACTAGAAGCTTAAGGCAAGGAGTAGGTTGGATTGCTGAATTTCGTGAACAAATCCTTGTATTTGTTTCTTCTAACTCTTATCTTTTACTTTCAGCACTTTTCTTGTTTAATCTTGAGTTACAAATAATTTTTAATTCCACTCCTTGGACTTAGAGTCCAAAATTTTTAAATCTGCCATAGACCCTATTCCCCCCCCCCCCCCCCTTTAGGGTCATTACCTAGCCAACAATTGGTATCAGAGCCTAATACTCTAGAACCTAAAAAATCTGAGTAATCGATTTTATAATGGCAAACAACATTTTTGCAATAAGCCTAGGAGAATGATAGTCAACCACTAGACCTCCATTGTTCAATGGAGAGAATTATAATTACTGAAAAACCAGAATAATGTATTACATCCAAACTCTAGATTATGAGTGTTGGAGGGTAATAGTCAATGGCCCCCATCTTCCCACAAAAATATTGAATGATGTTAGAATCCCCAAAGTAGAGGAAGAATGGAATGATGTTGATATTAAGCTCGTTCAAATCAATGCTAAAGCCATTAGAAACTTCTATTGTGCCCTGAGCCCTCAGGAATTTAATAGAGTCTCTGGATGTGACTCTGCCAAGGAAATCTAGGATAAGCTTAATGTCACATATGAAGGGACTAACCAGGTTAAAGAAGAAAAGATAAGCAGCTTGTTCACAAGTATGAGCTATTTAAAATGGAAAAAAAAGTCTATTGGTGATATGTTCACCAGATTTACTAACATTTTAAATGGTCTAAAATATTTGGGTAAAGTGTATTCAAATGCAGAAAATGTGAGAAAGATTCTGAGATCATTGCCCAAGGAATGGACTACAAAAGTTACAGCAATCCAAGAAGCTAAGGACCTCACCAAACTGCCTATGGATGAGCTGTTGGGATCTCTAATGACTCATGAAGTCATAATGAAGGATCAACTGCTGATGAACCAAGAGCCAAGAAAAGGCTAGCCCTCAAGACTACTCAAGTAGAAGATAGTGGTGAGGAATCCATCAGTGATGATGAGGACATTGCCTTGATGGCTAGAAGGTTCAAGGGGTTTCTCAAGCACAAAAAGAACTTCAAGAAGAGACCCTATAAGAAGGAGTTCTCCAAAGAGGTATCCAAGGCTGAGACAAGCAAGAAGGAACCTATTACATGTTATGATTGTAAAAAGCCTGACCACATAAGAACTGATTGCCCCCAACTCATGAAAAGCCAAAGATTCAAGAAGAAAGCTATGGTGGCTAATTGGGATGACTCAGAAGGGAGCAAGTCAGAAGATTCCAGTGATGAAGAAGTGGCTAATTTGTGCCTCATGGAAAATGAGGATAAGGTAACTTCTACTCCAAATGACTCTCTTTCTTATGATGAAATAAGAGATGCATTTGATGAGCTTTACATTGAATTTGGTAGAATAGCCAAATTAAATAAATCTTTTAAAAAGGAAATTCATACTCTCACATATTCATGTGAAACTTTGCAAAAAGAAAATAGTATGTTAGTAGATGAGAATGAGGAATTGAATAAGAAATTGAATGAAATTCAAAATTCTTCTCATGACTCATCTAGTGAATGTGATGAGTTAAAAGCAAGAGTCAAAGACTTAACTAATACCATCCTCACATTCACTAATGGTAGAAAGACTATTAGGACAATACAGATGTGTCTTCAACAAAGCAGAACTTGGTTATAACACTTTTTCAAAACAAAAAGATTATCAAAATTTTTTTACTAACTTAAGTAGTAATCAAACCCCACCTTCTACTTCTTTTTTATATTGGTAAAATAGTTAAAAGGATTTGGGTTCCAAAAGGAACATCTTCTTCTTCCAAAACTGACCATAAATGACCAAAAATGAAACGGGTTCCCAAGGGAACTAATCCTCCCAAGAACACCCAAAAGTCAAGTTGGGTTCCAACCAAAGCTGTTTGGGTATCAGGGGGAAAGTATCTTGGAGTTACTTGAATTGGTTGTGTAGGTGTGCTTCAAGACAAGAACATCTAAAACAACATGGTTCTTAGATAGTGAATGCTCAAGGCATATGACTGGGAACAAGAAGCTATTTGCATCACTCACTCTAAAGGATGGTAAACATGTGACTTTTGGAGACAATGCTAAAGGGAAGATTATTGGAATAGGCAATATTAGTAAAAACAACTCTTCACTTATTGGAAATGTCTTGCTAGTAGATGGTCTCAAGTATAATCTTATTAGCATTAGTCAACTTTGTGATAAAGGATTAAATGTCTCATTTAAATAAAAAAATTTCTTGATTAAGGAAAAAAATAATCTAAACACTTTGTTTGTAGCACATAGAAATGAAAATGTGTTGAACTTGAGACAATGACAATGGATGGAGTTCCTGAAGGATTATAAATGCTCTATTCAGTACCACCAGGGTAAGGTAAATGTAGTGGCAGATACTCTTAGGAGGAAGCCTCCTGTACTTGTCGCCCACATGATGATTCAAGAATGGAAGATGTTAGAGGTTATGGCAAACCTCGATACCAACTTTAGTATTCCTACCTTTGGGCTAGTCATGACTAATCTTACAGTTAGGCCTTATATCCAAGTTCGGATCCGAGAGTTATAGGATTCGATTGCGGAGCTACTTGCTTGTAGAGATAAGGCGATTAGCAAGGGGAGTGATGAGTTCTGCTTGAATGGTAGTGGGATAATCACATTTAAAGGGAGGTTATGCGTTCCTGCGGATGCGGAGTCGAAGAGCGAGATCTTAGATGAAGCTCACCGGTCCAAGTACACTGTGCATCCTAGAGGTACGAAAAATGTACCAGAACTTGAAAACGCACTATTGGTGATGGAATATGAAGAGGGAAGTCACAGAGTATGTGTCAAGATGGTTGGTATGCTAACAGGTGAAGGTCGAACATATGAGGCCAGTAGGGCTTTTGCAATCCCTCCCTATTCCCGAGTGGAAATTGTAAGCACCTAATTTTTACACCCTGCCTTAACCATGGTTAAACCATGGCTATCCCCAGCTGAACCCTAGTCAAGCCCTAAACCCTAGGGAATCCCTGGGAAAACCCTAGACTAACCCTAGGTAAACCCTGATCAAACCCTAGGCCTAATCCTAGTTAAACCCTAGGCCTAACCCTAGTTCAAACTCAAACCCTAGGCCTAACCCTAGGTAAACCTTAGTCTAACCTTAGGTAAACCCTAGTTCAGCCTCAAGGTCCAAAAATCCTAAAATCCAAGGTCCAGAACCTTCTGTGGACCCAAATAGGGGCCCACAACCCTTAGGAGCCATTGCAGTGGGGCCCACTGACCCAAATTCAAAAAACCCATTAATGGCGGTAATATATTTACCGCCATTACCATAATCAGGCCTTGCTATAGTAAATCAGGCCAAGTGCACACAAGTTGGGCCCATTTGGGCAAAAATCCATTAATGCAGTAATACTATTATCGCCATTACCAGTTTAGCTTGATTCAGTAATGGAGGTAATGATATTACCGCCATTGTTGAATTTCTGTAAAATCCATAGCTGGCACCCCTACTGGCTACTTCTCTCCTTCTCCGAGGAACATCCCTAGAATGCCCCTGGGTCTGCCCAAGCTTATAAATAGCCCCCCCAATCCTCAGTTCAAAGACATTCCAAAACCCCCATAGGTAAACCCTGTTGAAACTCGGCTAGCCCAAACCCAACTCTCCTTCAACCTTAGCTTCCACCTGAGAACCACCTAGACCTCCCAGGAGCTCCCCCAAACCGAACCAGGGGCGAATTTTTACCTTCACAAAGGGTGATGCACTTGCATCTGACGATGTAGTGCAAGGTACGCAGTTGTAGTTTATTTGATTTTCCTTAAAATTTTGTTATGTATTATTCGATTGTGTACGTATATGGCATGATTATATGTATATATACCGATATGTATACGTTGTTGATGCATGGATTGACTTAGCTAGCTAAAATTTCAGGAACCTTACTAGTCAATGAATGTTTGGCTCGAGTATTGATCGACACCGGGTCTACTCATTCATTCGTATCGCCAGTTTCTCTCAAGGTTTTTCCTCCGAGCCTAGCCAGCTGGAACCAGAGTTAGCCATTTCGACTCCTCTCAGCAAGACAGTATTGGCGGATAAAGTGTATAGAAATGTGGTTCATGTGGGGAGCCACGAGTTGGCGGTTGATCTAATCATTCTCAGATTTCAAGACTTTGATGTTATTTTGGGAATGGATTGGTTAGCAGCACATCATGGGCATGTAGCTTGTTTTGAAATGATGGTACTCTTCCGGCCAGTGGAAGGCAAGCCATTTCATTTTCGGGGGTTGAGAAGTAGAGATATTGCCCGTTTTGCGGCGTTGAGCCTAGCGAACCACGGGGCAAAGGACTCTTCGACTATTCCAGTCATGAGTGAATTTCTAGATGTATTTCCAGAAGAGTTGCCAGGATTGCCTCTAGACAGGGAGATTGAGTTTGTGATCGAGCTTGCACCAGGCACAGCTCCCATTTTCTGGGCTCCGTATAGAATGGCCCTTATTGAACTCAAGGAGTTAAAGACTCAGTTGGAGGAATTGCAAGGTCTTGGTTTCATTCGACCAAGTGTCTCACCGTGGGGTGCCCCAGTACTATTTGTTAAGAAGAAGGATGGCTCGATGTGGATGTGCGTCGATTACCAACAGTTGAACAAAGTCACTATAAAGAATAGGTACCCATTGCCTAGGATTGATGATTTGTTCGATCAATTGAAGGGAACAAAATTTTTCTCTAAGATTGATCTTCGGTCCGGTTACCACCAGTTGAAGATCAAGGCTGAAGATGTTCCTAAAACTGCCTTTCGGACTCGATACGGATACTACGAGTTCTTGGTGATGCCTTTTGGTCTCACGAACGAGCCGACAGCCTTTATGGATTTGATGAACCAGGTGTTCCGGCCATACCTGGATCGATGCATGATCGTGTTTGTCGACGATATCTTGGTGTATTCCCAGACACGGGAAGATCACATGCGAGACCTTTGCCTTACTTTGGAAATGCTGAGAGAACACAAACTGTATGCCAAACTTAGCAAATGTGAGTTTTGGTTGGAAGAGGTGGCATTCCTTGGCCACATGGTATCTACAGAAGGCATCTTGATAGATTCGAAGAAGATAGAGGCAGCCATGAGTTGGGCGAGGCCTAAGAGTGTTACAGAGATACGCAGTTTCCTTGGGTTGGCAGGCTACTACAGGAGATTCGTAGAGGGTTTCTCCAGCCTTGGGGCACCGCTCACTTATTTGACAAGAAAGAATGCAAAGTTCGTGTGGAGCGATAAGTGCGAGATCAGTTTCACGGAATTGAAGAAGAGGCTTACCACGGCCCCCATCCTTACAATGCCATCTGGACATGGTGGCTTTGAGGTTTACAGTGATGCCTCGCACGTTGGACTTGGGTGTGTCCTTATGCAACACAAGAAGGTCATTGCCTATGCATCAAGGCAATTGAAAGAGCATGAAAAGAATTACCCCACGCACGACTTGGAACTTGCCGCAGTCGTGATTGCGCTCAAGATTTGGCGACATTACTTGTACAGGGTGGAATTCTATGTGTTTACGGATCACAAGAGCCTCAAGTACCTCTTTTCCCAAAAGGAGCTAAATCTGAGGCAACAACGTTGGATGGAATTTTTGAAAGACTATGACTGCACCATCCAATACCACCAGGGCAAAGCAAACATTGTAGTGGACGCCTTGAGTAGAAGACCTCCGGGTTTGTTGGCCCATATGTTAGTGCAAGAATGGAAGCTATTGGAAGATTTGGCAAATCTGGACATCAGTGTGAATGATTCTGTCCACAGTCCTGTTTTGGCAAATGTCACGGTTCGGCCGTATAGTATAGATTTAATCCAAGAATATCAAGTCACGGATGCTGAATTGTTGGCTTTCTGGGACAAGGAAGTTGCCAAGGTAGTGAGGACTTCTCTCTCACTAGCCGAGGTGCTATCACATTCAAGGGAAGGCTTTGTGTTCCGGCCAATGCGGATCTTCGACGAGAGATTATAGATGAAGCCCACCGAGCAAAGTACACTGTACATCTAGGGGGTACAAAGATGTACCGGAACCTCAAGAGTCACTTTTGATGGTGGAATATGAAGAGGGATGTTGCGGAATATATGCCACGGTGTTTGGTGTGCCAGCAGGTGAAAGCAGAGCACATGCGGCCCGCAGGTCTATTACAGTCTCTTCCTATTCCCGAGTGGAAATGGGAGAACATCTCCATGAACTTCATAGTTGGCTTGCCAAAGACGGCAAGGGGCTCAGATGCGATTTAAGTCGTGGTGGATCGTTTAACAAAGTCCGCGCATTTCTTACCCTACCGTACTACCTTCAACTCTAGTCAGTTGGCCGCACTATATATCAAGGAAGTTGTTAGGCTACACGGGGTACCAGTCAGTATCATGTTGGATCGGGATCCGAGATTCACGTCCAGGTTTTGGAAGAGTTTTCAGGAAGCTATGGGTTCCTGACTCAATTTCAGCACCGCTTTTCATCCACAGAAGGATGGACAAACCGAGAGGGTGAACCAAGTCATCGAAGACATGCTTCGAGCTTGTATGCTGGATTTCAAAGGTAATTGGGAAGAGTACTTGCCTTTGGTTGAATTCGCCTATAACAATAGCTATCAGGCAAGCATCCAAATGGCACCATTTGAGGCCTTATATGGGCGAAGCTACAGGTCTCCTCTCTATTGGGATGAGGTAGGAGAGAGGAAGGTGTTGGGTCCGGAGTTGATCGAGCAAACTGCTATAGTCAAGATCATTCGGGATCGGTTAAAAGCCTCTCAAGATCGTTAGAAGAGCTATACGGACACGCGCCGCAAGGACTTGGAATTCCAGGTTGGGGATCAAGTCTTTGTTAAGGTATCTCCTAGCAAGGGGATTATGAGATTTGGCAGGCGAGGCAAGCTTAGTCCTCAATATGTTGGCCCGTTCGAGATCATCACGCGAGTTGGTGAAGTTGCTTACAGGGTAGCTCTTCCACCTCATATGGCCGCGGTCCACAACGTTTTCCATGTGTCTATGCTTTGGAAGTACATTGCGGATCCTTCGTATGTCATAGACTTGGAGCCGCTGGAAATACGGGAGGATCTCACTTTAGTTGAGAAGCCTATTCATATATTGGATCGGAAAGAGCAAGTCCTTTGCAAAAAAACTATTCCATTAGTTCTTGTGCAATGGCAGCATCATGCTCGAGAAGAAGCTACATGGGAGCGTGAAGCTGAAGTCAAAGCGAAGTACCCGAAATTGTTTGAATGAGTTGTGTAATGTAACATGTACTTTTGTTTGATTTTGTAATACAAGTATCGTCTAAATTTCGAGGTCGAAATTTTTATAAGGGGGGAGGATGTAGAGCCCCGAAACTTTTTGTATATGCCTTGGGATGTGTATCAAGGCATGGTGTCTTGTAATCTCAATTTCATGAAATGAGAAATTGAAACTTCGATAGAATTGTGTCAAGAATGCTATAAATAATTAGATAAATTATTTAATAAAGCTTATAAGCTTTAAAGGGGTCCTAGTCAAGTTTAGAAAATGTTAGAATAGAAGTTGAATGGATCCAAATAGTAGGAATGGGTGAAAAATGGACCCAGTGTCAAAAAGCTGCAGACCACCGATTGCTCAGTCCATTATAGCGATCGATCGGTCCACAACCGATCGATCGGAGGCTATCGACTGGTTAACATTTTTGTATGGGGAAATTTTCCAGAGAGCTTATTTTTGACCGAGAGCTCGGTCAATATCACCGGTCGCTTGGTAGGCAACCGATCACTCGGTATCGATCGGTCTATTGTGTTTTTGCAGAATTTCATTAAGGGCTTTTTCATCTTTTGGGCGTTAAACCCTTTCCTATTAAGGCTTGCCGAGCGTTTAGGGCTCCATTCACTACACTTAGAGTATTTGAGAGATAAGGAGAAAGGAGAAGGAGATTTCTAAACCTAGGGTTTGCTTTTGAGAAGAAATCAAAGGGTTTGAAGACCCTAGATCACTTCAAGCTCGTGTCTCTTCAAGTTCAAGGTTCAAGCTCATGAGGACTACGCTCTCCAAGCTAGGGCAACAACTCACGCACGTTTTTTAAAGGGATTTTTTCCCTCATTTGTCAAGGTCGGTACCTTTTGCTACCCTCCTAGTTCATATTTTCCCTCTTTTCTTCCCTTATTTCTTAAGTTTTCCTACAATCATGAATGTAAATATGAGATGGATGGTTGTGTGGATATGAAAGGGCGATGGATGCCGTGTGGATGATGTGATGAATGAAATAGGGAGGGTATGGTGCAAATAACAAACACACGTGGATGTTGTGAATACAAACCCACCTAGTAAATCATATGATAGGTTTAACAAATAATGTATACACCACATGTTTGATGAAATGCCAAGGTGAATAAAATGAGTTGAAATTAAGAAATGCATGCTTAAAAGTTTATGAAAATTGCTAGGGTTTATGATAGTTTGATAAATTTCATTTTCTAAATGGCATGAATATTGATTTGCTCAAATTATTGATGTTATATGTATTGTAAATTACCCAATTGTCATATTTAAATTCAATTGCAAGTATGTATACGATTCCACGAGCACGGCATGCATGACATTATTTACCGAGGTTTTTCAAGAACGATAATTAGATGTGGGACATATCCTATGATATGTTTTACCTCGCTTTTGACAAGAACAAGACAAGCATGAGCATTTAGGAAGAAGGGTCTCCCTTCCCTAACAAGTAGTTTATTTTCCAAGCAAGCAAGATACATGGCATGGCAAGCATGAGCATTTAGGAAGAAAGGTCTCCCTTCCCTCACAAGTAGTTTATTTTTCAAGCAAGCAAGATACATGGCGTGGCAAGCATGAGCATTTAGGAAGAAGGGTCTCCCTTCCCTCACAAGTAGCATGAACACGTTTATTTTCCAAGCAAGCATGACATGGCATGACACGCATGACACGACATGATACGACAAGACAAGTTTTCAAGCACGAAAATGGAAATTTGAGTCAAGTCTAGTGCACGATGCTTTCAAGGGTTTTATCGGCTTTTACGAAATGCAAGCATGACTATAAACTGCTTTACTTTCCTGTTATGAGATTAACTGCTTCCTGCTTTATATATATATCATTGTTGTTGTACTATGATTGTTGGTTAGCATTTGGTACACGCTGAGTATTCCATGCTCAGCCGTACGTTTAAGTCGGCAGGTTCTGAGGGAGCTGCTGCTCCATTTGATGTCTGTGCTCTTGGCCCATGGGTGGAGGAGGAGTACGTCGAGAAACCTGTGGAGGAACCTCCGGTAGAGGGCTACTATTAGGTGGTGGTAGATTCTAAGTGAGTGAGCTGTGGGTGAGCTTTAGAGAGTATATTCATGTATTTTGGCGGGCATGTCTGCACTTTCTTTTGTGTATATTTTTGTATAAACTTGGATCATGTATATGTATATACACATAGAGATTTTTGGTTAAGTCTTCCGTTGTGCTTTATAGTTTATGTTTCCGCTATTATGTCCTCTATTGTTTATGCTCCAGGTCTTTTGCAGGTTATTTTGGTCAGGCAAGTCATGCAAGTCATGATTAGTCGTCCAAGATTCACTCTAACTCGTAGGGTGGGTTTTGGGTCACGAGACCCAACAAGCATTTAGGCAACAGGAAGCGGAGCAGAACCACGAACTTCAGGCCATCCAGGGGCGGATAAAGTAGCTTGAGCACACATTCCGGTCTTGTTAGCAGAAGCAGAAAGGTGATGCCAGGGAAACAATCGTTATCAGGGCCTAGCTACACTCCTACCAAGAGCAGCTTGGTAGTGCAAAGACTAAGATGACTGACCGGATCCGACAGTTCGGATCCTAAATGTTCAATGCTTCTAAGGTAATCGAGAACATGGAGGTTGAGGTCACATCCCTCCAACAGCAAGTCATGGACCTAAACAGAGTGCCCCAACCACTTGACTTCGTGATCCCTGACAGGCCATCCTAGGATCAAGTCTCTTTCCTTTTTTGAGTCACACAATCCTATACTCACTTTGCATGCATCAATGAAAAAAGCTTTTCCTAGCATTTTCTTTCCGGCATCATGCATATTTATGTTTAGCCATTGCATCATTTTCAGTTTGCAGAGCCGACCTATGACTCAATCTATAACTACAGTTCTCACAGAAGCAGTTGCTGCAAAGGCAGTCCTAATAGAGGTACTAGTCATGGAAGATGTAACGACCCCAAAATTCAACAAGACTAAAATAGGACTTTGGGATCGCCACATTACTTAACCCTGCTTAAAATCCATGACATGTAAGGCACACTAACACGAGTCTCCAAAAATGAGGATAATAAAATTCTGGTATATAAACTATAATCAAATAGCAAAAGTCTACGGTAAACATATACAACTCCCTCTAAAACCAAAGAGTCTGATACACAACTAAAAAAATCTACTAAGCAACATCTACTCAAGTCTAATACAACTCTCTCAATCAAATGAAATAAAAACTAAGAGGTGTAGCCACCCAAGTCTTTGGCTCCCTCCTCAAAAGGCTCACCTTCACCTCCTTCCTCTGTGTATGTTTCCTCAACCCACGGCTCCGCCGTGTACTCCTGCTCTAAACCTGCCAAGACGAAGTCTGGCTGAGTACAAAGGTACTCAGTGTATATAAAATCCAACCAACAATAATAATATACCTGCACTTAGTCAGAAACATATCCAATAACATAATAACATAATCAGAGTGCGGAAGAACGTGTGCGCATATACATCATATCATCACCTTGACTCGTGTACTTGTGAGAATCTTAGACTTGGAAGACAATACACTTATGAGTTGCTTATGCTTATGAGACCACGTGCTTGTGAGATGCTTATGCTTATGCACTTATTCAGATCACACAGTAATGAGACATGCCGTTCTTGGCGGATACGGACCATGCCTTAGAAATCATATGGTTGACATGCCGTTCTTGGCGGATACGGACCACGTCTAAGAATCAAGTTGACATGCCGTTCTTGGCGGATACGGACCATGTCATGCTTATGCTTATTCAGAATGTCATACATATGTCATGCTCATGCTTGTGGTCCACATGTGTGACTTGTGAGACTCTTATCTTAACATACACGTGCTTGTGTACTTAAGTGTCGAAATTAACATTCGAGTTGGTAATTGCTTAGATTCCGATCTCCCACCATGGAAACTCCACTATACTGTCCCATACCAAATAGTTAGAGAATTCCCGGTTTGAGAGATGTTCCTCTAAGTTCTTACCTTCCTGACTATCAATTTCCATGCAAATAATTAGACATACTTAACAAACAATTCACATATACATATCTTATCATAATTCATATCGCAATTCATAATCAATTTACCACCATTTCATAAGAGTATAATAGCATTTATCCTTTCAATCATTTTCACAAACACCTTGTGTACGCATAATATGAATCCATTTCTCTTCTATATTTTCAAGCATTCATCAAACCATAATTCATCCATACAATCAATTCACTATTCACATCCACATATTAATCCCATCCTCCATACATTTCCCATCCAACATACATTTCTCATCCTCCATGTCGCGACCCAAAACCCACCCTAGGAGTTAGAGTGAACTTTGGACGACTAATCATGGCTTACATGACTTGCTTGACAAACCAACCTGCAAAAACCCACCGAGCATATACAATAGAGGACATTATAGCGGAAACATAACCATAAAGCACAGCGGAAGTCTAACAAACCTCTAAGTATATACACATGATCCAAGTTTAATGCAAAGAAATCAAAACACAGAAAGCGCGAACATGCCCGCCAAAATACATGGATATAATCACTCATGCTCACCCACAGCTAATCCACTCAGAATCTAACACCACCTACTGATAACCCTCTACGGGAGGTTCCTCAAAAAGCTCCTCGACATACTCCTCCTCCACCCATGGACCAGGAGCACAAACATCAAATGGAGCAGCAACTCCCTCGGAACCTGCCGACATAAGAAATACGGCTGAGCATGGAATACTCAGCGGGTACTAAATACTAACCAACAGTCATAGTATACAGATAGCATACATAAAGTAGGAAGCAAGTTGCATATATAGAACAGGAACAATTTATATCATACAAGGAAGTAAAGCAATTTATATTCATGCTTGCATTCAGAAAGACTGATAAAACCCTTGAAAACATCGTGCACTTGACTTGACTTGAAATACCCTTTGCGTGATTGGGAACTTGTTAACCATGTCATGCTTGCATCATGCGTGCCATGTGTGTGTCATGCCATGTCATGCTTGCTTGGAAAAGTAAACTACTTGTGAGGGAAGGGAGACCCTTCTTCCTAAATGCCCATGCTTGTCATGTCATGTATCATGCTTGCTTGTTCGGAAAAGTAATCTACTTGTGAGGGAAGGGAGACCCTTCTTCCTAAAATGCTCATGCTTGTCATGCCGTGTCATGTCCTTTCACTTGTGAGATGTCCTTGTGAGATGTACTTGCGAGGGAAGGGAAACCCTTCTTATGATATGTATGTACTTGCGAGAGAAGGGAGGCCCTTCTTCATGATATGCACTTGTGAGTGAGGGGAGTCCCCTCGTGGAATGTTGGTTCTTGTTTTCTTGTGAAAAGCGAGGTAAAACATATCGTAGGATATGTCCCACCTCTAACCATGTTCTTGAAAACCTCGATAAATCATGTCATGCATGCCGTGCTCGTGGGAACCGTGTACATACTTGCATTTAAATTTAAATATGACATTTGGTAATTTCACAACACATATAACATCAATGATTGAGCAATGTAATATTCATATCATTTAGGGAAAGCAAGAAAACACACTATCATAGGCCCTAGCAATATCCATAATTTATTAGGCATGCATTTCCTAATTTACAACTCACTTTATTCACCTTGGCATTTCATCAAACATGGTGTGTTCATTATTGATTCACCCTACAACATGCTTTTCTAGATGGGTTTTACTCAAATCATACATGTATGTTCATTATTGGAACAATGCCCTCCCCATTATAATCATCATAACACAACCATTGGCATCCAATCGCCCCTTCCATCTCCATTCACCATTCACAACCATCCATCTCATAGCACATGTGTAAATAAAGGAAAATAAAGAGAAATAAAGGGGAAAGAGGAACTATAACTAGGAGGGTAGTAAGAAGTACCGACCTTGATCAATGAGGAAGAAATCCCCTTCCAAAAACGACCGTGAGTTGCTGCCCTAGCTTGAGGAGATGCTCCTCACGAGTTTGTGCCTTGATCTTGAAGAAGAATGGGCTTGAGTTGAGTGTGGGTTCACAAACCCCTTGATTTCTCTCCAAAATGGAAACCCTAGGTTTAGGAATCGCCCTCTCCTCTCTTCTTATCTCCCAATCTCTCTAAGTGTCGAAATAAAGCCCTAAAGGCTCGGGTTAAACTCTTAAGGTAAGAGTGAATCGACCAAATGACCATAATACCCTTACTAAAATTTCTGCAAAAACGCGAGTACCGAGCACGTTGAGCTGTGAATAGTGCCAAACACGTTGTGCTGTGAATAGTGCCGAGCATGTTGTGCTGTGAATAGTGCCGAGTACGTTGTCCGTTGTGAAGGGTGCCGAACCCGTTGTCCGTTGTGAAGGGTGCCGAACCCGTTGTCTGTTGTGAAGGGTGCCCAACCCGTTGTCCGTTGTCTTATGTACAACGTGCCCGTCGTGAGCTGTACAACGTACACGTTGTTTGCTGTACAACGTACCCGTTGTCTGTTGCACAACGGATGCACAACGTATACGTTATCAGAGTACGTTGTCAGAGCATGTTATCAGAGCTACGTCCTTAGTGCCTTCCGAGCTACGATTGCCTGCATGTCCAGACTGTTTTGGCTATATCTTTTGACTCGTTCGTCCGATTTTGACGATTCAACTTGCGTTGGGTTTGTACTTCGAAAAGGAACATTTTTGACGTTTCAGAATTTTTAATTTCTTCCTTATTTATTAATTATACCTCTTTAAAGGCAAAATGGCAACGAAAGTGTCATGCATTAAATGTGAAAAGGTTCGGGGCTTTACACTCCATATATTCTATCCACATCCAATCCACATTTTCATCCACATCTCCATCAATAATTAGCTTACTTCATAGAAAATTTGGAAAAAATGCATTTAATCTCTATTCTATCATTTCTATCAAATTAATATTCACAAAACATTGAAATAGAGTTGATTAGGATAGTATATCGACCTTAGGAATCCTTCCCTTGGAATCAAAACGCTCCCGAGGAGATTTGGAGAAACTTTGAGGTCTATCTCCAAGCTTTCCTCTCAATCTTCTAGCAACCTCCTTCTTCTCCAAGCAACCCTCTCCCTCAAACCCTAGGTTTTCTCCCCCTTTTTGCCAAATTAGGTTAGAAATAGGTAGAGTATTTTAATATTTCGAGTAGGACCCCCTATTTATAGCCCCAAGGTCTAAGAACAAAAAGACCAAAACGCTCATACTAAAAATTCTGTAAAAATCACGAAAGACCGAGCGATCGGTGGTTATGACCGATCGGTCGGTTCTCAACCGAGCGATCGGTGCTCTTGACCAGGTGATCGGTCAAAAAAGTACTCACTGGAAATTTTCCCCATACAAAATTTTAGACCAGTCGATAGATACCGATCGATCGGTGCTTCTGACCGAGCGATCGGTGCTCTATTTCGACTCATTTTACTGTTTTGGCCATAACTTTTGACTCGCTCGACAGATTTTGACGATTCAACTTGGGTTGGATTCATCTCTCGAAAATGAACATTTCTGGCATTAGAATTTCTAAATTCCACTCAATTAATAGACTAAATTATCCCCAAAGTTGACTGATCTGCAATTCCATTTGATAAAACCCACCATTGACTTGGCTTAAACTCAAAATAAGGAAAAACATTAAACATGAACTTCGAAGAAGGTTCCAACACCTTTCTAATGGTTCAAGAATCACTCAATTCTAGTAAACGGTACCAAAACTAGAGCTTCCTAAAGTTTAGGGTGTGATATGACATCCCTCCGTTACAAGTTTGATTAAGCCTAGTTTACACCACACCAAATAAATATATAATACAATAAACATCACAAGGACTATAATACCCCTAATACAATGAAGTAAAAACATAAAAAAAAGATTCGGGGTCTCTACAAAAGAAGTGTATGCAGCCTCCACTGATAGCCAATCAAAATCAATGGCAAAATCATCCAATCAGGGTCAACGAACAAGTTAGATCCTGTAGTCTCATGAGAGAGATATTACAGTCATACAAGCAAAGTTGGATAGTGTTCTGGAATCCCTAAAGATTCTCATTGGTGCAACTGAAGAACCCTCCACCCGAATCCCTACCGGAGAAACCCCTGAACAGCTTTATCTAGAGCCACATCAATCCATCCCTATCATCATTCCAAACCCTATACCCGTAATAAGTGGAGGAGAAGAATACGATTATTATGAGGAACAGCCCAAAGCCTTGCACATCAATCAGAACCAGCCATCATCCTGAAACCCTACTCCGTCCCTCAGGGACCAGTACGAGGAAATCAAACAGATGAAGGAAGAAATGAGACAAATTAAGGGGGCATCTGCCAGCCCTGTCTCTCATTGAAAGACCTGACTTTCTCCTCCAGGGATGCAGTACCCCCAGGTTTCAAGGTGCCAGACTTTGATAAGTACGACGACACAGTCTGCCTGAAGCAACATCTACAGTTATATCTGGGGGACATGCTCTAGCACAACAAGAACCAGCCTCTACTTATCCAGTATTTCTAGAAAAGTTTGAAGGGAGTAACCCTTACATGGTGGATGTCGGTTGACAAACAGCGAATCAAGACCTGGCAAGATGCTATGGACAGTTTTGTGGAGCAGTACTCCTTCAACCAGGAACTCCGGCCTCAGAGAAGCCAAGTCCAGCAAATAAGTCAGCGCAACAATGAATCCTTCCTGGAGTACGCCACCCGCTGAGGGAAATGGCCGCAAAAGTCGCTACTCCTATCCCCGAAGAGGAGTTGGCGAACATATTCATGGGCACTTTGAAGCAATCCTACTTTACCCTGATGGTGACACTACCAGTGGTAGATTTTGGCACCATCGTCAAGATCAGTACCAGCATTGAGACAGCTATTCAGAGCGGTGCCATCCACTCCAGTATAGGACTTGCTCCCCCAGAGCAATGGTGACATTAGCCAGTAGAAACAGTGGTCCCAGGGATGAGAAAAGAAAAGAGGATGTTTACATGGTGGCCTCCTCAGCTCCCATCAGATTGCCAGCTCCAGCCGCTCCATCTCGACCAGCACCCAGAAACACCCGACTAGCTAAACAGAACCAGGGGCAAAATCATCCCCAAAAAATTTTACCCCTCTTCCCTACTCTCTTAGCCATTTGCTGGACTTTTTGACCAAGCAGCGTCTCCTCACTTTGAGAAGCCCTACCCCACTCTTACCTCCAAATAAGCAGAACAAAAACTACCATGCCGATCAGTGTTGTGCCTTTCATCGAGGCACATGCCATGCTACTGACTATTGCATCGGCCTGAAGTGCGTCATCTAGGATCTTCTAGATGAGGGTAAGGTTGAACTAGCTCCAGCCAATACCAGTATCAATCAGGCACTGCTTCCCCCAAACAACAACCAAGTCAATTTTATTGAGTGGGAAGAGCCTGGGACAGGGCAGCCGAAACCCAGCAGACCTGCAGTTGATGATGACATCATCAAGCTATCTAGTCTCTAGTACAGATCCCTGTCCCTGAACAAATCGTCTACACTATCCCTTGCCCTGGAAACTGGCCTACAGCACCAACTCAGGCCTCTACTTCAACAAGCTCCATCTGGATCCCTTACATCTCATCTTCACCTTTGGACCATAACCATGTACCCGCTCCCCACTCTCTCATCCTTGAGAGTGAAAACATAGCCAATCTTACCCAATCTAGCCAGGTGTACCAACCTCCAATGGTAGAGCCGGCAAAAGCCAAGGAAACAAAGAAAGTAGGGGATCTGACCCAGAAAAAGAAGAAGCAGATTCGGCAGTATTATTAAAAAATACTAGAAAAGGTTGAGGAGTTTAACATTACTCAGCAGTTGAGTAAAGTACCCGCACAGATTTCCATCTTGGGTCTCCTCCTGACTTCTGAACATCATAGAAAGAAGTTGCTTCAGGTATCAGCAATGTCCATGTCACACCAGACATCATGCCTGTAGAACCCCAAAACTTTTTGTACATGTCTTGGTATGTGTGCCAAGGCATGTAGCCTATGTAATCACAAATTCATGAAATGGAAACTTGGAACTTTGAGAAAATCGTGTCAAGAATGTTATAATTAAGTTAATAAATTATTTAAGCACCTATACAAGCTTTAAGGAGACCCTAGTCATGTTTAGGAAAGGTCAAAAGAGAACTAGGACCAGTTTAAGTAGTGAAATGGGTGAGAAAAATGGGCTCAGGATCAAGTTTACAGAGCAACCGATCGCTCGGTCAACTGTAGCGATCGATCAGTCCAAAACCGATCGATCGGTAGCTATCGACTGGTGCACTTTTTTGTATGGGGAAATTTTCCAGAGACCATGTTTTTGGCCGGTCACTCGGTGAAGAACACCGATCGCTCGGTAGGCAACCGATCGATCGGTCATAACCACCGATCGCTCGGTCTTCGCATTTTTGCAAAAATTTCATTAAGGGTGTTTTCATCTTTTGGGCGATTCACTCATGCCTTAAAGGCTTTGCCCGAGCGTTTGGGGGTTCATTAACCCTAAGAAGAACATTTGAGAGATAGAGAGAGAAGAGAAGGGGATTTCTAACCTAGGGTTTGCTTTTAGGAGAGCAATCAAAGGGTTTGTGAACCCTAAATCAACTCAAGCTTGGATTGCTTCAAGATTCCGGTTCAAGCACGCGAGGAGCAGTTTTCTCCAAGCTAGGGCAGCGACTCATGGACATTTTGGAAGGGGATTCTTTCCTTCATTTGTCAAGGTTGGTACCTTGTGCTACCCTCTTAGTTATAGTTTCTCTTTTCCTTTTCTATTCTTTGTTTTCTCCCATTTATGACTATAAAATGAGTTGTAATGTGTGAATGGGATGAATGGATGGTTGTTGGATGTGAATGGGCGATTGGATGCCGTGTGGAATGGTGTGATGAATGAAATGGGGAGGGCATTGTATCCATAATGAACATACACGTGTGATGTGAGCACTAACCCACCTAGAAAAGCATGATTTAGGTTGAAATGAATAACGAACACACCTTATGTTTGATGAAATGCCAAGGCGAATAAAATGAATGATAAATTAAGAAAATGCATGCTTAATTACTTATGAACTTGTTAGGGCTTATGATAGTGTGAGTTCTTGCTTTCCTTAAAATGTCATAAATACTTATTGTTTAAATTGTGACATACTATATATTGTGAAATCCCCAAATATCATATTTAAATTTCAATGCAAGTATGCACGCAATTCCACGAGCACGAAATGCACGACATGAATTATAGTTATTTTCAAGAACGAGATTTAGAGGTGGGGCATATCCTAAGATATGTTTCACTTCGCTTTTGACAAGGACAAGACAATCATGCATTATCATAAAGAAGGGTCTCCCTTCCCTCGCAAGTGCATTTAGGAAGAAGGGTCTCCCTTTCCTCACAAGTAGTTTACTTTCTGAGCAAGCATGATGACATAGCATGGCAAGCATGAACATTTAGGAAGAAGGGTCTCCCTTCCCTCACAAGTAGTTTACTTTCCAAGCAAGCATGACATGACATGAGCATTTAGGAAGAAGGGTCTCCCTTCCCTCACAAGTAGTTTATTTTCTGAGCAACAAGCATGACACGCATGGCATGACACGACATGATACGACAAGACAGACAAGACAAGTTTTCAAGCATGAAAAAGGGTGTTTGAAGTCAAGTCAAATGCATGATGTTTTCAACGATTTTATCGGCTTTTACGAATGCAAGCATGATTATAAACTGTTTTACTTTCTTGTGATGATATGAATTGTTCCTGCTTTATATATGTGAACTGCTTCCTGCTTCCTATACTACTATGGTTTTGCTATAAGTGTTGGTTAGTATTTGGTACACGCTGAGTATTCCATGCTCAGCCGTACTTCTTATGTCAGCAGGTGATAATGGAGCGGCTGCTCCTTTTGATGTCTGTGCTCCTGGCCCATGGGTGGAGGAGGAGTACGTTGAGGAGCCGATGGAGGAACCTTAGGGTGATGGTTATTATTAGGTGGTGGTAGATTCTGAGTGGATAGCTGTGGGTGAGCTTGAGAGTTAGATTTATATATTTTGGCGGGCATGTCCGCACTTTCTTTTGTGTATCTTTTGTATAACTTGGATCACTTGTATATACATAGAGGTTTGGTTAAGTCTTCCGCTGTGCTATGTTAGAGTATGTTTCCTCTGTTATATCCTCTTTGTATATGCTCTTTGGGTTTTTGCAGGTTATTTTGGTCAAGCAAGTCATGCAAGTTATGATGAGTCGTCCAAGATTCACTCTAACTCATAGGGTGGGTTTTGGGTTGCGACAAGAAGTGGTATCAGAGCTTAGGCTTTAGGTCTCTAGGGTCACTTAGAATCTAATACCACGGCTTGGCAAGAGCATATGTTAGGAAACAAGTTAGGAAGGAAGTAAGTCGGAAGCGAGTTATGATCCAAGTGTAAGACTAAACTTTATTCTTAGTCAAAATGGTTACTTCAACCAAGTACGAGTCTTAGGAACGCTAGAACACCAAGGTATAATATTATAAATACACCAATGGTTGTGATGCGATGTATATTAGTATTATACAATTAATACAAATTGAATTATTGTGAACTGGAACTGTGATAATTGTGGTTTCAAGTGAGACTCATGTGGTGCTATTGTTCTCAGGACTTTAGTCATGAGGTGGGGCACACGGGGTCGTGGGCCACACACTAGAACTTCCTCTTCTTCACGAGATGAGGATGAGCAGCCGGACCTCTCCCAGGTCTTAGGCTCTATTGCTGAGGCACTCGCCATACTGGCGGCTCGGTAGGCTATACCATCGGCGGCGGCACCTACTCCAACGCCCGCAGCTCCAGCACATTGTACAACTGGAGTTAACGCATTCAGGAGATTGAGGCCTCCATCCTTCCATGGGAGTGTGGACCCTCTTACTGCAGAGGCTTGGATCCTCCAAGTGGAGAAGATATTTGCAGTTCTCTCTCCGACAGAGGAAGAGAAAGTAGCATGGGTTGTTTTCATGCTAGAGGGCGAAGCCCACCATTGGTGGTTGTCTGCATTGAGGACGCGAGATTTGACCATGCAGGGTCAACCTTAGACTTGGGAGGAGTTTAAGGATACTTTTTACAAAAAGTATTTTCCTGTTGGAGCACGGGAAAAGAAGGAAAGAGAGTTCATCAACCTGGAGCAAGGTTCGATGACTGTGGCCGCTTATGAGGCTAAGTTCTCGGAGCTATCACGCTTCGCGACTCACATGGTTGCCACCGAGGCAATGAAGGCAAGAAGGTTTGAGCAAGGGCTCAAGGATGTTATCATGGAGAAGGTTTCGATTTTCAAACATGCTACCTACCCTGAGGTAGTACACAAGGCCTTATTGGTCGAGGCTAATTCTGAAGCGATGTCTAAGAAGAGGGAGTTGGCGAGAGGCCAACCAAGTAGTTCAGCACCTTCAAAGAGGCGGGCTTGTATTGGCCCTTATCAGTACACGTGGCAAGCACCACCTATAAGGCCATCTTATACGCCTCCAGTTCCACGGTCGTAATTACCTCAGGTGCCACGGCCTCAGGCTCTTCCAGCTCCACGACCAATTGCACCTCAGGTGGCGAGGTACGCTTCACCTCCGGCCCCTCCGACATACACATATGAGGTCTGCACTTCATGCGGCCGAACGCATCCGACAGGATATTGCAGAAAAGCATCGGGTGGATGTTATCATTGCGGTCGCCAGGGCCATATGATCAGAGATTGCCTTACTCGGCATTCACCAGGCCAGTCTCAGGGGATTAGGCCCCCAGCACACCCAGCAGGATCACACCAGGCGTCATCTCAGCCTGCACGTTCTGCACCTCCACCTCGCCAGGCGAACCAGGGGTGAGTTTTTGCCTTGACAGAAGGTGATACACTTACATCTGATGATGTAGTGCAAGGTACGGGTTTAGAGTTATTATTTTAACCGCAATTTCATGTTATGCCTTATTCCTTGTGTACATACGTGGCGTGCTATATATATCTATCTACCTATATATCTGATGTTGATGCATGGATTGACTGAGCTAGCTAAATTTCAGGAACCTTACTAGTCAATGAGTGCTTGGCTCGAGTGTTGATTGATACCGGGTCTACTCATTCATTTGTCTCACCGAGTTTTTCAGAAGACTTTTCTATGGAGCCTAGTCAGCTAGAACCGGAGTTAGCCATTTTGACTCCTCTTGGCAAGACAGTATTGGCGGATAAAGTGTATGGAAATAGTGTGGTTTAAGTGGGGAGCCACGAGTTGGCGGTTGATCTAATCATCCTCGGATTTCAAGACTTCGATGTCATCTTGGGAATGGATTGGTTAGCAACACATCATGGGCATGTGGCTTGTTTTGAAAAGATGGTACTCTTCCGGCCTGTGGAAGGTAAGCCATTTCATTTTCGGGGGTTGAGAAGTAGAGATATTGCTCGTTTTGCGGTGTTAAGCCTAGCGAACCCCGAGGCAAAGGACTCTTCGACTATTCTAGTCGTGAGTGAATTCCTGGATGTATTTCCAGAGGAGTTGCCAGGATTGCCTCCAGACAGGGAGATTGAGTTTGTGATCGAGCTTGCGCCAAGCACAGCTCCTATTTTCAGGGCTCTGTATAGAATGGTCCCGATTGAACTCAAGGAGTTGAAGACACAGTTGGACGAATTACAAGGCCTTGGTTTCATTCGACCAAGTGTCTCACCGTGGGTGCCCCGGTGTATTTGTTAAGAAGAAGGATGGCTCGATGCGGATGTGTGTCGATTATCGGCAATTAAACAAAGTCACTATAAAGAATAGGTACCCATTGCCTAGGATTGATGACTTGTTTGATCAGTTGAAAGGAGCGAGATTTTTCTCAAAGATAGATCTTCAATCAGGCTATCACCAGTTGAAGATTAAGGCGGAAGATATTCCCAAAACTGCTTTCCGGACTCGATACGGACACTACGAGTTCTTGGTGATGCCTTTTAGTCTCACGAACATGCCGGCAGCCTTTATGGATTTGATGAACCAGGTGTTCCAGCCATATCTTGATCGATGTGTGATCGTGTTCATCGATGACATCTTGATATATTCCCAGACACTGGAAGATCACATGCAACACCTTCATCTTGCTTTGGGAATGCTGAGAGAGCACAAGCTATACGACAAACTTAGCAAGTGTGAGTTTTGGTTGGAAGAGGTGGCATTCCTAGGCCACGTTGTATTCGCGGAAGGCATATCGGTGGATCCGAAGAAGATAGAGGCAGTCATGAGTTGGGTGAGGCCCAAGAGTGTCACAGAGATACGCAGTTTCCTTGGGTTGGCAGGCTACTACAGGACATTTGTAGAGGGTTTCTCTAGCCTTGCGGCACCGCTTACTTATTTGACAAGGAAGAATGCGAAGTTCGTGTGGAGCGATAAGTGCGAGATCAGTTTCACGGAACTGAAGAAGAGGCTTACCACAGCCCCCGTCCTTGCAGTGCCATCCGGACATGGTGGTTATGAGGTGTACAGTGATGCCTCACATGTTGGACTTGGGTGTGTGCTCATGCAACATAAGAAAGTCATTGTCTATGCATCGAGGTAATTGAAAGAGCATGAAAAGAATTATCCCACACACAACTTGGAGCTTGCAGTGGTCATGTTTGTACTCAAGATTTGGCGCCATTACCTTTATGGGGTGGAGTTCTATGTGTTCACGGATCACAAGAGTCTCAAGTACCTCTTTTCCCAAAAGGAATTAAATCTGAAGCAACGGCGTTGGATGAAATTTTTGAAAGACTATGACTACACCATCCAATACCACCCGGGCAAAGCAAACATTATAGCGGACGCCTTGAGTATAAGACCTCCGGGGTTATTACCACACATGTTGGTGCAAGAATGGAGATTATTGGAGGATTTGGAAAATCTGGACATTAGTGTGAATGATACAGTTCGCGGTCCTATTTTGGAAAATGTCACGGTTCGGCCATACATTATAGATTTGATCCAAGAATACCAAGCCACGGATGCTGAATTGTTGGCTTATCGGGACAAGGAAGTTGCCAAGGGTAGTGAGGACTTCTCTCTCTCTAACCGAGGTGCTATCACATTCAAGGGAAGGCTTTGTGTTCCGGCCAATGCGGATCTTCGACGAGAGATTATGGATGAAGCCCACCGGGCAAAGTACACTGTGCATCCAGGGGGTACAAAGATGTACCAGAATCTCAAGAATCACTATTGGTGGTGGAGTATATAGCACCGTGCTTAGTGTGCCAATAGGTGAAGGCAGATCACTTGAGACCGGCAGGTCTATTGCAGTCTCTCCCGATTCCCGAGTGGAAATGGGAGCACATCTCCATGGACTTCATAGTTGGCTTGCCAAAGACGACAAGGGGCTCAGATGCAATATGGGTTGTGGTGGATCGTTTAACAAATTTCGCGCACTTCTTACCCTACCGTACTACCTTCAACTCTAGTCAGTTGGCCGCGCTATATATCAAGGAAGTGGTTAGGTTGCACGGGGTGCCAGTTAGTATTGTGTCAGATCGGGATCCGAGATTCACGTCCAGGTTCTGGAAGATTTTTCAGGAAGCTATGGGTTCCCGACTTGATTTCAGCACCGCCTTTCATCCACAAACGGATGGACAAACCGAGAGGGTGAACCAAGTCATTGAAGACATGCTTCGGGCATGTATGTTGGATTTGAAGGGCAGCTGGGAAGGACACTTGCCTTTGGTTGAATTCGCCTATAATAATAGCTATCAGGTGAGCATCCAAATGGCACCATTTGAGGCCTTATATGGGCGAAGCTGCAGGTCTCCTCTCTATTGGGATGAGGTAGGAGAGAGGAAGGTGTTGAGTCCGGAGTTGATCGAGCAAACTGCTAGTATAGTCAAGATCGTCCGGGATCGGTTGAAAGTCGCTCAAGATCCTCAAAAGAGCTATGCAGACACATGCCGTAGGGACTTGGAATTCCAGGTTGGGGATCAAGTCTTTGTGAAAGTATCTCCTAGCAAACGGATCATGAGATTTGGCAGGCGAAGCAAGCTTAGTCCTCGATATGTTGGCCCGTTTGAGATCATCACGCGAGTTGGTGAAGTTGCTTACAGGGTAGCTCTTCCACCTCACATGGCCGTGGTTCACAACGTTTTCCATGTGTCTATGCTTCGGAAGTACATTGCGGACCCTTCGCATGTCATAGATTTCGAGCCGTTGGAGATACGAGAAGATCTCACTTTAGTTGAGAGGCCGGTTCGTATCTTGGATCGGAGAGATCAAGTTCTTCGCAACAAGTCTATCCCATTGGTTCTCGTGCAGTGGCAACATCATGCTCGAGAAGAGTCTACGTGGGAGCGAGAGGCCGAAATCGAAACGAAGTATCCGGAGTTGTTTGAATAGGTTTATATATGACTTGTAATTTTGTTTGGTTTGTAATGCATGTGTCGTCCAAATTTTGAGGATGAAATTTTTATAAGGGGGAGAGGATGTAGAACCCTGGAACTTTTCGTACATGTCATGGTATGTGTGCCAAGGCATGTAGCCTATGTAATCTCAAATTCATGAAATGGAAATTTCGAACTTTGGGAAAATCGTGTCAAGAATGTTATAATTAAGTTAATAAATTATTTAAGCACCTATACAAGCTTTAAGGAGACCCTAGTCATGTTTAGGAAAGGTCAAAAGAGAACTAGGACCAATTTAAGTAGTGAAATGGGTGAGAAAAATGGGCTCAGGATCAAGTTTGCAGAGCAACTGATCGCTCGGTCAATTGTAGCGATCTATCGGTCCAAAACGGATCGATAGTAGCTATCGATTGGTGCACTTTTTTGTATGGGGAAATTTTCCAGAGACCATGTTTTTGACCGGTCGCTCGGTCAAGAACACTGATCCCTCGGTAGGCAACCGATCGATCGGTCATAACCACTGATCGCTCGGTCTTCGCACTTTTGCAGAAATTTCATTAAGGGTGTTTTCATCTTTTGGGCGGTTCACTCATGCCTTAAAGCTTTGCCCGAGCATTTGGGGATTCATTAACCCTAAGAAGACATTTGAGAGATAGAGAGAGAAGAGAAGGGAATTTCTAACCTAGGGTTTGCTTTTGGGAGAGAAATCAAAGGGTTTGTGATCCCTAAATCACCTCAAGCTTGGATTGCTCCAAGATTCCGGTTCAAGCACGCGAGGAGCAATTTTCTCTAAGCTAGGGCAACGACTCACGGACGTTTTGGAAGGGGATTCTTTCCCTCATTTGTCAAGGTCGGTACCTTGTGCTACCCTCTTAGTTATAGTTTCTCTTTTCCTTTTCTATTCTTTGTTTTCTCCCAATTATGACTATAAAATGAGTTGTAATGTGTGAATGGGAAGAATGGATGGTTTTTGGATGTGAATGGGCGATTGGATGCCGTGTGGAATGGTGTGATGAATGAAATGGGGAGGAAATTGTATCCATAATGAACATACACATGTGATGTGAGCACTAACCCACCTAGAAAAGCATGATTTAGGTTGAGATGAATAACGAACACACCTTATGTTTGATGAAATGCCAAGGCGAATAAAATGAATGATAAATTAAGAAAATGCATGCTTAATTACTTATGAACTTGTTAGGGCTTATGATAGTGTGAGTTCTTGCTTTCCTTAAAATGTCATAAATACTTATTGTTTAAATTGCGACATGCTATATATTGTGAAATCCCCAAATGTCATTTTTAAATTCCAATGCAAGTATGCACACGATTCCACGAGCACGGCATGCACGACATGAATTATAGTTATTTTCAAGAACGAGATTTAGAGGTGGGGCATATCCTACGATAAGTTTCACTTCGCTTTTGACAAGGACAAGACAATCGTGCATTATCATAAAGAAGGGTCTCCCTTCCCTCGCAAGTGATTTAGGAAGAAGGGTCTCCCTTCCCTCACAAGTAGTTTACTTTCTGAGCAAGCATGATGACATAGCATGGCAAGCATGAACATTTAGGAAGAAGGGTCTCCCTTCCCTCACAAGTAGTTTACTTTCCAAGCAAGCATGACATGACATGAGCATTTAGGAAGAAGGGTCTGCCTTCCCTCACAAGTAGTTTATTTTCTGAGCAAGCAAGCATGATACAAGCATGACACGCATGACATGACATGATATGACAAGACAAGACAGACAAGACAAGTTTTCAAGCACGAAAAAGGGTGTTTTAAGTCAAGTCAAATGCATGATGTTTTCAACGATTTTATCGGCTTTTACGAATGCAAGCATGATTATAAACTGTTTTACTTTCTTGTGATGATATGAATTGTTCCTGCTTTATATATGTGAACTGCTTCCTGCTTCCTATACAACTATGGTTTTGCTATGACTGTTGGTTAGTATTTGGTACACGCTGAGTATTCCATGCTCAGCCGTACTTCTTATGTCGGTAGGTGATAGCGGAGCGGCTGCTCCTTTTGATGTCTGTGCTCCTGGCCCATGGGTGGAGGAGGAGTACGTTGAGGAGCCGGTGGAGGAACCTCAGGGTGAGGGTTATTATTAGGTGGTGGTAGATTCTGAGTGGATAGCTGTGGGTGAGCTTGAGAGTTAGATTTATGTATTTTGGCGGGCATGTCCGCACTTTCTTTTGTGTATCTTTTGTATAACTTGGATCACTTGTATATACGTAGAGGTTTGGTTAAGTCTTCTGCTGTGCTATGTTAGAGTATGTTTCCGCTGTTATATCCTCTTTGTGTATGCTCTGTGGGTTTTTGCATGTTATTTTGGTTAAGCAAGTTATGCAAGTTATGATGAGTCGTCCAAGATTCACTCTAACTCCTAGGGTGGGTTTTGGGTCGCGACAATGCCCGAGAAGCTAGGGCATATGGTTGGGTAAGTACTCGAATCCAGAATCATCTCCCTAACCGAAGAGGAAATACTGGACAATGACCGAGATCACACCCGGGCTCTTTACATCGCAGTTCAATGCATGGACAAGACTCTATTATCAGTGCTTATTGACAATGGCTCTGGCCTAAATGTCTGCACTCTGTCAACACTGTAAAGCCTGGGCCTAGATCTCAGTCAGGTAAAAAAGAGACCCATGACAATCAGGGCTTTCGTCAACTCCACCAGGCAGAACCTGGGTGATATTGGCTTGACCATCAGGGTCGGACCAGCTCAGTTCACTACAAACTTTCAGGTCTTGAACGTACCAGCCTCATTCACTTTGCTCTTCGGAAGGCTGTGGATCCACACGGCCAGATTCATTCCCTCTTCTCTCCATCAAAGAATCAAGTTCATTCAGGATGACCATCTGGTCATGATCCCTTATGAGGAGATAACTAGTTCCCTTGGGGACATCCAAGAGTTGGGACAAAGTACAGCCTTCATGACTTACCAGTTCGAGCAGGTCAGTTCTATCGCCAGGGAAGAAGAAAAAAGCAAGCAAGCAATGTCGCCATTGGTCAAGATGATGGCTAGAATGAACTATCAGCCGGGGTTAGGCCTGAAAGTTAGAAATCAAGGGATGAAGAAGTGATACGTACCTCCTGGTTATACTCCGCTATTTGGACTGGGATAAAAGCCCAAGTTCGAGGATTATCTCTCCAAACTTACAAAGAAGAACAACCAATCGGCGAAACCAGAACCCCGACCTCACATCTCTGTAACCTTCCCGGTGGGGACATTCCAGCCCTACCCAGATACTCATATTGCACCAGTTGCCAATACCTCAAAACCCCAGCCCAGTGTTGAGACTTCGGGGATTCCAGATCCGAAAATATTCAACATGAAATAGATGTTCGATGAGAAGACTATCGAAGACACCACAGAAACAGAAGATCTAGTAGGATAGCAGGTCTGCACACTCTCCAACAGTACCGAGGCATAATCCAGTCGCTGATCACTGATCCGTTGGTGGACAGAGGCTCTCACCATCGAGGCCATTCAGAGCCGGGGTAAGCAGCTTGCAGGGTAGGTTGGTTCGATCAACCAGTGACCGAAGCACCATTCTTATCCTCTTTCTATCTTCTCTCTTTGCTCCCATTAGCAACATCTAAATGTCAGGCCACTGTAGGCCTCTTTATGTCGAGTCAGTTTTGTAAAGAGTCCACCTTTTATCAATATAAAATCGGATGTTTTGACTTAAAAATCATGTTTTAAAAAAAAAACATTTCATATCGACTGATGAAGAAATCACATGGACTCTTCCCCTGGAAGGCCTAGTGTCCTGAAGCCAACAGAAAAAAAAAACATAAGCATGCTAAACTAAGCTAATTGATTTGCTAGGAAATCACCTATGATAAGGCTATCCCCGAAACCATCCTTGAGCTTTCAGAAGTTGAGTATGACTCAAAGCAGGAAGAGGAACCACCTCAAGAGATTTTGGACCTCCTAGAACACAGTGAAGGGATCCTACAGTCAAACATCAAGGACAATAAGACCATAAACCTCGGTTCTAAAGACAATCCTTAGCTCATCAAAATCGACACAACCATGAGCCCGCAGCAGAGAACAGACATGATCAGCTTCCTGAAAAGCTACAGTGATATCTTTGTCTGGTCGTATGTAGACAACCCGGCCTGGACCCAGCATTGGTGGTACACAGACTACCCCTTACCTGAAATCAGACCAGTTAGGCAGAAACTGAGACGGATGAGGCCCGAATAGTGGCAGAAGGTTAAGGAAGAAGTTTAAAAGTAGATCAGTGCAGGCTTCCTAACACTAGCAACCTATCTGGAATGTTTAGCCAATATCGTACTGGTACCCAAGAAGGACGGCAAGGTCTGGATGTGTATCAACTACCAAAATCTAAACAAGGCGAGCCCTAAAGATAACTTCCCTCTCCCGCACATCGACATCCTAGTCAACAATACAGCAAAGCATTAGACACTCTCATTCATGGATGGTTTCTCTGGATACTGTAACGCCCCAAAATACCCTTTAGGAGTTAGGCGATAGTTTGGGCTCGTTACATACCACAACAACCATCCTGCAAAGTATACAAGGCAGATAAATAATGAACTGAAAATTTTCTTTAATAACTTAATTGTATTCCAAGTACAACTGTTTACAATAACTGAATATACACTAAAACATGTACAAGTAATCCTTCACCTAAGTTACCAACTCAAGTGATACAATATCCCTAGACATAAAACCCAAAATAGATGTCTCTCTCACACATCCCCACCATAGGGCCACATCTCTAAACCCCTCATATCTGGTTGACAAATCCGAGCAATCTCCTGCTCTCCATGACCCGCTTCAATCCAAGGAACTGGAGTATGGATATCGTATAGTGTACCTGCCGATATAAATGTACGGCTGAGCATGGAATACTCAGCGAGTACAAGCTACTAGCTAACAATAGTAATAACGAGCATGCAGATTAGCCTAAACAGTTAATCAAGAGAATACAGTTCATAATTCACCTTACGAGTTCTTGTGAGCATACGAGTTCTTATAACCTTTCTTGTGAGCATACGAGTTCTTACAATCTTTCTTGTGAGATTTCTTATGAGCCTTGTGAGATTTCTTGTGAGCTTTCTTGTGAGATTTTTTATGAGCCTTGTGATATTTCTTGTGAGCTTCTTGTGAGCTTACTTTCATGGAAACAAATGATAGTGCCTGTACCTTGTAGAACCCCGGAACCAAGTTCACTAGGCTGTGAATAGTGCCATGAATAGTGTTGTGAATAGTGCTATGAATAGTGTTTTTTCAGGCCTAAACCCTTAATGGGATGATGACTTCGTGTTTTAAAATGAAAGGAGGTTTCAAATGAATAAAAATATGTGTGAAACTTGTTTAGGGTATTTGGTATAAATGAAACAAGAGGATGCAATACTCTTAAGTATCGCAAAGAGGGATTTTTTTGAAAATTCCCTCAACTTAAGAGAACTCTAGTTTTCTCATCCGAAATCAGAATCGAGTGATTCTTGAGCCATTAGAAAGATATCGAGATCCACTTCAAGTTTCATGTTTATCAAATTTCCCGATTTTGAGTCGAAGCTCAATGAAAAGTGGGTTTTAGGCAATTTTCTGCTGAAATTCCTGACCAGTCAGCTTTATGGCAACTTTGGACTATGAAGAAAAAAGAATTAGGAGTTGTCCAAAACATAAAAGTTGTTTCCCTTTAAATGTAGAATCCAACGCAATTTGAATTGTCAAAATCCGATCACTGAGTCAATAGTTATGGGCCAAATACCATAGCTGGAAAATGAAGGAATGAACAGTGAAGGATCTATCTAGTTTGGGGAGGATAGATCCTTCAATCCCATACACTGATGGATCTATCCATCCCCATGACCGATCAATCTATCAACCCCAATTTTGTATGGTTTTTTGGCTAGAGAAGGTTTTTTTTTTAAGGATCTATCCGTGCTCATGACAGATAGATCCTTGGTGCATGGTTTTGCCTTGGAACCGACTCCTTGAGATATTTAGAGGGTGTAATGGTCTTTGGCCTCTCCCCTTGGCCTATATAAACCACAATTTCGTGGCTAGGGTTACAAGAACCCTAGAGAGGAGATTTTTGAGTGAAAGTTGAAGGAAAAGATGGAGAAGAGCTTAGGTTCTTCTAGGCTTTGTACTAGTGATCAAGTGGAGTTGATTTTTCACTTCAAGCTTTCTTCCTAAGCTTGGATCTTGCTACCAAGGAGTATTCGCAAGCTATAAATCATAGGGATTCGGTTTTGAAAGGTACATACCTTCTACTAAATTGCCTTGTTATGATTTCATAAGTAGATACCCTCTACTAACTATTTTGTTGTGATTTATGTATTGAAAGTAATATGTAAAGCATGTTTTTGGTAAAAGTGAGGTATAAAAGATGGTTTTTCTTATGAAAGTTGGTTTATTATCATCAAATGATAAAAAGGGTATGGTTTTGATGAAAAGTATGGAATTGTGGGGTTTTAAACATGTGATGAGTTTGGTATAAGTAAAGGAAATTGAAAAAGGAGTTTTTCTACAAGTGTTAAGTACTCAAAGATGATTTTTGAAACAAAGGGTAATTACTCCCTCCTTGTAAGCTTGTAAAAAATGATTTTCGACAAAAGGGTATTCAATCCCTCCTCATAAAGAATTGTAAAGTAAGTTTTCAAATGAAGGGTATTGGAGACCCCCTTTTAAAGTAAGATTTCTGAAAAGGTATTTGATACCCATTTAAAGTATGGGTTTCAAAGAAGGTTGGTAAAGTAAGGTTTTGAAAAGGGTATTTACATACCCCCTTTAAAGTGAAAAGGTTTCGATGAAGGGTATTGGATACCCCCTTGTAAAGTGAAGTTTCTAAAAAGGGTATTTGCATGCCCCCTTGTAAAGCTGGAAAGTATGATTCATGCAATGGGTATTTGACACCCCCTTGTAAAGCATGGTTCGGAAAAGGGTATTTTACATACCCCCTGAGAAAGTGGATTCGAACAAGGGTATTTACATACCCCCTAAGAAAGTTGGAAATTATGATTCATGAAATGGGTATTTGAAACCCCCTTGTAAAGCATGGTTCGGAAAATGGTATTTTACATACCCCCTGAGAAAGTGGATTCGAACAAAGGGTATTTACATGCCCCCTGATAAAGCTGAATAAGAAAGAAGGGTATTGTGATGCCCCCTTGTAAAGCGTGGTTCGGAAAAGGGTATTTTACATACCCCCTGAGAAACTGGATTCGAACAAAGGGTATTTACATGCCCCCTGATAAAGCTGAATAAGAATAATGGGTATGTGAGGCCTCCTTGTAAAGTATGCGATTCTGGCAAAGGGTATGTGATGCCCCCTGATAAAGCTGAATAAGAAAAAGGATATGTGATATCCCCTTGTAAAGTAAGTTTTGGAAAAAGGATATGTGATATCCCCTTGTAAAGTATGTTTTGGAAAAAGGATATGTGATATCCCCTTGTAAAGTATGTTTTGAAAGAAATGAGATTTTGACAAGGCTATGTGATAAACCCTCGTAAAGAATGTTTTTAAGGAAAGACTCTAAGTATGTTTTGTAAAGAATGATCTCAAAGTACATTCTTGAAAAAGTACAGTTCGCTCAAAGTATGATTTGGTTCTAAGTATTGGTTTTGCTCAAAGATGTAAGGTTTTGAAAGTAAAGATTTAAAGTATGGTTTCCGCACTCTGATTAAAGTATACATATGAATTGTTTAAGTTTCTACACACAGGTATTCTATTTTGATGTCATAGCCCTGCTAGTTAGTGGTTGGTAGACGCTGAGTATTCAATAGTCAGTCGAAGTTGTTATCTTTGGCAGGTCACAGGTTGGATGGTTGTGCTCTTGAACCAAGGATTGTGGAGGAGTATGCTGGGAAGCTGATGGGCAGTCATCAATGATGGTTGAATGATGAGAGGGGGAGACATGTATTTGGGTTGATCTTGTGGGAGTTGTTGTATTGAAATTGAGTTGATAACTCAAGTAATGGACCTTGTATACAGATTTAGTTATCATTCAGTATTTTGTTTATATTAGCACGTGGAAGATTACACTGTCAAGAAGAAATTTTCAGGTTCGCCTTTTAGCGTGCCTTGTATGCTCTTGCAGAATGTTATGTACGCCTTATGTGTCATGACAGGATGGCATGACACGGCGATTACGTTGCCAATCTTAGGGGGTATTTTGGGTCGTGACATACCTAGTCTTAGTACACTAAACATCCTTTCATATTTCTTTATTCTTGCTTGAAGACAGATACTAGTACCCGTACCTGGTCTTAGTATACTGGTATCCTCTCATACTTTCTTAGAAACAGATGTTAATGCTCATACCTGGTCTTAGTACATTAACATCATTTCATACTTATCTTAGAGACGTATACTAGTGCCTGTACCTGGTCTTAGTACACTAGCATACTTTCATGTACTTGTGAGCTTGTGAGCCTTAAAAACAGATACTAGTGCCCGTACCTGGTCTTAGTACACTAGTATCCTTCCATATTTCTTGTGAGCTTGTGAGATTACTTTTATCAATATTTTCTTATTGTCTTATAAGCTTCCATGTAATTCTTTGTATACCCGTACTTATGAACTGGACGTACATACTAGTGTTTTGTCTTTCTTATTGTACTTAAGATCTTATCATTGTCTTGTAGAATTCACTCTTGTTTTATTCTTATTTTGTGGAAATCACTCTTGTCTTGTCTTGGTTTAATTTTATATGATTGTACTTAGAAAACTAGGTTCATGCATGCATACTTTCTTGTGCATAGAGAAATGGTGAACATCGTAGTGACTTGAAGCAATTAAAAGAACATCATATAGCATTTCAACTTTTCCATAAATATGTGAGATCTTTAAGGAGACCCATAAAGCATATTAGCATAATTACCAAATTTTGGGAAAAGTCCTTAATCATAATTCCATAATCTTAAATTCAATTTTTATACAAGCATTTCGTCAACACGTGATTTTCAACATTTTTCCTAGGTATTTATTTCATGATTTCTTTGTCAAACACCTTGCATTCATGCATTTTATCAAACACTTCACATGCAACATTGGTGTCGTCCTTATTTTTACATTTTCCTTATCATGCATTTCATCAACATCTTGGTGTGTGCATTATTCATACATTGCCCATCCACCATTTTCCACCCCACACGTTCATCACAACCATAGGGCATCCAATTGCCTCAACCTCCATCTATCCTTACATCCACCACCATTATTATTTATCTTGTTTATATTTTAGGAAAATTACCATATTTCAAGAAAAAGGGAGATACAAGATCAAAATCAACATTTTTAAGAGAGAAAACTAGGTTATTGCTAAGATAGTTAGTAGGGTGTACTAACCTTTGAGGGTTAACTCCTATTTTTGAGGAAAACCCTTGAATAGAAACCCCCAAGTTCGATGGAGGAGGATCCCACTTGAGGAGGAAGATCCTAGCTTGAAGATCTAAGCTTGTGGAAGCTTGAGAAGTGAGGATTTCAGCTCCTCTTGATCTTCTCACGAAATCCCCTTTGTGATCGTTTCCTCGTGGCTTAGTTCGTGGTAAAAGCCTTGGCTAGCACGATCTTTGCTTCCCCATTTGGTCTTGAGAAGCTTGAAGATTGAATTTTGGGGTTTCCTTGATCTTGAGAGAAACCCCCCTTTTGGAAACCTAAGTTTCCTCCTTTTTCTCTCCAAAAGTCATTCTCTAAGTGTTAGAAACTTTGGTCCCCCAAAAATGGGGTATATATAAGTGTTTGGGTTGAGGAAAACCAAAAAAAAAACATTTCTGGGCAATCTCGCTCGAGCGGGCTTCAATCTCGCTCGAGCGGGCTGCTCCCGGTACTCAAAAACAACATTTTGGTCAATCTCGCTCGAGCGGGTTTGGATCTCGCTCGAGCTAGTTTGTCTGCAAAAATGGCCTTTGGTATTTTGGCTATAACTTTTTACTTAGTGGTCCGATTTTGACGATTCAACTTGTGTTGGATTTGTATTTCGAAGAGGAACAACTTTTATATTTTATACAACTCCTAATTTTGAGTTTTAATATTTCAAAAATGGCTCTAAAGCTGACTGATCTGCAAATAGGTTTCGTCAACCCATATTGCAGCAGACCCGATTTTGGAAATCGGACGTTTGACTTAACCCTGACTCAAAATCTGGAAAAATGGTAAACATGAACCTTGAAGAAGGTTCTAATACCTTTCCAAAAATTTAAGAATCACTAGATGCCAATCGTCGGTGATCAAAATAGAGCTTCTTGAAGTTGAGGGTAATGTTAAGGCATTCCCATTCTTGACACTTAGAGTATTCTATACTCTACTCCTTCATCCCAAGAATCCATAATTTAAGAAAACTATTCTTAGGGCTTTAATACATGTCATACACACTATCTACCCAAAATATATCAAAACCAATCATTGGTAACCCTTCAAGACATTACAATAGGCTTTTAAGCCTTAGACACTATTCACCTACAACCCATTAAACACTTAGGGTATTTTATACTTTTACTTTTACCCACTTAGATTATCTTTTTACTCTCTTTTGAGATTCAAAACATGCACCTAAACCCTCACTTGACTCACCATAATACCAAGAACATGAAGGAAGGCTTTAGGCTTTTATAAACACCATACAAGGGCACTATTCACTAACATTGTTCATTGTACAGTGAACATGAATTCTGGGGTTCTACAGATACAACCAGATCAGAATGACAGATGAAGACATGGAGAAAATCTCCTTCATAACACCTTGGGGCACGTTCTGCTACAAGGTAATGTCCTTCGGGCTCAAGAATGTAGGAGCAACCTACTAGAGAGCCATGACAGCACTATTCCACGACATGATCCACAAATCAACTAAAGTCTATGTAGATGACATGATAATCAAATCGCCTACTACCAGGCAGCACCCTGAAGATTTGAAGAAAATGTGTGACAGACTCAAATAGTTTGGCCTGAGACTGAATTTAGCCAAATTCATCTTTGGAGCCTCATCAGGAAAGCTCCTCGACTTCATAGTCAACGAAAGAGGCATCGAGATCGATCAGCTAAAGCCAGAGCTATCATTGAAATGCCAACTCCTTAGACTGAAAAGGAAATCCGTGGATTCTTGGGCAGAATTCAGTACATCAGCTGGTTCATCTCTCAGCTCACTCCGATATGCGAGCCGATCTTCAAGCTTCTCCGGAAGAATGTACCTATAGTCTGGACAGCCGAATGCCAAGAAGCCGTTAACAAAATAAAGCAGTATCTTCTCCATCCTCTAGTACTTATGCCTTCTACACCGGGATGGCCATTGCTACTATACATCTCAGAACAAGAAACCTCCATGGGGTGCATCCTGGCACAACATGATGAGACAAGCAGAACAGAGCAAGCCATCTACTACATCAATAAGCGCCTGCTAGAGTACGAAGAGAGGTACAGTCCACTCAAGAAAACTTTTCTAGCACTGGTCTGGGCTACTCAGCGTCTTTAGCACTATTTGTTTTCTTATCCTGCAATCCTGATCTCCCAGATGGATCCACTCAAGTACCTACTGGAAAAGCCAACCACTACTAGGAGGACAGCCCAATGGCTCATGATGTTGTCTGAATTCGACATCACGTACATAACTCAGAAATCAATCAAGGGGCAGGCGATTACAGATCACCTAACCCACACTCCAGCACAAGACTATGTTTCAGTATATGATCAATTTCCAAATGAAGTCATCCTGTATACAGAAGCACAAGAGCAAGAGTACCTCGACTGGGAGTTATACTTCGACGGAGCAGCCAATAGTCATGGGCACGGGGTAGGAGTAATCCTGATCTCACTCAAGGGATCACACCTCCCCATCTCAGTCAAGCTACGATTCAGATGTTCAAATAACGGAGCAGAATATGAGGCATGTATAACTGGACTAAAAGAAGCCCTAGGCATCGGGATTGAAGAGATAGATGTCTACGGCGACTCATCCTTGGTAATCTGTCAGGCAAATAAATTTAAAGCCATCCGAGAAGCAAGGCTAGTCCCGTACTTGGCCTATCTCAATGTGCTAATCACTCAATTCAGAAGAATCAGCTTCAGCCACAAATCTAGGAACCATAACAGATTTAACGACACACTGGCCACTCTCACCTCTATGGTACAAATCCCCAAGGGCATCATGCTATGGCCGATCAAGATTAAGCAACAGGATCAGCCTACCTACTACCTTTAGATCGAAGAGGTATCAGACAACAAGCTTTGGTATGCGGACATCAAGCAGTATCCCGAGGATAAGATCTATGGCTGGCCATTTAGTTTGTCCTCTCGAGAGGAGTCTTGTACAAGAGATCACCGAATCTAATCTGGCTTAGATGCCTCAACACTCTTGAAGCAACACAAGTAGTTGAGGAAGTTCATGGTGGAACTTGCGGTCCGCACATAAACGGGGTGATGCTCTCCAAAAAGATACTTAGGGTGGGTTACTACTAGTCTACAATGGAATCCGACTGTTGCCAGCATGTACAGAAATGCCACTAGTGTTAAATCTATGCCGACAGAATCAATGCACCGCCAACCAGGCTGCACAATCTCACTGCTCCTTAGCTATTCTCAGCTTGGGGCATCGACGTCATCGAACCTATAGCGCCGAAAGTATTATACGGATATCAATTCATTCAGGTTGCAATCGATTACTTCATAAAATAGGTCGAGGCAGCCTCTTATGCCAACATCACAGCCTCAGTGGTTCAGCGTTTTCTAAAAAGGGATATCATTTATAGATATGGTGTCCCATTCAAGATTGTAACAAATAATGCTCTCAACTTCTAAAACAAGGGGATGACAGATCTCTGCAAGAAATTCAAGATACAAGATCATAACTCCACACCATATAGGCCACAAATCAATGGTGCAGTTGAAACCGCCAACCACAACATGAACAAAATCATAGAGAAGATAACTAATCTCGCGACCCAAAACCCACCCTAGGAGTTAGAGTGAACTTTGGACGACTAATCATGACTTACATGACTTGCTTGACAAAAAAACCTGCAAAAACACTTGGAGCATATACAATAGAGGACAATAATAGCCGAAACATACAACAAAACACAGCGGAAGTCTAACAAACCTCTATGTATATACATGTAACCCAAGTTTGATACAAAAGGGAAATCAAAACAAAGAAAGCGCGGACATGCCCGCCAAAATACATGGATATAACTCTCTAGCTCACCCACAGCTATCCACTCAAAATCTACCACCTCTAATAATAACCCTCGACCGGAGGTTCCTCCACAGGCTCCTCAACGTACTCCTCCTCCACCCATGGGCTAGGAGCACAGACATCAAATGGAACAGTAGCTCCCTTAGAACCTCTTGAAATAGTCATGCACTTGACTTAAAATACTTGTTGCGTGTTTGAAATCTTGTCTTGTCTGTCTTGTCTTGTCGTATCACGTCATGTCATGCGTGTCATGTCATGCCACGCTTGCTTGAAAAGTAAACTACTTGTGAAGGAAAGGAGACCCTTCTTCTTAAATGTTCATGCTTGCCATGCCATGTATCATGCTTGCTCGGAAATTAAACTACTTGTGAGGGAAAGGAGACCCTTCTTCCTAAATGTTCATGTTTGCCATGCCATGTATCATGCTTGCTCGAAAATTAAACTACTTGTGAGGGAAGGGAGACCCTTCTTCCTAAATGTTCATGCTTGCCATGCCATGTTTCATGCTTGTTTAGAAATTAAACTACTTGTGAGGGAAGGGAGACCCTTCTTCCTAAATGTTCATTCTTGTCATGCCATGTATCATGCTTGTTCGGAAATTAAACTACTTGTGAGGGAAGGGAGACCCTTCTTCCTAAATGCACTTGCGAGGGAAGGGAAACCCTTCTTTATGAATGCATGTCTTGTTCTTGTTAAAAGTGAGGTAAAACATATCGTAGGATATGTCCCACCTCTAAATCTCGTTCTTGAAAATGCCAGTAAACCATGTCATGCATGCCGTGCTCGTGAAATCGTGTATATACTTGCATTTGGAATTAAATATGACATTTGGGTAATTCACAATACATATAGCATCAATAATTTGGGCAAGTTAATATTCATGCAATTTAGGGAAAACAAGAAAGCACACTATCATAGGTCCTAGCAAGTTCCAATAATTAATTAAACATGAATTTCTTAATTTATAATTCATTTTGTTCAACTTGGCATTTCATCAAACATGGGGTGTGTTCTTTATTTATTTAACATCATGCTTTTCTAAGTGGGTTGATGCTCGCATCACACAAGTACGTTTATTATGGATACAATGCCCTCCCCATTTCATTCATCACATCATTCCACACGGCATCCAATCGCCAACATCCACCTCCATTCACACCATTCACACATCCCAACTCATAGCACATTTATAGATGAGGGAAAACAAAGAATAAGGAAAAAAAAATGGAAAATCATGACTAGGAGGGTAGCAAAAGGTACCGACCTTGACGATTGAGGAAAGAACCCCTTGCAAAACGTGCGTGAGTTGCTGCCCTAACTTGGAGAGAGTGCTCCTCACGAGTTTGAGCCTTGATCTTGAAGGAAAACGAGCTTGAGGTGGTTGTGGGTTCACAACCCCTTTGATTTCTCCCCAAAAGAAACCCTAGGTTTAGAAAACCTCTTTCTCCTCTCTCTATTTCTCCAAACACTCTACTTAGGGTTTATGAGCCCTCAAATGCTCGGGCAAAGCCTTTAAGGCATAAGTGAAATGCCCAAAAGATGAAACTGCCCTTACTGAAATTTCTGAAAAACACGGGGGACCGAGCGATCGGTGGTTATGACTGATTGATCGGTTGCCTACCGAGCGATCGGTGTTCTTAACCGAGCGACCGGTCCAAAACATGCTCTCTGGAATTTTTCCTCATACAAAAAAGTGCACCAATCAATAGCCTCCGATCGATCGGTTGTGGATCTATCAATCGCTACAATGGACCGAGCGATCGGTGGTCTGCAGGTTGTTGACACTGAGTCCTTTTTCACCCATTCCTACTATTTGGACCCATTCTACTTCTATTCTAACATCTTCTGAACTTGCCTAGGACACTTGTAAAGCTATAGTTTATTATTAGATAATTTATTTAATTAATTATAGCATCCTTGAGACAATTCTCTAAGTTTTCAATTTATCATTTCATGAAATTGGACATTACAAGGCATCATGCCATGGCACACATTCTGGGGCTCTACAACCAACTGCTTTGCATGGCATGAGATGCTTCCTTATGCACTCATGGCCTATACAACGTCCATCTGAACTTCAACTGGCGAAACACCATTTTCTCTGACCTATGGTATGGAAGCAGTCCTCCTTATCGAAGTACAAATTCCATCACTTCAGGTGTTAATGGAAGCAGATATCTCAGAAGCAGAATGGGCACAGACCCGATTTGAACAGCTGAATCTGATCGAAGAGCGGTGACTGAAAGCCATCAACCACTCTCAGGCTTATCATAGGTGCATGGCTAGGGCATTCAACAAGAAAGTCAAGCCATGAAGCATCGAAATCGGTGACCTGATTCTCCAGAAAATGTTATTAAACCGCCCTAACCCGAGTGGCAAGTTCACACCCAACTACAAAGGCCCATACATCATCCGAGATAAATTCTCAGGCGGCGCCCTTCGACTAGGACGTATGGATGACGAAGACCTCCCAGAGCCCGTTAACATTGACAAAGTCAAACGATACTATGCTTAGGGTTTAGATTTGATAGGTGTTTTGCAATCATGGATTCTCTGGGAAATGACAGGAGGCCATCTTTGGCACACTCTTTATCCCCAACAATGTAAACCCATTTACAAATCAATGAAATCCACTAGTTAGCCCCTTGAGCCCAACAACCCTTCTTTCATGAAACCTTTTTAGGGACACCTTCCCTTGTCAATCTGTGGTATTTGCCTGAACTACGTCATGGCCTGATCCTACAAAGGGTACATAGGTAACCTAAGTACGGTTACTAAAAAGGATCACGATGTTTCCAGAATCCTCTCCCAAGCAGAGTCCGGACATCCCCTATACCATCCCCAATGGAATCAAAGCCTCTCTAAAAATGTCTCCCCTCAGAGTCCAAACAGAGCAAGAATCCTCTCGACTTCCCCAGCAGAGTAAACTCTCAAGGATAAAAAAATGTCCATCAAAGGAAAGCCCAAAATAGAAGTTGAAACCTTTTCAAAAGTTAGAGACTCCCAACAGAGACAACCTCTTCGGACTCTTTCTCCCAGCAGAAACCTTTTAGGGACAATCTCCCCGAAAAATAATCCTCAATCAGAAACACTCTCTCTCTCTCCCCTAGCAGAGGCAACCTCTCTCAAATTCCCCAGCGGAGCAAAAAAAAATCAATCAAACTCTAACGAAAATCCCACAGTGCAAATCCCGAGAAAAGTACAACAGGAGAAGTCCCTAAAAGATCAACTGCAATAGGAGAAACCCCAAGGTTTCCCAAACTTCGGTTTCCTAGCCTACATTTCATCCTACTCTAAGTCCTTCTAGATCCCCTAGAAACTACGAGTACAAGCGCAGCATCACATCTACATCATCAACATAACACAAATTGTTGACAGATCGCCATTATTTTCCCTAACAAATAGTAGGCATGAGTGAAAACCGGCAACGGTCTCATTGCGCAAAAATTACACAACCCCAGACCTAGTCTTCCGACTAGGGGCAAAAAAGGGACAAAATCAATCAGCTTCGCAGGCATGAAGAAAACGACAACGGCCTCATTACACAAAAATTATGTGAACCCAATGACTTGGTCATTTCAAGGATAAAAAAGGGAGAGAAGCTAAAGAGTAGTTTGGCAACACAGTCCGAAAGCGATCAGTCTCGTCGAACTCTTGACAAACCCCCACAGATTCCCTGACAGTAGTCACCAGTAGATTTCCTCGGCAGTAGTTTCCAGTAGATGTCACAACTCCTCAGCAAACAGTCAACAATCACCAGCAGAGTGCCACTTCCCGACAGATCACCAACAGTGGTCTACAACAGTGCCACATTCCCCAGCGGATCCCTAGTAGAGACCTGCAATTGCTTTCTACAAACACTCTCCTCAACAAGAGTCTAGAAATTTTTAATTGCTCCCTGGCAAGCTTCTCCCCAGCCAGAGTCTAATCTCTAGCAATAGCAAGACAAGCAAGTCTACCCCCAATCTCTAGCAGCAGCAAGACAAGTAGGGTTACCCCCAAGCATCCCTAACGGTGACGAAACCTCTTCTAAGTCATACTCTACTCTCCGAGAGTAAAAGAAAGACTACAAAATCTCCTAAAGCCCTGACAAAGGTAATTTCCTGACAAATCTAAAAGCTAGATAAGCATTCTTTCTATTAAAAAGATCAAAAAATTTTGCAAAAGTCCAACACTTTACTAAAAATGATTTTCAAAATATAGAGCGTTCGATACCGAAACCTAATTGTACCAAATCTGCATCAGGCAGCCCCCGACAAAGACAAGTAGAAGAAGCCGACACCACGTAGCCTCACGAGTCGCAATCAATAGAGTCATGGGAAAGCATCCTCGCCTTTACACCCTGCATGACATCATCAAAATTTAGTGCCCCTGAGCCTTTTCAAAATCAATCTAGCTAGCACGTCCGAGACATACCATCTCAATATCAATCCGGCTAGTGCCTCCGGGACATTCCACAACCTTGTTCGACACTACCGTGTGTCCTTGACATCCCAGGTGAGCATCGACATAACACACTTTGTCGGCACCTCGCATGTCTCGATATCCCAGGTGAGCATCGGCATAACACACTTTATCGGTACCTCACATATCCTCTTTCGACACCCTCGTATGTCCTTGACATCCCAGGTGTGTATCGACATAACACACTTTGTCGGCACCTTACATGTCTCGATATTCCAAGTGAGCATCAACATAATGCACTTTGTCGGTACCTTGCATATCCCCTTCGACACCCCCATGTGTCCTCGACATCCCAGGTGAGCATCGACATAACACACTTTTTCGGCAACTCGCATGTCTTGATATCCCAAGTGAGCATCGACATAATGCACATTGACAGCACCTCGCATATCCCATTCGACACCCCATGTGTCTCCAACATCCCAGGTGAGCATCGACATAACAGATTTTGTCGGCACCTCGCATGTCTCGATATCCCAGGTGAGCATCAACATAACACACTTTGTCGGCACCTCGCATGTCCCTCTTTCGACACCCAGTGTATCTCGACATCGTAGGTGAGTATCGACATAACACACTTTGTCGGCACCTCTTACATCCTCCTTCTGACACCCCGTGTGTCTCCGATGTCCTATGTGAAGATCGACATAACACACTTTATCGGCACCTTATATGTCCTCCTTTCGACATTCCGCGTGTCCTTCGTTTGTCTTGGCTAAGCACCTCTGGGCAATGCCATAACAACCAATCTGGCTAGTGCCTTCGGGGCATACCATCTTTCATAGCATCTATCAATTCCCAGCATAAGTAGCACGGACTACTCTTCCTTCCCCAAGGAGTGACTTTAACTGCTTCTTTCTTCTCCCAAGTTATCCATATCTTCCCCAGGTATAGGCAAGCACTTCTCATCACCACTTGCACAGCATACATGCATACCATCATTCCTTAAAACTCAACCTTGATGTAAAAATAGGATGATTCCAGTCTTTGCTGTTCAATTGCCAATTCGGCACTCTCCGGTAAAGAGGGGCAGCTGTAAGTACCCAATTTTTACACCCTACCTTAACCATGGTTAAACCATGACTATCCCTAGCTGAGCCCTAGTCAAGCCCTAAACCCAAGGCAATCCTAAGAAAACCCTACACTAACCCTAGATAAACCATGATCAAATCCTAAGCCTAACCCTAGTTGTACCCTAGGCCTAACCCTAGTTCAAACTCAACCCCTAGGCCTAACCCTAGGAAACCGAAATCAAACCCTAGGCCTAACCCTAGCTAAACCCTAGTCTAACCTTAGGTAACCCCAAGTTCAGCCCCAAGGTCCAAAAACCCTAAAATCCAAGGCCCAGAACCTTCTATGGGTCCAAACAGATGCCCACAATCCTTAGGAGCCGTTGTAGTGGGGCTTACTGGCCCAAAATCAAAAAATCCAGTAATGGCGGTAATATATTTACTGCCATTACCATAATCAAGCCCTGCTATAATTAATCAGGCCAAGTGCAAACAGGTGGGGCCCATTTGGGTAAAAATCCATTAATGGTTGTAATACTATTTACACCATTACCATTTTAGCTTGATTCAGTAATGACGGTAATGATATTACCGCCATTGTTGGATTTCTACAAAATCCATAGTTAGCACCCCTCCTGGCTACTTCTCTCCTTCTCCAGTGTGTCTAGCACGTCAAGGAACATCCCTAGGATGCTCCTGGGTCTGCCCAAGCTTATAAATAGCCCCCTAATCCTCAGTTCAAAGACATTCCAAAACCTCCATAGGTAAAGCCTATTGAAACTCGGCTAGCCCAAACCCAACTCTCCTTTAACCTTAGCTTCCACCTGAGAAACCCCCAGACCTCCCAGGAGCTCCCCCAAGCCTTCACCAGCACCCCCAGAGGCTCTGCCACCTGCTGCCACCGTGCAACCCCCTTCACGCCACTGTTGAAGACAAACCAGAAAATAAGATCATCCGTACCCCTCCTTACTCTTTGTTTAAAGCATTGTAAAACCTTAGTCCTGTTCTAGGGGTCTTCCTTTTTTATTTAGTAGGATTTAGCGCCCAAGGACAGAGGTCCCCCTACCTCACCATAGGTATGGGGGACCCTCTTGAGGGTTGGTAACTCGGGTTCAAGATCCCCCACCATAAGGCACATTCCCTTAGCACCCGGGGGACCTTCAGATCATGAGGGATCCCCTGGCCAAGCCCTGGTGCAACCCACAGGGGAAAGATAGCTTTTCTGGAAAAAACCAGAAATGGCAATAGAATAATTACCGCCATTCCTGGGGTTCCTGTTTACAACCCTTGTAGCCCTCTTTTTGTTGGGCCCTAGTCCATTCCAGGGCCATTGTTGGACTCCCCTAGTCTTCCTCTACCTGGCCTGGTCCTTTCAAGCCCAACCCTTGCAATTAAGCATGGTTAAATGGGCCTTAAACCCAAACTGGCAGGTTAACAGTAAATCATCTACCACCATTTCACTTTACCAAACACAGAACCTTTGAGCCTATGCCAGGCCCATCTCAGACCACACTCTGGGCCTACAAAAGGTTCAGGGCTATCCTTGGACTTCTGTCTTCACCCCTGTGGGTCTAGTCCCCGTGGGGTCATCCCTAACTCAACTTATAAGCTAGAAAGACCACTCAAAATTGTTTCTATAATGGCGGTAATCCCATTACCGCCATTGCTGATTTCTATTTTAATAGGCTTTTGCATGTGGTCCAGACCTAGTTGGAGGCCACTTTAGGCCCTGCCATACCCTATGGGCCCATTCTAACTTTCCTAGACTTCTTGACTGGGGTTAACCAAACCCCGATTAACTTTTAACCATGGTTAAGTAGCCCTTAACTTTGAAAAAATTTTAAAAAATCTTTAGAATATTCAAAAAATATAGAAAGACCAAAAAAGACTATTTTTGTACCTTTTTACCATGATTAGCAATCCTAACCATGGTTAACCATCCCCTTAACCCCAGTTAACAACCCTAACCCTTGGTTAACATCCCTTGGCCTACCGAGCCTAATCTTACAGCCTACCGGGCTCACCCTTAGTCTACTGGGCCCAATCTCAGCCTATCGAGCTTGACTATACCTCCCTTAATCGTGATTAGCAACCCCAACCATGATTTGTTTGACCTAACCCCGGTTAACAACCCTAACATTGGTCAAACTTTGCCTTGACCTACCGGGCTTCTCTCTTAGCCTACCAAGCCTAACCTTGGCCTACTAGGCCTAAACCCTAAGCCTACCGAGTTTAAACCTTGCACTTGACCAACCTCGTTCAACCAAATCCTAGTCTACCGAACTACTCCATTAGCCACCCTTGGTGCACACACACATCCCCTAGCCTTGGCACGGGCTCATATGTCAGAATTACGCTTATCTGATCTCACCCTTGTAAGTACGTAGGTAACTCAATCTGGGTTCTACCCTAGTTAGTTTTTCTTTCTTAAATTAGCATTATCTTAAACACCTAGGCATTTTAACAAATTTTAATATTAATTGGCTTGAACCTAGGGAATAGGGAACCATTGTAAATATGAAAGCCTTGGGGTGCCTAACACCTTCCCCGAACTTAACCGAACCTCTTACCCTAATCTCAATCGTAGACCAAGATCTTATCCAAATCTCGGGGACTTATCCCTTCTAAATGAATAGGTGGCGACTCTAATCCCGTGAGATTTAATTAGGGAAGCGAAATCCCGTGCTCACAGAAATAGAAGAACATTTCTATGGATTTTATTGTTGGGTTACCACAAACACCTAGGAACTCCGATGCTATCTAGGTTGTAGTTGAGAGGTTGACAAAATCTACACATTATCTTCCTTATCGGACTACATTGAACGTGAACCAACTAGTTGCATTGTATATTAAAGAAGTGGTTCGGTTACACGGGGTACCGGTAAGTATTGTGTCAGACAGGGATCCTAAATTTACTTCTAGGTTCTAGAAGAGTTTCCAAAATGCCATGGGTTCCAGTTTGGATTTAGCATCGCCTTTCATCCTCAAATAGATGGACAAACTGAGAGGGTAAACCAAATTATAAAGGATATGCTCCGAGCTTGTATGCTAGACTTCAAAGTCAGCTGGGAAGATCATTTACTATTGGTTGAGTTCGCTTACAATAATAGTTATTAGGCAAGCATTCAAATGGCACCTTTTGAGGCCTTGTATGGGCGTAGTTGCAGGTCTCCTCTATATATGGATGAAGTTGGAGAGAGAAATGTATTGGGCCCTGAGTTGATTGAACAGACTGCGGGTAAGGTTAAGATCATCAGAGAAAGGTTGAAGACAGCACAAGATAGGCAAAAGAGTTATGCAGACAATTGCCACAGAAACTTAGAATTTTGAGTTCAAGATCAAGTCTTTGTGAAGATTTCACCTAGCAAAGGGATTATGAGATTTGTTAAGAGAAGAAAGGTTAGCCCTAGGTATGTGGGTCCATTTGAGATAATCACCAGAGTTAGTGAGGTTGCATACCAGGTAGCTCTACCCACTCACATGGCAGTCGTTGATAACGTATTCTATGTGTCTATGCTTCGAAAGTATATCCCGGATCCATCCCATGTTATAAATCTTGATCCGTTAGAAATCCGAGAAGATCTCACATTAGTAGAAGAGCCGATTCAAATTTTGGACCGGAAAGAGCAAGTTTTGCACACCAAGGTAATTCCCTTAGTACTAGTGTAATGGGAACATCATTCAAGAGAAGAGGCCATATGGGAGCAAGAAGCGGAAATAAAGGAAAAGTACCCTAATTTGTTTTTGTCAGATAAGTTTCATGTTTATGTTTCATTCCAATTTCGAGGATGAAATTCCTGTAAGGGGGGGAGGATGTAGAACCCCAAATCTCATTTTCATAGCCAATGAATGGTGTGTGAATAGTGCCTGTGAAGGCTTGATACCATATGTAAGTGATGGAATGGTTCTCAATGATAATGAGATTTATCATGTTTCCATTTTGAGGAATAATGTGTTTTTAAATATGTTAAAGTCTATAAGAATGTTCCCAAAGTTCAATTAGGTTAAATAAGAAAGGTTGAAAAGTTCTAAGGGTTAAAAATGAGAAAAACACAGCAAAAGGGCAAGAAACAGGACAAAACCAGTCGACCGAATTTGCTACCAGTCGATCGATAGGCAACTGGTCGACCGATACCCATTACCGGTCGACCGATCCCCCGAAATTTTTCCATTTGGTATGTTTTACCAAATCATTAAGGGTAGATTGGTCTTTTGACCTCCCCTTGCACTATATAAACCCAATTTCGTGGGTTGAGGGTTTTATAAACCCTCAAGCTTGTATTTTGAGAAAGAGTGAAGGGGAGAAGCTAGGGTATTGGATGATCAATTGGAGCTTGAATTTCATTCTCTTTCTCAAGTATCCTCAAGATCTTCTCCAATCTTCAAGGTTAGTACTTTTTACTAATTAGCTTAGTGATAATCTAAAGATTAAGTGTAGCACCCCAGACTTTTTCATCCTTAATGAATAGCACCTTCGTAGCTAATTGGCCGTTTTTGTAGTCTAATTAATAAATAAGGGAGAAATTGGAAATTTCAAAATTTCAGAAATGTTCTTTTTCGAAGTACGAACCCAACGCAAGTTGAATCGTCAAAATCAGACGAACAAGTCAAAAGATATGGCCAAAACAGTCTGGACCTGCAGGCAATCGTAGCTCGGAAGGCACTAAGGACGTAGCTCTAGCGCTGATAACGTATACGTTGTGCATCCGTTGTGCAAAAGACAATGGGAACGTCGTGCAGCAGACAACGTGTACGTTGTACAGCAAAAACCGTGTACGTTGTACAGCTCACGACGGGCACGTTGTACATAAGACAACGTGACAACGGGTTCGGCACCCTTCACAGCACAACGTACTCGGCACTATTCACAGCACAACGTGTTCAGCACTATTCACAGCACAACGTGTTCAGCACTATTCACAGCACAACATGCTCGGCACTATTTGTCACGCCCCAGAACCCACCCTAGGAGTTAGAGTGAACTTTGGACGACTAATCATGACTTGCTTGACAACTAACCTGCAAAACCCACAGAGCATATACAATAGAGGATATAAACAGCGGAAACATACTCTAACATAGCACAGCGGAAGACTACCAAACCTCTATGTATATACATACGCAAATCCAAGTTTATACAAAAAGTCTCCAAAAGAAAGTGCAGACATGCCCTCCAAAATACATGAATCTAACTCTCATCTCACCCACAGCTAAACCACTCAGAATCTAATCACCACCTACTGATAACCCTCTACGGGAGATTCCTCCAAAGGCTCCTCGGCGTACTCCTCTTCCACCCATGGACCAGGAGCACAAACATCAAATGGGGCAGCAGCTCCCTCAGAACCTGCCGACATAAGAAGTACGGCTGAGCATGGAATACTCAGCGGGTACTAAATACTAACCAACAATCATAGCGTAGAAATAGCAATACATAATCAGGAGCAATTTATATATGTCAAACGGAAACAATTCACATCATCCAAGGAAGTAAAGCAGTTTATAATCATGCTTGTAATTCGTAGAAAACCGATAAATCCTCTTGAAATATCGTGCACTTGACTTGACTTGAAATATCTTTTTGTACTTGAAAGCTTGTCATGTCTATCTTGCTTGATTCTTGTATGTCGTGTCATGTCATGCATGTCATGCGTGCTTGCTTGTGATCATGTAACTTGTGAGATATTCTTGTGAGATGTCCTTGTGAGATGCCTTGAGAGGGAAGGGAGACCCTTCTTTATGCAATGCACTTGCGAGGGAAGGGAGACCCTTCTTCATGATATGCACTTGTGAGTGAGGGGAGACCCCTCGTGGAATGTTGGTTCTTGTCTTCTTGTGAAAAGCGAGGTAAAACATATCGTAGGATATGTCCCACCTCTAACCATGCTCTTGAAAACCTCGATAAATCATGCCATGCATGCCGTGCTCGTGGGAACCGTGTACATACTTGCATTCAAATTTAAAGATGACATTTGGGTAATTTCACAACACATATAGCAACAAAGATTGAGTAATGTAATATTCATAGCATTATGGGAAAGCAGGAAACACACTATCATAGTACCTAGCAATATTCATAATTTATTAGGCATGCATTTCCAGATTTTCAGCTCACTTTGTTCACCTTGGCATTTCATCAAACATGGTATGTTCATTATGGATTTATCCTACAACATGCTTTTCTAGATGGGTTTTACTCAAATCATACATGTACGTTCATTATTGGAACAATGCCCTTCCCCATTTGTTCATCACACACAACCATTGGCATCCAATCGCCCATCTCATCTCCATTCACCATTCACCATTCACCATTCACCATTCACCATTCACCATTTACCATTTACTATTTACCATTCATCCATCTCATAGCACATGTGTAAATGAAAGAAAATGAAGAGGAAAGAAGGGGAAAGAGGAACTATAACTAGGAGGATAGTAAAAAGTACCGACCTGAAGAAATGAGGAAGAAACCCTCTTTCCAAATGGCTGTGAGTTGCTGCCCTAGCTTGATTCGTGAGCTCCACGAATGCCTGCACCGAAATCTTGAAGAAAACGGGCTTGAGGTTGATCTAGGGTCTCAAAACCCTTTGATTTCTCTCCAAAATGGAAACCCTAGATTGGAATCGCCTTCTCCTCTTTCTCCTATTCTCTCAAACTTTCTAAGTGTCGAATGAAGCCCTAAAGGCTCGGGTTAAACTCTTAAGGTAAGAGTGAACTGACCAAAAGACCGTAATACCCTTACTGGGATTTCTGCAATGACGCGAGGACTGTGAATAGTGCCAACTCGTGGTGGCGTGAATAGTGCCAACTCGTGGTGCTGTGAATAGTGCCAACTCGTGGTGGCATGAATAGTGCAACTCGTGGTGCCGTGAATAGTGCCAACTCGTGGTGCTGTGAATAGTGCCAACTCGTGGTGGCGTGAATAGTGCCAACTCGTGGTGGCATGAATAGTGCAACTCGTGGTGCCGTGAATAGTGCCAACTCGTGGTGGCGTGAATAGTGCAACTCGTGGTGGCGTGAATAGTGCCAACTCGTGGTGGCGTGAATAGTGCCAACTCGTGGTGGCGTGAATAGTGCAACTCGTGGTGCCGTGAATAGTGCCAACTCGTGGTGGCGTGAATAGTGCCAACTCGTGGTGGCGTGAATAGTGCAACTCGTGGTGCCATGAATAGTGCCACTCGTGGTCCGTGAATAGTGCCACTCGTGGTGCTTGTGAATAGTGCAAACTCGTGGTGCTTGTGAATAGTGCCACTCGTGGTCCGTGAATAGTGCCACTCGTGGTCCGTGAATAGTGCAAACTCGTGGTGCTTGTGAATAGTGCCAACTCGTGGTGGCGTGAATAGTGCAACTCGTGGTGCCATGAATAGTGCCAACTCGTGGTGGCGTGAATAGTGCCAACTCGTGGTGGCGTGAATAGTGCAACTCGTGGTGCCATGAATAGTGCCACTCGTGGTGCTTGTGAATAGTGCAAACTCGTGGTGAGCTGCACAACGTGCCCGTGGTGAGTTGTACAACGTGCCCGTGGTGAGTTGTACAAGGGATGCAAACAGTACATTATCAGAGTACGTTGTCTGTGCCACGATTTCCTACAGGTACAGACTGTTTTGGCCATATCTTTTGACTCGTTCGTCCGATTTTGACGATTCAACTTGCGTTGTGTTCGTACTTCGAAGATGAACAATTCTGACATTTCGAAATTTCTAAATTCTTCCTCATTTATTAATCATACCTCTTAAAAAGGCAAGATGACAACGAAAGTGTCATGTATTAAGCATGAAGAAGTCTGGGGCTCTACACTATTCACAGCACAACGTGTTCAGCACTATTCACAGCACAACGTGTTCAGCACTATTCACAGCACAACGTGTTTGGCACTATTCACAGCACAACGTGTTCGGCACTATTCACAGCACAACGTGTTCAGCACTATTCACAGCACAACGTGTTTGGCACTATTCACAGCACAACGTGTTCGGCACTATTCACAGCACAACGTGTTTGGCACTATTCACAGCTCAACGTGTTCGGCACTCGTGTTTTTGCATAAATTTCAGTAAGGGTATTATGGTCTTTTGGTCGGTTCACTCTTACCTTAAGAGTTTAACCCGAGCCTTTAGGGCTCATTCTCAACACTTAGGGGATTTGGGGGATTAGAAGAGAGGAGAAAGGGTTTCCTAAGCTAGGGTTTTGCTTTTGGAGAAGAATTAAAGGGGTTTTGAGACCCTAGATCACTTCAAGTCCGGTTTTTCTCCAAGATCACGGCTCAAGCACTCGTGGAGAGCGTTCCCCAAGCTAGGGCAGCAACCCAAGCACGTTTTTGAAAGGGGTTTCTTCCCCAACTCAAGTCTCCTTCAAGCAAAGGTGTTCTTATTTCAAGTTGGAGCTTCAATCAAGGTTTCTACCAAGGATTAAGCCTTGATCTAAGGTTAGTACACCCTACTAACTTACCCTAGCAATAAATCTAGGTTTTCCTTATGAAATGTGATTTATGCTATTATGTTTGCCTCCCATATGATATGTATCATCTCCAATGAACCTAAATAAGATAAGAAAAGGGTATGGATGTGTGTGGGTGTTGATGTGGCGATTGGATGCCGAGATGTATGTTGTGTGATGTGTGTGATGGAAATGGTGGATGGGTACTTTACCAATAATGAGCTTACCTTGATGTTTGGATGGAAGGTATGCGCTAAAAAGAACACGATGAATCATTAAGAAACATTGCATGTGCTGTGTTTGACAAAATGCCTAAAATATGAATAAATGATCTAAAGGAAGAATATGGAAATGGGTTTTATGCATGCGTTCTTATAAACGATAAATTGATCAAATGTTATGCAAACTACTTATGTTACCTATGTTCATATCATGAATTGAATTGTAATGTCATATCTTGGTTATTCCCATTATCATGATTGTCACTATGGACACGTACACGAGCACGCATGATAGCATGAACCGAGATTTCAAGAGCATGTGCATATAATAAACAACAAGTGCATTGCATAACAAGGAGGTTGGTAGCCCAGGGACATTCGGGTGCTAGCCTCTGGCTCACAAGTGCATTGCATATCAAGGAGGTTGGCAGCCCAGGGAGATTCGGGTGCTAGCCTCTGGCTCACAAGTTACAAGATGGAGGTTTACAAGATGATGATCATGCATTCATGCATGCACGCATACATGATTTCTACGAGGCATACCAGGACATGACAGGGGTTTTCAAGCATGAGTTTTATCGGCGTTTTCGCATTCATGTACGCACGTCAGGATGCTTGTATTGTATCATGACTTATACTGTTTCTTTTGTGATGTTTCTATTACTGCTTGTATGATATTACTATTGTGTGTTTTATTATTGTTATGCTAGTAGCTTGTACTCGCTGAGTATTCCATGCTCAGCCGTACTTTCATGTCGGCAGGTACTGAGGGAGCCCTCTACCCGGAGCCTTGGGTCGAGGAAGAGTATATAGAGGAGAGAGAGCCGGCTATTCCATTACAGTTTCAGGCGGACCGAGACCTCGATGTGTGGCCATGCCTCGACTACTGTTGAGGGGAGAGTATGAGAGGGTCTTGTGTATTTTGATATTTTGATAGGTGGGCCTGTCCACCTTAGACTTAGACATGTCTTGTATTTATGTTAACTTGGAATACTATTTTGGATCATCAGAAGAAATGAAAATTTGTTTACGCTTCCGCATATATGTTAGCTTCCGTGCTCTGATTATCGTTGTTAGTACTGTATTTTATCTTGTCCATTACAGGATGGTTTGATAGGTACGTAGTGTGACACCTAAAATATCCCTAAACTCCTAGGGGGTATTTCGGAGCGTTACAGAGTGGTATCAGAGCTCTAGGCATTAGAGTCCCTAGGGTCACTTGGATGATTGAACAAGGTATTAGAATCACCTTAGAGAGTTGTATTCCAAGTATGGACTAACAAGTTTGTCCAAGTCAAAATAGGTTGAATCTCAACCAAACTTAGAGTCCTATGCTAGGAACACGGATTGTATGGATGATGTTGTGTTGTATACCATATGTGCATTAATTGTGTTGTGCTTATTAAATATGCTTGATGAATATGTATTGAGCGAATTGCGAAATTTGTGCTAAATGCGTATCCAAGTTAGACTCATGTTGTATTGTCGTTCTCAGGAGAAATCATGAGACGCAATACCTGGGGTCGCGGGTACAACACGAGGGGTAATGGAGGTGATGCTCCATCGGGTGATGATCAACCCGACTTTGCCCAAGCATTCGCATCTATAGCCGAGACTTTGGCTATGTTGGCGACAAGGCAACCGGCCACTCCGCCTAATGCGGCACTTATACCGGCTCCTCCTAACCGAGCCCAAGCCGGGATAGAAGCTTTTCGGAGGATGAGGCCTCCAACTTTTTGTGGAAGCATTGATCCACTTGTCGCCGAGGGTTGGATTCGGCAACTCGAGAAGATATTCTCGGTATTGGCACCTACGGAAGTGGAAAGGGTCACTTAGGCTGCCTTTATGCTTGAAGGCGAGGCCGACCATTGGTGGAAATCCGCACTTCGGACCCGAGAGTTGACCCGGCAAGGTCAAGATTGGACTTGGGAGGAATTCTTGGAAGCTTTCAACAAGAAATACTTTCCGGTCGGAATGAGTGAGAAGATGGAAGTGGAATTTATTACCTTGGAGCAAGGTAATATGTCCGTAGCGGCTTATGAAGCCAAATTTTTAGAGCTATCTCGATTTGCTCCTCACATGATAGCTACCGAGGCTATGAAGGCCCGGAAATTCGAGAGGGGATTGAAGGCCTACCTGAAGGAACGTGTCTCAATGTTCCGACATGAGACATATTCAGAAGTTGTGGACAAGGCATTGTTGGTCGAGTCGAATTCCGAAGAGTTCTTTAAGAGAAGAGGAATGGAGAAAGGACAGTCAAGTAGTTCAGGGGAGAAAAGAGCAAGGACTAGCTTGTATCAGTCCGCAGAGCCGGCTCAGTCACAGAGGATATATTCGGCACCACAGGCCCCTTGCTCTTTTGCTCCACCGACCTTTCGCCCGGCTACCTCATATGCTCCTCGCCCCGCAGTTACTCAAGCTACGGGATATGCTTCTTCCTCCTATTTGCATGATGTCTGCACTCTTTGTGGAAGGAGGCATCTAGCAGGAGAATGCCGGAGGGTTTCAGGAAGTTGCTTCCATTGTGGTGACCATGGTCACATGGTTAGAGATTGTCCCCGACGTCAATTGCCAGCTCAGTCTTCGGGGAGCAGGCCCCCGATTAGGCAGACATCTCAGCCTAGCTCTTCTCAGGCTTCGAGGGCCTCACAGTCTACTCGGCCTCCTCGCCCAGTCACACAGGGCCGAGTCTTTGCCTTATCCGAGAGAGACGCACGTGCATCCGACGATGTCGTGCAAGGTACGCAAAAAAATGCTAGAGTCTAAGTTGTATAAAATTTCTATGGTTTATTATGTGATTATTTATACTAAGGGTTATTCTATGTATGATGCTTGTGATTGTTTGAAATCTACTAATAGTAGTTACTTAATCGCACAGGCACTTTATTAGTGAACGAGTGTCTCGCCCGTGTGTTGATCGACACAGGATCCACTCACTCCTTTGTGTCACCTAGTTTCGCAAAGGGATTTTTGACTGAGTCTACTCCGTTAGAGCGGGAGTTTACCATTACAACTCCACTCGGCTAGTCAGTTGATACGGACAAGATATTCAGGGATAGTGTGGTTCAAGTGGGGGAGAATGAACTGTTAGCCGATCTCATCGTCCTAGCTTTTCAAGACTTGGATTTTGATGTCATCTTAGGGATGGATTGGTTGTCAAACTATCACGGGAATGTTGCGTGTTTTGAAAAGATGGTGAATTTCAAGCCGGAAGGAGTTAAGCCTTTTCATTTCCGAGGATTGAGAGAAAGGGATATTGCTCGCCTTGCAGCTTTGAGCTTAGCGAACCCCGAAGTACAAAACTCCTCGACTATTCCAGTTGTGAGTGAGTTCTTAGATGTGTTTCTGGAGGAACTTCCCGGGTTACCTCCGAATCGGGAGATTGAGTTCGCTATAGAGCTTACTCCGGGCACCGCTCCGATTTCAAGAGCCCCATATAGAATGGCCCCGATAGAGCTTGAAGAATTGAAGAAGCAAATTGAGGAGTTACAACAACTTGGTTTCATCCAACCAAGTGTGTCACCGTGGGGAGCTCCGGTCCTTTTTGTAAAGAAGAAAGACGGGTCGATGAGAATGTGTATAGACTACCGTCAGTTGAACAAGGTAACTATCAAGAATCGTTATCCCTTGCCAAGGATCGATGACTTGTTCGACCAACTGAAGGGAGCGAGATTCTTCTCCAAAATTGATCTTAGATCGGGGTATCATCAATTAAGGATCAAGGCGGAAGATGTTCCGAAGACGGCTTTCAGGACTCGGTATGGGCATTACGAGTTCCTTGTCATGCCTTTTGGGCTGACGAATGCACCGGCGGCATTCATGGATTTGATGAACCGGGTGTTCCGATCTTACTTGGATCGATGCGTGATTGTATTCATTGATGACATTTTGGTGTATTCCCAGACACGGGAAGATCACGCACGAGACCTCTGCCTTGCCCTGGAGATGTTGAGAGAGCATAGGCTATATGCCAAATTGAGTAAGTGCGAGTTCTGGTTAGAGAAGGTCGCATTTCTTGGACACGTGGTGTCGGCCGAGGGCATTTCTGTAGATCCAGCCAAGGTTGAGGCAGTCATGAGTTGGGAGAGGCCCAAGAGCGTCACGGAGATACGCAGTTTCCTCGGATTGGCAGGCTACTACCGGAGATTTGTGGAGGGATTCTCCAGTTTGGCTGCACCTCTCACCTACTTACAAGGAAAAATGCAAGGTTCAGTTGGAGTGACCGATGTGAAGTAAGTTTCCAAGAGTTGAAGAAACGCCTCACCACAGCCCCTGTCCTTACTGTGCCATCTGGACCTTTTGGGTATGAGGTGTATAGTGATGCCTCGCATGTTGGACTCGGGTGTGTCCTAATGCAACACAAGAATGTCATTGCCTATGCATCAAGGCAGTTGAAAGAGCATGAAAAGAACTACCCCACTCACGACTTGGAGCTTGCGGCGGTCGTGTTTGCACTTAAAATTTGGCGACATTATCTGTACGGGGTGGAGTTCTATGTGTACACGGACCACAAGAGCCTCAAGTATCTCTTTTCCCAAAAAGAGCTAAACTTACGACAACGGCATTGGATTGAGTTCTTAAAGGACTACGAGTGCACTATCCAATATCACCCGGGAAAAGCAAATGTGGTGGCAGACGCTCTGAGTAGAAAACCATCGGGGTTGTTGGCTCACATGTTGGTGCGGGAATGGAGACTGTTAGACGATTTGGCAAATCTAGACATCAGTGTGAATGATTCTGTCCGCAGTCCGATTTTGGCAAATGTTACAGTTCGGCCGTACCTTATAGACTTGATCCAGGAGTATCAAGCCACAGACACTGACTTGTTGGCTTTCCGGGATAAGGAAGTGGCCAAGGGTAGTACGGACTTCTCTCTCACTAGTCGAGGTGCTATTACATTCAAGGGAAGGCTTTGTGTCCCAGCCAATGCAGACCTTCGGAGAGAGATTATGGACGAAGCTCACCGGTCTAAGTATACAGTGCATCCCGGGGGGACAAAGATGTATCGGAACCTCAAGAGTCACTTTTGGTGGCGAAACATGAAGAGGGAGGTTGCGGAGTATGTGGCACGGTGTTTGGTGTGCCAACAGGTGAAAGCAGAGCATTTGAGACCGGCGGGTCTTTTGCAGTCTCTCCCTATTCCCGAGTGGAAATGGGAACATATCTCTATGGACTTCATCGTGGGGTTGCCGAAGACGGTTAGGAAGACCGATGCTATATGGGTAGTTGTTGATAGACTCACGAAGTCCGCTCATTTCTTACCATACCGGACTACATTCAACTCCAATCAGTTAGCGGAGCTATACATCAAGGAAATAGTCCGATTACACGGGGTGCCAGTGAGTATTGTGTCGGATAGAGACCCAAGATTCACATCCAGGTTTTGGAAAAGCTTTCAAGGTGCAATGGGCTCCCGGTTAGACTTTAGCACAGCTTTCCACCCACAGACCGACGGGCAAACCGAGAGGGTGAATCAGGTTATTGAAGATATGCTTCGAGCATGTATGCTAGACTTCAAGGGAAGTTGGGAAGATCACCTACCTTTGGTGGAATTCGCTTACAACAATAGTTATCAAGAAAGTATACAAATGGCGCCTTTCGAGGCTTTGTACGGAAGGAGTTGTAGATCCCCGTTGTATTGGGATGAAGTGGGAGAAAGAAAGATTTTGGGCCCCGAGTTAATTGAACAAACCGCGGATAGGGTCAAGCTTATCCGGGAGAGGTTAAAGACCGCACAAGATAGACAGAAAAGCTATGCCGACAACCGAATGAGGGATCTTGAATTCCGAGTCGGTGACTTTGTTTTTGTCAAGATTTCACCGACCAAGGGTGTTATGCGATTCGGGAAGAGAGGCAAGCTTAGCCCGAGATATGTGGGTCCGTTTGAGATCATTACTCGAGTTGGCGAGGTGGCTTACCGTGTTGCTTTGCCCGCTCATATGGCGGCGGTCCACAACGTGTTTCACATCTTCATGCTCCGGAAGTATATCCCGGATCCTTCACATGTCGTCGAACTTGATACGATAGAGATCCGAGAGGACCTCACCTTGGTTGAGAAGGCGATTCACATATTGGATCAAAGAGACCAAGTGCTTCGCAACAAGACTATACCGCTAGTCCTAGTGCAATGGCAACATCACGCGAGAGAAGAAGCCACGTGGGAGCGTGAAGCCGAAGTCAAAGCAAAGTATCCTAAGTTGTTTGAATAGGTTTGTGTATATGGCTTGTGATTTTGCTTTGGTTTTGTACATGTATGTATCGTCAAAATTTCGGGGACGAAACTTTTGTAAGAGGGGGAGAATGTAGCACCCCGGACTTTTTCATCCTTAATGAATAGCACCTTCGTAGCTAATTGGCCGTTTTTGTAGTCTAATTAATAAATAAGGGAGAAATTGGAAATTTCGAAACGTCAGAAATGTTCCTTTTCAAAGTACGAACCCAACGCAAGTTGAATCTTCAAAATCGGATGAACGAGTCAAAAGATATGGCCAAAACAGTCTGGACCTGCAGGCAATCGTAGCTCGGAAGGCACTAAGGACGTAGCTCGGAAGGCACTAAGGACGTAGCTCTAGCGCTGATAACGTATACGTTGTGCATCCGTTGTGCAACAGACAACGGGAACGTCGTGCAGCAGACAACGTGTACGTTGTACAGCAAACAACGTGTACGTTGTACAGCTCACGACGGGCACGTTGTACATAAGACAACGTGACAACGGGTTCGGCACCCTTCACAGCACAACGTACTCGGCACTATTCACAGCACAACGTGTTCAGCACTATTCACAGCACAACGTGTTCAGCACTATTCACAGCACAACGTGTTTGGCACTATTCACAGCACAACGTGTTCAGCACTATTCACAGCACAACGTGTTTGGCACTATTCACAGCACAACGTGTTCGGCACTATTCACAGCACAACGTGTTTGGCACTATTCACAGCTCAACGTGTTCGGCACTCGTGTTTTTGCATAAATTTCAGTAAGGATATTATGGTCTTTTGGTCGGTTCACTCTTACCTTAAGAGTTTAACCCGAGCCTTTAGGGCTCATTCCCAACACTTAGGGGATTTGGGGGATTAGAAGAGAGGAGAAAGGGTTTCCTAAACTAGGGTTTTGCTTTTGGAGAAGAATCAAAGGGGTTTTGAGACCCTAGATCACTTCAAGTCCGGTTTTTCTCCAAGATCACGGCTCAAGCACTCGTGCAGAGCGTTCCCCAAGCTAGGGCAGCAACCCAAGCACGTTTTTGAAAGGGGTTTCTTCCCCAACTCAAGTCTCCTTCAAGCAAAGGTGTTCTTCTTTCAAGTTGGAGCTTCAATCAAGGTTTCTACCAAGGATCAAGCCTTGATCTAAGGTTAGTACACCCTACTAACTTACCCTAGCAATAAATCTAGGTTTTCCTTATGAAATGTGATTTATGCTATTATGTTTGCCTCCCATATGAAATGTATCATCTCCAATGAACCTAAATAAGATAAGAAAAGGGTATGGATGTGTGTGGGTGTTGATGTGGCGATTGGATGCCGAGATGTATGTTGTGTGATGTGTGTGATGGAAATGGTGGATGGGTACTTTACCAATAATGAACTTACCTTGATGTTTGGATGGAAGGTATGCGCTAAAAAGAACACGATGAATCATTAAGAAACATTGCATGTGCTGTGTTTGACAAAATGCCTAAAATATGAATAAATGATCTAAAGGAAGAATATGGAAATGGGTTTTATGCATGCGTTCTTATAAACGATAAATTGATCAAATGTTATGCAAACTACTTATGTTACCTATGTTCATATCATGAATTGAATTGTAATGTCATATCTTGGTTATTCCCATTATCATGATTGTCACTATGGACACGTACACGAGCACGCATGATAGCATGAACCGAGATTTCAAGAGCATGTGCATATAATAAACAACAAGTGCATTGCATAACAAGGAGGTTGGTAGCCCAGGGACATTCAGGTGCTAGCCTCTGGCAAGTGCATTGCATAACAAGGAGGTTGGTAGCCCAGGGACATTCGGGTGCTAGCCTCTGGCTCACAAGTGCATTGCATATCAAGGAGGTTGGCAGCCCAGGGAGATTCGGGTGCTAGCCTCTGGCTCACAAGTTACAAGATGGAGGTTTACAAGATGATGATCATGCATTCATGCATGCACGCATACATGATTTCTACGAGGCATACCAGGACATGACAGGGGTTTTCAAGCATGAGTTTTATCGGCGTTTTCGCATTCATGTACGCACGTCAGGATGCTTGTATTGTATCATGCCTTATACTGTTTCTTTTGTGATGTTTCTATTACTGCTTGTATGATATTACTATTGTGTGTTTTATTATTGTTATGGTCTGCTAGTAGCTTGTACTCACTGAGTATTCTATGCTCAGCCGTACTTTCATGTCGGCAGGTACTGAGGGATCCCTCGACCCGGAGCCTTGGGTCGAGGAAGAGTATATAGAGGAGAGAGAGCCGGCTATTCCATTACAGTTTCAGGCGGACCGAGACCTCGATGTGTGGCCATACCTCGACTACTGTTGAGGGGAGAGTATGAGAGGGTCTTGTGTATTTTGATATTTTGATAGGTGGGCCTGTCCACCTTAGACTTAGACATGTCTTGTATTTATGTTAACTTGGAATACTATTTTGGATCATCAGAAGAAATGAAAATTTGTTTACGCTTCCGCATATATGTTAGCTTCCACGCTCTGATTATCATTGTTAGTACTGTATTTTATCTTGTGCATTACAGGATGGTTTGATAGGTACGTAGTGTGACACCTAAAATATCTCTAAACTCCTAGGGGGTATTTCGGGGCGTTACATTAAGAGGGAGAATTCCATGCATGCTTTGTGAGTAACCTTGTTAGTATTTTCTACTACCTAACTTAGTGATAACTTAGATTCCAAAACTAGGTTTCCAAGCTTTTAAATGTTAAGATTTTGTAATATGGTATACGAATACCAAACCAAGCATGTTTCCTAAAATGTATAGAGTATTAAGCATGATTGGAATGTAATAGTCTAAGTAACTATGCCATATGCTATGTATGCCAAATGTATGATGCTTAGTGCCAAGAATTCCAAGTTTAAAGCTTGTTCAAGAGTATTATGATGTTCTAGGGTTTCTTCCACAAGTGTTCCATTTCTATCATGCCTTAAGATCCTTTCATGTTTATATAAACAGTTGAAAATTATATATTACTCCTTTAATTATTTTCATGTCATCATAATGTTCACAATGCACTATGCACAAGCATGCATGCATGTATAACCGAATTTTTAAGTATAAATATATGAAAAAAATCAAGATAAGAAACGTGATTCCACGCAACGCATGATAAAGCCGGACATCAGGCCAGTCAAGGATAGGGCATATCCTTGGATATGTCATATCTGACTTCAAGGAAAAACATGATAAAGCCGAACATCGGGCCAGTCAAGGATAGGGCATATCCTCGGATATGTCATATTTGGCTTCAAGGAAAAAACATGATAATGCCAAACATTAGGCCGGTCAAGGATGTTGGTGAGGCTAATATGTCCGTCTATGTCATAGTTCTGGTATTAGCCACCCAGGGCACTAACATCTGGCTTCAAGAAAACAAGACAAGTCAAGCATGACAAGGCAAGCAAGACAAGACAAGTAAGACAAGACCATGTGATTCAAATACGACAAGAAAAGCATGATTCTCACAAGACAAGAATGGTTTTAAGAGCGACAAACATGTTTTGAAACACGAACCGATGTTTTCACGAATAAGTATGAATTATGCATATGGAGTTTTATACGGGTTTTCGCATTTCATCCCAGACATGTCATGTCCATTTATGTCATTTAAATCAAAATCATGAATTTGTTTATGTTATTACGATTGTTAGCTAGTAGCTTGTACTCGCTGAGTATTTCATGCTCAGCCGTACATTTCATGTCGGCAGATCCGGTGGATACCTTTGAACCCGAGCCATGGGTTGAGGAAGAGTATGTGGAAGAGGAGGCGCCTATGCCATTGCAGCCTTAGTAGGACCGGGATCTAGATAGGTGACCTTATCTAGACTATTGTTGAGTGGAGAGTCAATGAGGTCTAGTTATATTTTGTATTTTGATAGGTGGGTATGTCCACCATTACTTGTCACATTTTGTATATAAACTTGGAATACAGATCATGTATAGAAAAAAAAAAGTTAGTTTACGCTTCTGCACTTGATTTAGATTTCTATTACACATATGCCTTGTACATTTTGTAGGATGGTTTGTCAAGTTATGATAGTAGCGTCTAAAGTCTTACCTAACTCCTAGGGGAGATTTTGGGGTGATACACTTGAAATAATTTAGAATTGGAAAAATGTGTTTAATGACATATTCAAATTGATTTCAAAATTGCTTGTAATGACTAATTTGTAAATCCCTAAATAGGTGTGTTGGCAAATTCCGTGATCATTAGATAGGTCATGTGAGTCGAGTCGTCGAGTCATGTTCAACTTGTCAGAAGAGAAGAGCTAAAGCTTAAAGAAGATTGAAGAAAGAGAAGAAAAAGCTTCTACTCTGGATCTAGACAGGTAATGGACTTAGAGACCCCTACCTAGGTTGGTTTTGGCTTAGATAACTCTAAACATACCTAGGAGGATAGTTTTAAACCTAACAAAGTTGTTTGATCTTAGTTGAATCAAATAAACAATAAAAGACATATGGTTTGAACAAAATTTTGTCTCAACCGATCACTCGGTATTGGGACCGATCGATCGGTGGTCTACCGAGCGATCGGTGGCTATCGACTGAACAAAAAGTTTGTATGGGGTATTTTTCCAGAGAGATGATTTATAACCGAGCGATCGGTCATTTAGACCGAGCGATCGGTAGTGAGCACCGATCGATCGGTCCCCGTAAAAAGAATTTTTCTTTTTCTGGATTCTTTTTTTTAAACCCAATATAAACAACTTTTTGGAGACCTAATTCGTGTCTTTGATTTTTTTGAAAGAGTAGAGGTCTGAGAAACTCTTCTAGGGTTTTTCTTATTGCTTTTATTAGATCTTTGTTGATCCCTCCTCTTTCTTAGATCATAGAGAATGCAAGTATAGATTTAAACCTTTGATCTTGCATTGTGTGATCTCAGATCTGTATGAGATCCCTCTAGGGTTTGAAATTTCTTAAATTGATTCACAACCCTACACCTTGTGTGTGTGTCCGGTGTTTGATCCGGAGCCTTCGTGGAAGGAGATCGATCGTGTGTGATCGTGGCTTTTGAAGTAGCTTGAAAAGATTTGGTCGGTGTGGAACCGAAGCTGCTACGGCGGAGATCGAACTTGCTGGTTCGTGGAAATCAAGAGTAAGAGTCTATACCTAGGAACGTCGTTTCTGTTTTGGTAAGGTCTTGTCTTGTACTTGATATCTTTTCATAGTGAAGTTTATTGCTGGACAAGGTCCCGTGGTTTTTTCCCGTTAGGGTTTTCCACGTAAAAATCTTCTGTGTTTGATTTGTGTGGATTGTCTGATTGATTTGTTTATTGATTTCTAAACATATTAATTGAAAAATTAAAATTGGTTAGAAATTATTAGTTAGACCTATTCACCCCCCCTCTAGGTCTTAGAGATCATTGATCTGGATAAATTTCAATTGGTATTAGAGCAAGTTCACTGATAAGGCTAATCCCTTAAGTGTGATCCTGTATTATCCGTGATCATGAGTACTCTAAGAGAAGGAGGATCCGTCTCTCGTCCCCCACTTTTTGATGGAAATAATTATGCATACTGGAAAGCTAGAATGAGAGCCTTTCTCAAATCTATTGACGAGAGAATTTGGATGTCTATACAGAATGGGTGGACTACGCCATAAAAACTGTAGGTGATTTGACTGTCGTCAAATATTCTGATGAATGGACCAGAGAAGAGCTTGACTCAAGTGGATGGAACACTAAAGGTCTCAATGCTATCTTTACTTCAGTCACTGCTGAGGAATTCAGACGAATTTCTTCATGTGAAACTGCAAAGGAGGCTTGGGACATTCTTGAAATTACCCATGAGGGTACTACCACTGTTAAAATCTCAAAACTCCAAATGTTAACCACCAAATTTGAACATTTAAACATGGAAGACAATGACACTTTTGATGAATTCTATGCAAAACTTAGTGACATTGTCAACGCTAGTTTCAATTTAGGTGAGAAAATATCTAAGTCCAAAATAGTTAGAAAAGTCCTTAGATCTCTCCCAGAGAGATTTCAACCCAATGTCACTGCAATCGAAGAGAGTAAAAATGTTGACTCTCTGAAGATTGAGGAATTGGTTGGATCACTCCAAACCTATGAACTCAATCTACGTCCATCCAAGAAGAATAAATCTTTAGCCTTGAAATCTATCAAGGAATCTTTGGATGAGGATGACAGTGATGGAGATATGAATGAGGAAGAAATGGCTCTCTTCGTTAAAAAATTTCGAAAATTTTTTAGAACGAAAAAGAGGTTCAATCCCAAACAGGGAGGAAAATCTTTTGAGAAGTCAAAGTCTAAGCCCTGGGAAAACAAGAAAAATTCCAAGAGTGGCGACAAGAAACCCCAAGGTGTTCAATGTTATGAATGCCATGGCTTCGGTCATATTTCACCTAACTGTCCTAACAAGAAGAAGAGTAAGGGCAAGGTGATGAATGCCTGTTGGGATGACAGTGATTCCGAGAATGAAGAATCGGACAGTTCCTCTTCAAGTGAAGATACTGGAAATCATACGGCTTTCACTGTTTCCCTTTCTGGGATTCTTAAGACTACCTCTGCGGTTGATGAAAAGGATAGAAGTGATGAGAGTATTAATACTGAGTCTAGTGATGACTTACAGAAGAGTCAAACTGACTCTGAAAGTGATGAAGATTTGAAAACAACTTATGATAAGTTGTATGCTGAAAGTTTGAAACTGACTAAAACAAAAATCTCTTTGAGCAAAAAACTCAAACTCATTCAAAATGAAAGAGATATTTGTAAACTAGTAGCAGAAGAGAAGAGTGCACTAGTTAGTCAGTTGGAAAATGAAAAAGAAGCATTTTTTATAAAAGTTCAATGTCTTTTGGAAGAGAATGTCTCATTGACTAATGTGGTCAGAAAATTAGAAGTTGAAAGAGACACTTCCATGAAAGAAATTGAAGAGTTAAGAACTCTGCAAATGGAGCTAGAAACTTTTAAAGACTCTCTTGTTGATAAGGTGAAATTTCTTGAAAAAGAACATCAAATTACCCTTAAAGACAAGACTGACTTGATTCAGAAGGTCTATACTCTTGAAAAAGAAGTAAGAATGTTTGGTAACACTAGCTGCCTAGATGAATTAGTTAGAAAGTATGGATCAAATTCGAGTAGATCTGGGATAGGACATGTTGACACACCAGCTGGTCCTTTAGCTGTTGGTACAATGGCTAGTGCAGTGTTTGAGCCAATACATTCTGATCCTAAAGAAAATTTACCTTCTACATCAAGTACTAAGGCTTATACAAATTTTGTAAAGCCTAGAAATACAGCTCCTAGAGTGAATGCTTTGAGGAATCAAATTCCTGTTAGAAGAAATCCTCCTCCTCTCCCAAGATTCATACCCACATGTCACTTTTGTGGTGTGAGAGGTCACATTCGACCTAATTGTAATGCTTTTAGGAGAGCTCCCCGAAATGGTTCATGGAACCAAAATCAAAGTCAAGGGACTCTTCAAATGCAGATTCAGGTTCTAGCTGAAAAGTCTAGAATGTTGAGCGATGATGTTAATAGAATTGCTCAAATCTCTAGGACAAGAACTGGTCAATTTATTCCAAATGATTATTCAAGAGGAAACAATTTGACTTATCAAAAAGCTAGAACTGAACAAAACAGAAAAAGGTCAAGGAGGACAAAAAGGAAAAAGGTCTCTACTACACAGATTAATGATCAAAGATCTAAACAAAGTTTAAAGACTGTGTATGTAAGAAAGGATGACCTTAAGTGCTTTGTCATTCATACTGCCTTGAAAGCCCAAAACACAGAAATGTGGTACTTCGACAGTGGGTGTTCTCGGCATATGACAGGTAACAAGTCCTTATTTATTCAATTTGAGGACTGTCCAGATGGGACTGTTACTTTTGGTGATGGAAGCAAGTCTTTAGTCAAAGGGAAGGGTATCATCGATTCACCAGGCATACCTAAATTGAAAGATGCCTTGTTTGTTGAAGGACTGAAAGCTAATTTAATTAGCATAAGTCAACTATGTGATGATAATCATCCTGTGCACTTTACCCAAAATAAATGCTTAATCATTAATGGTAAAGGTAAGTGTGTTCTAGAAGGATTGAGAACCACTGACAATTGCTACGGCTTAACTCCCAGTCCTAATCCCTCAAATGTCTGTTATAAGACTAAAATTGAGGAGGTTGATTTGTGGCACCGAAGACTAGGTCATATGAACTTCAAAGACCTATATAAAATCTCTAAGCAAGAGCTTGTGAGAGGTGTTCCCAAACTAGGAAAGCCTTCTACTGCTGTGTGTGGGCCATGCCAAATTGGTAAACAAATTAGAACCCCACATAAGAAGACTTCAAGTATTGCTACTTCATATCCACTGGAATTAATTCATATGGATCTAATGGGTCCTACAAGAACTGAAAGTCTAGGTGGAAAGCGATACATCCTAGTCATGGTTGATGATTTCTCAAGAATGTCATGGGTGGAATTTATAAGAGAGAAATCTGATGCTTTTGATAATTTCAAAAGTATTTGCTTGAAAATTCAAAATGAGAAAAGATGCCCAATCACTCGAATTCGAAGTGATCATGGAAAGGAGTTTCAAAACTCTAAGTACAACGACTTTTGTGATGAGTCGGGTATCAAACATGAATTTTCTGCACCTATTACACCTCAGCAGAATGGTGTAGTAGAGAGGAAGAACAGGGTTCTCCAAGAGATGGCTAGAGTTATGCTTCATAGCAACAATCTAGCTTCTCATTTCTGGGCTGAGGCAGTTAACACTGCTTGCTATATAGTTAATAGAGTTTTTGTAAGACCTGGAACAAGGAAAACCCCATATGAGTTGTGGAATAACAAGAAACCTAGTGTCAAGTACTTTCGAGAATTCGGAAGTAAATGCTATATCCTTAAGGATAGAGAGCAACTGGGCAAATTTGAATCTCGGAGTGATGAAGGGATATTTCTTGGATATTCCACCAACACTAGAGCTTATCGAGTGTATAACTTGAGAACCTCTACAATTATGGAGTCCATAAATGTAGTTGTGGATGACTCCGGTATTGAAAATGTGCAACGTGAGGATGATGAAAGTGCTGAAAATGAAAATGTTGAAACTGTTTCAACTCCACTTATTGATAAGCAAACATCTCCATCAAAACCTACACATCCTATGGTCATGAGTCCTCACACCCCCACTGATATAATTGGTGATATTGAAAGTGGAGTGAGAACGAGGAAACAAATTGAAAATGAAGTTAGCTACATTTGCTATACTTCATCTTTTGAACCCAAGAATGTAGCTGAAGCTCTTGCAGATGATAATTAGATAAATGCAATGCAAGAAGAGTTACTTCAGTTTACTAGGAATGATGTTTGGTATTTAGTACCTAGGCCTAACAATACAAATGTGATAGGTACCAAATGGATTTTCAAGAACAAATCTGATGAAAAAGGTACCATCATAAGAAATAAGGCTAGGTTAGTTGCACAAGGATACACCCAAATTGAAGGTATTGACTTCGATGAAACGTTTGCTCCTGTAGCCAGGCTAGAATCAATAAGAATTCTTCTAGCTGTGGCTTGCCATATGAAATTCAAACTTTTTCAAATAGATGTTAAGAGTGCCTTTCTGAATGGCATTCTACATGAAGAAGTCTATGTGGAACAACCAAAAGGGTTTGAAGATCCACATCACCTTGATCAACTCTATCGACTAAAAAGGGCCCTCTATGGTTTAAAACAAGCTCCAAGAGCTTGGTATGAGAGGCTGACTACTTATCTCTTGGAAAACGGATTTTCGAGAGGGGGAGTAGACAGAACCCTTTTCATAAAGAATGTGAAAGGTGATATTGTCATCGCTCAGATATATGTTGATGACATTGTGTTTGGTTCCACATTAGACTTACACGCTCGTTCATTTGCTGAACAAATGAAAAATGAATTTGAAATGAGCATGGTTGGTGAGCTAAGTTTCTTCCTTGGTCTTCAGATCAAGCAATTGGATTCTGGGATCTCAGTATCTCAAATCAAATATGCTAAAAATCTAGTGAAGAAATTTGGCATGAGCTCTGCTAAGCATGTAAGAACTCCTATGAGTTCTACTACAAAACTTAGTAAAGATGCTACAGGCAAAGATGTTGATCAAACTTCTTATAGAAGCATGATTGGTAGTTTACTCTACCTAACTGCTACTAGACCTGACATAGCCTTTAGTGTTGGTGCATGTGCCCGCTATCAAGCGAGCCCAAAAGAGTCTCACTTACTTGCAGTTAAGCGTATCATTCGATATGTGAGTGGAACTTTATCATTTGGCCTCTTGTATTCTTTTGATACAAATGCCACAATAGTTGGATATTCCGATGCTGATTGGGCCGGAAATGCTGATGATAGGAAAAGCACCTCAGGAGGATGTTTCTATATTGGAAACTGCTTAGTTGCTTGGCTTAGCAAAAAGCAGAATTCAATTTCATTGTCCACTGCAGAAGCTGAGTACATAGCAGCTGGCAGTTGTTGCACTCAACTTCTGTGGATGAAGCAGATGTTGAATGATTACGGGATTGAACAGAACACTATGACTGTGTATTGTGATAATTCTAGTGCTATCAATATTTCCAAAAATCCCGTTCAACATTCTCGCACAAAACACATAGACATAAGACATCACTTCATCCGTGATCTTGTTGAGCAAAAGATTGTGTCTATAGAGTATGTCCAAACAGAGAATCAATTTGCGGACATTCTAACAAAACCCTTAGATTCCCTTAGGTTTGAACTCCTTAGGAAATCCATAGGTTTGTGCGGAGTTGAGTAAAGATGTACTTGTTTCATAGCCTATGTGTTCTTCATGTTCTATTTATGTCATAGAGCTATTTTTTTTGTTATTTTCTTTAAGTAATAAAAATCCAAAAAATTCAAAAAATTGAAAAATATTGCAAAAAATAATGTGTTTGTATGACCTTATTTGTCCTATCTTTTTGCTTAATGTTATTTCCTTGAAATCATATTTAACCAAATTATCCAAGGATAAATATTTCATAGGATTGAATAATATAGGATAGTTCAATTGATGGTTCGATCTTGTGATTGAATTTGGTCATGCTAACTAATCTCAGTTAGAGTTGAGCATACAAAGATGTTCTATTTTGCACATGCACTCTGACTGATTCTTTAGATGGTATTAGTTCCTATTTAAAGGTTCTGATATTATACCATATGGTTCCCTAGATTAATCAAATCTAGTACAACCAATGTCATAAAAAAATTCCATAAGGTGAGCCCCCTAGTTATAAAAATTATTGACATATATGGAGAGGACTACCTGTGAGTTTGTGTGATAGCTACTAGTGAATGCAAACAGTGAGTAATGGCTACCTAGACAAACAGTAGGTATCTATATGGATTGCTAGTGTGAAAGCCCCTACTGTCATTAGAAAGAGCTACCTTCTCACTTGAGTGAAAGTCACCAGTGTGCTAAAAACTATATATGTGTACTCCAAAAACAATTTTCACAATGAGTACAATTTGACTGAAAAAGAAATGAAATAAATTTGTTAGTCAAATTTGGGGTAAAAATTGCTCATCATATAAATATGGATGATTATTGGTTTTAAAACTAGTTTTTGAAAATTTTAGAGTCCCATTTGAACTATAATGTCAAAATCTAGATTAAGGAAGGAAACCAATTCAAAGAGTCAAGTAATGAATTTTGATTTCATACTCACATTACTTCTAATTGTATCTTGACTCTGATTGTGAATTTGATGCAAATACCATATTTAATCACTGGTGAAAATCAATTAATGTTTACATAATCCTTGTTTATGACTATACTTGATATATCAATTCTTGGGTGATTATTATTTATGATTTTTATGAAATCAAATGTTGCATATTTTTTGGTCAATTGGTCATTTTGAGGTGAAAATGAGTTTTCAATGTTCCATTGGTTGAGGGGGAGAAAAGGTTTTAAATCTAAAATTTTTGAAAATTTTTTAGACCACCGATCGCTCGGTGCTAAAGACCGATCGATCGGTCTTACGTGAACAGAGTTATAAAACCCTCATTTCTATTTTTTTGTTCACTTGTTCTCCGATCTCCAGAGCAATCTCTCGGTTACCTCTCCTCCAAATCTTTCCTACGGTCATTCCATTCTATTCTAAAGGTTTCCCAAGCATCTAAAAGGTAAGATTTGTGCATTTTCTTCGATTTAGATTGATTTTCTCATCTAGGGCATCGTTTTCTTGCATTTTCTTCCATGGCTTTCATTTTGTCGTTAATCCTTCTTGCCTATCTCATGTCTGGCATTCCCAAACGTCGGAGGTTGGTCCTCAACAACCAAGAGGATCCTCCTCAAGATGAGGAAAACCTAGAGCCATTTACTTTCACTCCAATAGGGCATGGTATTTCCATTGGGGACAGGCCAATTCGTAGAATGATTGATTCTACAATTGAGAATCGTCAAAAATATTTGGCTGATAAAACTCGAAAAAATAAAGGTAAAGCTTCATCTTCCCAGTCCAGTAAGTTATCCCAGTTTATAAGTCCTACTGCTGCTCAACTCTATAGTGAGTATTTTAGCAAGAAAGGTGTTATGGTTGAAAGGGACATACATATTTCTGATTTTGGTGATTATTATCTTCCTACACTCATTTCAGATCGTCAATGGGAAGGTATACTTACCTTATCCGGTCCTGCTTCTGTCCAGTTAGTTAGAGAATTTTACTCTAATTTTTCTGAAATCAACCAGAAAAAATGGTCATTCAAATCTCGAGCATTAGAACAATCTGTTGTCATAAATGCTGATTTGGTTTCTAAATTCCTTGGGTGTCCTCGAGTTCCAAATGCATATTATCCTTATATTTATAAGACTGATGAGGATAAAGACTCCATGGAACATGTTGTTACCTTTCTTAGTGGTACTCCTACGTTTTGGGTTGGGTCTCTTATTGAAGTGGCGAAACTCACTAAGGATGCTAGACTAGTAAACCTAGTTATGAGTGCAAATATCCATCCAAAGGTTCATACTGCGGACCTTAGGGAAGATAGAGCTAGATTTCTGTTTAGTCTTCTACGTGGGCGTGAAATTGATCTTGCCGCTCACATCATTGACTTGATGATCCAAGCCCATCAAACTAGTACAGCAGTTGGAGCCCTACCATTTGGTTCCCTCATCACTAAACTTCTTGGTTCTCAAGGAGTTATCTCTCCTCCTGGTGTTCCTACTCGAGTTCCTAAGGGTCCAATCAACAAAAAGACCCTAGCTCAGAGTTTTTCACATGCCTCAGTTCGAGATACAGAGGAGGGAGCAGAAGTTGGTGCTGGGTCATCTCGTCCTCCTCCAACCACTATGGATGATCTTGGGAGGATGATGCGAGAGATGCAGATGGATCTCCGGACTCATGTTTCATCATACGAGGAGTTTACTACAGAGGTTCATGGTAGACTTGGATCTCTCGATGCCGCGGTGCTGGGCGTACAGAGAGATGTTCGAGATTTTCGAGCTTACTATGAGTCCCAGCTCACTTCTGATGATGAACAGGAGGGATAGTTCGTGATTAGAGTTTATCTTAGTCGAGTGATAGTTTTTATTTGACATTTTGATGTATTTTGTCTTGGTTGTACTTAGTACAAACCTACTTGGATATTATTGACTTGTTATGGATGTATACATTTGAATGGTTTATGCTCATTATCTTCTATCTCATCTCCTTTCGATGGTTATACATTACTTTTCTAGTCCACCTTTGGCATTTCGAGCCAAAAAGGGGGAGTGTTATGTAATGTGTTGGATGAGGTTATAAATGTGTTAGATGATGTTATGGAATGCTTAACCTGGATGAGGTTATAAATGTGTTAGATGATGTTATGGAATGCTTAACCTGGATGAGGTTATAAATGTGTTAGATGATGTTATGGAATGCTTAACCTGTTATGGATATAGTATTGTGGAATTGTGGATGTTATATTATACATATTTTCATTCTTCAAATATTTTATCCCATATTTTATTTCCCATGCTTCACATGTTTTTGATTTAGCATGTGCAGGCAAACAGGTTCTAAGTTTGGTGAATCATGACAAGCTAACATGTCAAAAATCCTGTAATTATATTTTTGAGTCATGTAAAGGTCAATTTTCCATTTTTGAATCAATTGGGAAAATTTGAACCTAGTATATGAATTAGTCTTGTTTTGTCCCGGAATTGCCAAAGGGGGAGATTGTAAATCCCTAAATAGGTGTGTTGGCAAATTCCGTGATCATTAGATAGGTCATGTGAGTCGAGTCGTCGAGTCATGTTCAACTTGTCAGAAGAGAAGAGCTAAAGCTTAAAGAAGATTGAAGAAAGAGAAGAAAAAGCTTCTACTCTAGATCTAGACAGGTAATGGACTTAGAGACCCCTACTGTAGCACCCCGGACTTTTTCATCCTTAATGAATAGCACCTTCGTAGCTAATTGGCCATTTTTGTAGTCTAATTAATAAATAAGGGAGAAATCGAAAATTCCGAAACGTCAGAAATGTGCGTTTTCGAAAGACGAACCCAACGCAAGTTGAATCGTCGAAATCCGACGAGCGAGTCAAAAGATATGGTCAAAACAGTCCAGACATACAGAGAACCGATCGCTCGGTCCAGTCAGCGATCGATCGGTCCATAACCGATTGATCGGTAGCTATCGCGCGGTCAGAAATTTTGTATGGGGAAATTTTCCAGAGAGTGAGTTTTTGACCGGTCGATCGGTCATAAACACCGATCGCTCGGTAGGCAACCGATCGATCGGTCATAACCACCGATCGCTCGGTCCGCGCGTTTTACAGAATTTTCACTAAGGGCATTTTCGGCATTCGGGTGTTATACCCTTTCTTATATAGGATTGCCCGAGCCTTTAGGGCTCATTCTCAACCCTTAGAGTCTTTTGAGAGATAGAGAGAAAGGAGAAGGTTTTCCTAAACCTAGGGTTTCCATTTTGAAGAGAAATCAAAGGGGTTTGAGACCCTAGATCATCCTCAAGTCTATTTTCTCCAAGTCTCGGCTCAAGCTCGTGTGGGGCACTCTCCTCAAGCTAGGGCAGCAACTCACGGTCGTTTTGGAAAGGGGGATTTCTTCCTCACTTGATCAAGGTCGGTACTTCTTACTACCCTCCTAGTTATAGCTTTCCTTTTCCTTTGTTTCTCCTTATTTTCCTTCATTTATATATGTGTTATGAGATTGGTGGTATGTATGGTAAATGGAGATGGATGTTGGCGAATGGATGCCGTGTGGATGATGTAATGAAAGAATGGGGAAGGGCATTGTACTAATAATAAACATACAAGTGTGATGTGAGTATAACCCACCTAGAAAAGCATGTTGTAGGGTTAATAAATAATGAATGTACCATGTTTGATGAAATGCCAAGGTGAATAAGATGAATGATAAATTAAGAAAATGCATGTTTAAGGTTTATGGAAATTGCTAGGGTTATGATAGTGTGATTGTTCGCTTTCCCTAAATGATATCAATATTAAATTGCCCAAATCATTGATGTTATGTGTTATGAATTACTCAAATGCCATATTTAATTCCAAATGCAAGTATGCACACGATCTCATGAGCACGCATACATGACATGAATTACCGAGGTTTTCAAGAATGGGATTTAGAGGTGGGGCATATCGTACGATATGTTTTACCTCGCTTTTGGCAAGGACAAGACAATCATGCATTTTCATAAGAAGGGTCTCCCTTCCCTCACAAGTAGTTTACTTTTTCAAGCAAGCATGACAAGACATGGCATGACAAGCATAATAATTCTAGGAAGAAGGGTCTCCCTTCCCTCACAAGTAGTTTACTTTTTCAAGCAAGCATGATAAGACATGGCATGACAAGCATAATAATTCTAGGAAGAAGGGTCTCCCTTCCCTCACAAGTAGTTTACTTTCCAAGCAAGCATGACATGGCATGACATGCATGATACGATAAGATAAGACAAACATGACAAGTTTTCAAGCAAGGAAATGGTATTTTCAGTCAAGTCAAGTGCACGGTATTTTCAAGGGTTTTACCGGCTTTTATGAATTCAAGCATGATTATATACTCCTTTACTTTATTGTCCTGATATGAATTATTCCTGCTTTATATATGCTATCTGTATACTATGACTATTGGTTAGTATTTAGTACCCGCTGAGTATTCCATGCTCAGCCGTACTTCTTATGTCGGCAGGTTCTGAGGGAGCTGCGGCTCCATTTGATGTTTGTGCTCCTGGCCCTTGGGTGGAGGAGGAGTATGTCGAGGAACCTCTGGAGGAACCTCCCGTAGAGGGTTATCAGTAGGTGGTGTTAGATTCTAAGTGGTTTAGTTGTGGGTGAGCATGAGTGATTATATCCATGTATTTTGGCGGGCATGTCCGCACTTTCTTTGTTTTGTTTTCTTTTGTATTAAACTTGGACCATGTGTATATATACTTAGAGGTTTGTTAGACTTCCGTTGTGTTTTATAGTTATGCTTCCGCTGTTATCCTCTATTGTATATGTTCTGTGAGTTTTGCAGGTTGGTTCGTCAAGCAAGTCATGTAAGTAATGATTAAGTCGTCCAAGATTCACTCTAACTCCTAGGGTGGGTTTTGGGTCGCGACACCTACCTAGGTTGGTTTTGGCTTAGATAACTCTAAACATACCTAGGAGGATAGTTTTAAACCTAACAAAGTTGTTTGATCATAGTTGAATCAAATAAACAATAAAAGACATATGGTTTGAACAAAATTCTGTCTCAACCGATCGCTCGGTATTGGGACCGATCGATCGGTGGTCTACCGAGCGATCGGTGGCTATCGACTGAACAAAAAGTTTGTATGGGGTATTTTTCCAGAGAGATGATTTATAACCGAGCGATCGGTCATTTGGACCGAGCGATCGGTAGTGAGCACCGATCGATCGGTCCCCGTAAAAAGAATTTTTCTTTTTCTGGATTCTTTTTTTTAAACCCTATATAAACAACTTTTTGGAGACCTAATTCGTGTCTTTGATTTTTTTGAAAGAGTAGAGTTCTGAGAAACTCTTCTAGGGTTTTTCTTATTGCTTTTATTAGATCTTTGTTGATCCCTCCTCTTTCTTAGATCCTAGAGAATGCAAGTATAGATCTAAACCTTTGATCTTGCATTGTGTGATCTCAGATCTGTATGAGATCCCTCTAGGGTTTGAAATTTCTTAAATTGATTCACAACCCTACACCTTGTGTGTGTGTCCGGTGTTTGATCCGGAGCCTTCGTGGAAGGAGATCGATCGTGTGTGATCGTGGTTTTTGAAGTAGCTTGAAAAGATTTGGTCGGTGTGGAACCGAAGCTGCTACGGCGGAGATCGAACCTGCTGGTTCGTGGAAATCAAGAGTAAGAGTCTATACCTAGGAACGTCGTTTCTGTTTTGGTAAGGTCTTGTCTTGTACTTGATATCTTTTCATAGTGAAGTTTATTGCTGGACAAGGTCCCGTGGTTTTTTCCCGTTAGGGGTTTCCACGTAAAAATCTTCTGTGTTTGATTTGTGTGGATTGTCTGATTGATTTGTTTATTGATTTCTAAACATATTAATTGAAAAATTAAAATTGGTTAGAAATCATTAGTTAGACCTATTCACCCCCCCTCTAGGTCTTAGAGATCATTGATCTGGATAAATTTCATAATTGAATTAAATATTAGTATCATGAACTAATGAATGGTTTATCTAAACTATATGCAAATTAATTGAATTCAAATCTTATTTTAATGCATATGTTTAGGGCGAGTCTACCTCAAAAATTAATTGAATTTATATATTGAGGGGAGCTTATTCTCATTCTATTCCATTATTATGTCATCATCAAAAAAGGGGAGATTGTTAGCCTTTAGGTTTTTAACCTAAGGTAACACCATTAATTTTGATGATGACACAATAATGTAATGTCATTTTGTTATTAATGTCTCAATTGACTTTATGTGAAAACCAATTTATAAAGAGCATTAGCAAAGTCATTCGAAGAAAAAGTATGAAAATGACACCATATAGATCATCCTCAAATCAAAGCAAGTCAAATTGGATCAAGATGAAGATATTCAAGATCATACCCAAAGTCCAAGTCGGATCATGAACAAGAAATGAAAGATTTTAACGTAAAAGACAAATCAAGTCAAGAACAAAATCAAGAAAAATAGACAACTCTCAAGAAGGTTATAGAGTTTTAGTTTTTTATTTTGAGAATGTTTTAGGACTTATGTAAAAGTCCTTAAAGTTTGGTTATTTGAAATCTCAAAACCTAGAATAAACAGAAGCCTAAGGACTAAATTAATTAATATTCTAAGGCCCTAGGAGATCATTTGGAAAGACCAAAAACATGATAAAGATGAGCCAAAAGACCTAGAAAATCATCATTAAGGTCTTCAAAAGATGAGATTTCTGTGAAAAATCAAATGACTCATCGACAAATCCAATGATCCAACTTGAACTCGTCAACGAATGGGGTTACAGAAGCTACTATAACTTTCTAGCCTTCAACTCGTCAAGAAATGCAAAGAGTATTTTCATACTCGTCGACAAATTCATGCGGGAAACAAAATATGCTGTAACAGCTAGTTTTGTTTTCAATGTTCTTCCAACAGCCATAAAACCTCTTGGGCTATAAATATGAATGATTTATGAACTAAAAGAAGAACTCCTAATACTTCCAATCATTCAATCAAACACTCCAAAACTTAGATTTCAAAATCAATTGAGTAAACCTTAGAATCCCAAAAAGAGTCTGAATTTGAGTTATTCAACTCCATTTTATGAGACTCTTAGAGAGTTTGAAAGTGATCTATCAGCTTGTTTTAGAACCAAAATCAGATTGTAAACATCACTTTTTGAAGTGTATGTGAAAATCAAGAATCGGTGGATTATTGTCCTTAAAGCAGGGAGCTTTATAAGGTTGGATCTTTACCCGTAAGAAGATCAAGAAAGTCAAGAGAGGGGATTCTCTTGCATTGTAATGGTTTGGGCTTCACCTGTAAGAAGTCTGTGTGATTGAATAGATCATGAGAAATCCTCTAGTGAGTATAACTTGAGGTGGGGAATAGGCGGGATTGTTGAACCTCGTGAACAAATTTTTTGTGTATGCATCTCTTAAACTCAACTTTTTATTTATTGTTTTGAATGCTTGTGTAGAATTGCTAAATTCATTTCCCTTTTAATTAGCATAATTAAATTTCCACTTAAGGGGATAGGATGAAACTTTAATTTGCCATAGACCCTATTCACACCCCCCCCCCCCCCTCTAGGGTCTAAACCTTGAGCAACATAGGGTACATTTGATTTTCAGCTATGGAATTAATATGAATTCGTTAAACATGATATTATACTATTATAAGTGAATTATAATGTGATGTATGAACTGTGTATGCTAGAATATGAAATATGACACATAGTTATTTATGAACCTCAGGCGCACACTATTGATTACTGAGTATCTAGCAAGAGTCTTGTTTGACACGGATCCACTCATTCATTTATCACACCTAGTTTTGCCCAAGATTTTCCTATGGAACCAAGTCAACTAGATCTTGAACTATCTATTGTCACACCTCTTGGCAGTTCAGTCATTACAGATAGGGTATATTGGTCTTGTGTTATTCGGATTGGACAATAAGAGATTCCAACAGACTTAATCATTCTCCAGTTCAAGACTTCAATGTTATTCATGGCATGGATTGATTTTCGAGAAGATTGTCAATTTCAAACAAGTTAATGGACCACAGTTCCATTTTCAAAGATTGAAGAAGAAGGATATAGCTCGATTCACAGCATTGAGCATTTTGAATCCAGAAGTTTAGGATTCTTCTAGCATTCCAATGGTGAATGACTTCCTAGATATATTTTCAGAGGAATTACCTGGTTTGCCACCAGATAGGGAGATAAAGTTTGTGATTGATCTAGCTGCGAGTACTGCACCAATTTCAAGAGCACCTTACAGGATGACTCAAGCAAAATTGAAGGAGTTGAAAGATCAGATTCAGGAGTTAACAGATAAGGGTTTTATATATCACCATTGGGAGCTCCAGTGCTCTTTGTGAAGAAGAAATATGATTCGATGAGGATGTGCATCGACTATAGGCAACTGAATAAAGTCACGATCGAGAATAAATATTCATTGCCACGGATAAATGACTTATTCGACCAGTTGTATGGAGCCAAATATTTCTCTAAGATTGATCATAGATTAGGCTACAATCAAATGAAGATAAAAGTGGAAGATGTTTTGAAGACTGCATTAAGAACTAGATATGGGCATCATGAATTTGTGGTCATGCATTTTGGTTTAACTAATGCACGAGCAACCTTCATGGATCTGATGAATATAATATTCAAGCCAACCTTGGATATGTATGTGGTGCTGTTCGTGGATGAATCTTTATTTACTCACAGTCATGGGAGGATAATGAGACACACCTCCAAATTACTCTAAAGACACTAAGAGGGCATGTGTTGTATGCTAAACTTAGTAAATGTGAGTTTTGGCTAGAGAAAGTAATATTCATAGGTCATGTGGTTTCTACAGAATGGATCTCATTTGATTTTGCAAAAGATAGAAGCAATAGCTAACTGGGGTAGACCCAAAAGTGTTATAGAGACTAGAAGTTTTTTGGGCCTTGCTAGTTATTATAGAAGATTTGTAGAAGGATTTTCTAGCTTGGTAGTACCGCTCACTTACTTGACTAGGAAAAATGTTAGGTTCACATGGGATGACAAATGTGAAAGAAGTTTCCTAGAATTGAAGAAGCGACTTAATACGACACTTATCCTAACAGTTACCATCCGGTAGTGGATGTTATGTGATATATAGTGATGTTTCACTTATTAGGTTAGGATGTGATCTTATGCAACATGGGAAAGTTATTGTCTATGTTTCCCGGCAATTGAAAAATCACAAGAAGAATTATCCTACTCATGATCTAGAGCTTGCAATAGTAGTATTTGCTCTTAAGATTTGGAGGCATTATTTGTATGGAAAGCAGTTTGAGATATTCACCGATTATAAAAGCTTGAAGTATCTAATCTCATAGAAGGAATTAAATTTGAGGCAACACCGTTGGGTGGAATTCCTCAAAGATTATGATTATTCGATCTTGCATCATCTTGGAAAAACCAATGTAGCAGCTGATGCACTCAACTGGAAGCCTTCTGGATTGTTGGCTCATATAATGGTCCAGGAATGGAAATTGTTGGAAGAATTGTCCAACAATGATGTAAACTTCAGTGTTGGCACATCAGGAGCTGTAGTGGCTAATATTACTGTCAGGCCAATGATAATGGACAAGATTAAGGATCTTCAAAGCACAGATGAAAAACAATGGGAATATTTCAATAGAATGATCAACAATGGAAACAAATTAAGACTTTAGGATGAACTGGAATGGTGCTCTTACATTCGATGGGAGAATATGTGTTTCAGCCGATAAGGAATTGAGAAGTTAGATTCCCCGATGAGGTACACAAGTCAAAATACATTATTCATCTCAGAAGTACCAAATTGTATCAAAACCTCGAGAAACACTTCTGGTGGAGAAACATGAAGAGAGATGTGACAACATATGTGTCTAAATGTTTTGTTTACCAAAAAGTTAAAGCCGAACACCAAAGACCAGCAGGAGTTCTTCAGCCACTCCATATTCTGGAATGGAAATGGAAAAACATCTTGATGGATTTCATAATAGGTTTGTTAAGGACAACAAATAATTTTAATGTCATATGGGTCATAGTTGATCGATTGACCAAGTCAGCTCACTTTCTTTCATATCTATTTATCCTCACCATTAAAAGGAAAAGAAAATCTGAAGTTAAAAACAATCTATTTATGACCTAAACCCTTAAAAGTAAAATGGGAAAAAACTTAAGATGATGATTTTATTTATTAGAAATAGTATACCATTGAGACTATTTAAGCTAAATCACCATTTTTCAATTTGGAGAACAAAAAAAAAGACCATTTTCGATTTGGAGAACAACACATAAGAGAAAAAAAAAAAGGAAGAATGAGAGACGACATAGAGTAAATTAATGGATTTATAGATATGGTGGTTTTTTTTTTATATAGAAAGTACAAAATTGTTATTAGTTAGGACCAAACACTAATTTTAAATTTTTTTGAAAATCATACTAGGAATGCAACACATGTCCTTAATTACTACCTTTTTTTTTTTTGGGTTGCCGTCATTACTACCTTCAACAGGTTAAGAATTTTTATTTAATTTTTTCAAATAAGGCAAAATATGTCTCTAACTGGTTCTAAAGTTAACTGGAAAATTAGCCGCACATGTGGCAACACCATCAGACTTTGGAAGTTAGAGAATTGGGCTAGCATTTCTCATACTCCTGCTTTAAAGGGACTTGCTAAGAGCATTCCTAGCAGCCTCACCAAATTTTACTCACCAAAATAGCCAAAACTCACAAAAAGTTATTTTGATGAGCCACTTTTTTAAAACACTCCCAACAACCTCACCATTTTAACAAAAAAAAAAAAAAGAGAAACAATATTTTATTTTTTGTATGGGAAAACAAAAAAGGAAGGGTGAGAGAAACATTATTTTATTGTTTGTGTGGGACCACAATAAAGGAAGAGAGAGAGAAACCTTTACCTTTTTTATTTGTGTGGGCCCACAAAAAAGGAGGGAAAGAGAAATTTTAGCATTGGTGAGTATTGTACACTCACCAAACACAAAAAGCTATTTTGCTGAGTTTTGGTGAGGCTGCTGGAGAGAGTTTTTAGTACTTTTTAGCCATTTGGCTCACCAAAATAACCTTTTAAGAATGCTCTAATTGCTATGAGTTAATTAATTCCGTCCAAAGCTTACTTAGTGATTTGTGCCGAGTAGGGGTGTAAACAGGCTAAGTTGAACCGAGCCGAGCCGGGTGCTGCTCAACTCGGCTCGTGACATATATAAGCTGGCTTAAGCTCTTCTCGAATTCAATTTGAGCCCTTGAATGCTAGCTTGAGCTCGGCTCGTCTATAGATAACCAAGCTCGAGCCAGCTCATGAGCTTGCACTATTATTTTAGTCTCTTTTACCCTAATTTTAACAAAAAGAATTCAAATCAAAATAGAGTTAAACATGCTCATTTTATTCTACCTCCCAAAAAATAAAATTTACATCCAAAAAAAACTTAAGAACTGAACATAGTTATTCTCGAAAGTCCAATTGAAGAAACATGATATGATATAGAGAATCTACAAATTTTGAAAAAAATAAAGTTACTTATTAAATTGAACTCAACAAAAAATTATATTTAAGTTTTTTAATTTTTATATGAAAACTAATATTATTAGGGTATTATATGTAGTATTATGAAATTAATCGAGCTGAACCGAACCACTCGTTGCTTGTGTTCAGAATCAAGCTCGGCTTGGCTTGGTTCGGCTCGACTCGGCTTGGCTCAGCTCAACAAGCTCAAATACCCAAATCAAGCTCGGCTCACTTCGAGCAGTCCATTGCCGACATAAGTTATAACTTTTATTTATTTATTTTTACTATTAACCATGGTTGAACGTACAAATATGGACTTTAGTGCCGACAGGCCAAAAAGATCTTGTGGACTTTTCCTACAGACTCTGAAAAGCAGGAGCGATGCAGTATCTAATCCTTTATCAGTGATTCAGTGCGCTATTCAGTGCTGCCTTTACTTGTTTGACCAGAGGAGTGGTTGCTGTAGATAATGGGAGACTGGGATGATAATGGGACCCACAAGGCCATAACTTTAATTGAAGCCAAGGCAGGAAAAATTAGTCGAAATAAAATATCTCTCTTTATTTATTTTTGTTATTAATATATTGCTATTTTCTTTTCTTTCTTTTTTTTTTTTCTAGTGTGTGCTTGGGGTGCTTTTTGAAAGAAGAAACAAGAAAATAGATTTTAAAATTTGATAGCATGTAGACTCTCCCCATTTGTGAAAAAAACAAGTGGATACTGTAGGTTAAGTAGGTAAGGCTGTCAATCGGGCCCTTTGATGAGGGGCCCGGCCCTTACCCAGCCCTTCAAAGCCCATAACACAAGGGCTTAATAAGGCCCTAGGGCTGAGCTGGACTCAATTTTGGAAAGTCCTCTTACTTGAGAGTTGGGCTTGGTAAGCACATGGCCCGGCCCGGCCCTCCATTTTATATGTTATATGTTTTATGATATATAATATTATACATAATAAAATAACTTAAAGACTTATTAGAACTTAAGAGACTAATGTGTATGTATAACATACTAAAATAGTAGTAGAATAGTGTAATATCTTTCTAGAATCTTTAATGTTACTACTTGTAAGTTGTAATGTTTTTCTCTTACAAAAAATTATAATGGTATTAATACCAACACTCTAACGATAACAATTGGGGATGTATTAATACTAACAATCAATCTAATGGTACAAAACTATGTCATGTTTTTTGAGTTGCATTGTGGTTCCCAAATCCGAATAAAGAACAAAGATTGTAATCAATGTAGGAAAAATTACTAAAACATAATATATATATATATATATATATATATTTGTTTTATTCTTTTGCCCTAGCCGACCCTGACTCGACCTTGGCCCTTGAAGGTAGGACTTGGGCCAAGCTAGTTCAAGCCCTTCGAGGACTATGGCCAAGCTACGACTGGGCTCCAGCGAACAAGGGCCGGGCCCTTATTAGCAACGCAACGGATTTCAGTATCACACTTCGACAAGCCTCTTTTCAACTCAAGCGTGCAATTGTGTTTGGTGATAGCATGCATATCGGACGTTTCGTTGGGGAGTGCACGCACACCTCTCCAACTCGTCATATGTCTTCTCTAATACCTATTAACAGTGATTAAGATTCACCCATTCTTGGGGTTAAATAATCTATCCTTAATTTTTAGAAAAATTGTTTTTTAAAAATTAACCTTGATTATTATTCACTCATTCATGTACTTAATGTTTTTTAGATATTTTTTCTAAAAACTAAGGTTAAATGATTTAACCTAAGAGTTGGTGAATCTTAACTATAGTTAATAAATGTCAAAGAGGACAAATGGCGAGCTGGTGAGGTGTGCACATACTGCTCAATAATACATGTGGGATGCATGCTATCACCTCCTTAGTGAAACACCATTACACATGTCAGGAGCTTGCCTGAGTGTGATACTCGGGCATCTGTCATCTGTGCCGTCTAGCAATCCCCATGAAATAAATGTGTGAATGTTTTATATATTACTAATTTTATTTTGGATCACGATATACTTTTAGGCTACAAACCCGATTAGAACGCTTAATATTTGTTCAAGGTTTAGTGAATAGATGGATTTGTACATCATGTGCTCGTCCCGATGGTTGTATATCTCCCTTCGGGGTGTGACTCGAGTCCAAGTTTTGGTGTCCTCGTTGAGCGCCCACCATAAATTCTAACCCCCTAACCTTAGATAAATGATTAGCTCCTTATCAAAGAAAACAAAGAAATAGATGGATTTGTCAACTATCACACCTTAGGACTTAGATCCCGGATCATACGTGTAGTGGAATACCCACACTACCAATGGGACACAATTTAAAGGCGAATGCTAGAGAGACTCGCCTGCCCTGTGAAAAACAGTAAAGTGAAAATGACCACTTCCTATCTATAAATAGAGGCAACCTCTCAAGTACACTGGGTAACTGAGTAGCTGTAATATTTTGATAGGTAGTTGAGATATGGCGGTCACCAAGAAAAGTCCTCTCTTTGCTCTTCTTTTGCTGTCTTTGCTCCTTGGTGCTTCTGGTGCATCTCATCTCCTTTCTTTCTAACATTACTGATCTTTTCTTTTGCTGCCCTTACCTTTAGTAATACTCTAGTTTCCCTTTTTAAGGGTTGTGCATGCATCCTGAGCGTTTATTTAGTGGGCTCACCCTCTAGCATGGGCCATGAGGCCCCAAATCACCAATAGACTTGTTTCTGATAATCGTACCATCTGATCTGACCAACACAAGCATGCATGCATGCACCACCAACGGACTACCACCCTTTTTTTGGTAATCAAATACGGTTAGATTGCTACCTCAGTTAGCATTTGATACTAGTGATTAGAAAGCCAAGCACGGGACTTAGAAGCGAATTAAACATGATGGACCTATCAACGGTCATATCCTCACTCAAGCCCCACGTGAGGATATATACAGTGCCACTGGCACAAGCCAGCCAGTGTCACCAACGGACTACCACTTGCGTATGCACCCAAGCGAATACACACACACACACTAGGGAAATGGACTCGGACAATTGGCTTGCACTTGAGACCGTGGGGCTTTACCAAGGCTTGGGTTGACCAACTTACTGCCAAAGCCCAAGCCCATATGGACAAACATAACACAAACACCGTATGCATGATTTTACCAAGACTAACAATGTAATTAAGGCAATGTTTTGGCAGAGATGACAATAAGGAAGGTGGATGCAAGGATCTGCGAGTCTCCAAGCAAAAACTTCAATGGCCTGTGCTTCAGGAGCAGCAACTGTGCCACCATTTGCCACGGTGAACATTTCTCCGACGGCCAATGCCAGGGCGTCCGTAGGCGATGCATCTGCCGCAAGCAGTGCTAACGAACTTATCTTCCTGCAAAATGTTAATAAGAGCAACCACCTCCTGTTTCTCCAGCCTTGGTGGTTTGTGTGTCTCTCCATGTCTCTGTGGTTTGTCGTTGTTGTGGGTCATGCTGTTGTTGCTATCTTCAGTAGTTGGTTGTAGGTCAAAAAAAACATCTTAGATGTTTGTTAATGTAACGTGTGTTTTCCTTTATCTTACTCAATAAATTTCTCATTTAGAGACGAAGGAGAGAGCAAAAGATCTGCACTTAGAAACTCATGCCTCTACAATGGGAACACCTGTGAACTTTATTTTCGCCCCCCCCCAAAAAAAAAAAAAAAACGTAAAATATATGTCAACTGACTTTACACGGTTTGCGCCAGCTTAGGTCTTCTCCCCTGTTTTTAATCGGTTCGGGCTCCTTGGATCGGACGGTTTAAAATGCTTAGTTGATTGGACAACCACTATTTGCAAGAAAAAAGTCAAAACATTTTTTAGCCTTTAATTTTCTACTCTATGGGGGCAATTAATATAGTTGAAGCAATGGAAGAAATATAACTAATCCCACTGGTTATATTCATTACTGAGCCGTAATCGTCTTCTCATCAGACAAGAACAAAGAAGCTTCGAAGATGTCCCTAGACTCCCTACATAAAAAATGTCGCTACTCCCTGGTCCCTACATAAAAATCTACTGGCCTTGGATTGTCTCCTGAAAAGGCTTGCCTCGGGGTTCCATAGAATAGGGGACAAGTGGTGGAGAAGTCAAAATCATGGGGCCCATGATTTAGACTTCTCCACTCATAATAAGACATGCGGTGATAAGTGTGTGAAAATAAGGGGGAGAGATATCATATGAGGAGAAATCAAAATTATGAGGAGAAACCGAAATGACTTCTCCCTATTTTTATGTCAACTATCGCACAATGTATGGAACCCCGAGAGCCCTTTTTGGATTCGTCAGAGACAATCAGAGGCCAAATCTACTCAGAACAAACAGTTGTGAGGGCCTCGGATTGTCTCTGGCCAGAAAGGGCTTGTATCGGGCAACCATAGAATAGGGGACAAGTGGTGGTGAAGTCAAAATCATGGGCCCATGATTTGACTTCTCCCCACACTATCTGACACATAGCGATAAGGTATTGAGATAAAGGGGAAGAGATATGAATTGGGGAGAAGTCAAAATCATGGGGGGGAAATGAAATGACTTCTCCCCTTTTTAACTCCACATGTCCCCTATAGAGGCCTCGGATTGTCTCTTGCGAAGCCAGAAAGGGCTTGTCTCAGGCAACCGTAGAATGGGGGACAAGTGGTGGAGAAGTCGAAATCATGGGAACCCATGATTTTGACTTCTCCACACACTATATGACACATGGCGATAAGGTATTGAGATAAAGGGGAAGAGATATCAAGTGGGGAGAAAATGAAATGACTTCTCCCCTTTTTAATGCCACATGTCCCCTATTCTATGGTTGCCCGAGAGCCCTTTCTGGCTTTGCCAAGACAATCTGAGGCCTGAGAGTGAGATATCTTGAATTTTTTGTCCTCCGGAGTTTTACTTTTGAGATTTATGACCCACCACCAAGAGAAATAAGAGCATTAATAGCTCGCACTACCGGAGAGGAGCGAAATATTGCTCCTCGCTCTCATAAAGAAATTGCCATCCGTGAACTTTAGTTAATTTTCTTTAACTCCTATGGTTAAATTTATTTTATTTTTCTAAAAACTAAGGATAGATGGGTGAACCTCAAGGGGTGAGTGAATCTTAACTACAATTAAAGGAAGTTAAAAGGGATGATTATTTTCCAAGAAATAAATCTTTTATGGGATCAAGTAATTTGAAGAATTAGTCATGCAGCCGCGCCAGCAGCCATAGATGAAATAGTCGTAGAAACCAATGCCATAGATGGAGCCCAAAATTAGAATAAAATAGGAGACAAATCACCTTCAATTGGCCCGCATGCACAAGTCATTAATAGGATATCTCCATGCAGATAGAGAAAATTGGTAGACGATTGGAACAAGACTTAGGATCCACTCCAAAAGTAGATGGCGAAGACACCACCAGTTTCACCGTGTTTACTCCTCACGTCATTCACGTACCCTTATGCACAAAACCCAACACAATTCATCACCGCGTCCAATGATTTGAAATAGTAAAAGGCGCCACCATCTTTAAAAACACCTTTAAAATTTTGAAACTGATGACGTCCTCGTCAACACCAACTAAAGAGAATCCCGTGTCTCGGAACAATGAAGGATCACTTGTTATGTGACAAGTTGCACCCGAGACCGTACACTAACCCGATCAAGGAGGTGGGTCAGTCCAAACGGGTCAAACCATAAGGTCAATCTACATTGACCCAATGAACTAGTAGTATACCATTTACAACACTCCTATTAGACAATTTTACAAATACTTGGTATTTGGTACTTAGTATACAATCAATCAAAATATATACAAAAATGATCACATAGATTGGGAAAAAATATGACTCAAACAATTTAAAATAAAGAAAATGAACAATGGAATTTGTTCATGACCTTGCAAAATATATATGCAACGTAAATGTAAAAACTAGTAGCATAATACTTACAATACTCCTATTAGACATTTTTATGAACACTTGGTTGGTAAATGGTATGTATAATTTCTATAATCAATCAAAATACATTAAAAAAATCTCATTTCTTCTAAAAAGAAAAAAAGTAAATAATCTCACTTTCTCACTACAAATATACATTGAAGAAAAACTAGATTTTACAGAATGGATTTATTTTAAAAAAAATCTCACTTTTTTACCAAAATATTTTTTAAAAATACAAAAAAAGTACATAAAGATTACTTTAAGACCATGATTTATTGAAATTTGACATTACTATTCAAATCAAAGTCGCAAAAGTATATGAAGACATGAAGTCAATGAAAAAAAGTATGTTTTTATCCTCATCTTGGCTTAAACTACCTCTTCAATCTCCTCTCCACTTTTCTATGCAGGTTTTTCCTTTCTCTAGCATTTTTCTTCAAAATTTCTATTTTATATATATATATATATATATAAAACCCGGAAATCTTTCGAGCAATAATATCTCTGTAATTGAACGTTGTTTTATATATATATATTGTCTTTACTAATTATTTTTAGTTGGGATAATGGCCCCATAAATTTTAGAATGAAATCAATAATGAAAATTTTTCCATAACTTGTCTGTTTCAAATAAAACTGTACGGGCTGCCTAAGTCATTGTCAGGCGGTTTTCACTGGATCGGCCTGGGTTAAACAATCAACCCATTAATGGTTTAATCCAACCCATTGATGGTCCTGGGTCAACCGATCCGACCGGTCAGGTCTGTCCGGTTTTTAAAACATTGGTTACACCTGAGCCGGCGTACCAATGACTAGCAAGAGGAGTTTCAATTGACATTGCAACATAGGACTGAGGTAGGGAAACATTTTGATAAGAGTGGCTGAAAAGTTGGTGACACTGCATAGCTGAGTAATCTGGATGAAACCAGATCTATCAAGTAACAGAAGAGCAAGATGGGCTCGGCTTTGGTTCATTGGGTGCTTTCCCAAGGACACTAGATGAGAGTCAAGGTCTCCTTGAGGACTTGGCAAATTTACCAACTACACCTTCGAGGTGGATGGTGTAAAGAGTTGCAGTAATATAATCTATTGTTACGATGAAGATATCTGAGAAAGACACATATTTTGGTGGCAACCGGATCCATGACCAAATCTTGTTTAGAAACGTAGTCATGGACAATAGCAAGAGTGTTGGAGATCATTCAATGGCAGAAATTCTTGCATTCCCAGATGCTCCCAAATTTTGCATTTATCTTCATTGTGAAGAGGTTGATATTGATAGTGACTCTTAAGTTTCTTGTGGACATCCATTGAAAAAGCCAGATCCGCCTTGGAACATATGGTATTGGCACCAGATTATCCTCAAATTGCTTAATCAGATTATGTTTTTGTTGAAGCATATCTATAGAGAGAGTAATAAAGCTACAAACATCATTGGAGAGCTACGATTCATGGATTCCATCCATAGACCTATGGTCATCTATTATGAAAACGAAGCCGCTACTAAATGGAATTCCCAATGCATAGCCTTAATTTATGATCCCGAAGACCTAGAGGGAGGTGAATAGGTCTATCCTAGGAATTTCTACCAATTTTAATTTTAGAAATTGTATAAACGTAAATACACAAACAATTGTAAGCAAACCATAACACAAAAGATTTTTATATAAAAAACCCTTCTAGAAAAAATCACAGGACCTCATCCAGAAGAAATATCACTATGACAAAGTTAATAAAAACTTACAAGACTCGAACCGGACTCCATCAGACTCGACACTACGATCCTTCAATACTCAGTCTTCCTGCCTCAATAAGTCACCACCCGTAAGTCCCGTGATCAACTGCAGTAGCCTGAACTTCTCTTAGGTTCTCCGAAAACAGTGATCATCCTCAAATGACTCACTCTGTCAGCAATGGTGTCGACTCATCACCAACCAAACACTCATCTCATTGGTCCACTACCTCTTGAAAATTGCATTGCACAACGATGATGCATCAACCACGGAGAACTTAGTCAAGGGTGAAATCGTTCCTGCTACATCTTTCAACGAAATTTCTCCAAGAGGCCTCAAAGATCCTCCATCAAATCTTACTAACAGAGCTCGGGACGGGGCGAGAGCAGATAACCCTAATCTCATCTACGAGTAGGCACGAAGGTACATAATATCCAATGCACTTCCAGTATCACAAACACTCTCTTGACTTTGAAGGTGCCTCACCACCCTCTCAAGGTCCTCATTACTAAGGCAAAGGATTACCTCTGGTGTCTGCCCGAGCTGGGCGCTCGGGCATCCACAAACAATAAAACATGTGGCATTTTTGAAGGAAAAAAAAATCAATTGGGCAGAAGTCAAAATGATGGTGACAGATGAAATGACTTCTGCCCAGAAATTTGAAACAGATGGCCTATTGTTTGTGGATGCCCGAGCGCCCAGCTCGGGCAGACACCAGAGGTAATCCTTTGCCCATTACTAAATCGCTCAGGATTACCTCTGTCACCCGCCCGAGCTTAGCGCTCGGGCATCCATCCACAATAAGGCACCTGGTATTTTTAAACGAAAAAAAATTCAGTTGGGCAGAAGTCAAAATGATGGGACAGAGTGAAATGACTTCTGCCCATGACTTTCTCCCAGGTGCCTTATTGTGGATGGATGCCCGAGCGCTAAGCTCGGGCGGGTGACAGAGGTAATCCTGAGCCTTACTAAATATCATCCTTGGTACGGCCTTGGCTCCTGCCCCCAGTGCCACCCTGAACACCTCAGACTGATGCGACAACTTTCTTGCTTCGGTTCTATATTCTTCCTCCAAATTCCGTCTGGGCAACACGGAGTGGTAGATTACATTAATAACCCCATCTAGAATCTTGGCTCGGTCTTCTTTCCACTTCTAGACATATTCCCTGGCCTAGCCTCCTTGGTTGGCTTGAGCTACTTCTCCCATCTTGGGCTTTTTGGCATAGAGCGTACTACTCAAGCTTTCCTTCCTTCATGAATTGCACCAAGAAACCGCGTAGTGAGCTAAAGTCTTTGTCAGATGCCCGCTACATTTGTGGTACGTACAATAGATTTCGGCTCAAGGTCCTCAATGATGAGTGTGCAAAAGTACACTCAAAACTAGTTATTATGCAACCCTTTAACGCCCCCTTTAATACCCTTTCTAGTCTGAATTCAGGATTTAAAATCCATATTCTAAAAATTGTTTCCCCATCTATATATTATGAATTCTAAGTATTTTTATATTATTTTATATAGGGAATTCAAGTAAGGAGCTTAATGTAAATCAACTAAATCTACAAGAAAACAAAGAAATTCCGTGGATGCATGGCTAGAGTAGTGATATTATTTAGCAACCAATCCCCAAAAAAGGAGGATTTCTCGAATTCTTGCCTAACTGGAGTGAATTTCACTAAAATTAATTATCACTAGATCAGTGTTTGATAAATTTGTGGAAAGTGGGTTTTTGTTCAGGACTAGGCTGTACCAATAAAACTTCAGTGTTTTTTCTCAAAAATCCCACACAGTATGTCGATCGGTTATCGGGACAATCACCCATCGTACCAGTTCCATCGCATATCGATTCGCAAGACCACGGGGCTCTTGTACGTAAGAAAATCAAGAAAACCAAGAAATTCACAGATTATTGAAGTTCAGTTGGGACTTGATATTTATCGAGTGTTCCAATAGAAATCTGCGAAGCTCATGCCACTGCGTACCGGCCGACCCTCTGGACGACTGTCTGTCATCTCGACTATTCATCATCTCAAACGGCGAAACCGCAGCATCTTTTGTGTCAAAAATCAGGAAATTAATGGGTTTTGTAATTTTCTTTCAAACTTACTTTTTACAGTCAAAACTCAACATTTTTCCTCGAAATTCAGGCAATGGGTGTCGGACTACCCCCTGTACGATCACCTATCGTTTTTTCAAAATCACATGTCGTTTAGTTAAGTTACAGAGGATCATACGCGTGAAAATCGGGAAAGCCGGTCAAATGGTCAAACGGTCAAACAGACCATGACATCACCATGATGTCATCTCCACTAAATGCCTATATAAAGGGACATCCCCTCCCCCTCATTTTCTCACGCCAGTTCATAAGAGCAGAAGCTCTGCCTGAACACTTCTAGAGAGTGAAAGTGAGGAGAGAGAAAGGAAGAGAGAGAAAGAAAAGGATCTCTACCTTGGGGGTTCTTCAACGTTTTAAGCACATTGGCGGCATCCTTTTCGCTCTCTGGAGCCTCGGTCTACATGTAGTGGGTAAAATCTCTCTCAATCTCTTCTCATTTCCCTTTATTTAAGCTATTTTGTATATGAAATGGTGTGGATAATGTATGGCATGGATGAAAAGGGTCGGAGACCCGGTGGATTGTGTATGAAATGGATGGAAAAGAGTGGAAAAGGAGCAAAGGGGTGTAGCCCTCGATTTCGGGCTGTTTACAACTCAGAATTTAGGCTTGGAGTAATCTGCAATCGATCGCAGTGATGTAGCAATCGATCATAGGCATGCAAAAGGCATGAGATCGATCAGACGATAATCGTAATCATGAGGATCACCTGGGGTTTTTTCAAGTCACTGGGCGATCGATTGCAAAAAAAGTACAATTAATCGATGGTGTGATCGATCGTAGGTAATGCAGATTTTGCAGGAGGCCTGTGTTGGCTCCTCTATGTGTCGTAAAGTCATCCTTGCATGACGAATGTTATGTGATGTTTATGTTTTAAGGAAATGGCAGGGTCCATTGGCCTGGTTAAGTTCCCCATCGAAACGAGTCTCGTATGATGTGATGTTTGTTTTAAGTCAATACTAGGGTCCATTGGCTTGGTATAGTCCCACCTCGAAAAAATCCTTGTATGGTGTGATGTTGTTGGGACATGGTAAAGCAATTGAATGGTCCATTGGTCGGGTAATGTTCTATACCGGAATGGTATACCCAAGGACTTGGTCTACGAGCGTGAGTTCCAATTGTATCAATTAATCAAGCAAGGCTTGGATTAATTGGGGATTTCCTATGGTTAGAAAACCTAACATGTGTGAAATGTTGTCTGTGGTCCCTCTTTGACTAGTTTTGGAGACGCATGTCTGCTAAGAGTCGGGGTTCCTCCATGACTGATAGTAGGGAGAGGTAAAAAGACATTGGGTTTATAGACCCAAGTTTGGATTGAGGGAGTATTGGCCTGTGTCGGCAGTATGAGCACGGGTTTTGGAACCCTGAAAAATCTCACGGGTTTTGGAGTCGCCACCTATTCATTCAGAAGGGATAAGTCCCCAGAATTTGGATAACGTCTTGGTTTGCGTTTTGAGATTAGGGTAAGAGGTTCAGTTAAGTCTGGGGAATGTGTTAGGCACCCCGAGGCTTCCATTTTACAAGGGTTCCCTATGTACTCACATTGGGGTGAGATCAGACCAAGCGTAATTTTGGCACTTGAGCCTGTGTCAAGGCTAGGGATGTATGTGTGTGCACCGAGGGCAACTAATAAACTAGTCCGGTAGACTAAGGTTTGATTGACCGAGGTTCGTCAAGTGCATAGTATTGAACCCGGTAGGCCAAAGGTTTGGGCTCGGTAGGTCAAAAGAGAAGTTTAACCAAGGTTAGGGTTGCTAACCGGGGTTAGGTCAAACTAACCATGGTTAAGATTATTAACCATAGTTAAAAATGTATGGTCAAGTCCGATAGGCTGAGGTTGGGCCCGGTAGGCCAAAGGTGAGCCCAATAGGCTAAAGGATGAGGATCGGTAGGCAAAAAAGGATTTAATCGAGGTTAGGATTGCTAACCGAAGTTAAACGAGAGTTAACCATAGTTAGGGCTGCTAACCATGATAAAAAGTTCCAGAAATGATGTTTTTGGTCTTTTTATATTTTTGAATTAAACAGACCATTTTTAGGCTTCTAAGAATATTTTTGATTTTTTGAAGATTTTTTCAGAATTTTGTGGATTAAGGGCTGCTTAACCATGGTTAAATGGTAACTAAGGGTGGATTTAACAGTGGTTAAGGGTCTGGTCTGGTCAGAATTGGGCCCAGGGAGCATGACAGGGCCTATATTGGCCTCCTACCTTGTCTGGCTCTTGTGCAAAGCCCATTAGTAGTGAAAACCAGAAATTGAGGTAATACGATTACCTCCATTACCGTTCCACTTTAACCAGACTTTGTAGGGATTTTAACAATGGTTAGGGACTGACCTAGAGGTTTCTAAGACCACAGGGGTGTAACTTGAAGTCCAAGGAAGACCATGCGCCTTTGGTGGGCCCTAGGGGAGGTCAAGTGTGGGCGCCACAGTGGCCCAAAGTCACTGTGCATGAAATAAAAGAATGGCGGTAGATGGACTACCACCATTCTGCTAGCCTTTGGTTTGGGTTAAAATAACCACAGTTAGGAGGGTGGTTAAGGCCTGAAAGGACCAGGAAACGAAGGCATGAGTCTGAGGGTCCTAACTATAGCCCTGGACTGGACCAGGGTCTAACCTAACCATGGTTACTAAGGTTGCAACAGAGGAGATGAATATAGTGGTAGTTATTCTATCGCCATTATCGAAGGTTTTTAGAAAAATATTCTTCCCCTACAGGGGCTGCACCATTGGGTTTCAAGGGTTCCTTCATGGCCTGAGGGACCCCCAGAACCTTAGGAGAGATACCATGCATGAGGGGGGGTATTGTACCCATGGTTAGGCCTCAAGAGGGTTCCCCACACCCATGGAGAAGGTGGGAGGATCCCTGTCCTTGGCTAGTAACTGAAGTAAGATACAAAAACAGAAAATAAGGACCCCCTGGAGTAGGACCAGGGGGTCTGACACCAGTCTTACAATAAAAAAAAGAGGGTAGGGAAGCTACCCCTTTACAGTGATGCTCAGCGGTGCTGCTGCTATGACGACTGGTGCAAGGTTGTGCATGCGCGTCGAGAGGTTAAGGGAGCTCCTAGTAGGTCTGGGGGTCACCTACAATGGGGGGCCAGGGACTGTGAAGGTTGGTAGGTGATGGCTGAATACTAATGGAGCTTTGGTACTAGTGTTGAGAGGTGCAATGATGGTGGGGGTGTAGTTATAGGCCTGGAAGAAGCCCTGGCAGTCTTAGGGGTAGTCTCAGGTGGAGGGTGAAGCTCTGGTCGGGCTGAAGTGAGGCTAGCCGAAGTGAGGCAGAGGTTTTCCTATGATTTTTTGGAGTGGTTTGAACTAAGGATGGTGGGGGGATTTATAGGAGCTGGAGAAGACCCTGGGGATGTTCTAGGCATTACCGGACGGGTGGGGAACACAAGAGATATAAGCCAAGGTAGTGCAGGGGGAGCCTGTACTCGAATTTACAGAATCAAGGGAATGGCGCTAATTGCATTACTGTCATTCCCAACTTAGTGCAATATGGGAATGGTGGAAATATAATAACCGCCATTTAGGATTTTTGCCAAAAAAAGGCTAAACCCCAACACACTTGGACCGTAAACATTGTTCATTTGCCATATTTGGAATTGGTGGTAACGTGCTTACCACCAATTAGGTTTTTTTGAATTTTTGAATTGTGGGCCCCACACCAACGGTCCCTGGGATATTGTGAGCCCTTGTTTGGGTCCACAGAAGGTTTCGAGCTAGTTTGGGGAGTTTTTGGGCCTGAGATGGGCTTGGGTAGACCCTAGGGTTTACCTAGGGTTTAACCATGGTTTACCTAGGGTTTGACTTAGGGTTCACCTAGGGCTCCTATGGTATAGCTGGGGATAACCATGGTTAATGGACTTAGGGTTTTACCTAGGGCTTGACTAGGGTTTAGGGTTTTACCTAGGGCTTGACTAGGGTTTAAGGTTTTACCTAGGGCTTGGCTAGGGTTTAGGATTTTACCTAGGTCTTGAGTAGGGTTTAGGGTTTTACCTAGGGCTTGGCTAGGGTTTAGGGTTTTACCTAGGTCATGACTAGGGTTTAGGGTTTTACCTAGGGCTTGGCTAGGGTTTAGGGTTTTACCTAGGGCTTAACTATGGTTTGGATTTAGGGTTTACCTAGGGTTAGGTTTAGGGTTTAACCTAGGGCTACTAGGGTTTACCTATGGTTTAGCTGGGGACAACTGTGGTCGAAAGGTTTAACCATAGCTAGGGAGGGGTGTAAAAATTAGGTGCTTACAGCTGTCCCTCTTTGTTGGAAATTGCCAAGTTGGTAATTGAATGGTAAAGACTGGAGAGTGAGTAGTCCGTGTGGGACGAGGGGGAGTTGGAAAAAGAAGAAGTAGTTAGGCCATTCTCTGGGGAGTGAGTAGTCCGTGCTACTTGAGCTGAGGAATGAAGAATGCAAATGAAAGATGGCATGTCCCAGGGGCGCTAGCCAGGATTGATTGATGTGGTGTCTCTCGGAAGAGTTTGACCAAATCAATCGAAAGAACACACGGGGTGTCAAGAACACACAGGGTGTTGCAAGGGGACATGCAAGGTGTCGACAAAGTCTATCATGTCGACGCTCACCTAAGATGTCAAGGACACATGGGGTGTTGAGAAGGAGACATGCGGGATGTCGGAACAACACAGGGTGACAGGAACACACGGGGTGTTGCAAAAAGACATACAGAGAGTGTCGGTGGGTTGACTTGGTGTCAATGGAGACTCAATGTTGTTAGAGACAGGCGAGGTGGTGGCATGTTGACTCGGCATCAATGTTCACCTGGGTGTCACGGACACACGGGGGTGTCGAGAGGGACATGCGAAGAGTGTCGGTAGGTTGACTCGGCGTCAATGAAGGCTCAATGATGTCAGGACATGTGAGGTTTCAACGGGTTGACTTGGCATCAATGTTCAACTGGGATGTCAAGGGCACACTAGAATGTCGAGAGGGGACATGCAAAGAGTTTCGGTAAGTTGACTCGGCATCAATGGAGACTCGATGTCTGGACATACGAGGTGTCGGCATGTTGACTCGGCATCAATGTTCACCTGGGATGTCAAGGACACATGGGGGTGTCAAAAGGGGATATGCGAAGAGTGTCGGTATGTTGACTAGGCGTCAATGATCACCTAGGATGTCAAGGACACGCGGGGGTGTTGAGAGGGGACAAGCGGAGAGTGTCAGCAGGTTGACTCAGTGTCAATGGAGACTCGATGATGTCAGAACATACGAGGTTTCGACAGGTTGACTCAGCGTCAATGTTCACCTGGAATGTCGAGGACACATGGGGGTTTCGAGAGGAGTTTGTGGCATAGCACAGAGGCACTTGCCGGATTGATATTGGTATGGCCGAGAGGCGCTGGATTTTGGATCAATTTGATTGATGCTGAGGAGTTTGGTCATGGGGTGTGATGCTATGCAGGATGATGTCATGCAGGGGATAAAGATGAAGATGCTTTCCCATGACTCTGTTGACTACGACTCGCGAGGATGCGGGTGTCAGCTTCTTCTGCTTGTCTTGCCGGGGCCACTTGATGCGGGCTGGTACGACCAAGTTTGAGAAATGAAAACTCTATTTTGAAAGATATTTTTAGAAAGTGTTGGACCTTTGTAAAAAGTTTTGATTTTAACAGAAGAATGCTTAGTTAGCTTTTAGATTTGTTAGTAAATTGCCTTTGTCAGAGCTTGGAGAACTTTGTAGTCTGTCTTTTACTCTCTGATAGTAGAGTATGATTGAGAAAAGGTTTTGTCACCACTAAGGATTTTCGGGGGTAGACCTGCTTGTCTTGCCACTGTTGGAGATTGGACTCTGGTTGGGGAGAAGCTTGCTGGGGAGCAATTGAAGGCTTCTACTGGGACTCCGCTTGGGGAATGATGCATTTGTTATATACCACTACTGGAGTGTTATTTTGCTGGAAATTTTCAGTTTTCTGTTAGAGAGTTGAACTTTGCTGGAGACTACTGCCAGGGAATCTGTTCTTCCATGTCATCTGTTGGCGACTTGGGGATTGTCGGGAGTTTGGCGAGACTGATTGCTGCCGGATTCATTTGCCAAACTGCTCTTCAGCTTATCTCCCTTTTTTACCCTTGGAATGACCAAGTCAATGAGGTTCACATAATTTTTGCACAATGAGGTCGTTGCCGATTTTCCTCATGCCTGCGAAGCTGGTTGATTTTTGTCCCTTTTTTACCCCTAGCAGTAAGGCTAGGTCTGGGGTCGCGTAATTTTTACGCAATGAGGTCGTTGCCGATTTTTACTCCTACCCACGATTTGTTGGGAAAAATTGGTCTTCTCCCATCATTGCCCTGAATGGCGCTCCTCTGGGGATTATAGGAATTCTGTTTCCGCCGAGAATGTAGATAAGGGACCGAAGTTTGGGACACCTTGGGGATTTCTCCTGCGCAATTGATTTTTGCTCACTTGGGGACTTCTCCTGTTATACTCTCCTGGGGACTTGTACATGTTTTTCTGGCAGAGCCCCCCCTTTTTTTGTGTCTCCGCTGGGGAGTCTGGGCTCCACTGGGGAATTTGGAGAGAGGTTGTCTCTGCTGGGGAGAGTTTTTTAGAGAGGTTGTCTCTGTCTACTGGGAGAAAGAGTCCGGAGAGTTCAATCTCTGTGGGGGAGTCTCTGATTCTTGGAAATGTTTCGACTTCTATTTTATGTTTTCCTTTGATGGAAATTCTATACCCTTATGAGTCGACTCTTCTGGGGAAGTCAAGAGGATTTTTATTCTACTAGACTCTGTGGGGAGAGGTTTTAGAGGGGTTTGTTGGGTCCACAGGGGATGGTTTAACTTTATATGGGGCAGCTTTAAGGGAGATTTTGACTCTTCTAGGAAGGAGTTGACTTCGCAGGAGAAAGTCGGGGGAAGTATGATTCCCTTTTAGTGACCACACTTGGTTTGTCAGGTTGCCTAAGTACCCTTTGCAAGATCAGGTCATGACGTAGTTCAAACAAATGTCGTAGATACAAAGGAGGGTGTCCCTGAAAGGGTTATATGAAAAAAAGGGCTGATAGGCTCAAAGGGGCTAACTAGCGGATTTTATTGAGTTGTAAATGGGTTACATTGAAAGGGATAAGGAGTGTGCCAAAGATTACCTCCTGTCATTTCCCAAAGATTCTACAAGTGCATAGCGCCTATCAGATCTAGACCCTAAGCGTAGTATTATTTGACTTTGTCCATATTGACTGACTCTGGGAGGTTTTCGTCATCCATACGTCCAAGTCGAGGGGTGCAGCCTAAGAACTTGTCTAACTTGTCTCGGACAATGTATGGGCCTTCGTAATTGAGAGTGAACTTACCTCTTGGATCAAGGTGGTTTGGTAACACTTTCTGGAGAACCAGGTCACCGACTTCAATGCTTTGTGGCTTGACCTTTCTATTGAATGCCCTAACCATGTGCCTTTGATAGGCCTGAGTGTGGTTGATGGCTATCAGTCGCCACTCTTCAATTAGATTCAGCTATTTATATCGGGTCTATGCTCATTCTGCTTCTAAGAGTTCTACTTCCATTAGCACTCAGAGTGATGGAATTTGTACTTCGATGAGGAGGACTGCTTCCATATCATAGGCCAAAGGAAATGATGTTGCCCCAGTTGAAGTTCGGATGGACGTTCTGTAGGCCATGAGTGCATATAAGAGCATCTCATGCCAGGCTGAGTAATTGGTTGCCATCTTTTCTATGATTTTCTTCATGTTTTTGCTGGCAGCTTCAACTGCACCATTAGTCTGTGGCCTGTATGGCGTGGAATTGTGATGTTAAATTTTGAATTTCTGGCAGAGATCAGTCATCTCCTTGTTGCAGAAGTTGAGGGCATTGTCCGTTACAATCTGAAATGGGACTCCGTACCAGCAGATGATGTCCCTTTTTAGAAAACGCTAAACCACTAGGGTTGTGATGTTGAATAATAAGCTGCCTCGACCTATTTTGTAAAGTAATCGATTGCGACTAGTGTAAATCGATGCTCATTAGAGGCTTTCGGTGTTATAGGACCGATGACGTCGATGCCCCAAGCTGAGAATGGCCATAGAGCAGTGAGATTGTGCAACTTGATTGGCGGTGCATTAACCCTGTCGCGGCCCAAGTCCCACCCTAGGAGTTAGAGTGAACTTTGGACGACTAATCATGACTTGCTTGACAACTAACCTGCAAAACCCACAGAGCATATACAATAGAGGATATAAATAGCGAAAACATACTCTAACATAGCACAGCGGAAGACTACCAAACCTCTATGTATATACATACGCAAATCCAAGTTTATACAAACAGTCTCCAAAAGGAAGTGCGGACATGCCCGCCAAAATACATTAATCTAACTCTCATCTCACCCACAGCTAATCCACTCAGAATCTAATCACCACCTACTGATAACCCTCTACGGAAGGTTCCTCCAAAGGCTCCTCGGCGTACTCCTCTTCCACCCATAGACCAGGAGCACAAACATCAAATGGGGTACCAGCCCCCTCAGAACCTGCCGACATAAGAAGTACGGCTGAGCATGGAATACTCAGCGGGTACTAAATACTAACCAACAATTATAGCATAGAAATAGCAATACATAATCAGGAGCAATTCATATATGTCAAACGGAAACAATTCACATCATACAAGGAAGTAAAGCAGTTTATAATCATGCTTGTAATTCGTAGAAAACCGATAAATCCTCTTGAAACATCGTGCACTTGACTTGACTTGAAATATCTTTTTGTACTTGAAAGCTTGTCATGTCTATCTTGCTTGATTCTTGTATGTCGTGTCATGTCATGCATGTCATGCGTGCTTGCTTGTGATCGTGTAACTTGTGAGATATCCTTGTGAGTTGTCCTTGTGAGATGCCTTGAGAGGGAAGGGAGACCCTTCTTTATGCAATGCACTTGCGAGGGAAGGGAGACCCTTCTTTATGATATGTATGTACTTGCGAGGGAAGGGAGACCCTTCTTCATGATATGCACTTGTGAGTGAGAGGAGACCCCTCGTGGAATGTTGGTTCTTGTCTTCTTGTGAAAAGCAAGGTAAAACATATCGTAGGATATGTCCCACCTCTAACCATGTTCTTGAAAACCTCGATAAATCATGCCATGCATGCCGTGCTCGTGGGAACCGTGTACATACTTGCATTCAAATTTAAAGATGACATTTGGGTAATTTCACAACACATATAGCCTCAAAGATTGAGTAATGTAATATTCATAGCATTATGGGAAAGCAGGAACCACACTATCATAGTCCCTAGCAATGTTCATAATTTATTAGGCATGCATTACCAGATTTTCAGCTCACTGTGTTCACCTTGGCATTTCGTCAAACATGGTGTGTTCATTATGGATTTACCCTACAACATGCTTTTCTAGATGGGTTTTACTCAAATCATACATGTACGTTCATTATTGGAACAATGCCCTTCTCCATTTGTACATCACACACAACCATTGGCATCCAATCGCCCATTCCATCTCCATTCACCATTCACCATTCACCATTCACCATTCACCATTCACCATTCACCATTCATCATTCACCATTTACCATTCATCCATCTCATAGCACATGTGTAAATGAAAGAAAATCAAAAGAAAGGAAGGGAAAAGAGGAACTATAACTAGGAGGGTAGTAAGAAGCACCGACCTTGAAGAAATGAGGAAGAAACCCTCTTTCCAAATGGCTGTGAGTTGCTGCCCTAGCTTGATTCGTGAGCTCCACGAATGCTTGCACCGAAATCTGGAAGAAAACGGGCTTGAGGTTGATCTAGGGTCTCAAAACCCTTTGATTTCTCTCCAAAAATGGAAACCCTAAATTGGAATCGCCTTCTCCTCTTTCTTCTATTCTCTCAAACTCTCTAAGTGTTGAATGATACCCTAAAGGCTCGGGTTAAACTCTTAAGGTAAGAGTGAACTGACAAAAGACCGTAATACCCTTACTGGGATTTCTGCAATGACGCGAGGACCGTGAATAGTGCTGAACACATTGTGCTGTGAATAGTGCCAACTCGTGGTGCCGTGAATAGTGCCAACTCGTGGTGCCGTGAATAGTGCCAACTCGTGGTGCCGTGAATAGTGCAACTCGTGGTGCCGTGAATAGTGCAACTCGTGGTGCCATGAATAGTGCAACTCGTGGTGCTGTGAATAGTGTCAACTCGTGGTGCCATGAATAGTGCAACTCGTGGTGCTGTGAATAGTGCAACTCGTGGTGCCGTGAATAGTACAACTCGTGGTGAGCTGTACAACGTGCCCGTGGTGAGTTGTACAACGTACCCGTGGTGAGTTGTACAACGGATGCACACAGTATACGTTATCAGAGTACGTTGTCTGTGCTACGATTTCCTACAGGTACAGACTGTTTTGGCCATATCTTTTGACTCGTTCGTCCGATTTTGACGATTCAACTTGCGTTGTGTTCGTACTTCGAAGAGAAACAATTCTGACATTTTGAAATTTCCAAATTCTTTCTCATTTATTAATCATACCTCTTAAAAAGGCAAGATGACAACGAAAGTGTCATGTATTAAGCATGAAAAAGTCTGGGGCTCTACAAACCCTATCGGCATAGATTTGGCACTGGTGGTACTTCTATACGTGCTTGCAACAGTCAGCTTCCATTGTAGACCAAAAGTACCCTTATCTAAGTATCTTCTTGGAGAGCATTAACCCGTTCATATGTGGACCACAAGTTCTTCCGTGAACTTCCTCAACTACCTGTGCTGCTTCACTAGAGTCGAGGCATCTGAGCCAAATTAGGTTCGGCGACCTTTTGTACAAGATGACCCCTGAAAGGACAAACTAAATGACTAGTCTTCTGATTTCCCAACGATCTGTTTTGGTAGCATCGAGTGGGAAGGTCCCGTCCTCAAGGTACTGTTTGATGTCTATATACCAAAGTTTGTTGTCTGATACTTCTTCGATCTGAAGGCAGTAGGCAGGTTGATCCTGTTACTGAATTCGATTGGCCAGAGCATAATGCCCCTCGAAATCTGAACCATGGAGGCAAGAGTAGCCAGTGCATTGGTGAATCTGTTGTGGTTCCTAGACCTGTGACTGAAGCTGATTCTTCTAAACTGAGTGATTAGCATATTGAGGTAGGCCAAGTACAGGACTAGCCTTGGTTCTCGAATGGCCCAAGATTCATTTGCCTGACAGATTACTACAGACGAGTCATCATAGATGTCTATCTCTTCAATCCCGATGCCCAGGGCTTCTTTCAGTCTGGCTATGCACGCCTCATATTCTGCTTCATTGTTTGAACACCTAAATTACAGCTTGACTGAGATTGGGAGGTATGCTCTCTTAGGTGAGATCAGGATTGCTCCTGCCCCGTGTCCATGATTGTTAGTGGCTCCATCAAAATAGAGTTCCCAACCGAGGTAATGCTGCTCTTCTACTTCTGCATACAGGATGACTTCATCTGGAAACTGATCATGTACAGAAACATAGTCTTACGCTGGACTATGGGCCACGTGATCCGTAATTGCCTGCCCCTTGATTGACTTCTGAGTCATGTACGTGATGTCCAATTCAGACAACATCATGAGCCATCGGGCTATCCTACCGGTAGTGGCTGGATTTTCCAGTAGGTACTTGAGCGGGTCCATCCGGGAGATCAGGATTGTCAGGTAGGAAAGCAGATAGTACCGAAGATGTTGAGTAGCCCAGACCAGTGCCAGACAAGTTTTTTTAAGTGGGTTGTACCTCTCTTCATACTTTAGCAAGCATTTACTGATGTAGTAGATGGCTTACTCTGTTCTGCCTGCCTCATCATGCTGTGCTAGGACGCACCCCATAGAAGCTTCTTATATTGTGATGTAGAGTAGCAGTGGTCATCCTGGTGTGGGAGGCACAAGTACTAGTGGATTGAGGAGGAACTGCTTTATCTGTCAAAGGCTTCCTGACACTCTACTGTCCAGATCATGGGTGTGTTCTTCTGGAGAAGCTTGAAGATCAGCTCACATATCGGAGTGAGCTGAGAGATGAATCGATTGATGTACTTGATTCTACCTAGGAAACCATGGATCTCTTTCTTAGTTTGGGGATTCAATATTTCGATGATAGCCTTGGCTTTGGCTTGATCGATCTCCATGCCTCTTTTACTGACTATGAAGCCAAGGATCTTTCCTGATGAGGCTCCAAAGACACATTTGGCCGGATTCAGTCTTAGGTCGAACTCTTTGAGTTTATCACAGAGTCTTTTCAAGTCTTCAGGGTGCTGCCTAGCAGTTGGAGATTTGACAATCATGTCATCTACATTGATTTCAGCTGACTTGTGGATCATGTCGTAAAACAGTGCAGTCATAGCCCTCTGGTAGGTTGCCCTTGTGTTCTTGAGTCCGAAGGGCATCTCCTTATAGCAGAATGTGCCCCAAAGTGTGATGAAGGAGGTCTTCTCCATGTCTTCTTCTACCATTCTGATCTGGTTGTATCTGGAGAAACCATCCATGAACGAGAGTGTCTCATGCTCTGTAGTGTTGTCGACCAGGATATCGATGTGCGGGAGAGGAAAGTTGTCTTTAGGACTGACCTTGTTCAGATTCCAGTAGTCAATGCACATTCGGACCTTCCGGTCCTTCTTGGGTACCGGTACAATGTTGGCTAACCACTTAGAGAGGTTGCTACCGCCAAGAAGCCTGCACTGATCTACTTTTCAACTTCTTCCTTGACCTTCTGTGACCATTCGGGTCTCATCTGTCTCAGTTTCTGCTTAACTGGTCTGACGTCAGGGTTCAAGGGTAGTCTGTGTACCACCAATGTTGGGTCCAGGCTGGGTATGTCTGCAGATGACCAGGTGAAAACATCACTATAGCTTTTTAGGAAGCTGATCATGTCTGTTCTCTGCTGAGAGCTCATGCTTGTGCAGATCTTAACTAGTTGGGGTGTATCTATGGATCCCAAGTTGACTGTCTCAGTGTCCTCGATGTTCAACTATAGTAGCCCCTCACTATGCTCTAGGAGGTTCATAATTTCCAGAGGCGGTTCCTCCTCCTGTTCAGAGTCATACTCTACTCTGAAAAGTTCAAGGAGGATTTCAGGGGTAGCTTTATTAGGGGCGATTTCCTGGCAAATCAATTAGCTTAGTTTAGCATGCTTATGATTTTTTATTTTTGTTGGCTTCAGGACACTAGGCCTTATAAGGGAAGAGTCCGTGTGACTTCGTCATCAGCCGATATGAAATGTTTGTTTTTGAAAAACATGATTTTGAGTCAAAACATTTGATTTTCATTGATAAAATAGATGACTGTTTACAAAATGACTCAAACAAAAAGAGGCCGACAGTGGCCTGACATTTGAATTTTTGTAACGGGAGCAAAAGAGAGATAGAAGGAGGAGAAGGGTGGTGCTTCAGTCACTGCTTAATCGAACCAACCTGCACTGCAACTGGCTGCTTGCCCTGGTCCTGAATGGTTTCGACAGTGAGAGCCTCGGTCCACCAACGGATCAGTGGTCGGTAACTGAAGGATGCTTCGGCTCTATTGGAGAGGGTGCAGACCTGCTCTCCCACTTGATCTTCCATTTCTATGGTATCTTCAATATTCAGCTCATCGAATAGTTGTGCCATACTGAGTATTTCTGGATCCGAAATCCCTGAAGATTCAACACTGGGCTGAGGGTTTGAGGTGTTGGCAACGGGTGCAAGAGATGTAACTGGGTAAGGTTGGAATGTCCCTACCGGAAAGGTTACAAATATGTGAGGTTGGGATTCAGTTTTCGCCAATTGGCTGCTTTTCTTGGTGAATTTAGAGAGATAATCCTCAAACTTGGGCTTGTATCCCAATCTGAATGGTGGAGTGTATCGAGGAGGGGTATATTTCTTCTTCATCCCCTGATTTCTGATCCCAGGTCTGCCCCTTGTTGATTGTTCATACAAGCCATCAACTTGACAAATGGCAGTATTACTTGCTTGCTTTGACATTCTATCTGTGCGATGAAGATGACTTGTTCAAACTGGTAGGTCATGAAGGCTGTACCCTGACCTAGTTCCTATATATCCCCAAAGGAACATGCCAACTCCTCAGACGGATTTATGACCAGGTGGTCGTCCTGAATAAATTTGATCATCTGATGCAGTGAGGAGGGAATGGCTCCGACCGAGAAGATTCACAGCCTTCCCAAGAGTAAGGTGAAAGATGTTGGCACATTTATAACCTGATAATTTATAGTAAAGTGAGCTAGTCCGACCCTAATGGTCAGGTCAATATCACCCAAGTTCTGCCTGGTGGAGTTGTCGAATGCCCTGATGGTCATTGGCCTCTTCTCCACTTGACTGAGATCTAGGCCCAAGCTTTACAATGTAGAGAGAGTCCAGACATTGAGGCTAGAGCCGTTGTCAATGAGCACTGATGATAGAGTTCGGTCCATGCACTGAACTGCAATGTATAAAGCCCAATGTGATCTTTATGGCTGTCTGGTATTTCTTCCTCTGTGAATGAGATAATTTTGGATTCAAGCACTTGCCCAACCATCTGCCCCAGTTTCTCGGGTGTGATGTCTGGTGTTACGTGGGCATTGTTTAATACTCGGAGCAGTTGCTTCCGGTGATGCTCAGAAGTTAGAAGAAGACCCAAGATAGAGATCTATACCGGCACTTTGCTTAACTGCTGAGTGATATTGAATTCCTATGCTTTTTCTAGGATTTTCAATAGGACTGCTGAGTCCGCTGCTTCTTTCTCTGGGTCTGACACCCCTGCTTTCTCTTTCTCTATTCCCTTTGCCTTGGTCGGCTCAGTCGTGGGAGGTTGATATACCCGACCAGATCGGGTCAGGTTGGCAATGCTTTAGCTTTCTAGGATGAGGGAGCAAGGAGCGGGTACTCGGTTGAGGTCGAAAGGTGGAGGTGGGATGTAAAGGATCCGGACGGGGGCCTAAAGAGGTTGAGGCTTGAGCTGGAGGTGTGGGCCTGTTTGCACGACAAAGGGTGGTGTAGATAATTTGTTCAGAGACAGGGATCTAGACTGGGGACTAGATGGTCTGTATATTTTTCTGAGGAAGCGGGAGTATAACTGGGCATTAGTAAGAAGGCCTGATGATGCCATCATCAACTGCGGGCATGCAGGGACTTAACTGCCCTGCCCCGGGCTCTTCCCACTCAATAAAATTGATTTGATTATTGTGTGGGGGCAGAGGCACCTAGTCGATGCTGGTGTTACTGGGGGCTACCTCGACCTTACCCTTATCCAGAAGATCCTGGATAGTGCACTTCAAGCCGATGCAATAGTCTGTTGCATGGCATGGGCCTTGATGAAAGGCACAATGTTGATCGGAATTGCAGTTTTTGCTTTGTTTTTCTAGAGGTAAGAGAGGGGTAGGGCCTCTCATTGTGAGAAGACCCTACTTGATCAAAAAACTCAATAGTTGACTAAGGAAATTGGGAAGAGGGGTAAAGTTTCTGGGGGAACGGTTTTGCCCCTGGTTTTGTCTGGCTGACTGGGTACTACTGAACGCTTCCTGAGACTGAGCGGCTGGCGGTAATCTGATAGGTATTGTCAAATATACCATCTGAACATCTTCTCTTCTTTTCTAGTCTCGGGGACCACTGTTTCTCCTGGCTGATGTCATCGTTGTTCTCGGGGAGTAAGCCCTAAACTGGAGTAAATGGCACCGCTTTGAATAGCTGTCTCAATGCGGGCACCGGTCTTGATGATGGTGCCAAAATCTACCACCAGTAAAGTTACCATTAGGGAGGAGTAGGGCTACTTCAGAGTGCCCATGAATATGCTTGCCAACTCCTGTTTGGGGATAGGTATAGCAAATTTTGTGGCCATTTCTCTCCAGCAGGTGGCGTACTCCAGGAAGGATTCATTATTAAGCTTGCTCATCTTTTCGAGTTGGCTTTTCTACGGTCAAAGCTCCTGATTGAAGGAGTACTACTCTAGAAAGCTATCCATAGCGTTCTGACAAGTCTTGATTCACTGTTTGTCGATTGACATCCACCATGTAAGGACTGCTCCCTTCAAACTTTTCTGGAAGTACTAGATTAGCAGGGGCTAGTTCTTATTGTGTTAGAGCATGTCCCTTAGATATAACTGTAGATGTTGCTTCGTGCAGCCTGTGTCATCGTACTTGTCAAAGTCAAGTACCTTGAAGCCTAGGGATACAGCATCCCCGGAAGACAAAGTCAGGTCTTCCAATGATAAGCAGGGGTTTACAGATGCCCCTTTCATCCGTCTTATTTCTTCTTTTATCTGTTTAATTTCCTCGTGCTGGTCCCTGAGGGATGGAGTAGGGTCTAAGGATGATGGCCGGTCTTGATTGACATTGGAGGCCTTCAGCTGCTCATCGTACTGATCATACTCTTCTCCTCCGCCTGTTGTAGGTATAGGATTAGGAATAATAAGAGGGATAGGTTGATGTGGCTCTAAATGAAGCTGTTCAGGGGGGTTCTCCGGTAGGGATTTGGGTGGAGGGTTCTTTGGTTCGGGCACTAATGAGAATCTTCAGGGATTCCAGAACACTGTCCAAATTCGCCTGCATGACTGTTATGTCTCAGTCGTGGGCCTGTAACATCTCATTTGTCCTCTGCTGTTGGTCTGAAGGTTCTGCCATTGATCCTAAGCTACTCTTAGATGGGGCGGTGTAAGGTACTATTTCTCTGACTGGCACCTCTGTCAAGACTGCGTCTGTGGCTGCTGCTTCTACGAGAATCATAGTCATAGAACGAGTCATGGGTCGGCTCATGCAAACTGAAAATGATGCAATGACTAAACATAAATATGGATGGTAACAGGAAGAAGATACTAGGAAATGATTTTTTATTGATGCATGCAAAGTGCAGTGAGTATAGGACAGTGTGACTCAGAAAAATGAAAAAGACTCGATCCTAGGTAGGCCTATCAGGGATCACAAAGTCCAGTGGCTGGGGCACTCCGTCCAAGTCTATGATCTGCTGCTGGAGGGATGTGACCTCAACCTCCATGTTTTTAATAGCCTCAGTAGCATTAAACATCCGGGATCCGAATTATCGGATCTGGGCGGTCATCTCAACCTTTACACTATCAAGCTGCTCTTGATAGAAGTGCAGTTGGGCCTTAATGACGGCTACTTCTTTGGTGTTACCTTTCTGCTTCTTCTGACAAGACCGGACTGTGTGCTCAAGATGCTCGATCTGCTCCGGCATGGCCTGAAGGTCATGGTCCCACTCTGCTTCCTATAGCTTAAATGTTTGTTGGGCTTTCTATAGCCTCTTATCTTTCAACTGGATTTGGAGTTGTCTCTCTAGGAAGATGTCTCTCCAGGGAACCACCTTTTCAGCTAAGGGTATAGTTCCTCGGGCTTGAGCTTAAATAGGTGTGCACAGCTCCCTTGGTGCAGGCATACCAGATGGAATGTTAGGGTTTTCCACCCAAAGCGGGTATGCTGCATCTGTAGGTGGTCCTGATGTAACCACAAAGTCTGGTCACTGATCTCGTCGGGAGCTTCGCCAATCTGACTGGAAGTGGTAAGTGAGGCTATCGGAGTGCACTAAGAATGTGATTCAGTAATTTCCCTGTCAATCTATCACTAGGATGCGCTAAGGGAGTCCAAACTGGCGAAGGACTCGGAGTGGTACATAAGCTGCGGAGCCAGTTAAGCCGGCAAGGATCATGCACCGTCTTCCTGTTTGGACGACGCGAGGTAACCTGTTTGTGACTAGCCACTCGCATTGCTATGTAATCTCCTCCTCTGATAGGGCTTCGAGAAGCTAGTAAAGCTCTCCAACATTTGTGGTCGCTATCGGGCCCTGATTCTGTGAAATCTTCTGAGGTAGACTATAAGCTTCACGGAGGTCGACCGGTACTGATGTGATTGTAGGCAAGTGTCTTACCAACCATAGGTGCAATACTGGTGTACTAGTATGGAAGATGCCCTTTCTGCGGTCTGCTACCTGATTGAGAGCCCTGAGAAGCTCTGCTAGGATGACGGGTATGACTGAACCGGAGTTGTGCATGCTCTTGATGATCCCCACCAGTACGGATTCAACGAGTGTGCGACATCTCAGGAATACGAGATGAGACATGCTATCAGTGTAAGGGCGTTAAGACCGGGAAGTTCCACTGTAATGGAATCAGGATTCCACTTGCGCTTGTACTGCTTTTCAAGATATGACACGAGTATCCGATCAAATGTGTCATTAGGACTGGGCTGCAAGTAAGCAGGCTTGATATACAAGAACCTTGATAGGTCTGTCTGGTATGTTTTCTTGTAGCGCGGTACTATGGCTTCATCGTCCATGTTTAACCCTAGAAGGCACTGAATCTCTTCCAGTGTTAGACATAGTTCATTCTTATCGAAACGGAAATTCATGTGAGATGGGTTCCAACACTGGATAGTGGCGTTTATGAGGTACGGGTCCGATTTAACCATGGATAGGTCTAGGATAGTGCCGGATTTGTAGTACTGAGCCCAAACAAGACACTGACTCGGTAAAGGCCTCTATTGCTTTTTAGAGGTTGTGATCACATGCCCCCTGTGAAGTCAAATGCACGGGGGGGCAGTTGACCAATTGACTAGGTTATCCCTGAATGACCTGCCATATACCTGAAAGACAGACTCAAGTGAGTGTACTGTGTATGCAGATAAAAATGCAAAAATGATGTAATTTTTTTTAATTTTTGATTGGTTGTGAAAAGGCACATGTGATCTGATAGAGTAAACAGACGGAGGTCCAGCGTGCTTTAATCTGGGTTGTTAGAAACCGGGGAACCTATCAGGTCAAGATTGGGGATAGGCCCGGTGAAGACCTAATCGCCTGAGATTTGAACCCCATATGCTACGTCGAGAATCAATGCGTTTTATTACGAGCACATGTTTGGCTCATTACATGCCCCTGGGTGGGTGGTTATCAGAATAGAATGTGCCCAGGTAGTCAACCATGATTGGGGATAGGTATAGGGTGCAAGCAGGTTAGGGTTCAGAATAACCCTCCATATGTGGGTTGCTTGTAGACTATACCCTAACCTAAGCTATATGTATGAATGCTGGGTTGATGCAAATGTGTTTCTAGCAGGGTGAGGGGATCACTTAACACCGTATATGTGACTCCCTTAAAAAAGGAGGATTGGTGTAAATGGGAGCGTTCAGAATCCTTCCTTGAGGGTAATCACCCACCAGGAGTAACTTCGCGGACCTTCAAGACTGTTAAGCCACTGACCTTGAGGATGATCATCCACCAGCCGTTGACATAATAAGCCTGTTTACTAGGTTTATGAGATAATTACACAACTATGACATGTTTGGTATACACAGTACATAATTAAACAAGAGATGTAAAATGATTAGTATTAAGTTAAACACTTAATCATTTTAGCAAATTTGAGATTAATTGGCTTAATCTTAGGTTCCAGGTTCAACCTTAATGATCCCCAGCAGAGTCACCAGACCTGTGAGCATGGGTTTTGGAACCCTGAAAAAATCTCATGGGTTTAGAGTCGACACCTATTCATTCAGGAGTGATAAATCCCCAGGATTTGGACAAGGTCTTGGTCTGCATTTTGAGATTAGGGTAAGAGATTTGGTTAAGTCCAGGGAAGGTGTTAGGCACCCCGAGGCTTCCGTTTTACAATGGTTCCCAACTCCCTAGTATTAAGCCAATTAATGTCAAAAATTATTGAAATGCCTAAGTGTTTAAAGTAAGACTAATCTAAAAAAGAAAAGCTAAATTAGGGTCAAACCCGGGTTGGGTTACCTACGTACTCACATTGGAGTGAGATCAGATCGAGTGTAGTTCTAACACCTTGAGCAAGGCTAGGGCGGTGTGTGTGTATGCACTGAAGGTGGCTAATAAATTAGTCCGGTAGACTAAGGTTTGATTGACCGAGGTTGGTCAAGTGCATGGTATTGGGCCTGATAGGCCAAAAGAGAAGTTTGACCAAGGTTAGGGTTACTAACCAGGGTTAGGTCAAACTAACCACAGTTAGGATTTCTAACCATAGTTAAAAAGGTACGGTCAAACCCGGTAGACTGAGATTGGGCCCGGTAGGCTAAGGGTGAGCCCAGTAAGCTAAGGGATGAGGTCCGATAGGGCAAAGAGCATTTAACCGAGGTTAGGGTTGCTAACCGGAGTTAAACAGGAGTTAACGATGGTTAGGGCTGCTAACCATGGTAAAAATTTTCAGAAAGCATGTTTTTGGTATTTTTATATTTTTTGAGTTAAACAGACCATTTTTGGACTTCTCAGAATATTTTTGATTTTTTAAAGATTTTTCCAGAATTTTGTGGGTTAAGGGCTGCTTAACCATGGTTAAATGTTAACCAATGATGGATTTAACTATGGTTAAGGGTCTGGTCTGGTCAAAATTGGGCACAGGGAGCATGGCAGGGCCTAGACTAGCCTCTTACCTGATTTGGGTCCTGTGCAAAGCCCATTAATAATGAAAACCAGAAATTGAGGTAATATGATTACCTCCATTACCGTTCCATTTTAACCAAACTTTCCAGGGATTTTAACTATAGTTAGGGTTGACCCAGAGAGTTCTGAGACCACAGGGGTGTAGCTTGAAGTCCAAGGAATATCCTGGGCCTTTGGTGGGCCTTGAGGAGGTTAGGTGTGGGGCCCATAGTGGCCCAAAGTCACTGTGCACGAAATCAAAGAATGGCGGTAGATGAACTACCGCCATTCTGCTAGCTTTTGGTTTGGGTTAAAATAACCACGGTTAGGAAGGTAGTTAAGGCCTGGAAGGACCAGGGAAGAAAGGCAGGAGTCTGGGGGTCCTAACTATGGCCCTAGACTAGACCAGGGTCTAACCTAACCATGGTTATCGAGGTTGCAACAGAGGAGATGAATATGGCGGTAGTTATTCTACCTCCATTATCAAAGTTTTTCAGAAAAATATTCTCCCCCTATGGGTGCTGCACCATTGTGTTCCAGGGGTTCCCTCATGGCCTGAGGGACCCCCAGAACCTTAGGGGAGATAACATGCACAAGGGGGGGTATTGTATCCACGGTTAGGCCTCAAGGGGGTTCCCCCACACCCATGGAGAAGGTGGGGTGATCCCTGTCCTAAGCTAGTAACTGAAGTAAGATACAAAAACAGAAAATAAGGACCCCCTAGAGTAGGACCAGGGGGTCTTACACTGGTTTTACAATAAAAGAAAATAGGGTAAGGAAGCTACCCCTTTACAGTTATGCTCGGCGGTGTTGCTGCTGTGGCGACTAGTGCAAGGTGCTACGGGGAAGTCGAGAGTGATGCCCAAATAATGGACCCTAGTGGGGGGGTGAATAGGGTTTATGACAAATTTAAAATTTAAATAAGGTGATTATTACGGAATTAGAAATTAATCACAAATACTACCAAGTAAAAATCAGAGATAAATATTAGAGAGAGAGTTAGAAATACCGGATTCCAGATATGTTATCGAGGTTCAGCAACTTGGTTAGGTCCCCGCCTTTAAGCTTTCCCGCTTTAAGGATTTTCTCACGATTCATTAATCGTACTCTTCTTTCCGGCAGAGAGTAAGCCTTAAAATCCTTTTCAAGGCTTAGGAGGAACCTTTTACAATCCTTTTAATAGGCAAAGGATTAACCTCTTAAAGAGAAACTCTCTCTTGGATACACGAGCACACTCTTCTCGAAGTAGTGCAAGAATCCCTGATTCTTGACTTTCAGCAATTACAGATTATTTGTAGATTGTGAATCCGAGTTGAAAGCTCCTTATTGAGCTAGATAAGAATTGAATACAAAGTTTACAATCTCTCAAGATGGATTGAAATTGAATGCTCAATAAGTGAGGGATTGGATTTCAGGATATTCAATGCAAAAGCAGAGTATTAAAGAATAATCAATAGAATAGTGTAATAATCTCTAAGATCATATGTTTTGATCATAAATCAACTTTATTTAAAGTTGAGCAATCAATATGGCCGTTGGGGGTAGCATTTAATGCGTGCTAGCCATTTAAAATTAGCTGTTACACATTTTTCCCGCGGGCACTCGTCAACGAGTGAGTGAAATTTCAGCTTGAGTCATCGACGAGTGGAAACAGAAGCAATTGCTTCATTTTCCTGTCATCCACTCGTCGACGAGTCTACTGAATTTTTTCAGTAAACTCATCGCAGTGAGACCAAAAGGATGGGAAACAAGCTAGGACCTTTAGGCAAATAAATTAACATAATTTTAATCCTTTTTAGGGCCTTAGAATGATGTCCAAATTATACTAGGTCTCCTAGGTTCTATCTAGGTAGTCTTTGAGCAATTCTTTTCCAATGTCTTGAGTACATTTTACAAGGTCCTAGACCTTTAACTTAGACACTAGTCTTCATTGAGAGATGATCTTCAATCTTGATTTGAGAAGCTTTACTCTTGATGGATCTTCATGAATTTTCTTGAGCTTTTGGGGCTTCTTAGAAGAACTAGCAATTGAACTTTGACTTTGATAACTTTGAATTGTTGACTTCATCACTCTTCATAGACTTGATGGTTAATCTTAATAATCTGAAATTTCATATCTTAAATAGAAGAATTAGTACCATAAGGTTCATTCCATTATTGTGTTATCATTGAAACTGGTAAGGGTACATAGAGTTGTAACCTTGAGACTAACAGAGAGGTTAAGGGAGCTCCTAGTAGGTCTGGGGGTCACCTACAATGGGGGGCCAGGGACTGTGAAGGTTGGTAGGTACTGGCCAAATACTCACGGATCTTTGGTACTGGTGTTGGGAGGTGCAATGATGGTGGGGGTGCAGGTATAGGCCTGGAAGAGGCCCTGGCAATCTAAGGGGTAGTCTCAGGTGGAGGCTGAAGCTCTGGTAGGGCTGAAGTGAGGCTAGTCGAAGTGAGGCAGAGGTTTCCCTATGGTTTTTTGGAGTGGTTTGAACTAAGGATGGTGGGGAGATTTATAGAAGCTGGGGAGACCTTGGGGGTGTTCTGGACATTACCGGAGGCGTAGGGAACACAGGAGATACGAGCCAGGGTGGTGCAGGGGGAGCCTGTACTCAAATTTACAGAATCAAGGGAATGGCGCTAATTGCATTACCGCCATTCTCAACTTAGTGTAATATGGGAATGGCGGTAATACAATTACCACCATTTAGGGTTTTTTCCAAAAAAGGCTAAACCCCCACACACTTAGACCGTAAACATTGTTCATTTGCCATGTTTGGAATTGGCGGTAATGTGAGTAATGTGGGTATTGTGGGCCCCTGTTTGGGTCCATAGAAGGTTCTGGGCTGGTTTGGGGAGTTTTTGGGTCTGAGATGGGCTTGGGTGGACCCTAGGGTTTAACCATGGTTTACCTAGGGTTAAGCCTAGGGTTTGATTTAGGGTTCACCTAGGGCTGCTAGGGTTTAGCTGGGGAATAACCATGGTTAATGGGTTTAGGGTTTTACCTAGGGCTTAGGGTTTTACCTAGGGCTTGGCTAGGGTTTAGGGTTTTACCTAGGTCTTGACTAGGGTTTAGGGTTTTACCTAGGGCTTGGCTAGGGTTTAGGGTTTTACGTAGGTCTTGACTAGGGTTTGGATTTAGGGTTTACCTAGGGTAAGGTTTAGGGTTTGACCTAGGACTACTAGGGTTTACCTATGGTTTAGCTGGGGACAACTGTGGTTGAAAGGTTTAACCATAGCTAGGGTGGGGTGTAAAAATTGGGTGCTTACAAATAGGTATGCACTCAACAAAGGCTGTGATAAAATGTGATGGTTGCCTTGAGGTATGATGTTCTGTAGGGGCAGGTACATCCCACCAGATGTTAGATTAAGTGATATATTGTTAGAGGTGTTGTGTCTGACAAGATTTGATGTTAGAGGTATTGTGTCTGACAAGATTTGATTTCAGGGGTATTTTTCCTAGCATAGGTACTCGCAGATGTGTTTTGCCTGACAGAATTATACTGTCAGATGTGTTTTCCGTGACAGGATTATACTGTCAAAGGTGTTATGCTTGATAGAGTGATATTGTCAGAGGTGTTCCTGGTGGTCAGGTGTCTCCTATTGGTCAAGTGTTTTCAGTTAGTCAGAGATGTGTCCCTGGCTTGTTAGATGAATTTCATTTTATTAGCAGGTCGGATGAGTTTCCTGGCTATCAGATGTATATCTTGACGATCAAATCTGTATCCTGGTTATTAGATGTGTTGCCTGACAAGGGTGTTATGTCAGAGGTTATGCCTGACAGAGTGATATGTTAGATGGGTTCCTGGTAGACGGGTGTTTCCTGATGGTCAGGTGTTTCTTGTTAATTAGAGGTGCATCTCTGGCTTGTCAGATGAGTTTCATTTTTATGGCAGGTCGGTTGGGTTTCCTTGCTATCAGATGTGTATCTTAGCTATCAAATGTATATCCTGACGATCAAATGTATTTCCTGACAAATGTGGTTGTGTGTGTTGGTGTTTCCACAAAGGAAAAATATAAAGTAATATGTTACTGGATTCCTGGCAGAGTCTGATATGTCAGAGGAGTTATTCCTGGTAATCATCCAGTGAAAGCCCGAGTTATGTATGCAATATACAGATTTGAGATTAATTGGGTCGACATACCCAAGGATTGGTCGTAATCGGGAGAAGTCCCGATTAGTGGATAATTGAGTCTGTGGATTCAAGGATAGAGGTTGTACACGGGCGAAGGCCCAATCGATCGAGTCTGTGGACTGAAGGATAGAGCGTGAGCAGTTATCTGAAACGGTAACCTGGTATTGAGGACAATCATTGGATGAACTTGACAATGAAAAAGACTTGGAGGTTGGGAATCTCAGATATAGTGAAATAGCCTTGAGTGACCTCGGGTCACAAGTTACAATATCATTATGATATTAACCCAACATTATTACAATATGAGAATTGTACTGTACTACAATATCATTATTGATGATTGTTACTATGTGAAAAATAGTCTAGATGGACTGTGGATTTTGCTGGGCTCTATAGCTCACTCCCCTCATTTTATGTCTTCAGATTCTAAAGTGGTTGCCGATTGGCAAGGAGCTACGCTTGATAGAGTCTAGATAGTGTATCGACGTAATTGTGGTGCCAAAAGTAAATGCTACTATAGCCAGTGAGGTAATGCATTTGCTTATAATGAGTTATTGTGATGACCAGTTGTTATTACTTAGTAAGCACATAAGAAAAGTTAAAAATTCCCACATTTTCCTAGGTAAAGTCTTCCGCATGCGTGGTTATGACGAATGGACACGTGTCTCGAAACATTATTCCTTAGGAGCGGGTTCGGGGTGTCACAACTTTTGACTCAAAAATCGGATTATGACAAGGCTGGATGTTTTGGAAAGCAGATTCAAAGGGGAACAAAATTGTATTTCACGAAGATCTCATAATTTAGACGTTTAGGAGGTCAAAACATTTCGTCAAGTTGAGGGAAGTGCTATTTTGGTTGGATTTTGTAATTAGAAGTTTCCCTTTTGCTCATTTTCCCTTTTTTTCTTCCCTTTAGTCTATATAAACTTAGAGAGGAGTGCTATTAGGACATCCAATTCAATCTAACCCCCTTTTCTCTTACTATTATTTTATTTTTTCCCTCTATATGGATTGCTAAATCCCTAGCCTTGGCTAGGATGGAATTCTCTTAATGAGGTGATATTAATTTGATTTAATCCAATTAGTATTTTTTATGTTTATGATTTCTATATTAATTGTTCTTGTTTAATCTCTCATTCAATTGAATCTCTTGGATTTAAACATTTTCACGAGTTCAGTCAAGCTTTTATTGTAGTTGAGTAATAGTTCTTGTCTTTGTTTTGAATAATTGATTGGAAATTGATTTTAGCTTTTTATTATAATCTGAATTTCTAAATCTTCCAATTGAGGGTTTGGGATGTGAAACCCCAATTGAGTTATACCTTGGATAATCAAATTGACATTGCACCATTAAGAGGAGGAAACCTGATGCTCTGGTGCTTTCTCTTATTGATATTCTCCCTGAATTAATTGAACTTTCTCTACCAAAAATTATACAAATCTCTTTCTCTACTATTGTTCCTTATCTTCACTGCTCTCTGTGAATCGACAACCCCTTTACTGTACTGTAAAGTACCGCATATCTTTGAGCGACATCAAATTTTAGCGTCGTTGCCAGGGAGCAAGACAAAAGGAAAGGAGCATATATTCTTTTTCTATTATTCCGGAAGAGATTTACTAAATTGACTCGTCGAAGAGGTAATCTCGATCATTTCTCTTTAAATTGCTTTATCAATCTTGCTCTATGCATGCATAGATACCGAACAAATTAGGTAGATTTGTAAAGAAACCAGAAGAGTCTGAAACTCTCTTTAAAAATTTATTTGATATGCCCTCAAAATCTGATTCTATTACATCTAATTCTACACAAACATTAAGTACAATGAGTGAGCACGGGGACCTTCAAGTTAAAACTCTTCATGAGCACTTACATCCCACACGGGCTGCCACACCTTCTTGCATAATATTTCCTCCTAATGTGCAACACTTTGATTTGAAACCAGGGATAATTCAACTTCTCTCCACTTTTCATGGTTTAGATAATGAAAACCCATATATGCACATTACAGAATATAAAGAGGTGGTAGCCACATTTCACAATCAATTAGGTTCCATAGATGCCGCCAGGCTCAAATTTTTTACGTTCTCTTTGAAAGATAGAGCAAAAAGTTGGTTTTATTCTTTGAGGCCTAGGTCGATTGGGTAATAGGTTGAGATGATAAAAAAATTATTTCATAATATTTTCCTAATCATAAAATGAATTTTTTGAAGAGACAAATTTCTACGTTCACTCAAAAAGAGAGTGAGACTTTGTACCAAGCTTGAGAAAGGTACAAGGATCTTCTAAGTTTGTGCCCACATCATGGGTATGAAAGCTGGCGCCTAGTGAGTTACTTCTATGAAGGGCTCCTAGGGAGCGCCAATTTATTGAGATGATGTGTAATGGGGAATTTTTCCAAACAAACCCCCGATGAGGCCATGGATTACCTGAGTGATTTGGCTAAAAAAGCCCATACTTGGACCTGACCTAATGCTATTAAAAGCACTAATAGGTCTAGGCCCACATCCACTCATTCTAGTTGAGAGATTTTTCACCTGATGATGTGTAATGAAGGCTAGATTGGAGAGCTTAACTAAGGAAGTTAAGGCTCTATGAATGAAAGAAAAAATGGCAACCACTAATGTTTATTAGGGAGAGACCAGAAAAATTTGTGAGGTTTGTCATGAGGCTGAGCATTCTACTAAGGAGTGTCCAACACTTAAAGAGATGAGGGGAATGTATGAAGAGTATTGTAATGCTATGGGCAATTACAGGAAGCCCTATTCACCCTACTTGAGACTTATAATCCAGCATAGAAAAATCATCATAACTTTAGCTGGAGTAATAATTCTCAACCCTCTCAATAACAGAAAAAATTTCACTACACCTCAATTTTCTGTACCTAATGCACCATCACCATCACCATCTATGTGTTCTCTTGAGGAGACATCGCATGCTTTCATAAATTTTCAAAGTAAAAAAAAATCAAAAACAAACCCTCAAGGTCAACACATGATACAAGGCTCTACCCTGAAAAAGAAACAATTTGAGCAAATTAATGTCATTATTACTCGTACTGGAAAAGCAAAAGGCATCTCTAATTCTACCCAAGAGTCGGAGGATGAAACCAATGACACGAGTAATAATGATGTTGATGTGCCCGAAACTAGTGAGGTAGTTCGAAGTCTAATCTGTGTGCCATTTCCTCAGGCCTTAAAATTATCAAGGAAATTAGATTGTAATACAAAAATCTTAGAAAATCTTAGGCAAGTAAAAATAAACCTCTCACTTCTACATGTTATCAAACAAGTGCCTACTTATGTTAAGGTTTTAAAGGATTTATGCACCATTAAAAGAAAGCATCATGTGAACAAAACTGTTTTCCTCACAGAATAGGTAAGAGCTCTAATTAAACATAGAACTCTTCTCAAATATAAAGATCATGAGTGCCCTACAATTTCTTATATTATTGGGGACCATGACATTGAACAAGTTTTACTTGATTTTGGGGCAAGTGTTAATTTAATGCCCTACTCAGTTTATTTATAGCTTGGCCTAGGTGAAATTCAACCCACTACTGTGGTTTTACAATTGGCTGACCGATTGGTAAGGAAACCGAGTGGGGGTTGTCGCGACCCAAAATACCCCCTAGGAGTCAAGGATACTTTGACTCGTGACCGTCATTTCATACCTCTAATATGATACATAAAGCACGCATAGAAACCTGTCAGAGTACACAGACATACATAGCGGAAACAATTTAAAACACATAACGGAAGCAAAATATAACTAACACTCCTATTTCTCACTCCAAGTGTGAACCAAAAAAATATACATGTATATGTATCCAAAATGGTGGAGTGGACAAGTCCCACTCTCACTTAACAGAATAACATATCCTTCTAACTAACAGAGTCAACAGAAGTCAAAGTCATGACGTCTATCTAGCGGACCATCGCCCTGGTATTGGTCCATAGAAGGCTCCGAGTTGTAATACTCTTCTTCTACCCAAGGCTCAGTACCGCACAAATCGAAAGGAACCCGGGCACCTACCGATGATAACAAATATCGGCTGAACGTGGAATACTCAACGTATACATATTACTAACAATAAATCAATAATAGCATAGAGCATGTGAATCATGGAGAATGAAATCCTTAAAACATATCAAAGCATGGAAACCGTGACATGAGACATATGATGAAATCCGAAACCAAAAACCGTGTGAGTCATGCGATAATCATAACCTTGTGAGTTCTTGGAGTTCATAGAGTTCCTTAGAGTTAATTATGATCCGCAAAGACATAGAGCAATACCATAGAGATCTAGAGGCCTGAGATGAAGACCCCTGAAGCGAAGTTTGTCTGCCTGGAGGTCGGACTCCCTATAACCCAATCTGTGACTGCTTACGTGGGTAATCCCGAATCACGTGACCAACCTCACCACAGTGGAAGCATCCACCTGATAACCTATGGCAATCCCCAGTCTTGTGCCGACGACCACACACGGCGCACTCCTTGAATGCCTGTGATGTGGAGGAAGCTAGAGGTGTAACCCTCGTAGCCTGTGATGTCATAGGGCACGGTGCCTGAGGCACAAAAGGAGGCCTCTGAGCCGACATCGGCTGAGAGAACTGATATGGTGCAGTCCTGGTCCTCTTCTCGGACTGTGACGAACCACTATACTGACCTTGGAACATGCTCCTCCCGAAGCCACTATCCCTTCTCCTAATAGACTACTCTACATTCTTCTCGGCGATCTTCGCCTTTCCCACTATTTCTCTCCAGGATTCTACTTGGAGGATGGACACCCTATCATGGATGAACGCCTTCAATCCCATCTCAAACTTTCTAATCCGCAGGTCTTTGGTCGCAACCAAATGCAGAGCAAATCTTGACAACTCGGTGAACTTAGCCTCATACTCGGCTACGTTCATTGGTCCCTGCTCTAAGAGCATGAATTCCCTTGCCTTCTATTCCCGGATAAATCTGGGAAAATACTACTCACAGAAGGTACATAGGAACTCTGCCCATGTTCAGGGTTCCCCTGCCTGCGTAACATCCCTCTGCCTTTGGGCAGCTCTCCACCAAGGAAGCCCATTCAACCCGTTGTTCCTCAGTGCATCGGAGAGCCCGAAAGGTCTTCTCCAATTGCATAATCCATGCCTCTGCCACCATCGGGTCCAGTGTACCATAGAATATAGGAGGCCGTAGTCTCTGAAAAGCTTCAAGCCCCGCGGTGTGATACACCGGCAGATGCACAGAAGTAGTCGGTGGGGTAGGAGTAGCCACAGCAGGTCTGGCTGCCAGTAAAGCCAAAGTCTCTACTATGAAATCCATAGCGATCGTGAAGTAAAGCAGCTCCTCCTCTCTCGGAACCTCACCCTCAGATCTCTGAGTATGGTAACCACGACCCTGATTGTCGCGTCTCATGATGTAAAATCCTAAGATTAATTGACAAAACATGAGTCTAACTTGGATACCAACCCTAACACAATATATAGCAATTCAATAAACATGAAATGCTAATACTGCATAAAGTATACATCAAAGTATACACATAATAATACAGTTATCGCTTAGAGTTTTCTAGCGAGCTAAGATCCTTGGGTTGGGTATCTACCCTCTTGGAATAAGACTAAGGATGTAGTCTATACTGACATCAAAACTAGGATCCTAGACCAGCCTAAGGATTCACTTGATACCGGTTATATCGTGGTAGCAAGCCTAACACACAAGTCCATCTGAGTTCTAAGTTCAACTCAGAGAACTCACTTCCGCTTAGCCCAAGGGAAACCGATCCCTAGAGCTCTGATACCAAGTCTATCGAGACCCAAAATACCCCAAAACACATAGCGGAAGCAAAATATAACTAACACTCCTATTTCTCACTCCAAGTGTGAACCAAAAAAATACACATGTATATGTATCCAAAATGGTGGAGTGGACAAGTCCCACTCTCACTTAAAAAAATATCCTATCCTTCTAACTAACAGAGTTAACAGAAGTCAAAGTCATGATGCCTATCTAGCAGGCCATCGCCCTGGTAGTGGTCCATAGAAGGCTCCGGGTCGTAATACTCTTCTTCTACCCAAGGCTCAGTATCACACAAATTGAAAAGAACCCGGGCACCTACCGATGATAACAAATATCGGCTGAGCGTGGAATACTCAACGTATACATACTACTAACAATAAAGCAATAATAGCATAGAGCATGCGAATCATGGAGAATGAAATCCTTAAAACATATCAAAGCATGGAAACTGTGAAATAACACATATGATGAAATCTGAAACCAAAACCGTGTGAGTCATGTGATAATCATAGCCTTGTGAGTTCTTGGAGTTCATAGCGTTCCTTAAAGTTAATTATGATCCGTAGAGACATAGAGCAATACCATAGAGATCTTAGAGCAATTTCATTTATGATCCTTAGAGCTTGTGAGACGATCTTAGACATTATCATAGAGTTCTTGTGAGTGTATCATGATCCTTAGAACTTGTAAACCAATCTTAGAGAATATCATGGAGTTTCTTAGAATCATCATTTAAGTCACTTATTCAAAAACTCTTGTCGTAACATTGAGAAATCCATGGAAAAACACCGGATCATGCGAGACATGGGAACATATGAGAGAATAACACATTTAATCATCAAAAACCCTTAGAGGCATTTAACCAAACACATAGAGTGCATAATAATACTAGTTTACATCCAAGTATAAAAACAACATCTCACATCATAATAAATCAAGTTTTATAGTATAGAATGAGTAGAATCATCATGTGGTAACTAGTAGTATCACAAGATTGGTAGTAAAATATATTTACCTTGATGAAATCAATGACTTTGATCCCAAATGCTTGGAACACGTGAAAACCTCAAGTTCTTGGTTGAAAACACCAAAGGAGGGAAGAGACTTGATCTTCTCTTCAAGCTTTGAGCAAACCCTAGCCTCCTCCTTCTTCTTCCTCTCAAAATTCTCTCAAAACAGTGCACTAAGGGTTTCTGAAACCCTAAGGTATGAACCAAGCCTTTTTTAGGCAAGGGGTGGTAGCTAAAAGACTCAAAAACCCTTAATGAAGAAAATCTGCTTATAACCAATCGATCGATGGTCAGGACCGAGCGATCGGTGGCTTACCAAGCGATCGGTGGTTTCAACCGAGTGATCGGTTGAAAACACCCCTTTTGGAAATTTTTCCCATACAAATTAGTTAACAATCGACAGCTACCGAGCGATCGGTGCTCCCCAGTTTTGCTGCTAAATCCTTTTTCTACTACTTGAACCTTCTCCAATCCAATTCTAACACCTTTTATGCTTAACACACACTCCTTTAAGCCATGTACACCCATTAACACATGCACACTATAAATCCAAACATTTCCATTAGCATACACCCACAAGTTTACAAGACTACCTTGAACACTATTCACCCACTATTCACTACTTAGTGAAATGAAGATTCGGGGTTCTACAGGGGTAGTAGAGGATGTGTTAGTCAAAATAGATAAATTTTATTATCCTGTTGATTTTCTTATTTTGGACACACAATTTGTGGTGAATTCTAACTCAAATATTCCAATAATCCTGGGTAGACCTTTTCTAATCACCTCTAATGCTTTAATTAATTGCAAGAATAGTCTAACGAAATTGTCATTTGGGAATATGACCTTAGAGGTTAATATTTCAACATAGGTAAACAATTACAGGAAGATGATGATTAGGTGACTGTAAATTGGATTGAAACATTTGTGCACGAAGAGTTTGAATCACCACCTCCTTCCAACTCTCTTGAAATTCTTCTTGTTAATTCTCAAATAAATATCAATTCTTTTGCTGAAAATAAGGTTGCTAAAATTTTTTCTTTACTTGATGATTTAAAGGAGACAGGGACACAAGGTTGGAAACCAAGAATTGAGGAGCTGCCTAAGAAAAAGAAAAAGTTCTCGCCTTCTAATGTTAAAGTGCCTAACTTGGAGCCAAAACAATTACCAAGTGGCTTCAAACTTGTCATCCTCGATCCAGGTGATACTTTTCCTGCTAAAATTTCTTATGGATTAACTAAAGCTCAAGAAGGTAAAATGAGTCAAATTTTAAATAAGCATAAAAGAGGTGACCTAGTCTTTGATCCGGGCAAATCAAGATCTAAATGGCATGGCCCCATCATGGTAAAACAAGTTTCTGATCATAATGCTGTTAAGATGAAAGGTCCTCGAGATGACAAAAGTTTTAAATATAAAAGCCAAAGACTCAAGCCCGCTCTCAAGAGGCTTTTGCCCAAGGAGGATACTACTCTTCTTACGGATCCCATCTTCTAGGATTGACTTACCTTCTATGTGTCCTTTCTTAACTTGTTTTTTTATTCATTAATGGAACATTGAGGACAATGTCAAATTTAAGTTGGGGGGGTGATAGTCAAATCTTAGTCAAATATCTTTGTCATATCTTTTTGGATGAATTGTGGCTTTGCAGTTAAACATGAAAATAGGGTGTTTTAATTGAGTCATCTATACTATTCTTGTCATCTGTTTTGAACAAAACTCAAAATTTTTCTTGTGTACGTAAGTCATAGTGGATATTGGTTGTTAAAATACATACTTTTTAGAAGACATCTCAGCTTTTAGCTAAGACTTATAACACCTGTGAGATTTTGAGTCTTTCTCATCTTTGGGAGTGATTTATTATTATTATTCGGTGTTTTAATTTTTACGAAATTATTCCGTTTTTGATCTCATTATTTTATTGATTTGGTTGTCTATTGGGAATGTCATTACACGGTTTGTGGTTTGTTTAGAGGAATTGCCTAAGAAAGGATAAAAGTCAGTATAGAAAGATTGAGCCTTTCAAGTCAACCCTTATCATTACTTATAGGAGCCACTTTGAGCCTAAAAGATACTTTTCTTTAAAAAAAAATCAATTTTCTTTACCCACTCCAAATTGGAGTTGAGCCTATTTCATATATTCCATTACCTTTTAAACCGGAGTTTATGCTTAGGGTGGTAGTTTTTTGGTATTGGGAATTCAAGTGTATTGGAATTCAAGTGGTACTGAAAATTCAAAGGGATTGAAAGTTCAAGTCATGAAAAATTTAGTTGGGATCATGCTATCATTCTATATGAAGAAAAAAAAAGAGAAAAAAAAAAAAGCAAAAGAACCATGTTGAAAAAGCAGAAGTACAAGTTTTGTTCTAGATTGGGAAAAATCAGAAAAAGAGAAAATAAAGAAGGAAATTCTGAATTGAAAAAAAAGAAAGAAAAATCAAGAGAAAGAGGAATTTATGGATGTTTGGAATAGTTGTTTCATAATGAAGATGTATTGATATTCCTAGCATATACCTGATTTTTTTTTTTATTATCCTTATCACTTCTTTCTTATAAACCTTAACCCTTTAGCCCTATTACAACCCTTATTGTTAATCTTTTGATCTTAGGTGGGTTGGTGATGTGAATGGAGGAGTTTCCAATGGATGACATTCTTTCCTTGAGATCTTATTATTATTTGTTTTAGCTCTTGCATTTTATTTTCTATATAATTGATAGAAGACTTGTAACATCTCTGAGTGCATTATTCTAAGTGATTTAAAATCCTTGTGATATTTGAAGTCAAAACTTCTATCTAGTTGTCCCTTTTATTTGTATGTGTTTTAGGCTTGTTGGTAAGAATGGTTATGAGCTTAGCACACACACAGAAATTCTGAGTTTGCTTATTAATGGAGAAACTTGGATGTCATAGTGAATCTCTTGCAAAACCTTTATTTGACTGCTTTGAGTGATTTGACTTATAATCATGAAGATCGATTTGTTAAGTGTTTTGCTTAAGAGTTGATTTATTGCTAGAGACTAGCAATATTCAGGTTGGGGGTGTGATGAGTGTGCAAAGGTACGCTCTAAACTAGTTATCATGTAACACTTTAACGCCCTTTCTAGTCTGAATCCAGGATTTAAAGTCTATATTCTAAAACTTGTTTTCCTATCTATAGATTATGAATTCTAAGATTTTTATATTATTTTATGCAGGATATTCAAGAAAGGAGCTTAATGGAAATCAACGAAATATACAAGAAAAGCAAGAAATTTTGTGGATGGATAGAGGAGTGATATTATTTTACAACCAATCCCCAAAAAGAATAAGGAATTCCCAGATTCTCGCCTAATCTGAATAGTACTTACTATTTTACTTGTAACCTTTGACTCAAAAATCGAATTAAGGCAAGGCTGGATGTTTTGGAAAGCAAATCAAAGGGGAACAAAATTGTATTTCACGAATATCTCCTAATTCGGACGATAGAGGGTCAAAACATTTTGTCAAGTTGAGTAAAGTACTATTTTGGTTGGATTTTGTAATTAGAAGTTTCTCTTTTGCTCATTTTTGCTTCTTCCCTTTAATCTATATAAACTTAGAGAGGGGTGCATTAGGACATCCAATTCAATCTTACCCTCTCTTCTCTTAGTATTGTTTTAGTTTTCCCTCTATATGGATTGCTAAATCCCTAGCATTGGCTAGGGTGAAATTCTCTTAATGAGTTTTATATTAGTTTGATTTCATCCAATTAGTATATTTAATGTTTATGATTTCTATATTAATTGTTCTTCTTGTTTGATCTCTCTTTCAATTGAATCTCTTGGATTTAAAAATTTTCACGAGTTCAGTTAGGCTTTTCTCGTAGTCAAGTAATAGTTCTTGATTTCTCAAACAAAGAACATTCATCTTAACGGTTATTATTCTTTGCTGTAGTATTGCCTCCGGGTATATCGTCGTCCTGGAGTTTTTTTGATAGAGTGTGGGCTTGGGTTAAAACTTGTTTTGAATAATTGATTGGAAATTGATTTTAGCTTTTTATTATAATCTGAATTCTAAATCTTTCGATTGAAGGTTTGGGATGTAAAACCCCCAATTGAGTTATATCTTGGATAATCACATTGACATTGCACCATTAAGAGGAGGAAACCCGATGCCTTGGTGCTTTCTCTCACTAATACTCTCCCTCAATTAATTGAACTTTGCCTACCAAAAGTTCTATAAACCTCTTTCTCTATTATTTTTCCTTATTTTAACTACTCTCTGTAGATCGAAAACCCCTTTACTGTACTACAAAGTACCGCATATCTTTGAGCGACATCACTCACTTACTAGGGGGTTGGGGTTTTTCTTAACCATGACCATGTATTTACCCCCGGTGTTGGCGCTTGAATCGCCCTATCCTTTCATCAGATCTTATCTCTCTTTCTCTAAGCTTGATTGTAAAGACCCGAATTTCATCCATATAAATCCTATACTCATCAAGGGTAAAATAGTCAAAAATCAATTTGTATGTCATGTTCATTGTTAATAAATTGTTTTGATGGGTGTTTAACCTTAAAATATGTATTGGAAGGTTAAAAGAGTATATAAACCTAAGTGGATGAAGCAAAGTTGGAAGACAGACTGAGAACAACAATTCTGGGACTTTCGTTCGAACGAAAATCTCATTTGTTCGAACGAAGCCATAAAACCCAATTGAAAGTGAAATTCAGCAGCCATTTCCATTCGAAAGGCTTGAACTTCATTCGAATGAACATGTTCGTTTGAACAAAAATAATTATGTTCGAACAAATGCTCACAGATAGGTTTTAAAGAAAAAAGGAGTTTAAGTCCAGATTTTGAGTTTTAAACCCTAGGACTATAAATAGAACATCTAATTCGAGGGTTTAAACTATTCTAAGACTTTTTCACCCAATTTAGCAAAGGAGAGGAGAAAACTCTAGGTTTCAAGAGAGCAAGCTTGAAGAAGGAAGGAAAATCTTGAATTCCACTCCTCAAGCCTTTCCAAAGCACTAGATCGAAGGGGTTCGATCTCGGAAGGTCGATATTCTCTACTAAATAGTGATGTTATAATTCCTTAGCTTAAATTGAGATGAAAAACATGTTTAATGATGTGTTGAAGATTATCCTCTACTATTCAATCTTATTGTGATTTCCTAATGAGAAATGAAAATGAAAGCATGTTGATGATGAATTGAAGTAGTCAAGCTCTATTGAAGGATCTAGAAGTATTCCTTATTGAAAGAAATGATGAAAATAATGTGTTTAATACAAAGCCTTTAGTTGTACTCTATCAAATTGTTCGTGTGGTGAATTCTTGATGAAAGGAAAGACATGATGTATGGTTTTTGATGAAATGCATATTGAATCGATAGAATTATGGGTCCAAATTATATATGAGCATTTTTAGGACTATGAAATGAGAATTGAAATGCATGTGCCATTTATTGAAGTTTTATTGCCAGTATGTCACTCACAAATGTTATATGAGCACTTGAAACTTCATGATCGAGGTTTTTGTATGAGTACAGTATCCGAAAAGTAAAGTAAAGTAAGGAAGATGAAAGAAAGAAAATATGTTATTGGGAGGATGATAGTGTACTTAGACCGGGTACAAGCACTAGTCATCTGTTCTCAAGTAAAACAAAAGAAGAATATATTATTGGAAGGATGTTAGTATGTTTAGACCAAGTACAGCTACTAGTCATCTAATTCCAAGTAAAATATCGAAGAAGAAATGCTATTAAGAGGGTGATAGCGTGCTTAGACCAGGTACAGTCACTAGTCACCTGATCTCAAGTAAAACAAAGAAAAAGATGTTATTGGGAGAATGTTAGGGTGCTTAGACCAAGTGCAACCACTAGTCATCTGATCTCCTATGTATCTAATACTCATCAACTCGGCTAAGTTAAGTAAAGAAATGGAAGATAATAATTGGAAAGTAAAGATATGAAGAAAATTGATTCTCACAACTCAGGATTTTAATATAATAAAATTATGAGTTTATGGGTCCTTAACTAAGGTTAATTAGTTAAGTGTTTGTTAAATTTTTAGAAAGAGGGTTTTGTTCGGGATTGGGTTGAACCGATAAAACTTCAATGTTTTTCCTCAAAAAATCATACACAATGTACGGGTTGGCTATCTGGACGATCACCCGTCATACCCGTTCCGTAGCATATCAATTCGCAAGACCGCGGGGGCCTTTTACATAAGAAAATCAAGAAAACCAGGAAATTTAAAATTTTCAAAGTTCAATTAGGACTCAATAATTATTGGGTATTCTAATAGAAATCCGCAAAACTCGTACCACTGTGTGTCGGTAGACCCTGTAGTTGACTGTCTGTCGTTTCGGCAGTTCATCATCCCAAATGAAGAAACCACTGCGTGTTTTGTGTCCAAAATCAGGAAATTTGTGGGTTTTACAATTTTCTTCCGAACTTGCTTTTTACTGTCAAAACTCAAAAAAATTTCCCGAAATTTCTACAGCGAGTGTCGGACTGTTCCAAGTTCAGTCACCTGAAGTTTCATCATCATCGTATTTCATTTAGTAGGGTTTCGGAGGCCATAAGCATGGAAAAAATCAGAAAACCGGTCAAAAAGTCAACTGTGGTCAAAGTGCCACGTGTGCACACATGTGAAGAGCACATGGCTTCACCACATTGGCGAGGCCTTAGCCTATATATAGAGGGGCCAGCCCTCTCATTTTCTCACATTTCTTCATAGAGAAGAAACTCTGCCAAATTGCTTTCTAGAGAGAGAAAGAGGAGAGAGAAAAAAAGAGAGAGAAAGAAAAGGGGAGTCCATCTTGAGGTATTTCGACACTCCCGACGTATTGTCAGTGTCCATTTTCCTCCCAGCACCTCGATTAGCATGTAGAGAGAGAAAAAGAAAAAGTTAGAGAAAGAAAAAGTTAGAAATAGAAAGTGAAAGTTAGAAAGCGAGAAGCTTCACCTTGGGGTTGATTGCCTTCTTAAACACTTGGCAGCGTTCTTTTCTTCCCCCGAAGGCTTACAATTGATCGCCACATCCCTACGATCGATCGTAGATCACACTGAACCTAAATTCTGAGCTGTAAATTTTCACAGGTAAAGTCTTCTGCTTGCGTGGTAATGACGAACGGGCACGCATCTCAAAACATGATTCCCTAGGTGCGGGTTCAAGGCGTCACAGTAAAAGTGTATGATTTTTTGAAGAAAGTAAAGTATATAGTTTTTAAAGTATGCACATTGATATCGAAGTTATGATTTTCTCCACATTCCGAATTGAAGTATGCATGTGTTTTGATAATTGAGATATATGAATTGCATATGAAATCTTGTTATTGTTATAACATCATTATTTAGTAGTTAGTATACCCTGAGTCTTTCAATGCTCAATCGAACTGTTATTGTCCGCAGGTCCACCTTTTGATATTTGTGCTCCAGTTCCATGGATAGTGGAGGAGTACATCGAAGAAGATCTTGAGGAAGAACATCCAAGGGAGGATAAGGGCCTCAACAAGTGGCCTTATCTTGATTATTGTTGAGAGGGTGAGGGAGTTTTTGTATACATTGTCCTTGACTTGTTCTTAAAGTGGGGATGTCCACTTATGATGGTTTCTTTTGTTGAACTTTTATCGTACTAGTTGTTTAGAACTTGGAATACGATTAAGTATTGTTAAGAAATTTTTAGCTTCCGCTTTTAGCTTTGCTTTAAATGCTCTTGCAGGATGGTTTGATCCCATAACTTCTAAGGGGGATTTTTGGTCACAACATTGTTCTTCTCCTTTAGTACTTACCGTATTAACCTTTGGTTTGGCTCGAGACCTAATGTCTTCCTCCAGCCAAGCGTACTTGGTAGCTAGGGTTAGTAGCTCGTCGAGTCGGTTGGGACGGTTCTTCACCAGTGACTCATAAAGCTTGAACCCCAGTGAGGGCACTCTTGAATGCCACCACAACTATTCTTTCATCACAATCCACGATAGTATGGACCTCCTCACAAAACCTTTGCATGACATCCTTTAGTGATTCACTATTTCTCATCTTTAATGCAAGAGACAGTATTTGTTGGCCTCCTTTGGTTGGCTTTGTACCGCGACACGAAGTCAACGAACAACTCGTCTGAGTTGCCTATTGATTCTATGTGAAGCCTAAGAAACCAGGCCAATGCCATCTCTTAGCTTGGAGGCTAGTGGGGAACATGCATCCTGAACATCAAGGCATCGTTGTGCCACCAGAGTGTCATAACCTAGCGATAGTGGCACATGTGCTTGACGGGGTCTTTTGTCCAATCATAAAGATTAAACCTTGGCTAAACAAAATGCTTCAGTGGATCTGCCACTAGGATAAAAGGCAAGAATTGGTGAGCCTGGCACGTCTCACAGTGGTAGATGAGTGGTTTCTTCTATTTTGCCTCCTTCGATTGTGCTAGAATGGCATCCCTCTCTGCTTCAATCATTTCCTTCACCTCCTGAAATTTCATCACCCTACGTTACCTTGAGGTTCTGGGACTTTCCCGGACACCTTCTTGTCACCTTGCACTTCTGGCATTTCGTTATGTTGCTCGTGGGCACGTGAATGGGTTGTGTCCAACTGAAAGCCGTCTATGGACTCCCTCAGAGCCCTCTTTCTGGAGTAGGCCGCTCTACCTCATCCAACCTTCTATGGATTCCTCTATTTTCATCTATCAGGTGTTTCAAAGGATCCTCTTGTTGCTACATTGGCTCACATTGTTGATCCATGGTGACCTGTTGTTGCTCGCGTTGTTGATCCATAACAATCCGTTGTTTCTCCATCATTGCCTCCAACGTCTCTAGTTGGGTTGCCCCCATGGTTGAAAGTATGCCTCTTTTTAATTTTAAAAAACAGTTCTTGGGGGGCATACATCAAATCCCAAGATCTGACTAAGATTCTAATTGATTTTATTCAATGACGGTTGGAATAACAATCACCTTTGCGACTTTGAAATTGTTATGTCAAATCCACATAAGAACAGTACTCGTAAAACTTCACAAGTGTCAAGTCTCCTTCGCAATCCACACGAACCTTCTTTTTCCTTTGAAGCTTTCTCTAATGGAAGCTAATGGCCCTTCCAAATTTCTAGCTCTAGGATCTTGAAATAAAGATCTAATCTTTATTATCAAGAACTCTTTCTTGATTAACAAAATCCTTGATATTCTTCTTCTTTATTTTCAAACTAGAAAAAAAATAGAAGAAGAAAAGGGGGAGAGGTGACCGTACACTTTTCAGGGGAGAGAGAGGGGCGCGAGGTATTGAGGGAGGGAGAGAAAGATTAAAAATTCTAGAATTTTTAATTGTCCTTTTAATGGTGGACGTCCAACCCTTATATATAGATACATCTTGGATCTTATCCTTATCCTAATCCTATTAGGATACCCTCAATTTGTTTCCTATTTGATTTCTCCATAATTAATTAAGATTAATCAAAATAGAAACTGTCAAGACCCAAAACCCACCCTAGGAGTTAGAGTGAATCTTGGACGACTCATCATAACCTACATGACTTGCTTGACCAAAACAACCTGCAAAAGACCTGGAGCATATACAATAGAGGACATAATAGCGGAAACATATTCTAACATAGCACAGCGGAAGACTTAATCCAAACCTCTATGTATATATATACGTGATCCAAGTTTACTCAAAAAGATACACAAAAGAAAGTGTGGACAGGCCCGCCAAAATACATGAATACATCTCTCTCAACTCACTCACAGCTATTCACTCAGAATCTACCACCTCTAATAATAACCCTCTCCCGGAGGCTCCTCCACAGGTTCCTCGACACACTCCTCCTCCACCCACGAGCTCGGAGCACAGATATCAAAAGGAGCAGCCGCTCCGCTATCACCTGCCGTCATAAGAAGTACGGCTGAGCATGGAATACTCAGCGTGTACCAAATACTAACCAACAGTCATAGCATAAGCATAGCAATACATAAAGCAGAGAACAATTCATATTATAATGCTGGAAACAATTCATATCATAACAAAGAAGTAAAGCAATTTATATTTATGCTTGCATCACAGAAATACCAATAAAACCTCTTGAAATAGTCGTGCACTTGACTTGACTTAAAATACTTGTTGCGTGCTTGAAATCTTGTCTTGTCTGTCTTGTCTTGTCTTATCAAGTCCCGTGTCATGCTTGCTTGAAAAATAAACTACTTGTGAGGGAAGGGAGACCCTTCTTCCTAAATGCTCATGCTTGTCATGCCATGTATCTTGCTTGCTTGGAAAATAAACTACTTGTGAGGGAAGGGAGACTCTTCTTCCTAAATGATCATGCTTGCCATGCCATGTATCTTGCTTGCTTGGAAAGTAAACTACTTGTGAGGGAAGGGAGACCCTTCTTCCTAAATGCTCTTACGAGGGAAGGAAAACCCTTCTTTATGAATGCTTGTCTTGTTCTTGCCAAAAGCGAGGCAAAACATATCATAGGATATGTCCCACCTCTAATTATCGTTTTTGAAAAACCTAGGTAAATCATGTCATGCATGCCGTGCTCATAGAATCGTGTACATACTTGCATTTGAATTCAAATATGACAATTGGGTAATTTACAATACATATAACGTCAATAATTTGGGCAAGTCAATATTCATGCAATTTAGGGAAAGCAAGTAAACACACTATCATAGGATCATACTTTTCTAGGTGGATTGATGTTCACATCACACTTGTATGTTTATTATGGATACAATGCCCTCCCCATTTCATTCATCACATAATTCATACGGCATCCATTCGCCCAAATCCATCCTCACACAACCATTCCATTCACATCCAAATAGATTCATACTTTAGGAAAACAATAAAAGGAAGGAAAGAATGAGGGATATGAACTAGGAGGGTAGCAAAAGGTACCGACCTTGAAAAATGAGGGAAGAAACCCCTCTCCCTTGCAAAACGTGCGTGAGTTGCTGCCCTGCCTTGGAGAGTGTAGTCCTCACGAGCTTGAACCTTGAACTTGAAGAGACACGAGCTTAAAGTGATCTAGGGTCTTCAACCCCTTTGATTTCTTCTCAAAAGAAAACCCTAGGTTTAGAAACCCCTTTCTCTTCTCTCCTTATCTCTCAAATCTTCTAAGTGTTGAGAATGAGCCCTAAAGACTCGAGCGAGCCTTATGTGTAAAGGGTATAACACCCAAATACCGAAAAAGCCCTTAATGAAATTCTGCAAAAACACGATGACCGAGTAATCGGTGGTTATGATCGATCGATTGGTTGCCTACCGAGTGATCGGTGTTCTTGACCGAGCGACCAGTCAAAAACATGCTCTCTGGAAAATTTCCCCATACAAAAAAGTTGACCAGTCGATAGCCTCCGATCGATCGGTTGTGGACCGATCGATCGCTACAATGGACCGAGCGATCGGTGGTCTGCAGGTTTTTGACACTGAGTCCATTTTTCACCCATTCCTACTATTTGGACCCATTCTACTTCTATTCTAACATCTTCTAAACTTGACTAAGACCTCTTTAAAGCTTATAGGCTTTATTAAATAATTTATCTAATTAATTATAGCATTCTTGACATAATTCCATCAAAGTTTCAAATTCTCATTTCTTCAAATTGAGATTATTGAGATTTTAAAACACCATCCTTTGACACACATCCCAAGGCACGTACAAAAAGTTTCGGGGCTCCACATCCTCCCCCCCTTATAAAAATTTCATCCTCGAAATTTGGACGATTACATGCATTACAAAACCCAACCAATTTACAAGGTACATACACAAGCTTATTCGAACAACTCGGGATACTTTGCTTTGACTTCGGCCTCACGCTCCCATGTAGCTTCTTCTCGAGCATGATGTTGCCATTACACGAGAACCAATGGGATAGACTTGTTGCGAAGGACTTGATCTCTCCGATCCAAGATATGAACCGGCTTTTCAACTAAAGTGAGATCCTCTCGTATTTCCAACGACTTCAAGTCTATGACATACGAAGGATCCGCAATGTACTTCCGAAGCATAGACACATGAGAAAACGTTGTGAACCGCAGCCAGGTGAGGTGGAAGAGCTACCCTGTAAGCAACTTCACCAACTCGAGTGATGATCTCGAACGGGCCAACATATCGAGGACTAAGCTTGCCTCGCCTGCCAAATCTTATAATCCCCTTGCTAGGAGATACCTTCACAAAGACTTGATCCCCAACCTGGAATTCCAAGTCCCTACGGCGAGTGTCTGCATAGCTCTTTTGACGATCTTGAGCAGCTTTCAACCAATCCCGGATGATTTTGAATACACTTGCAATTTGCTCGATCAACTAAGGACCTAACACCTTTCTTTCTCCTACCTCATCCCAGTAGAGAGGAGACCGGCAGTTTCACCCATTAAGGCCTCAAATGGTGCCATTTGGATGCTCGCCTGATAGCTATTATTATAGGTGAATTCAACCAAAGGCAAGTGTTCTTCCCAATTGCCCTTGAAATCCAACATACAAGCTCGAAGCATGTCTTCGATGATTTGGTTCACTCTCTCGGTTTGTCCATCCGTTTGTGGATGAAAAGCGGTGCTGAAATCAAGTCGGGAGCCCATGGCTTCCTGAAAACTCTTCCAGAACCTGGATGTGAATCTCGGATCCCGATCCGACATGATACTGACTGGCACCCCATGTAGCCTAACCACTTCCTTGATGTACAGAGCGGCCAACTAGCTAGAATTGAACGTGGTCCGGTAAGGCAAGAAGTGCGCGGACTTTGTTAAACGATCCACCACAACCCATTTCGCATCTGAATTCCTTACCCTTTTTGGCAAGCCAACAATGAAGTCCATGGATATGTGCTCCCATTTCCACTCGGGAATAGGGAGAGACTGCAATAGACCTGCCAGTCTCAAGTGCTCTGCCTTTACCTGTTGGCACACCAAGCACTGTGTCATATACTCCGCAACATCCCTCTTCATATTCTACCACCAAAAGTGATTCTTGAGGTTCCGGTACATTTTTGTACCCCCTGGATGCACCGTGTACTTTGTCCGATGGGCTTCATCCATAATCTCTCGTCGAAGATCTGCATTGGCCGGAACACAAAGCCTTCCCTTGAATGTGATAGCACCTCGGCTAATGAGAGAGAAGTCCTCACTACCCTTGGCAACTTCCTTGTCCCAGAAATCCAACAAGTCAGCATCCGTGGCTTGATACTCTTGGATCAAATCTATAATGTACGACCGGACCGTGACATTTGCCAAAATAGGACTGCGGACAGAATCATTCACACTGATGTCCAGATTTGCTAAATCTTCCAATAGCTTCCATTCTTGCACCAACTTGTGAGCCAACAAACCCGGAGGTCTTCTACTCAAGGCGTCTACTACAATGTTTGCTTTGCCCTGGTGGTATTGGATGGTGCAGTCATAGTCTTTCAAAAATTTCATCCAACGTCGTTGCCGTTGATTCAGCTCCTTTTGGGAAAAGAGATACTTGAGACTCTTGTGATCTATGAACACATAGAACTCCACCCCATAAAGGTAATGGTGCCAAATCTTGAGTGCAAACACGACTGCAGCAAGTTCCAAGTCATGCGTAGGGTAATTCTTTTCATGTTCTTTCAATTGCCTTGATGCATAGCCAATGACCTTCTTGTGCTGCATGAGAACGCACCCAAGTCCAATGTGCAAGGCATCACTATACACCTCATACCCACCATGTCAGGTAAGTGAGCGGTGCAGCAAGGCTAGAGAAACCCTCTACGAATCTCCGATAATAGCCTGCCAACCCAAGGAAACTGCGTATCTCTATGACACTCTTAAGCCTCGCCCAACTCATGACTAGCCTCTATCTTCTTCGGATCTACCGAAATACCTTCCGCGGATACAACGTGGCCTAGAAATGCCACCTCTTCCAACCAAAATTCACACTTGCTAAGTTTGGCGTACAACTTGTGCTCTCTCAGTATTTTTAAAGCGAGACGAAGGTCTCCCATGTGATCTTCCCGTGTCTCGGAATACACCAAGATATCATAGACAAACACGATCACGCATCGATCCAGGTATGGCCGGAACACCCGGTTCATTAAATCCATAAAGGTTGCCGGTGCATTTGTGAGACCAAAAGGCATCACCAAGAACTCGTAGTGTCCGTATCGAGTCCAAAAAGCAGTTTTGGGCACATCCTCGGCCTTGATCTTCAACTGGTGGTAACCGGACCGAAGATCAATCTTAGAGAAAAATTTTGCTCCCTTCGACTAATCAAACAATTCATCAATCCTAGGCAATGGGTACCTATTCTTTATAGTGACTTTGTTCAACTGTCGTAATCGACGCACATCCGCATCGAGCCATCCTTCTTCTTAAGGAATAGTACCGAGGCACCCCATCTTGAGACACTTGGTCAAATGAAACCAAGGCCTTGCAATTCCTCCAACTGAGTCTTCAACTCCTTGAGTTCAATAGGGGCCATTCTATACGGAGCCTGGAAAATAGGAGTTGTGCCTGGTGCAAGCTCGATCACAAACTCAATCTCCCTGTCTGGAGGCAATCCTGACAACTCCTCTGGAAACACATCCAGGAATTCACTCACGACTGGAATAGTCGAAGAGTCCTTTGCCTCGGGGTTCGCTAGGCTCAACGTTGCAAAACGGGCAATATCTCTACTTCTCACCCTCCCGAAAATGAAATGGCTTGCCCTCCACTGGCTGGAAGAGTACCATCTTTTCAAAATAAGCCACATGCCCATGATGTGTTGCCAACCAATCCATTCCCAAGATGACATCGAAGTCTTGAAATCCGAGGATGATTAGATCACCCGCCAACTTGTGGCTCCCCACTTGAACCACACTGTTTCTATACACTTTATCCGTCTTGCCGAGAGGAGTCGAAATGGCTAACTCCGGTTCCAGCTGGCTCGGAGGAAAAGCCTTGAGAGAAACTCGACGATACGAATGAATGAGTAGACCTGGTGTCGATCAATACTCGAGCCAAACATTCATTGACTAGTAAGGTTCCTAAAATTTTAGCTAGCTAAGTCAATCCATGCATCAACAGCGTATACATATCGGTATATATATATATACATATAATCATGCCATATACGTACACAATCGAATAATACATAACAAAAATTTCAAGAAAAATCAAATAGACTACAACTGTGTACCCTGCACTACATCGTCAGATGCAAGTGCATCACCCTCTGTCAAGGCAAAAACTCGCCCCTGGTTCGCCCGGCGAGGCAAAGGTGCAGAACGTGCAGGCTAAGAGGACGCCGGGTATGATCCTGCTGGGCGTGCTTGGGGCCTAATCCCCTGAGACTGGCCAGGCAAATACCGACTCGGGCAATTCCTGAACATATGACCCTGGCGACCACAATAAAACATCCACCTAAAGCTCTTCGGTAATCTCCTGTCGGATGCCTTCGACCGCATGAAGTGCAGACCTCATATGTGTAAGTCGGAGGGGCCGGAGGTGGAGCATACCTCACCGTCTGAAGTGCAACTGGCTGTGGAGCTGGAAGAGCCTAAAGTCATGGCGCCTGAGGCATGTACGGCCGTGGGAATGGAGGCACATAAGATGGCCTCATCGGTGGTGCTGGCCACGTGCACTGATAAGGGCCGGTACGAGCCTGCCTCTCTGGAGGTGCTGAACTACTGGCTTGGCCTCTCGCCAACTCCCTCTTCTTAGACACCACTTCAGAATTGGCATCGACCAATAAGGCCTTGTCTACTACCTCAGGGTAGGTAGCATGTCTGAAAACTGAAACCTTCTCCATGATAACATCCCTGAGCCCTTGCTCAAACTTTCTCGCCTTCATTGCCTCGGTGGCAACCATGTGAGTCGCAAAGCGTGATAGCTCCGAGAACTTAGCCTCATAAGCGGCCACAGTCATCAAACCTTGCTCCAGGTTGATGAACTCTCTTTCTTTCTTTTTCCGTGCTCCAATAGGAAAGTACTTCTTATAAAAAGTATCATTGAACTCCTCCTAAGTCCAAGGTTGACCCTGCATGGTCAAATCTCACGTTCTCAATGTGGACAACCACCAATGATGGGCTTCGCCCTCTAGCATGAAAACAACCAATGCTACTTTCTCTTCCTCTGTCGGAGAGAGAACCGCAAATATCTTCTCCACTTGGAGGATCCAAGCCTCCGCAGCAAGAGGGTCCACACTCCCATGGAATGGTGGAGCCCTCAATCTCCTGAATGCCTCAACCCCAGCTGTACGATGTACAGGAGCCGTAGGCGGTGGAGTAGGTGCCGCTGATGATGGAACAGTCTACCGAGCCGCCAGGATAGCGAGAGTCTCAGTAATAGAGCCTAAGACCTGTGAGAGATCCTGCTGCTCAACCTCATCTCGAGAAGAAGATGAAGCTCTGGTATGTGGTCCACGACCCCGTGTGCCCCCTCTCATGACTAAAGTCCTGAGAACAATAGCACCACATGAGTCCCACCTGAAACCACAATTTATCACAATTCCATTTCACAATAATTCAATTTGTATTAGTTGTATAATACTAATATACATCACATCACCACCATCGGTGTATTTATAATATTATACCTTGGTGTTCTAGCGTTTCTAAGACTCGTACTTGGTTGAAGCAACCATTTTAACTAAGACTAAAGTTTAGTCTTACACTTGGATCATGACTCGCTTCCAACTTACTTCCTTCCTAACATATGCTCTTGTCAACCCGTGGTATTAGATTCTAAGTGACCCTAGAGACCTAAAGCCTAAGCTTTGATACCACTTCTGTCGCGACCCAAAACCCACCCTAGGAGTTAGAGTGAATCTTGGACGACTCATCATAACCTGCATGACTTTCTTGACAAAAATAACCTGCAAAAGACCTGGAGCATACACAATAGAGGACATAATAGCGGAAACATACTCTAACATAGCACAGCGGAAGACTTAATCCAAACCTCTATGTATATATATACGTGATCCAAGTTTACACAAAAAGATACACAAAAGAAAGTGCAGACAGGCTCGCCAAAATACATGAATACATCTCTCTCAACTCACCCACAGCTATTCACTCAGAATCTACCACCTCTAATAATAACCCTCTACCAGAGGTTCCTCCACAGGTTCCTCGACATACTCCTCCTCCACCCACGGCCTAGGAGCACAGATATCAAAAGGAGCAGCCGCTCCGCTCTCACCTGCAGACATAAGAAGTACGGCTGAGCATGGAATACTCAGCGTGTACCAAATACTAACCAACAGTCATAGCATAACTATAGCAATACATAAAGCAGAGAATAATTCATATTATAATGATGGAAACAATTCATATCATAACAAGGAAGTAAAGGTACCGACCTTGACAAATGAGGGAAGAAACCTGTGGAGGAACCCCCCTAGTTCATATCCCTCATTCTTTCCTTCCTTTGATTTCTTCTCAAAAGAAAACCCTAGGTTTAGAAACCCCTTTCTCTTCTCTCCTTATCTCTCAAATCTTCTAAGTGTTGAGAATGAGCCCTAAAGACTCGGGCGAGCCTTATGTGTAAAGGGTATAACACCCAAATACCGAAAAAGCCCTTAATGAAATTCTGCAAAAACACGATGACCGAGCGAACGGTGGTTATGACCGATCGATCGGTTGCCTACCGAGCGATCGGTGTTCTTGACCGAGCGACCGGTCAAAAACATGTTCTCTGGAAAATTTTCCCATCCAAAAAAGTTGACCAGTTGAAAGCCTCCGATCGATCGGTTGTGGACCGATCGATCGCTACAATGGACCGAGCGATCAGTGGTCTGCAGGTTTTTGACACTGAGTCCATTTTTCACCCATTCCTACTCTTTGGACCCATTCTACTTCTATTCTAACATCTTCTAAACTTGACTAGGACCTCTTTAAAGCTTATAGGCTTTATTAAATAATTTATCTAATTAATTATAGCATTTTTGACACAATTCCATCGAAGTTTCAAATTCTCATTTCTTGAAATTGAGATTATTGAGATTTCAAAACACCATGCCTTGACTCACATCCCAAGGCACGTACAAAAAGTTTCGGGGCTCTACAGAAACTAATCTTATCTATTAGCGTCCAACTAATCTTGTCCTTATCCTAATCCAATTAAGATTCCTTGATTAGTAAGAAACTAATAGAATCATTGTCCAATAAGAAATCTTTAATTAGTAACTGACTCTAACTAACTAACTAACCTTATCCAATAAGGATATTAGTTATTAGAAACTAATTAAAAATAATAACAATTATTATTCCCTCATAGAGTGGGCGTCCCACCCTAGGTGGGTCCCACCCCACACGCTCCTAAGGGTTCTAAACCCCTATTGGTCACTTTAATTATTCTTTTAAAATAATTTCCAATGGGTCCTACCCATTTGGTTTTTCACATCTAATGTGATTCCACCTTTTAGAACTTCACTATACCATATAGTGATTTACTTAGAGAAATTAATTACTTTAATTAATAATTAAATTAAATAATTTAAGAAGGTCCTTATGTGTGGGATCTAAAGGGATCTCCTATTTCCGGTTGTGGGACCAAGTACTCAACCTTTTGGTTAAAGCATTGTTACTAGGAAACACTTTTCCTAAAACTCCATTAGGATCATAGAATGTTATCTAAGTCCCTGGACTTCCACCAATCACAATAATGTCCATTAACACAATGTGACTAACCTCCAAAAATTAGAGAATTGCTTATAAGTACCATCTCACAATATATTTACAAATAAATCCTTCCACATTCCGATATCACTTGTAAGCTTCCAGGATTGGAACAATTCCATTGTCTAGTCCCTAACTTATGAATAGAACCCTTTCTCATGATTACTTTTTCATTGAACTGAACCTCCAAAACACTTTTGAAGAAACATTAGAAAAAAACTGACATATATATATTTATATATAATTTTCCATATTGAAAATATCAACTTCGATAAAGACCATTTTACCGAAAAGCACCAGTATTGGATTTAACAGTTCAGTTCAACAAGTATCACCTTGATATCATTATCTCCAATTAAGGAGTTGTGGATTCCTTATTGAGTGTTTACACACTTCTCCAAACATTGTGTACATGCCCAACGTACCCGGAGTTAGTCCTGTGTATTGGACATTGCCGATTTGCACATCAAAGCCATATTGACAAATGTCTGAGAAGATGTTAACCTCTCAAGTCTAAAGACAATTTGTCGAATGGATAACCCTAATACAATCTGACAGTGTATTCCATAAGGTATCCACTAGTGACCTCGTTCACTATTATGTACTTGCTACATATACTCACAAGTTAGTCAAGAGTCACCACTCTCTGTGAATGAGATTCATCACACTATCTCATAGAACTACACATGTGCAAGTCATGATGAAGTACGGCGCCCAACCAGTACTCTAGAGGCTTCGAACAATATTAGGTTTACAAGGAACCGGAAAATCATCTCCTCGCAACCTTTGCATGATTTTCCTACAATGTTACTTATGGAACTTTATGTCATCATCAAATGAGACAGTAATTAATATAAATACCATTTATAGTTGGTTGTGTGAATATGATGCTTGTTTAATCAACATAGAAAAGTCTCTTATTGGTTTTCGATGGCATATATGTCCAACAATGGTCGCCTTATTTCTTGGCCCGCGGGCCTTTATGCAGCACCTGCTGTCTTCTTGGTTGGAGCCATGGTAACTCTCTCTAGGTGTTCCCATGATCCCACATACGGCCCCAATTTGTGGTGGCTTTGGAATGGATCTTTTCCTATTGTCGCATGTGTCCTCCGCTTACTGGACGAAGAGCTTCCTCCTTCCTCTAACATGGTGGTCCTCCATCTGTAGAAGACACTCTAAAGATCAAGTCAATTTTTACACAATGCCTTTCCTCCTACATAATGGTGGAAAAACTCTCTTCCTTCTGAATCCCCTTTATGAGACACTCTTCTTCCCTTTTGTTCCCAGCTATCGGTCCCTTTAGGTGTCCACATCTCACCCTTTGAATCAGGGGAGTCGGTGAGCTATCGCCTCCTATATCATGGTTTTACAGGCTTTTATTACGTCAACAACCTGCAACAGCAGCTCTGCCAGGTTTGTATTCTGATGGGACATGAAGGTACACCTCCACTTTCTAGTAGGGTTAGCGTTGTTGCTCAGAACATGGTGTTCTTCTCTAAGTAACCGAAGCGGGAGCCAGAGTGGGAGCGTGGAGCGGGAGCGAGAGCACGAGAGCATCAAATTTCAATTTAGGATAAGGTCGAGAGCGCCTCGGGAGCGCCATATATAGAAATAATATTTTTTTTTTGAAAATAAAGATTAATTAAATTCTAGTCACAATTGAAGTTAAAAGGGACCAATTGCGAATGAACTCAATCGCAATTGGCGTGAAAAGACAACTGCTGGCTTTTGCCTACTCTAAAAACAGTAAACGAATAAAGAGATAATATGGTAAAAGAAGTTGACAAGACATGACAGCATATAATCTATTGCTCTACTAACACAAAGACTAAAGTCATTAATAACAAAACAAGAGGATTTGACTTGTAAATTTGAAACCGGCGGTTTTGCAAATGTGAAATCGCGCTCTCCACATAAATCCGCTCTCAAACTGTGAGAGCACATAAATCCGCTCTCAAACTGTGAGAGCAGGGTTTGAGAGTGGGATCAGGTACGGTGGAGCACGGTTTGGGTTACTAAGGTTCTTCTTACAGTGATTCAGCTCAGGGAAGGAATGGCATGCATCCCTTGCACTGTGCTTGGACAGGATGGTTAGGGACGGGGCAGCTTGGTTCTGCTCAAGTCAACTTGGCAGAGCTCAATACCCTAGCGATTTTTTCCCTTGCATATTATATATTAGTAAAGATTTAATAGTATCTAATGCATTTTACATGATAAGATTATCCGTTATAAAATTATAAACTTATATTGAAATTTTAGGTAACTAAAGTAATTTCATGACTTATAAGAAGATAATAAAGTAAATTTTGCACCTAGTATAAATAGCTATATCAATAAACCAAGTGAAAAAAAAAAAAAAAACTGATTCTATTGATAATTCTTTGATGATTTATAATGACTCTAGAGGGTTTAAATAGAAAATTCAAAAATTCTAATTTAGAAAGATATCCTTAAAAGGAATCATAACCTAATACTAAAGATATTGATCAATCCTTACAAGCTCTATTTGGGTTCCTTTGTTTCCTCTAGATGTCATCTTTCTCTAAGGCCAGTTACAGCCGCCCTAGGATTCGGTTGGCTCGTGAAGTATACTCCACCACTATATAGCTCGGGGGCTCGGCAAAACTCTTTGATTGGAATCGATCCGCTGACTATAATCTAATACTAAAGATACTGATCCAACATTCTGATTGTAATGAGATACCCTTATGATATAGTTTATCTCGTCTTACATTTATTTCCTTAATACTTCATTCTCTATCACGAAGTTACTCGCAAATTGTTCGAGCTCGGCTTGAACTCATATATTAAAGCTCAAGCTTATTTATTTAATAGATAAGCCATGCTCAAGCTTGATTTTTGAGCTCGTTTAATTAACGAACAAGTTTGAACATCCCATTATTCGCATGGTTAATATCACCCTAAATGAGGATAGCATGTGCAGTCCTCATCTCACTATCTATTGAACATCCCATTATTCGGCTCGGCTCGGCTCGGCTCGGCTCGGCTTGATATCACCCCAAATGAGGATAGCATGTGCGGTCCATATCTGGCTATCTATTTCCCTGTTGCATACTCAGCAGTAGCTATACTAATGTGGCACTTTTCCTATTGGCCATCACACAAAGCACAATGTTGCTGATCCATACTACTCCCCAAAAGGACACAAGTTGGCATGAGTTGTTGCTGATCCCTATTACCTAAAAGGACGCGATGATCCGATCCCCCTTTTGTGGATATCTAGTGGTTTCGCTAATTGCTAAAAACCGACCACCGAATTTCCCCTGACTTTAATTTTCTCTCTCTTGCATGGATGGATAAGGTTGTGCCCAGATGTGGATGAGCTTCAACATAATGCACTCTGACCGATATATATATGAGCTGTTGTTGTTTGCTGACTCCTCTCATCACAACACGCTGCCACCTTCGCTTTATGGGTTTGGGGCCCTTAACATAATGACAAAGGTGGAGAGACTAGGTCTAAGTTAGGTCAAGATAACTTATTAAAGACTTTGGAACTCTATGTAAGGAAGGAAAAAAAAAAAACCTTTTAGTAATTCTTAGGGTTTAACTTTCTGACGTTAGTTTTTAGAGAAAAATATTATTAAAAAATCAATTCTAGGAGTTTGAAGTTGTTAACCAAAATTAAAAGAAGGCTTTCGTGTTGTAACCGAACTCCTTGAGTCCAGTTATAACCATAGAGAATTTCAAGTCTTTCTTTTATGCTATGTTTGGTTGCCGAGAACATAGATGAAATCATAGTAAAAAAAAGAAGATTTTGGGTTTCTACTATAATTTTTAGTTGTGTTTTATCTATTTTTCTTTTTCTTTTCATGTTCTCACTTATTTTCTCGACAACCAAACATAGGGTTAAGGTAAGGGTCAAATTGAAAATTATCTACCCAGTTTAGGCACAAAATTTGCATTTGTTCTACCAAATTGAGCAAGACGATGGTTAGAGAGAGAAAGAGAAAAGCATATATTGTCTTATAGGAAATTGACAGGATGGGAGAGGAGAACGAGAAGATAAAGAATGAAGTTGGGACTGGAGCCATGAATTGCTCTTTATCAAGGTTTCTCATATATAAAAAAATTTACATACATGAAGGATTTGAATTAAAAATTCGCATTTTATAGATTTTTAAATGATACAAGAATTAAAATTTCGAGAAATTTTAACAAAATAAAAATATTGAAACTGTCAATTCCCAAAAATTATCAATTCTCAACTCCAAAACTCACGTTTCATATTCGCTCCATTATTTTTGGCTTCTCCCAACTTGATATCTCTCTCCATTTTATCGTCACATGTCCGATGATGTGTGAAGCTAGACCATTTTCCAATGCCGAAAATAAAGGCAAAAGATTACCTCTGGTGGCTGCCCGAGCTAAGCGCTCGGGCATCCACAAATCATTAAACACTTGGCATTTTTAAAGGGAAAAGAAATCAAATAGGGAGAAGTCAAAATCAAGGGGAGACAATGAAATGACTTCTCACCTAAAATCTCGCTAAGCTGCCCAATGGTTTTTGGATGCCGGAGGTAATCTTTTGCCGAAAATAAAAGGCCTTACACTAACCCATGTAAGACTTTTCGTAAAAGGTTTGCCAGAATGTGACACACCTCATCACATTCATGGAGACTGTTAGGAAATTCCAGGAACTTTTCACGGATTTGCGCTATTTACAGGAGGCCCCTACATTAAGTTTTTCTGACACTTGGAATGGAAAATCCATTCCATACAATAAAAATAATGGAAAATCGATTGAGAAGTCATTCCTTCCTCCGCCAACAGACATACGTGGCTAATTTTCCTGAGGCAAATTAAATTAGAAGGTACTAAATTTCTTTTTGATAGGGAAAAGGAAGACAAAGAGGATATGTTCCTCTTGTCAAGATAAGAAAGAAAGATAACAGGGGTTAGATTCCTCTCGTCTAAAATGAGATGAAGAGATATACTACTGCCAAGCAGCATCAAGGACGATCCTCCACCACACTAACCATCATTCAATCATGAATAACTAGGGCCGAAAAGGGAGCAAATTCAAAGCCCATAGTCATGAACTGCATACTCAAATTTAATTCAATTACACTATCTAACTATCCAAACTCAATTTTGCTAGCTACACTCTCTTCCTCTGCACTCTCATTCTTTTGAGCAAGAATATGAGGAGGGTCCGCAACTGCGTAATACAAAATCCTTATCTTTTTACCCCTAAAAATTTAAGGAAGAGTGCAACTAATAAGAGGAGATTGTGGCTAGCACTCATAGAGTCGTAGTGGAGCTTTATCCGCATTGCTTCATTTTTTTTTTTTTTTTATGGACAACCAATTACACTCGGGCACCACTTTTTGTGTTAAGGCATTTAAGTAGGGAAGTAATAGCATACATTGCACCTTCATTTGGGTGGTACATACACATCTCTCAAGCTTACCACATGTCCTCTTTGACATCCATTAACCATGGTTAAGATTTACTCATTCATATGGTTAAATAATCTTACCTTAGTTTTTAGAAAAAAAATATATTTTATAAAAATTAACTTTGCTTATGATTCACTTATTCATATAATTAATTTGTTTTAATAGTGTTTTTTTACAAAACCAAGATTATATTATTTAATCCTTAGGATGATAGAATCTTAACAATGGTTAATAAGTGTCAAATAGGACATGTGGCATGAGGTGTGCATGTATCACCTAACATATAGAATATGCAATGCATGTTATCACTTCCTCTGGTTAAATGCCTTGCCACGCCACATGTAATGAAACTTTAGTGTACTCGGCATCTGCCAAAGAAAATCCGTTGCCTTTTTCTTAGTATACCTTTTTTATCTTTTTTTTTTTTTTTTTTTTAAGTGGAGCTTTAGTATACGATGAGTGGGGTTGAGGGAACAAAGAAAGCAACAGCAGATAATGCCGAATCTCAATATTAATTCAAAAAAACCTTATACTTATCCTCACCACCGAACTTTTCATACGTCTAAACACAGCTCCTTTCATATTCAAACTGATTAAATGCATATATATTTTGGTACTACATTTTTTGTATATTATATATGTATTGCCCTCCACATGAAACCTTCATTCATTCCTGAGAAGATATAGAGAGTGAGAAGCATTCTTCAACAACATATTAGAGGGATCTAGAGAGAGAGAGGAGAGTATTTTTCAACAACATATTGTTTTTATTAGGGGGCATAAACGCATGATTGGAAGGTGGGAAGGATTGAGGTATAGATCAAGTGAGTATTGGGATCATCAGCTTGAGAATGGATTCTTCTTTCAACCAACAAAGCAGCCATGTGATCATGGATGAAGAAGATGATGATCTTGATTCAGTTTCTTCTTCCTCTGGTGTTTCCATTTCTAATTCGATATCTTCGGATTCCATGGAAGATGTGACTTCTGTCTCTTCTTCGGCTTCATCTTCTTCATCAGGCCAACTTGGAAGTGGCCCTTTGTATGAGATGTCCTCTCTCCTTCAACAGCTTCCTTTCAAGTGAGTTCTCTCTCTCTCTCTCTCTCTCTCTCTCTCTCTCTCTCTCTAACTAGATGGGTTTTTTTCCCTAGGAGAGGGCTTTCGAATCATTATCAAGGGAAGTCCCAGTCATTTACATCTCTGTCCAGTGTGAGATGCTTGGAAGATCTTGCCAAGCCTGAGAATCCCCACAAGAAGTTGAAGTCATGTAAGAGCTATGGAGGATTATCAGAGAGCCACAGATCTTACCCTACTAGAAAAACTCTCTCAAGACCCATCTCAAAGAAGGCATCAAAGGTTTCTTGTTCTTCACTCAATGCAAAGAGAAGCAATAGCTTCATGAGCAACAGACCCCCAATCCCTCCACATAGAAGTGGTAGCCTTTCTAATCAAACTCCTTTGTTTGCTTGAAGGAGTGTAGTATATAGAGAATTTAATGTCTGTGTAACTAAACACATAGAGCTTAAATGAGCTGTTTGAGATCACATGTAATTAGCTACTACCAACTAATATTGCTGCTTCAATATAAACTTTACTTGATTAGTTTCTAAGAAAAAATGTTAGTTACATGTATGGAGAATACTTGTGCAGGCTGGGTAAAGCTTTGGTGTTGACGACGAAGTGCTAGGGTGTTTCGCCGAACTAGTAGATGCCCTTGGTAGCCCATCTCCTCTCTCTAGAGGAAAAGGAGATGGTAGAGTAACAGAATCGAAATCCTTTCGTTCTTCCTCTGTGAGATGGAGGAGGAAGGACCCTCTTTCATGGGTACCGGGTTTTTATATGGTGAAAGCAAATCGTCTTTGTTCTTTCTTCTAGTCTAGAGTGCTTAAAGGCAGGATCTCTTATCTTGTACAGAATTAAATTGTTTGTGTGAGGTTCTCATCTAAGGCTATTTACAGCTGTTAAACACTCATGACCGCACGAAAGAGCACAGATGATTTGCTTCCATCTTGTACATATTTAACAGCTAGCCTTCAAACAGTTAGGCCATAGAGAAGAACACGGACGGACAATTTGGTTCCGGTACAGACCCCCCACTAGTTGGTATATCACTACTAACTCAAATAGGCATTCTTTCTTGCCCGGTTTCATTTGGGGGAGGGGGGGGGAGGGGGCTACGAGAAAAGAGAATGCATAAGCAAATTGTGTAGAAGAGATCCTAGCCTTCCAATACTCAGGCCACAAGGAATATCACAAAAGATTTGCTTCCCTTTGGATCTTACCACCCTAGCGCCTTAGTAATTCACAGTCCCAAGCATCACAGAGATTTACCCTAGTGCCTACGTAGGCATTAGAAGCTTGTTTTGATGCGACTATTCCTTTGTATTTCACCGAATTTGGTAGTTAGTGTTGGGATTTGAACCACGCGTTTAATCCCTAAACCCTTCGGATCTTGAGAGACTATGAATCACATAAATCACACAAGAAGTAGAAAAATTACAGAGAAGAAAATATAGACAAAACACAAGAATATACGAGGTTCGGCAACGTGCCTGCATCCTCGAGAGCCACACAAATTCACTTTATTGAAGATACAGAATACACAGAATTTTCTCTCTCAGAAAAATTACGGCCACTTCTCACAACAAGTTAACCTAAAAAATACACATACAGCTATATGTTTAGGATTAAACTATAAAGCCGAAAATACCCCTGCAAAAATGCTAAATATCGATTTTTGCACCCCCCCACGCAATCTGCTAAAGGTTATCTACATTCCCAACAATCTCTCATTTGGAGATAACCGAAGCAACACTGAACTCCATATTCTCAAACAAAGCGAATGTAATGATCTCAGCCCTCCTGGTATGGCTCCAGCCATTCATCTCCTCAAGCATGAAGGTCAACTGAAGTTGAACACAACTTCAGTTTCTCAATGGTGACTGACTTGGTCAACATATCTGCTAGATTTTTACTTTCCAAAATCTTCTCTAGTAACAACTCCCCATCCTCTAAAAGCGAGCGAATAAAATGGTACCGCAAATCAATATGCTTCGTTCTAGCATGGAACACTGGATTCTTGGCAAGGTGCATGGCACTCTGGCTGTCACTGAAAAGAACACTGTTTTCTTGCTTCAGACCCAATTCTTTCAAAAAACCTTTCAACCAAATCATCTCCTTGCTAGCCTCTGTCATGGCTACATACTCAGCTTCTGTCGTAGATAATGTCACTATCTTCTGCAGACATGAGACCCAACTCACAGCCATCGAACTCAAAGTATAAATATAACCTGTGGTGTTTCGCCTTGTATCATGATCACCAGCAAAATCAGCATCCACATATCCATGTAACACCAAATCTTTCCTCCCAAAGCACAGTAGTAAATCTTTGGTACCTCTTAAATATCTCAATATCCACTTTACTCCTTCCCAATGTTGTTTTCCTGGATTGCTAGCATACCTGCTCACAACTCCCACTACATGGGCTATATCCGGTCTTGTGCAAACCATCGCATACATTAGGCTACTAATGGCTGAGGCATAAAGAACCTTAGCCATGTACTCCTTCTCTGCATCTTTCTTGGGAGACTGCTCCTCGGAAAGTTTAAAGTGACTTCCTAAAGGTGCGTCAACTGCCTTGGCATTTTGCATATTGAATCTCTGGAGTACTTGTTCAATATATTCTGTTTAACTCAACTTCAAAGTGTTCTGGGCCCTACTGATTCTCATCCCAAGCATCTGTTTAGCTACACCTAGATCCTTCATAACAAACTCTTTTGTCAATTGTTGTTTCAGCTTGTTTATCTCCTGTAAATAAAATCCCGCTACAAGCACATCATCAACATATAGTAATAAAATAATGTAACTTGACTCAAACCTCTTGAAGTAACAACAGTGATCTGCATTGCACCTTTCGTAGCCATTGCGCTGCATAAAACCATCAAATTTCTTGTACCACTGCCTAGGGGCCTATTTCAAACCATATAAACTCTTCTTGAGTCTTCATATCATATCTTCCTTACCTTCTTTAATGAAACCAACAGGCTGCTTCATATAGATGTCTTCATCCAAGTCACCATGAAGAAAAGCAGTTTTAACATCTAACTGTTCAAGGTAGAGAGATTCTCAGCAGCTACTAAACTCAATACCACTCTGAACGTGGTCATCTTCACAACTGGAGAAAATATCTCTTGATAATCAACCCCTTCCTTCTGTTAGAAGCCTTTCACAACCAGCCTAACCTTGTACCTCTTACTACCATCACTCTCTTGCTTAACCCGATAGACCCACTTGTTATGTAAAGTTTTCTTCCCTGCAGGGAGCCTAGCCAACTCCCAAGTCTTATTAGAGTGGAGAGAATCCATTTCTTCCTGCATCGCATTCTCCCACTTAACTGACCCACTAACTTGTAAAGCCTCATCATAACTCTCTGGTTCCCCACTGTTTATCAATAGCAAGTAATAAAGCGATGAGAGATATTTAGGATTAGGTTTGGGTACTCTAGATGACCTCCTCAATTCTCTGGTAGGTGTGCTAGACTCTGCCTCTGACATTGTCCCCGGAACTGTCTCCTCTGAAACTATCTCATCTACCTAACCAGAACTGTTCTCAACTTTACTGTCATCTGGAAGCTCCTCCAACTCCAAATACTTGGATATGTCTCCATCCTTAGTGGTACTCTCACTGTTCTGTTTGTTGTCCCTGTCTTTGTACAGTAGTCTTTCATCAAACACAGCATCTCTGCTCCTGATAATTTTCTTGTTCTTGTCATCCCAAAAGCGATAACTGAACTCATCAATGTCGTTACCCAATGAATGTACACTTCTGTGACTTAGCATCTAGTTTGTCCCTGACATGGTTAATAATATGAACATAAGACACACAACCAAAAACCCTTAAATGTGAGAGATTTACCTCTTTACCACTCCAAACCTCTTCCGGTATCCCAAAGTTCAACGAAACTGATGGCCCATGATTAACCAAGTAAGCTGTTGTATTTACTGCATCTGTCCAAAAATACTTTGGCAACCCTACATGTAATCGCATGCTCCTAGCACGCTCAGTCAAAGTCTTGTTCATCTTTTCTGCAATACCATTATGTTGCGGTGTGCCTGGAGGTGTCCTTTCTAAACGAATCTCATTCATAGCACAGGCCTTCTTAAACTCCCCCAGCTCATACTCTTCACCGTTATCTGATCTTTAGCACTTCACTTTTAAATTTGTTTCATTCTCAACCATGGCTTTCCACTTCTTGAAGATCTCAAACACCTCTGACTTGTGCTTCATGAAGTAGACTCATACCTTTCTCAAGTGATCGTCGATAAAGGTAATAAAATACGTCGAGCCACCAAAAGAAGACACAGTAGCTGGACCCCATACATCTCTATGGACAAGCTCTAGCTTGTAAGCCTTAGGGGGCCTGCCACTTTTCTGGAAGCTAACCCTCTTCTGTTTCCCGAATATGCAATCCTAACACATGTCAATACCCACTAACTCGATCGATGCCTGGTAGCTTTCCCTATGATTGCAGAACTTTCATTCCCTTCTTACTCATGTGTCCCAACCTATTATGTCACATATTTGAACTCACCTTGTCATCTGCAGTTGCGACGGTGTCACTCGCATGTGAAGTCAAGTAAAGAATACTATTCTTCCTACCACGGGCAATCACCATGGTACCATTGGAGACTTTCCATGTATCTCCTGTGAATGTCGAGATATAACCTGCTGTTCCAAGCTACCCAACTGAAATTAGATTTTCTTCAATTTCGGAACGTGTCTGACATCTTTCAAACACTACTTGAACCCATGCGCCTCAATCTGCACATCGCCTCTTCCCACAATACTACAAGGCTCATCGTCTCCCAAGTATACTTTTCAAAAGTCTCCTGCTACAGAATTCTGCATAACCTCTCTATTAGCAGTCGCATGGAATGAGGCACCTGAATCAATCCCCCATTACTCGGCATTACTGTCCATAGCAAGGATAAGTGTGTCATGCACAATATGAGCCTCCTGCTCATTCTTATCCTTCTTTGGCGCTTTGTAGGTTGTCGCCATATGGCCCATCTGACCACAATTCCAACATTCACCTTTAATAGGTTGCACTCTAGACTGTGACCTATTTTCCTTCCTGGATTTTGATCGTTTCCTGTTCTGATTCTGACCACCCCATTTTTGGCTTCTGCCTCTCTGCTCGAGACTAAGGGCTGAACCTGAACTACTTGAAGCTTCTAAGGATTTTCTTCTGACTTCCTCAGTCAAAATCAAACTTACAACCTCACTCAGTTTCAACTTCTCCTTCCCAGCCGAGTTACTGATTGTAGTCACACTTCCCTGCCAACTCTCTAGCAACTGAGACAGGATTAACAGAGTTTAAACCTCGTCGTCAAACATAATATCAACGGAGGTAAGCTGATCTACTATTGTGTTGAACTCACTGAGATGTAACATGAAGGAATATCCTTCTGTCATCTTAAGGTTCCAAAGTTTTTTAACAAGATGTACCTTATTCGCAGCGGATGGTTGCTCGTACTTCTTTGCTAGTGTCGCCATGAGATCCACCGTCGTCTTCTCCTTCAATATATTGTGGGCTACTATTTTCGCGAGCGACAATCGAACCTATCTGATTGCCTTCCTATCAAAGATATCCCAATTTTCATCGATCCCGTCCTTTTTCTTTCCCTTTTCTTTATCCATCAATGGTCAATAAAGATCCTTCTGATATAGATAGTCCTCTATCTGCGTCTTCCAGTAAGCGAAATCTGAACCATTGAATTTATCAATTTTCGATTTACCTTCTTCCAAACTCATAGCCCCCACTGCAACCCTAGACTGCTTGAACAAACTTCAATCTGCAATCTGTCGAACACCCCTCTGCGCAACCTACGCTCTGATACCAATTGTTGGGATTTGAACCACGCGTTTAATCCCTAAACCCTTCGGATCTTGAGAGACTATGAATCACAAAAATCACACAACAAATAGAAAAATTGCAGAGAATAAAATAGAGACAAAAACACAAGGATATACGAGGTTTGGCAACGTGCCTAAGTCCTCGAGAGCCACACCAATTCACTATATTGAAGATACAAAATACACAGAATTTTCTCTCTCAGAAAAATTACGGCCACTTCTCACAACAAGTTAACCTAAAAAATACGCATATAGTTATATGTTTAGGGTTAAACTGTAAGGCCGAAAATACCCTTGCAGAAACGCCACCCTCCCGGGCAATCTGCTAAAGGTTGTCTACATTCCCAACAGTTAGATCATTGATAAATTTGGAATTAATTAAAATGATAAGATGATTCCTGATGGCTTCTAAGAACTCTTGATTAGGTAGATTGAGAATTATCATTCTTAAAATCATAGTATGGGAGATTTGGAAACAGTGAAACAGTAGGAAATATGAATGTTATATATAGTCGTAGCTCGGCAACATTTTTTGAATAGCTTTCCCTCTAAGGCATTTGACACTAATCCAGCTGCAGTCAAGCCCTGTAGAAGAATTATATTCAGCAAATTGTAGAAGCCTGAGTAATGATCAGTTCAAACTTAAATGTAGAGGATCTGCAAATCTTGAATGAATGTGAAGGGCAGTGGAATCATTTGCAATTCTAATGGTGAGGTAGTAGCAGGTTTTTCTTCATTCTATGGCCGAGTGTGTCCAGCTATTCTCATTGTGTTGCCTTCCAAAGCCAACTCTACATTCTTTCTTTCCTGCCTACAATCAGTGGAACGGGACTCACTGTGACCTGGATGTTTCACCGTGCCCCTGAGCGGACTCCTTGTCAACTAGGCGAGCTGATTCTCCTAAAAGGCTATATCACGTTACCATCGAGGGAGCCCTACCATTCCCAGTAGATCCTTCTCATTCTCATTCATTCAAAAATTCATTTTAGAAAGAAAGACCAATGTGGTTACTGAGAAAGCAACAAAAGGATCTAAAATTGGTCTACTGGGACGGGCTCAATATGGGCACTGGTGGGTCAGTTTCAACAGGAAGCGCACAGCCATACACGAATCATGAGGCTCTTTCTTTGTTAACACTCTCTTTATGAGTGGATAAGCACAAGGTGTTAGTACAAAACACGGACTATAACACAAGAAATTAAGTGTGCAATGCCAAGCATACAATCCCTACCCTCAAAGATAGACTCGTGTAATCTTCACAGTAGTAACCGGTTTTGTCAAAACCGGTTACGCCCCTGAGGTGGCCACATGTCCCTTTTGATTGGGGTTAAGATTCGCTCACTCCTAGGGTTGAGCCACCTATCCTTAGATTTTAGGAAAAATAATTAAAAAAATTATTAACCGTTGTTAAAATTCCCAACTCCTAGGAGTAAAATTTTTTTGAGTAGTGATAGGCAAACCCATGGATCCCATTTGCAGACCTATGGATGCCTTACTGTGGTGAGCATTTAAGAGGGGTGCATCCACCAATAGGTGGATGCCTTAGGTTAGCGAATGGGATCTATGGGTCCGTTAACTATTTTCCATTTTTTTACTATTTTTTTCTAAAAACCAAAGATAGGTGGGTGAAGCCTAGGGGTGGGTGAATCTTAACAATAGGGGTATAAAAAGGGACACGTGGCCACCTCGGGGGTGTTACCAGTTTAGGCAAAACCGGTTAAAACTGGAGAAGATTACTAGTCTTTTAGATAATAAAATAAGGGAGCGACTTTTCCCTCACCCACTTTTACAAATCTCCTGAGAAATACTCAATTTCTTCTAAAAAAACCGAGAAAAACTTCTAAAGTTTAAAACTCCGTTTTTATCACCATATTTTAAAAATCTCACGAGAAATATATTTTTCTCTTTTTATCCCGTATATATCGCGAGATTTATCCAAGATTTTAAAAATATCATAAGAAATACAAAATATTGTTGGATTTATAAATTTATAACTTGGGATATTTATTACTATTTTCTGTAATTGTAATATATTTTTTTAATCATTACCGAGATTTAAGCGAGAAATATCATCCCAAAAAAAAATCAAATTTGAAAATCTCCCAAGAAAAACTTTGACAATTAAAACCCAAGAACGTGATTTGTAACACTGCTCGCACCTAATGCATATATAAGGACGACATGAATCATCTTAAAGAGAGCAACTTTTCCCGCAAGTCAACTCACCAAACTCTCGATAGTATTTGCAGCTCGTGTGTTGCAGGTGCCCTAATTGCAGATTATGCTTCAAATGCTGCAGATTCACATACTGGATTAGCACTTTTCAGGTATCTATACTTTGAAAAATCATCTCTCGCCTACAAGAATAATACTCCGGATTCATTCCCTTCAACTGCAATCAAGTTAGCTGGAGTTGATGTGGATGGATTTCAAGCACCAATGACTCCACGTCACTCGATGGAGATCAATGGTATTGTAGAGAATTGTCATAAATAGCAGAGTATCAACTCTCTATCTTAATGTTTTATTTATTCTGAGAGGGAATACCTCCTTAGTTGCTCCAGTGGTAGGTCATGTATCCCCATAAGGGTTGGACTTTGTTTCCGGTCTTTGAGGTGAGTGATTGAAAGGCCCACCATTGTAGTAACCTAACTCTCAAATCTTAACCATATTTAGTAAATTCGTGTATTATTCGTAAATTATAAACGAATGATACGTACAATTCGTTGTCCATATTTTTCAAAGATACGAAAAATCACGACTTTCTTTAAGGTGAATTGTTTGTGATTTATTCACAAATCGTTCACGACTTATTAGTGAATAATACGTATAATTTAAAAATAAATCTAAACATACAAGGTAAGTCCCTAAACCATCGTTATTATTTACTATCACATGCACACGCATCTCCATTTCTCTCAATTTCTCTCTCCCTCAATTCCTAATCCTAAGTACATATCACCACAACGTCATTGTAAGCCACCAGTCCTAAAATACTTATTGGCCACCACTCAATTTCCTAATTTTTCTATCTCTTTCTCTCCTTAAATTTATAGCATTAACTATTTCCACTCAATTTCCCAATTTTTCTCAATCTCTTTCTCTCCTTAAATTTATAACATTAACTATTTCACAGTCGTCGCTTGTGATAACGCCATCACCATCTGCCAACAATCGAGGATTGAGTCTCTGACTGTTCAGCCTTGAGAACGTCAATAACCGCCACATTTGAATACCTCTTCCAAGTGCAAGTCTCTCTCTCTCTCTCACACACACAATTTCTTACTACACTTTTTTTTTCATTTTCTACAATGTGAGGATAAAGATTTATTGCCTTATCTTAAGAATTTCATATACGCAAATTTATATCTTTAGCCAAATTTTTCAACGAATTTTTGAAGATTGGCCTGAATTATACTCAAATTATTTTCATACCGTACTTTTGACAATCTGTGTTTTTTCACCGATTTTTAAATGAATTGTTCCAAGTTATACTTGAATAATTTCCATACAAAATATTTGCCGTATACCGAATTACTAAGTATGGTCCTAACCTACTAATCTTACATAAATATGACATGTAACCCAAAAAAAATGGAACTTGTTCGGAGAGCGCTTTCAAAGCATTTCCAAGAGAAGGCCCAGTACATGAAAGAGCCATGGAAGATTATCATTTAGTCCCCCCCCCCCAAAACATAGTCCGGCCCGCAAAGGCATTAAGGGGTTCATGTTCTCAGTTCTCACTCAATGCAAAGAGAAGTAATAGCTACTTAGGCAACATGCCCCCAAATAGAACTAGTAGTGTTTCTAACCAAACTCCCTCTTTGGAAATCATAAACAGGGAACCTCCCCTCCTACAAAGGATCACATCGATCTCATCTCATCCGTAACTCATCTCCTATGTGTGTATTTCTTCTCCCCTCCACTTCTATCCTTTTCAGTTTCTCCTTCTCCAGAGCAATAGTCAAGACTCAACACAGCACCATCTTTGTATCCACTTCATGTCACTTTGAATTATTATTTTTTTGGGTTATCAAGATATGGTCGGGCCGCAACCTCACACCACATACATTTTTGACAATTCTGCTAAGACCTAGGCTTAAAGCGTGGTCCCTAACTGGATGCAAAAGGGCCCTCTAATGAATTGAAAATCGAACGCCTATATAGGTAGGTGAGAATAGGTCTCTATGGACTAGAAAAGTAATACTTTATGAGCCTAGAAAAGGGTGTCGACTTGAGCTCTTGTTTTAGTAGTCCGCGGGATTGGACGTGCCTCTATGGGCAAAAAGAGGGCATTCATGAGCCCAAGAGAAGAAGGCCAGAGAAAAGAGGGGAAAAAAGAATAGGGCCTCAATGGGCCTCAAAGAAGATTCTCGGGCTAAAGAATGTCATTGTACGCCCAAGAGAAGAAGGCCATAGAAAAGAGGGGTAAAAAGGATAGGGCCTCAATGGACCTCAAACAAGATTATCGGGCTAAAGAATGTCTTTGTATGCCCAAGAGCAGAAGGCCAGAGAGAAGAGGGGTAAAAAGAATAGGGCCTCATTAGGCCTCAGACAAGGAGCTCGGGCTAAAGAATGCCTTTGTAGGCCAACTCGAGCCTCTGTGAGCCAAGAGAAGTGGGACAAAAGATAAATGAGCCTTTATGAGCCTAATAGAAGTGGGCCTCAATAGGTCCAAGAGAAGAGGGCTAAATGAAGTGGAAGATGAGCCTCTATGGGCCCAACACCAGGCTCTCCTAATACTCCTAATTTCCCTAATAAAGAGTTATCACTAAACCTACTCTAATCATAACATTGACAAATTCTTATATGATCATTCTCTCCTGCTCTCCTACCAAATAACAGTTTGTGGTTGGCTCCCTTTATAGTCAATGACAGATTCGAGGAAGTATATGAATTCTCACAATTTGAATCCAAGGGTCAGTTAGAAATTGAAATTTTGGATATCAAATCGCAAAACATCTCAGTGATGAGAGCAAAGCTTTAGGCGGAATGTTCTTCAGTTGAACCTCTTCAAACTTCATCTTCACGATTCACGAACAATACTGACATGAATGGACATGACTCAAGACAACCACTTGACTCAATTTTGACAATGGAATTTAGTCAATCATAAATTTGGACTTTACAATGTAGATTGAAAGAGGTTGAATTATACAATAAAAAGGGATATGTAACATGTTCGGTCACTGAGGGCTTATGTGAATGTTTTGGAATGGGGATGTTCACCTTTTGTAACAAGTAGACCCATGATACGGACTAATAGTTGCTCCTGGAGAAAAAATAATAATAATAAGGGATGCAATGCTTAAGTCTGCAAACAGGTTTTTAATTATACCTACAGGTTGCTAAGGGACTAACATCCCGAACTATGCTACTGATGCAATACTCGGAGATAAAAAGCATCGGTTGGTGCTTTAAGTCCAATTAATGCTCATCTCCTGCTCTGGTCGAAGGCCAATCGCCGAGGGATAGTCAATTCGAGAAGGAAACTTTCTAACTTTCTACTGATAGAGCCATGAACCTTGGGTGGGCTTGACCTCCCCCGATAGCATGAAACGGTGTTGATAGATAATACCAACAAATGCACAATTCAACTTAAAAACATAAATTGTTTTCTCATATCCAAGTCTGGTGGTATTACATCATCACCCCTTAAATTTCAGTCTAAAACTCACATGTCGCAGACCAACAAACAACATTAATTTTTCCCTAATCATCTTATCCGTGCATACAATACTGCAATCATTAATTAAGACCAAATGAAATTCTTTGATAGCATATCTACTAACAATGTGATTAAGACTTCATATATTTCTCATGGAGTTTAACACCTCTCTACATCAGAGCCATGGAAAAATGAAAGAGGCCCCATATTAGCTGTAATGAGACTACCAACAAGTAAAAAATGGCCTCTTTTTTTAGGACATTTGCTTTTCTGCAAATTACAAGTCTCTCTCTAGAATATTCTTTTACTATGGACATATTTTACCCTTGAGAATTTGACTTATTCATGGGTTATAGACCTGTAATTTATAAAAGTGTCTCTCAAAAGGTTTAAATACCACTAAACCCCTTTAGTCCCGCATTGAAAGTAGTAGAATTTTTCCTCTCATTCTTACCTTATAAATACCCCCTCCCCAACTCATTTTACTCACTTGTTATCAAATTCTCACTCTCTTAAGCCCTAGATGAGTCAAACACTTTTTTTCTAGACACACTTGCTCTTAAAATTGTTATTCCCTTAAGTCATTTGGCGTAACAATCCCTCTAGCATTTTAACTATTTTTGCCTTAGTATCCGAGCCTCCCATAGGAATCCCTTTAGACAAACTAACCCTCTCTAAGCCTTGGAAAAAGAAGGAAGAAGAAGTGGAAAAGAAGGAATAAGTTTTAAAGGAGATCCATCAACATTAGGTGAGTTTGAGTTTCAATCTTTTAATTTAAGCACTCTCCTCTCTAAGGGCTTCTTATGAAAGGGGGAAGAGTAGAAATCTTTTAGGCTTTGAACCCATTTTATTTTCAAGTTTGTTTTTAATGTAATGAGCCTTTGTCATGTTTATCCTCCAACCTTTCTCCTAACCTCACTAAAGACCTTTGTCATGTTTATCCTCCAAACTTTCTCCTAACCTCACTAAAGACTATGACATGTTCTGCTAAATTGGGCTCCTTGTTAAAATATGGGGAAGGAAGACCTCCTTAGTTCTAAAACCCTTAATTTTCAAAAGTTGTATTTGCATGTTTTTTAAAACAAAATGATATATGATTTCCTTGGATCCTTTTCTTTTATTTTCAAAAGCCAATTTTTCTCGTAGACAAATTTTAAGGGAATGATGAAACATAGGTTACCGTCTTTGACAGATGATTTGGGGTGCTTAACACCTTCCCCAAATCATCATTGAACCCCCTTACCGTGAATCCCATTTTGGGTTTTGTAGAAAGGATCTTTGTTTTATTTTGGTTCCAACAAGGGCTTCCAGATCCTCCTTCCCCAATGTACTTATGTTCCTCGCCAACTTAGTAAGAATTAAGTGTTGTTTGAACTGTTCGTGTGAACAGTAGACCCGTGAGTCTACAGATACTTTTTAGATTTAGATTATTTAGACGCACAAGATGAACAAGAACCGAATCTCCAGATGATCTTGTTAGCTTTCTGTAGTCAAAGCGTCCAGATGCCTAGGCGATAAGGGGTTCCCTAGGCGAGGCGATGCCTAGGCAACCAAAATCTATTTATTTTGTTTACATTATATAATATTATATGAGAATTAGTGAGTGTCCACCTAAATCATGAACTAGGCGAGGCGGTGGCCTAGGCGACATTTTGACTACACTGATTGATATATATATAATAGTAGAGACCCCGTGCGATGCATGGGTGTGATCTTTATCCCTCTTATCACAATCTCCTAAAATTTTTCCAATGATTTTTGAATTGTGAAGAAAATGTATGTATCCCGTAAAATCTTTCTAATAGATTTTGAATTGAGAGGGAGTGTGAGAAAGAGTTAACGGTTGAGATTTAAAAAAGGGTGTTACGTGACATCCTTAAAATAGAATTCATAGGATTCCTATGATTGAAGATTGGAGAGCAAAGAGATGGGGTTAGGTGGCACTTATTTCTTTATATTATAGATAGATATTAATGTATAAAATATTTTAGATTTGTGAAAAAAAAGTAGTTGTCCCAGTATTTGTATTAATGATACCAACCTCACCACATGACCCATCATCTCATATGTTTGTCCATGACTACTAAATTTATAATTTTTCAGAACAATAAATCAACGTAATGCTTGTTTTTGTTAAAAGATATTCATCTTTTTCTCGTACACCTACTATTTATGGTGTGCCCTCACTAATAGACTTGGCCTGGTAGTTAAAATACAAGTTGGGAAGGGCAAATTCATCTTAGAGTGTTTTACCAATATACCCTTAATTTGTGTATGATGCTCTAATCAAGTTTGAACCTAAGTAACTAGAGAGTGAGCATGAGAGTGTCAAATTTTAATTTATAATAGGGTTGAGAGAGCCTCCAAAGCACCAGTATATATATATTAATTTAACTGAACCAGTCAATTAATAAAAATGTATATTAAATTGTTTTATAAAAAAAAAATGCATTAAAATAATATATGTAAAAAGTTATAAATCCTAGAAAAATGAAGTTATATTTTTTTTATTTACTTTTAGTTTAGTAGTAAAGAAACATTACTAAATCTGTTTGCGCAGTCATCGCGATGAACTTTATGTTTTACTGTTGTCTGTATCCTCTGTTTTAGTTTTTTTTATATTTAATTTTCATTTATTGGTAAACCTTTAACTTTTTGTTGTTGATGCAATAGCAAGGAACGCTCCTAAATCCCTTTAAACCCGTTAAAAATAGTGGGAGTGAAAGGTGCTTAGTAGGGTGCACGCCTTCAGTTAATTCTTCGATTCAATTCCATCTTCGTCAATTTCAAAATCCAACCCCATGGACCTCACTTGGAATTAATTCCTCACACCTCTTTTATTAGTTAATTTCCCATCATCAGCATTGATACAGAATTTCTTGGGTAGTTTACCGCCCAAACACGAACACAGCCAACGAGAAGCTGTCTTATCATCAACTTAGACCCTTTAACCATTGTCAAATTTTGCAGGCAAATATTGATGTTTTGAAGCTTATCCATGCGACCTTATGTTCTATATGGGAATTTAATTTCAAAGATTTTGATGTTGATCAGACCTCCATGCCTCACAGACACAATTGAGCTTTTAAAGCAACAAAGGATCGACTTTAAGATGAATCCAACCATCTGGGTAAGGAAAAGCAAACTCCCAGGAAGCAGAAGGGAGTTTACAACCAACCATCAATGGATTAGATATCCTCCGAAGCCGGCAGATCATGGTGATATTTATCCGATGCTATTGATCATACAAACCATATAGCTTTTTAGGCTGGGACCGAACAAACCCCGCGCTGTATTGCCATGCTTCGGCTCCCACTGGGGGAAGGGAAAGGCATACCACTTGCTCTCAAATGGTAATAATTCTGCTTACAGCACAACTGGTTCTGCAAATTTGAAGGATCCTGTATTGAGTGCTTTGTGGGTTCAGCAATCTTACAATAATAACAATGAAAAAAATAATAATTCAATTGAAATTCAATCTCAATTGGAGGTTTCACGGGTGCTTTCGATTCAAGAACCTAGAGAAATCAATGAAGATTATAATGATATATCTCCGATCTATAGCAACATTGAGAATGAGAAATCCTATTGTCACGCCCCGAAATCTATACACAATAATACTAATATTTGTATAAATATTAAGGCGTGAACCGGAAACAAAATTCCAATATTAATGGAAATTAAAATAATTTAATACTCCATTAAACAGATTTAAATAACCAGCATCACTAAAAGACTCAATAACATGAGTTTTCCCAAAAACTAAATCATCCAAAGATTTCATATAGTTTACCTCACTACAGTTCTCTCACACTCTAACAAAGAAGAAAACTTTAGGGTTGGTCTCACTTGCTCAAACGAAAGCAATTCCTATTTTTTTTAATCACCACCTGAAAAAGAAGAATCAACAAAGGTGAGCCCACAGCTCAACAAGAGAATACACTATAATTTAAATGCATTAACAATTCATATGATAAGATGACTAACAAATTATGCATAATATTCAATTAAGTCTTTACTTATGGTTCAGTCCGGTCAATAGAGGTCTTACACAACTTACCCTATTGATCAAGGGAATTCTTGAGATCTCACACAGCTTACCATATCCCTTGGGTCTCACACAGTTCACCCATCTAGAATTGAGTGTCTTACACAACTCAACTCAATCCTCTGTTTCTGGGTAGGTACTCTACACCACCCTGAAACAATCATTTGGGTGGTATACAACATCACCCTATGATTAATTTAAGGAGGTTTTACATAATTTACTCCTTGAATGACCCTTAACCAAGGTTAAAACAATGTTTATTGAATCACCATTATTTTAGAAAATGAATACCAACTATTATGAAAATATAGCAAAACATTAAATGACAGTTATAATAGTCAATATCATAATTCATAATTAAAATTTACAATTAATATCTAGGCAAACATAACATACCTTATTTCAAAAGGGATTTCAGTTGTGTTTCTGCAACTGAAATTTTAGTTATAAATATCACATATTTATAACCCTACAAATTCTCAATTTCCCATGATAATGGGGTTCAGGGTTTCACAAACCCCCAAGGGCTTGGAAAAACTCTTTTTTTATGCTAGTGAGTTTAGTAAAACCCTTATACTAGCATAAAAGAGTTCAGTTACTAACCAATTGGTTAGTAACTAATAAGTTAAGTTTGTTAGGGGTATCTTTCAACCACCCAACAAATTAACTAAAAATATATAAGTCACGTTACTAACAAATTATTTAGTAACTAATTATTTAAATTTGTTAGAGGTATCTTTCAACCATCTAACAAACTAAGTAATTAGTTATAAAGAAATCTCAACAAACCAATATTCTCACACTCAAATAATATATACATTTAATTAAAATATTTTAAGAAAATTAATGTGAAAAATATCACTTTTTCCCGTTTTTGATTTTCAACTAAGATTTTGACCCACAAAAATACTGATTTTGGGAAAACTTTCTTCACGAAAGTTGTAGATCTTTTTAAGCTCTTCGAAACGATGTACTATCAGACCAAAATCGGACTTAATGTCATAAAGTTATTACCCAAATACCGAAACTGGATAAATCTCATTTAAATTAACTCAATTCCGAAAATCATTTTAATCTCCTAGATCTCTTATATTTTCTTCCCTAAAATATAATATATTATTATATCATTTATTAAAATCACCCATAACATATTTAATTAATCAAAATAATACCTGTATAAAATATTTATCCGATCTAGCATATTTTCATACACACAATTATTAACACAAAGAAGAAAAACACATTAAAATTATTATTGTGTGATCACAACACACCCTACATCTAAATTATAGAAATATTCACTTGCCTCTAGATCTGATTTTGAGAAGAAGACGAGATTGATTGCTTATGAGAGATTTGTTGTTATCCAGGATGATCCAAAACTTCGAGATACGGTTCTCTACGAGCATTCACCGATCTCCAAACCCTACGGCCATTCTCCCTCTCCTCCAAAAGTACGTATCTCAGCTTCCTAAATCAGGTTTAGCAAAAATATCACTATTAGGTTAAACAATTATATTTATATTAAACTCTATATAGAGAATTACTAATATACCCCCACTAAGTTCTGTTTGTTTATAACCTAGATTTAATTAATTCAACTTATTAAATTAAATTATTAGTAGCCCTACCCCACCAAGGTTAGCCATATGATCAAACACAAAAATCAATTACTAAATTACCCTCAGGGTATCATTTACCAATCTACCTCTGGGTGTATTTAATTTAAATTAGGGTCATTACAACTATATCGCCTCCAAAGAGGTCTGTTATGAGTTCGGCTCGGAATCATCATTGGAGGATTAGTTAACTAAGCATTTTTCCTAGAACAAACTCAAGAGTGCTGCCACTACAGGCTTCAGTCTCAGCAATGTCAATTGTTCAAAGAGCATGAGAGAAGAGAGGAGAAGAGTAGCAGTCAGTTTGAGTTTTAGCCTTGACTTTCTTTTCTATATTCATTTTCTAGATCAGCCTCTGCAGGCTTCAGTCTCAGCATTTTTTTCATTACATTACTTGAAATTATTCCATAATTTCGATCATTTTCATATTTATTATTTATATCTTGCAATATGAATAAAAGAGATGTAAGTTTTCAGATTTATTAAGAAAATAAAAAAGTCATACACTTATTAGTGCAGTAAGATTTGGTCCAGTTGCTTCTGCAACACAAACTTGCCTATAATTTGTCGATGGTGAGGTGGGTAACTTTTTATATTGCCTATGAGTTTGACTATTTAATCAAGGTTTTAACTCAATGGGAATTGCCCAATGATCTTCCTGCATTTTTGAGTCACGTGGAGTTTACTAGTAAACAATTTGTGCAATGCACGAGACCCTAAAATTGAGATCAGACATAAAATATTGGAATAATAGGAACTTACTAAAAGTGTAAACATTAATTAAATACACTCACTACCAAAATAAGAATGTAAACATTTTTCATAAAAGTAAATATAGACAAAATATCATCTTGATGTGTACAAAATTGACCAACAAAACAAATCTGAAAAATATATATGTTTGGATGATGCTTTAGTAAAAAAACATAAATTCGATTATTCTTGATCAATCCCCATCCTCAAAAGGTGTATGAGTTATTTATTTACCTGCATCCCCACCTTAAGCTTGCAGCTTCAAGGGTTCTCCACGATTTTACTCGTACAGAATTCTTCCAGGTGAAGCCTAAACCGTTTACAATCCTTTTACAGGCGATAATCACACCTCTAAAATCCTTTTCCCAGGTAAGGACCAGACCTCTACAATCCCACTTCCTAGTGAGGATTAGACCTTTCTTGTAAGAGCACAACCCACTCTGATCTTCTTGAAGCTTTTTACTTTTGTGCAAGAATCCACCGATTCTTGACTTTGCAATATGAGATTTTGGTAATGGATTTAAATCCGAAAATAGCTTCTGAATTGAGCTTGATAAACTCTCTTTAAAGCACTCATAAAAATCTCCCAAGAGTTGGAGTTGAATAGCTCAAAAACTGAGGATTGGGTATTTTCTGGTTTTTCACCAAGGATGTGTGAAATTAAGCTTGAGGTAAATGATAATGGCTTAGAGACTGATTATTAGTAGTTTTTCATTCATAAGAGAGCTCCTTTCACATCTCATAAGGATTTATAGCCATTGGTGGAGTATAAATGCAAAATAGTCATTGCAAAGCATTTATTGCGCCACTCGAGTCATCTAGTTGACTGGATGGGTCATCTAGTCGACTGGATGGGTCATCTAGTCCGCTTAGATGATCACAGTGGCCAGATGAACATTCTAGCCTTCATCTAGTTGGCTAGATGCCTTCATTTAGTCAACTGGATGATGCATTTTTTGTACTAAATCCATTTTTCAAGACCTTTGTGATGGGATTTGATTCCACGGTCTTCTACCTTATATTATCATGATAATTAGCATGTTTTCATGATCTTTAAAATGATCTAAAATAAATTTCAAATGATCTTCAATTCGATCATATTCTTACCCGAGAATGTTGAGTACATCGCTAGGCGGAACTTGCGAAGTTACAACAGACAGACACTGTGCGTGAGTATGTGAAGCGGTTCTCAGCCTTCATGCTAGACATCAAGGATATATCCAAGAAAGACAAGATGTTCTACTTCATAGAGAGATTGGAACCTTGGGCACAAACAGAGTTGCCGAGGCCACGTGTTCAAGATTTAGCTTTAGCACAAGCAGCGGCAGAGCGTCTAAACAACTCCTCCATAATCAACCCCAACAAAAAGAAGGTGAACTCGAACAATACCAGCAACAACTCTTCTCGGCCATCGAATGGAAAGAAGCACAACAATGGAAAGTCATGACCGAGTAAGGAAGCTTCAACATCTAAGGGTTTGAAGCCAATGCAATGCTTCCTATGTAGTGGACCACATCGAGTTGTAGTTTGCCCACAAAAGCAAGCTCTTAATGCCCTTCAAGCATCAGTGGCCAACTCGACCACACATAAGGATGCACCTGATAGTGAAGATGATGAGAAAGAGCAGCCTAGGATGGGAGCCATCAGGTTGCTTAATGCTCTTAAGACTCAAGGTGATGGGAAGACACCACAGTCGAAGGACCACATGTTCGTAGACTTGAAAATCAATGGGAATGTCACCCGTGTCATGGTGGATATAGGGGCAATCCATAAATTTGTTGTGGAAGGAGAAGCTAAGCAGCTCAGGTTGAAGCTAGAGAAAGATTTGAGCAGCATCAAAGCAGTTAACTCGGCAACGAAGCCTATTCATCGGGTAGCCAAGGGGGTGTCCATTGAAGTGAGAGCTTAGTCAGGGAAGACCAACTTGACAGCGATTCCTATGGATGACTTTCAGGTCCTTGTGGGGATGGAGTTCTTGCAAGAATCCAAAGCCATGTCAATGCCTTACCTGCGTTCGTTGTGCATCTTTGGGGAGTCTCCATATATGATACCAACAATGGTAAGCAAAGGTGGAGAGGAATAGGCCTTTTGGGCTCTTGGAGCCATTACATATCCCTAGAAGATCATGGGAGAGTGTCTCTATGGACTTCATCTCAGCCTTGCCTGAAGTGAGGGAGTTTGGGTCGATCTTGGTGGTGATCGATAAATTCTCAAAGTATGCTACTTTCATTCTCTCACCGTTACACTGTTCAGCTGAGGAAGTAGCTTACTTGTTTATGAAGCATGTGGTGAAGTATTGGGGTGTGCCTCAGAATATTGTGAGCGACAAGGACTCAAGATTCACGGGAAAATTTTGGTCAGAATTGTTTAAGCTTCTTGGGACCAATCTCAACTTCTCAACAAGTAGTCATCCTCAGACTGATGGTCATACCGAGCGTTTTAACGCTCTCCTTAAAGAATACCTTCGGCACTTTGTCAGTACTAATCAGAAGAATTGGGTGAACTTGCTCGATGTCGCTCAATTTGGCTTCAACTTACAACATAGCTCTTCATCAAACAAGAGCCTATTCGAGCTAGTAATCGAGTAATAATTATTAACGCCTCATATAATCGTTGTCGGTTACCAAGGAACCAGTCCAAGCGCTTACAAGTTTGGCAAAGAGTAGAACAAGAATGCGAATATTGCCCGAGCATACCTTGAGAAAGCCGCTAAAAGAATGAAAAAATTTGCAGACCCAAAGTGGAGGCAAGATAAGTTCATGGTTGTAGACATAGGGTTGATAAAGCTAAACCCAAATAACTTGAAGTTCTTTCGTAAAGGCAACAAAAACTTAGTCCGCAAGTATGAAGGACCATTTCTTATCACTGAAAAGGTGGAAAAGTCTCCTACAGGATGAAACTGCATCCGTCACTTCACAGATATCACCCGGTCTTTCATGACAGTATGTTAAAGCCTTATGATAAAGACAAGGAAGACCCTACTTGCAACACTTCAAACCAGCCTGCAGCTATTGTAATGACCGTACCCCAAAGAAAAATTGAGTGTGTTATTGCAGATCGTCATGTTCAATCCTCACAAACCAGGCCTACACACATTGAGTATTTGGTAATATGCAAAAGGCTATCCGACGCCGAAGCTAGTTGGGAATTAGGCATCAACCTTCTCCCTTTGCAAATAAGATTGAAGAATACTTAGCGTACAAGTCAACGAGGGCGTCAACTTAACAAGTGGGGGAGTGTGTCACAATCATTTGTCCAGCAATGTTTGCATGGCCTTAGTGGTGGCACTATTTGTGTCTTTTTATCTTTTCTTAAAGGGTAGTTTAGTCCTTAAAGTCTTAGTGGCATTTTTTTAATGAGGGAGTATGACTCCACCAGTATGTAGGATGTTTCCTTCTATAAACTTGTAAAAGGTTTAGCATCCACCTTGTAGGAGAGGTGGTAGTTCACTTGAGTGAGTTGCCTTTGCACCATCTTTGATCACCTGCTGCCCTAGTGTCTTTGTTTTACTTTACGTTTGTCTTGTAACATTTCCTTTGATGCAATATTATTGATCTTTGCTTCGTTCTTATGTATTGTGGCGTGTTTTACTCATTTCTTAGGTAATTGACCGAACAGGTTGACTTGGTCGACAAATAGATCTAGTGCCGCACGGGATTTGACTAGCTACGTGCTTTACCCGTGACAGTTGGTATCCAGTTGACTGGATGGAGTAAATTCTGTCAGAATTTCTCTTCTACTAACCTAACTGATATGATTGAATTCCCATGTTTTGTACCTTACCTTAATGAAGATAATTAAGTTCTTTTTAGGTCCTATGAGTGATTTTCAATTTGAGCTTAAGGTACCTATGGTCATTCTAGGTTTGTGAGCTTTCCAACACCAGCTTATGAGGACTTTTTACATTTGTCCTAAACACTCTCAAAGACTAAAAAACTAATCTTTTTAAACCTTCTTGAGAGTTTTCAACCTTGATTCTTGAATCTTCAATGATAGTTCCTTCTTGAAATCTTCGAAGACTGTTCTTCATCTTTTGTGGATTTTGGCATGATCTTCAACTTTAGTCTTCTATTGAGATTGAATATTATTTATTTCCACATTTTGACTTGTATGCTTCTTTCATCAGCTTGGATGGCAACTCCATGTTATTTGAGTTGAATGGGTGGCTTATGCTTTTGTACACTGTTATTTATAAATACTCTAAAGTAGACATTAGAAATACAAAAGTCATTTCATTATTTAAGTTATCATCAAAATTAATATGGGTACCCAAGGTTATAACCTTGAGGCTAACACAAACTAATACTTCTTATCCCTCTATCAACAACTCCAAAACCTAGATTTCCAAATCTATTGAGTTGAACCTAGAAATCCCCAAATCTGATTTATTGAGCTATTCAACTCCAATCTTTAGGAGATTTTTTGTGAGCTAAAGAGTGATCATCTAGCTCGTTTATGGAGCAAGAAATTATTGTAAACATCACTCTTTGAAGTGTATGTGAAAATCAAGAATCGTAGATTCTTGTCCTTGGAGTGAGGAGCTTCATTAGAAGGTCTAGTCACTACCCGTAAAGTTGACTAAGTCTAGGGAGGATTGTTCCCTTGCAAAGTTTGGTCCTGACCTGTAAGAAAGATTGTAAAGGTTTGGTCTTCACTCGGAAGAAGACTGTGCAATTGAATAAATCATGGGAATCCTCTAGCGGATATAGCTTGAGGCGAGAACATAGGCGGATAGCCAAACCTCGTGAACAAATTCTCTGTGTTTGTATTCTCTTATTTTTCTCTTTACATCCTTACTTATTGTTTTGAATGCTTGTGTATGATTGCTTAGTTTTCATTCCATTTTAATTGTTAAAATTGAAATTCCTCTTAAGGAAAATTGGAGTAAATTTTTAATTTGCCAATAAACCCTATTCACCCCCCCCCCCCTCTAGGGTCCAAACCTTGGGCAACAATCCAAGAGCTCTAGGGGCTTACGCTTCTGTCGATGCATCTCCATGGACTTAATACAAAGACTTAGAAGACTATTTTCATGAGAAAAAAAGCATGCATGAAACTCATACAAGTCCAAGAGTCACACAAGTACACGAGTAAAGATGATGTCATGATATGTTCACATGTTTCTACACTCTAATTATGTACATGTTATATGAAACTGTTATTGATTATGTAACTATAGCATGAACTGAATATTGAGCATGTATACGAGTTATTGTTATTGTTGGTTAGTCTAGATGTCCGCTAAGTGTTGTTAATACTTAGTCAACCTGTTATTGTCGTCAGGTTTAGCACAGGAACCGGTAGCTCCTCTGTGGATTGAGGAAGATTATCAAGAGGAAGTTGAGGAAGATGATCCCTTCGTTGACAGAGTTTGGGACCTTAACCGGTTCCTTATCATTAGTGTTATTTCAATTTTACTTTGAGAGAGTTGTAATTGACTTGATACCTTTAGTTGATGTTGTTTTAGTTCATGTTTATGGATTTGGATTTATATCGGTTTATGACATATCGAATGAGATGTTTATATCTAAAGAATTTTATAGTTGCTAATTTGGAATAATTATCTTTTAATTTTGTCTTATTGCAATTGAAGTCAAGCACAGATAAGTAATGTAGCGGACCCAAAGTCCCATTATAACCAAGGTGGGGTTTTGGGGTCGTTACATTAATGCCCTTCTGAAAAATGGTACATGGACATTAGTTGCTCCAAATTCTCGAATGAATATTGTTGATTGCAAATGGATATTCAATTTGAAAAATAAAGCAGATGGTTCATTAGATCGCTACAAGGCACACCTAGTAGCAAAAGGCTTTAACCAATGGGAAGGCATTGACTATGGAGAAACATTTAGCCCCGTGGTCAAACCATGTACCATTCGGACCATCCTCATCATTGACATCTCTAATGGTTGGCCTCTCCACCAGTTAGACGTACAAAATGCATTCTTGCATGGAATTCTTGAGGAAGAGGTATACATGAAGCAACCTCCTTGGTTTGTTGACAATCGATTCCCAACTAATGTTTGTCGACTTCACAAATCGCTTTATGACCCAAGCAAGCACCACGAGCCTTGGTATCATAGGCTAAGATCTTTTCTCACTCATTCCGGTTTTGTGGGTTCCAAGGGCAACTCATCGCTCTTTATTTAGAAAACACCCACATACACTATTTTCATGCTTATCTATGTGGACGAAATTATCATAACAGGCACTACAGTTGATTGCATCCAGGGTCTCATTCATGAATTACAATCACAATTTGCTATCAAAGACCTTGGCGTAGGTATTGAAGCACAAAGAGACCGAAATGGCCTGCATTTATCCCAAATAAAATACACAATGGATCTCCTCAAGAAGACTAAGATGGATGGAGCTAAACCCATTCATACTCCTATGTGTTCCATGCCCATACCAAACACATTGAGATCGATTATCACTTCGTTCGTGAACAAGTTGCAAGCAAAAATCTGGATGTTCGGTTTATTTCATGGCAAGATCAACTAGCCGACAGTTTCACAAAAAGACTAAGTTCCGTATGTTTTGCTTCACTAAGAGAAGCCTAAGTTCCGTATGTTTTGCTTCACTAAGAGACAAGTTGACCATCCAAGACGGTCCGCTCAACTTGAGGGGGTGTATAGAAGCATCAACATCCATTCCTCCATCAACGACCAAGATTTCTCATTAATAGGAAATCTTGGTTGTCACATGTTTGAATTTTGAATTGCAAATCTTGGCTGTCACATGATTGAATTACTTCTATAACTGTAACTACCATATGTCCATTGCTAAAAATCAGCAATCGTGTATATCCTCTTGTTGACGAGAGGAAACTGTTTTGAGAATAAATTATAAACAACCTCTATCCCAACGATTAGGGTGAGGAAAACGTTATTCAAAATATTTCTTACTTCACAGTATCACAAATAGAGAGAAGATTGAAAGGAAGGGGGTTAGTGCCGAAACTGTTTTTGAAAAGGGGGGGGGGAGGGGGGGGGGGGGGATGGATAAGATAATTGAAACTGCTTGTTTAAACAGTTGATTCCTTTTTGAAAGAAGAGAAAAAAAGGGGACGTGTATCCTTTTTACAGAACAAACACATGAAAGAGGAGAGTTCGGTGTTTGTTTGTTTTATTAAGTGGGCCAACTTACGTGGCTACCTAAATGACCAGAATGAGAAATACTAAATGGTGAAGGGTGCCACATCAGACACACTCTTGCTTAGTATTAAGTATAGATTTGTTAGAATTTGTCTAAAATTCTATTTAGTGTTAAACTTAGCTTTCAGGATTATAATTTGAGAAAATCATAGTTAGGATTTGATTATGTTTAGCGTGTAAAATTACTAGGTAAGCTAAGATGTTAGTGTTTAGGGCTTCCAGTCTATTTGATTTTATAAAGACCATGCATACCCCGAGAAAAATTGGGGTATGCAGTTTCTTTATAAGTTGTAACGTTTTTCATTTTTTTAATCTAATCTAGAAATCTAACGGTAACAATTAGGTATGTGGTGGTAATTTCATCCCCTCAATATAAATTAAACTTAACCCCTACTGTAACAGAAGTGTGCATGAGGGTAGCAATCATCATCTTGCATTATCGATCCCAAGACTAAATAGAAGAGGAGGATTACATGTCAAATCGTCAATCAATGCAAAAAAAATTGCTAAAACATGATTTAATTTTTTATCTTTTTATTTCGGTTCTTTCGGCCCTATTGCTTGAGGGTAGGGCTTGGCCTAGCCAATCCAGGCCGTTTTGAGGGCTAGGGCCTCACCCTTGTGAATGAGGGTCAGGCCTGATAAAACCTAAGCCTTGCCCAGTCCTTCCATCCTTTGATAGCCCTACGAAGGATGACGTTATGGTGGGTGCTATATGAGGAAGGATAATGCTAGCAACACTTTCTTTGTTAACATGCTATCTTTATGAGTGGAGATAGTGTAAAGCATGTGTCATTCTCTTAAGAAGACAATCACCCATGTCTTCTTCTTGAACAAAGTAAGTTCAAAAGAAAGTGCAGTTAGCATTACCAATAAAGTAAAGCCTCTCTTGTTTGGTCTCTTATTGGCAATATACAAATATAAGGAATGCTAAGAATACTCTTCACTCTCACCCTTTTTAGATAATAAAACAAAGACTTGCTAGCCCCTATAAGTAGAAATCAATTTTTTTCTGCACTCCTATTGTGGGTTCAACAACGGCGTTGCTACCCTTCAACGAGTTAACAAACAAAATTCCCGAAGGGGAAAGATATGTGTATAAGTAGGGACACTTGTGACTGCTCCAAGCATAGCTTGGAAACCAGCGCCTGGGCTAGCATTGCTCTTTAAAACAAAAACCAAAAAAAAAACACAAAATCTACTATGGAGAGTTTGGCCACCCGACTGAAAATCTTACGTCACCAAACATCAAGTAGGGACAAGTGGGGCCCACCATGGTGTCATTGGATTTTCAATCAGGCGGCCTAACTCTTGATAGTACCTATTAGAGTTTTAAATCACCAACTTTTTAATCATCAAAAAGAGCGATAATTTGTGGGATGCATGCCCCCCCCCCAACCCAACCCTCTTAACTCAATATGACTGTAGTTAACTCCCTTCAACTGTATTTAATATTTTTAACTTTATTTTTTTACAAAAAACCAAGGTTAAAAATATTAAACCTAAAGGTTAGAGAATTTTAACCACAGTTAAAGGGAGTTAAGAAGGGAGATGCGACAGTTTAGAGGGGGCAAGATCCCGCTACTCCCTCCCACCTAGCAAGGAGTGGATTGTTTTTTTCTATCTAAAAAGTGTGAGGGTGGGAATTGAGAGTATGATTAGCATTCTTCTAATAATTAGAGGTTTTTAGATTTATGGGTGGACTTTTTTCTCTCTCTCTCGGCAATGCTTTTACGTCGTCCTCCCCTTGGTAGGTGTAATTTTTAGATTTGGCTAATAATTCAGTAGGCGGGCTGCAAAATTCCCCTCCACACTGGATCCATTTTGAGAGTTGGTGAAGGCCTCAGGAGAATAGACCTCAAAATAATTCCAGACTGATAGGTCTGGGTCAATGATTGCACAAGTTCTAATTCCAGATCAAGCTTCAATTGCTGCAGATTCACATACTACTAATCTTAGCTAAATAATGACATGTAACCCAGAACAAAACAGAAAAAAAATGGAACTTCTTGGGAGAGAGCATTCAAAGAATTTCCAAGAGAGGTCCCAATCAGTTACCTCTTTATCCAATGAGAGATGCTTGAGGACCTTAACAAGCCCTCGTACCCTTTACGCATGAAAGAGCTATGAAAGATTATCGTATAGCCGCCACCCCATAGCAGACTCAAACTCAAGGTGGATGGTACTTATAGAGGCAACTCTGGTGGTATTACTGGTGGTGGTGGTATTATCCCAGATTATACCGAAAAACTTACTTGATGGTCTTATCTTATGTCACAGAATTAGAATTGGTATTGGGCAAGTTGCGATTCTATATCTCTTGTTAAAACTTGGATTGGTAAAACTAGTCATTAGTATTGCAACAAATGTATCACAGGCTAATGAACATCTGTTCCTCCATTCATCAATCTATAGAGAAGTTAATGCTCAAGTTGACTTCCTAGCAAATCTAGGTAGTGTTAGACAAAGTACAGGTACTTATGGTCCGATTGATGTTCTTCTTTTAAACTCTTATCTCCTGTTTTCCTTGATACATTTGGTTTGGATAGACTGCGGCTCTGCACACTATCTATTAGTTTTTTCTTTTTTTTTTCATGTTCTTGTAGGGGTAAAGTTTTATGTCCCTCAGTTACATTTTATTAATAAACAGGTAAGAGTCGAGTCGAGTCTGCCAAACCCCTCACTCCCTCTGAGTGACTTTCTTAAAAATAATAATAATCATATAAAGTAGTCTTCACCTATTTGAGAATTAATTAGGTTTCATGGCATCATAGGTACCTATTTATTGACATGGTGCATAGAGGCCATTGGAGCCAGGGTTCTCTTGCAAGGGGCTAACAATGGGGCCAACAGCAGTCCCCAAATTTTTATTTCTTTTTAGGGCCAACTTCATGAGCCATCACATCTGTTGTTTGTGTCCTTGTGTCCGTTTATAAAATAAAAATAAAAATATTTTTCTGAGAAGTTTAGGATGGGCTAGGGCCCCTGGATCTGCCTCTCTCCAAGGCTACTCCCCTGTTAGTACTATAGGGCACGTGTTGGACATACTGTCCTTAAGGTGAATTCCATTAGTCCTCAACGAACTTGGTTCTCACAGGTTGTACGACAGACACCTACAAGATACAACTATTTTTTTTGATATTTGAACTAACCAAACACACTCAACACACACCCACAAGACACACACACGCCCTACAATCTCAACTTCAAGCCTACAGGATACAACTATTCATATCAATGGAAGAGAGCACTCTTCTCACTGATCTCAACGAACTCGACCACAAAGCAACCAATGAAAACGCAGTACAAAGAAGTTTTTTAAGAAATTAGAAAGCTTCTGTATTTTGTATCTCTAACAAAGAAAATACCCAAAATATATAGAGAAAAAACGACCCACCAAACCCCAAGAGTGGACAATGACTTCTAAAAATGAAATTCATGATTTGGGAGTTTTCAGTGTAGAGAGCTATTGAAGACCCTAACTTAGGTGGGATCCATCTTGTTGTAATTCCTACTCTCTTGCGCATGAACCATGGTTCAAAGACCTAAAAAGTCAACTGAACTACAAAGTTAGCCATGGCAAGTAACTCGGAGAAAAAACGGCCCGGTATATAGGTATATATATATAAAGCAATTACTAATCTCTTGACATTTTATCGAAGATCAAACCACAAAATAAATTTAAAAACCTAAGTTAAAAGAACTCAAAATAGGCTGATTTTGCTGTCTCAATTAACTTAAAAACTAGATATAATAGAACCCATAGTAGGCTAGTTTTGTAACCTAAAAACATTTAATACAAAAATAGTGTGACGTTTGAGTTTAGATTTTTTTAAAAATAAAAAAATACCCTTCCGTGACGACCAAGTCTGGCGAGTCAAAAAACTCGACTTGACCAAGTCATCCAAGTAACTTGCCGAAGTGTCTCCTTCGAGTTTTGAGGAGTTTTGAGGCGAGGCGAGGCGACTCGACTTGAAACTCACAATTGAGTCGAGTAACTCAACTGAGTTTCGAGTCGACTCACCGAGTTTTCGAACTATGACATGAACTGCAAATGCAGTCAAGTAAGACCTAAGACCATAGCATCCATAGTTTATTTTGATATATTTGGAAAGTACCGAGGACATAGTCTACAGTTTGCTCCTCAGACGCATACATGTATACAGACAAGCATAAAAGCATGCTAAAACTGATGCATGCACATTAGAACGATACCTGGACACCAAGCAATACCATCAACTGAGAAATGAACTCCGGGTGCCCCGGCCAAGCTGCTCCAGTCACCAAATTTCCATCAGTGAAGCAACGATCTATTGGTTCTGGTTCCAACCACATTGCCCCTGACAAGACAACATTGAGCTTCACAGCAGGGTATGCTGTGCATTTCTTTCCCTGCAACACAATCCATAGACAACAATCAGCACATAACCTGAAACGTCACTAATTTTATAATAGATTGATAGTGAACAATATTGCAAGAAAAAACTATAATATTTTTTAATCGTTACAGCATCAAAATCTAGAGGTTGTATTGTGATGTCTCATCTCAGCGTACTAGCCCATCAATCCAGACTATCAAGTAGGTTGAACACTTTTTTTTTAATCGGTAAATCAGATATATTAAAGAGGGAAAAAAGTAATATACAGAGGTGTAAACTAAGAGAAATAGCAAAAAGACTAAGAATAATTATAATAAAACAACAACCCAACTACCACACGGCCTCAAAGTGAAAGAGCATCCCTCACTTCTTGCCCCAATGAGCTTGTGGAACTTCATTCCACAATCGAGAGTCGTACCCGGGAGAGGAGCCGCTCTTGGGAAGAAGATTTGTCAAAAACACGACAATTCATCTCTTTCCAAACAGCCTACGAAATAGTACCGGGCAAAATAGTCCAGATGGATTCCTCAATACCCACCAGAGTCATCAAGTGTCATCCAGATAAGAAGCTCAGAAAGGAGAAGGAGAAGACCCACTCCACACCCATCTGAGCCAAGAAATAAGCCCAGATCCCAAAGACAATTGGGCAGTGTAAGAGCAAATGATTCACAGTCTCTTCCGCACTCAGGCACAAATAGCACCGATTGGCTAAGCACCACCCCTTCCTCTTCAAGTTATCCGTAGTACGAATTTTATTTAAGGCGGCGGACCAGAGGAAGAAAGATACCTTTGTAGGGACATGGTTAGCCCACATAGCCTTATGAGGAAATGAACGTGAAAGTACAAGGCCAAAGGACTGCAACAGTGACCTCACTGAAAATCGGACGTTGTTGCTACGGGACCACATCCTACAATCAGTAATCTGAGATCTGGGGATGGAGGAACTCAACCGGATCAAAAGTCGTTGCATATCCTCAATTTTCTAATCGTTCAAAGCCCTCCTCAACCTAGGACACCAGACTATATGTAGAATAATAAGCATGTGTAATGAGGGGCTTTCTTGTAATTTCTTGTAATTAGGGGAAACTCTTCTTTTCTACTTTAATAGAATATGAGAGAGAAGTGGGTCATACTCTCTTCTCTTTTTCCTCACTTTCTTCTTCTTTTCCCTTCTTCTAAACCTAAAACCCTACTTTAAGAAATCCACTTGGTATCAGAGCACAAAAGAAGAGCACAAAGGTGAATAATCTCGCCGGAGGTATCTTTGGCAGCTGCTGACGTCAGCAGCCGTGCAACGACCGTGATGAAGTGTTAGTGTGACGTCATCCACGGTATGTTTTTGTGTTTTTTCTTCTTGGATCTAGTAGATCTACAGATGAGAAGAATTATGGTGATTTTTTCACGATTTATTGGAGCTTTTAAGTGAGTTTTTGAGAATTTTTTTGAAAAAAAATTCCGAAAAATCCCTCTTCGAACCAGTCGATTTTTCTCTCTGTATGGGGGATTTAACTTGGGGATATTGGTACTAAAAGATCCCCCTCAAATTTTCGGTCCCCTTGGCACCGGTTTTCCGGCAATCAGAACCTCGCCGGAGCTCCGGCGAACGTTTTTCTCTACTAGTTTTTTCCGGCAGAGGCTGTTTTTGGGTATTTTCTCTCCTTTTTCGCATTCTAACCTTTGTGGAAGTAGTTTAATCGATTATGAATGCTATATGAAGAAGTTTGGGTGCCCTCACGTTGTTTGAGGAGATGTTCGAGTAATTTTGAAGTGGTTTTTGGTCGTTGGACCATTGGTGGTTGTTCGTTTGGGTTGTAGAACCCTGTGGTACCTGCTCGGCGGGTGCTTAGTGGCTGGATTTGTGCAAATCAGTCCGTAGTTGACACACGATGGGCGATTCCGAGGTTACTCAGTCTTCCCGGGCTCCAACATGTGATGATAGTTACTTGCATTTGGGGCATGGTGACTCCTCGAGCCTTCAAATCACTACCGTAAAGTTAAATGGCAACAATTATCTTCCATGGTCTCAGTCGGCCATGTTGTTCATCACAGGGAAGGGTAAGGTGGAGTACATAAATGGCAAGAGTACGAAGCCTCTGGCTACTGATCCTACTTTCCCTAAATGGCAAGCCGAGAACGCCACCGTCATGTCATGGCTTCTTCACTCTATGATTCTGGATCTTAGCAATGGATATATCCTTCTCTCCACGGCCCAAGAGATATGGGATGCTGTGAAGCAGACTTACTCTGAGGGGGGCACCCATGCTAGAGCCTATGAGTTGCGCCAGTGTATTGGGCAACTGAGACATGGTGATACTTCTCTGGCCACGTACTACTCTACTCTTCGCCGTCTGTGGGAAGAATTTGACATGTTTCATATGTATACGACAAAGTGCTCTGAAGATGCTGTTGGGTTTAAGAAGTATGTTGATGAACATCGGGTCTATGAGTTGTTGGCTGGTCTCAACCCCGAGTATGAGCAAATCCGTGTTCAGATTTTAGGGAAGGAACCTCTTCCATCCATTACTACAGCATATTCCATTCTCCACAGGGAGGAGCGTCGCCGGACTAACATGCCACCTTCTTCCCTAGAGCGGTCAGCTCTTTCTTCATGGTCCCAGCGGGGAGGCCGTGATAGCTTTCGTGGCAGCAGGGGAGGGGGTAGGTCCGGAACCGTCAGTGATGAGAGGGATCGGCTGAAGTGTGACCACTGTGGCCGCACTCGACACACCCGTGAGACTTGTTGGGATCTTCATGGTCGCCCACAGCAGAGAGGTGGAGGTCACAGTGGCCGTGGTGGTGGTCGTGGTGGTGGATCTAGCGCTCACTCCGTTGTCTCTGATCCAGCTCCTGCTCTTACATCTGGTGTGTTGCCATCGTCTGACAGCCTTAGCCTTTCCCGTGCTGAGATAGAGACATTCCGACGCTTTATGGGTCAGTTGGAGCCGTCGGGTCCATCTTCCTCGTCCTCGTTTGCTCATTCAGGTACATCCGCTTCGGCTTTCAGTGCCTCTGTCTCCACATCTACTCGCCCCTGGATTATTGATTCGGGGGCCTCGGATCACATGACTGGTATGTCCTCGTTGTTTGCATCCTATCATATTTTCTCTAGTAGGGATAAAGTTAGAATCGCTGATGGTTCTTATTCTTTTATTGCTGGTAAGGGGAGCATCTCCGCTACCCCCTCTATGCATTTATCATCTGTTCTTCATGTTCCTAATGTTGCTTTAAACCTTTTGTCTGTGAGTCACCTAACCAAGTCCTTGAATTGTAGTGTCACCTTTTTTCCCTCTCACTGTGTATTTCAGGACTTGGAGACGAGGCGGACGATTGGTAGAGGCTATGAGGAGAGGGGATTGTACTTGTTGGATAGTTCCTCACCGGTGGCTTCTCCTGTTCAGCAAGTTCGTGATGGGTCTACCAGTAGTAGTAGTCGTGATTGTAACATTTTACAGTTGTTGCAGTGGCATAGCCGTTTGGGCCACCCATCATTTTTTGTGTTAAAGAAACTGTTTCCTCAGTATTTTGTCTCTGTTTCTATGTTGGATCTTCAATGTGAAACTTGTGTATTTGCAAAAAAATGCCGCTCTTCGTATCCGGCTCATGGTAATAGAAGTAATTCACCTTTTTATATAGTTCATTCTGATGTGTGGGGTCCTGCTCCTATTACTTCCGCTCGTGGTTTTCGTTACTTTGTTACTTTTGTTGATGATTTCTCTAGAGTAACGTGGGTTTACTTGCTAAAACAAAAGAGTGATGTTTGTTATGTTTTTCAATCTTTTCATAAAATGATTGAAACCCAGTTTGATGTTAAACTAAAAATCCTTCGTTCTGATAATGGAGGAGAGTATCTGTCTACTACTCTCTCCTCCTACTTCCGTGATCATGGGATTATCCACCAAACTACTTGTGTTAGTACTCCACAACAAAATGGTGTTGCTGAAAGGAAGAACCGTCACCTGTTAGAGATAACTCGTGCCCTTTTATTTGGCATGAACGTTCCAAAGCGTTTTTGGTCCGATGCACTTCAGACTGCTTCCTATCTTATGAATCGCATGCTCACTCGAATTTTGGGTTTCAAAAGTCCTGTTGATGTTCTCTCTCCATCTCCCTCCTTGTTTCCTCTTCCACCCAAAATCTTTGGGTGTTCGTGTTTTGTGCATATTGACAAATCGGAGCGTACCAAACTTGATCCTAAGGCTCTCAAGTGTTTATTTTTGGGATATGCTCCAAGCCAGAAAGGGTACAAGTGTTACCATCCCCCTTCCGGACGGTGCCTTGTGTCTATGGATGTTACCTTTTTTGAATCCACCCCTTTTTATTCTGCGACGGAGACTTCTCTTCAGGGGGAGATCATTGGTGTTGAAGAAATGTCTCCTTCTCCTCTACCTATTTCTATTGATCCAGGGGATTTTACGACAACTGGTAATGAGAAAAAGGATGAAAGCATAGATGAAGAAAAGAAAAATATAGATGGAGGGAAACAAAGTGAGGTGCAGGTTTTCTCCAGGAATCCAAATCGTGGGGTTTGGATGACAGATACTTACAAAGAAGATCCCCATATGCCCCACCATGAATCCTCCTCAGATCCAGGTAATATCCATACCTCCCTTATTGATTCTAACCTTCCTATTGCTCATAGGAAAGGTGTTCGCTCTTGCACTCAACACCCTATTGCTAACTTTGTGTCTTATGATTCTCTATCTCCCTCGTATCGTACCTTTTCTATGGCTTTGTCTTCTGTGTCTATTCCTAGCAGTGTTGCAGATGCTCTTTCTAAGTCAGAATGGAAAGAAGCAATAAAAGTAGAGATGCAGGCTCTCGAAAAGAATGAGATATGGGAGATGGTCGATTTACCAAGAGGCAAAGTTCCAGTGGGGTGCAAATGGGTGTTCACTGTAAAGCATAAGTCTGATGGGTCAGTAGAAAGATACAAAGCTAGACTTGTTGCAAGAGGGTATACGCAGACATATGGCATAGACTACCAGGAGATGTTTGCTCCTGTAGCCAAGATGAACTCAATAAGAGTTCTTTTATCTCTTGCAGCCAACCTGGATTGGCCACTTATGCAATTAGATGTGAAGAATGCATTTCTCCATGGTGACTTGGAAGAAGAAGTGTACATGAAACCTCCTCCTGGGCTAAAGTGTCCTGTAGCTGAGGGGAAGGTGTGTAGACTAAAGAAGGCCTTGTATGGGCTTAAACAGTCCCCTAGAGCTTGGTTTGAAAGGTTTCGCTTAGTCATGATTAAAAATGGTTACAAACAAAGCCAAGCTGATCATACCTTGTTTATCAAGCACAACGACAAGAAGGTAACTGCACTCATTGTTTATGTAGATGACATTGTGCTGACTGGAGATGACCGGGGTGAGATGGAGAAGTTGAAAGGCCTACTAGCAAAGGAATTTGAAATCAAAGATCTAGGCAAGTTGAGATATTTCTTGGGTATTGAGGTTGCCAGGTCCATAAAAGGTATCTTTATATCGCAGGGCAAATATGTCCTGGACCTCTTACATGAGACTGGTATGATGGGCTGTAAGCCTTGTGACACTCCTATTGACCCAAACCATAAGCTTGGTGAAGCCAATGGTGAGAAGGTGATTGAAGTAGGAAGATATCAGAGACTTGTAGGAAGATTGATATATCTCTCGCTTACTCGTCCTGATATTGCGTATGCCGTTAGTGTGGTGAGCCAGTTCATGCATGCTCCTACCTCAACCCACTTGGATGCGGTGTACAGGATTCTGAGGTTTCTCAAGTCTGCTCCAGGACAAGGGCTATTGTATGCCCGTACCGGTAACCTGCAGATCGAGGTTTACACTGATGCAGACTGGGCTGGATCAGTTTCAGATAGGCGCTCCACTTCTGGTTACTGTACGTTTGTTGGTGGTAACCTAGTCACATGGAGAAGTAAGAAACAGTCTGTAGTGGCTAGATCTAGTGTAGAGGCCGAGTTCCGGTCGATGGCTCATGGATTATGTGAGATTTTGTGGCTTCGCATTCTCTTGACTGACCTAAAGCTCCCTATTCAGGGTCCCATGAAGTTGTATTGTGACAACAAGGCGGCAATAAGCATTGCTCACAATCCAGTTTAACACGACAGAACTAAACACATTGAGGTGGACAGACACTTCATCAAGGAACAGTTGAAAACAGGTCTCATCTGTACTCCTTTTGTGAAGACCGGTGACCAACTTGCTGATATTTTGACAAAGGGTCTTAGTCATGCTCAGTTTACTAAGATTGTTGGCAAGCTAGGCATTTGTAATATCTACATACCAGCTTGAGGGGGAGTGTAGAATAATAAGCATGTGTAATGAGGGGCTTTCTTGTAATTTCTTGTAATTAGGGGAAACCCTTCTTTTCTACTTTAATAGAATATGAGAGAGAAGTGGGTCATACTCTCTTCTCTTTTTCCTCACTTTCTTCTTCTTCTCCCTTCTTCTAAACCTAAAACCCTACTTTAAGAAATCCGCTCTATATTGCTACCCAGCCACTCGACACACTCAACTACACACCCCGTTGTTGAGAGCCAAGGAGAAAATGGAGCCAAAAGAGGTGGCAGACATATTAAACCCAAAAGAAAGAAAATAAGTATTGAAAACTTGAAAACTATAATCAACAGTCATATTAAACCGACATTTGCAAGAGGTGGCAGGCATGCTTAGTAAATGGATGAACTTAGCATCACATGCAGCGAAAGCACATACGAAGCACCCTAGCCACAGTTTTGTGAGCACTTAACTGTCAAGCCAATGGATCACCCCCCAAACACCACAACCACTTGGACTGACCAAAGCCAAAAAGTTACATCACTGCAATGACTCTAACCATCAAGCCAGTTTCTTTCTGACCCATCCCAATGGCCTAACAGCAGGCCAAGAAAAATCCACTAATCCAGAAGGCCCAAGCCCAGTCCAAGTGTCACGCCAGCCTATGACTGTACAGCTGTAATGGATAGCGAATTCCATGAGCAGTCCTTCACTAGATAACTTGGTTTCTACTTTTAGGAATTTTCTTTAAGAATATTCTAGTGTTTTCCCTTTCTAGAAATTAGGAGTCTAGTCAATTATACGATAGATTGTTTAGGATGTCGTCTTGAAAAATGTAATAAAGTAGGAAAATGGAGCTTATCCCCTTACCTTGCTCTATAAAATATAATTACATTATATTTGTTTTCAAATTTAATGTACGAAGATCAAATTCCAGCAACTACTAAGTTTCTTGAGGTGTAGTGGTGGTGAGACTCCATCCCAACCCTGCTTCTAGATCGGTAGGACTCCAATTGAGAATTATGTCTCGGTGGTGAGACTCCTTCGATTATCTCCTTCTCTCTAGTCCATAGTAACAAAATTTCCCGAATTTTTTAAAATTCGTGAATTTTAAGCATGCTGGATTATTCTCCAAATTATGCACGAATTTTATGTTTGCCGAATTATTCCAGAAGTATTCGCAGATTTTGCAAATTATTCCTGAATTTCACGAACTATTTGTGAATTTTGTCATAATTTGTTCGGTTCGACAAAGTAAACTGCGTATTTTGTATATTATCTAACTAAATTGTTGGATATCTTTTATAATTTTTATTTTTTCCCTGAATTTTACCCGGAATTTTTTAAATTCTTATGAACTTGACCCTTGCCGAATTATTTCCAAACTCCGACTTTGTCACTATGCTCTCTACTTATTCTTCCTGTTCCTTCATCTCATGTTCACTTTTTATATGTTCTTTGTTGGAAATATTTCCAGTCACGGCTAATCCCTAAAGCCTAATCCCTAAAGCCTAAAGTTTTTCCATATGTCCAGCATTACTTTTTTAGAATGGTCATATTCCAGCTGAGTTTTTATAGTCTACTGACCGTTCAAAGCAAGGTTTAAAAAACAGTTTCGGCGTTTGTGACTGAACCTGCCAAAACCATTACATTGCGTTGTTATCATTATGGTCCTTTCTTTCTTTTTTCTTTTTTTGCGTCATTTTTACTACAAACAACACCAATAATTGTTGTTTGTAATTTTAAAAAAAAAACAAACTTACTTTATAAAAAAAGTTCTATCAAGTGTCGCTTTTAGTAACAACAACCTACAATAGGTCGTTTTTAGTATAGATGAGTTGTTTATACTAAAACAAACATTATTTGTACTGTATATATATTATGGTCGTTTTAAGTAAAAATGACCTTTTCTCCGTAACTTAACATCACGGACCCTGCTGAAACAGTTACGTAACAAAACAGTTACGTAACGATTTCGGCGATTTTTTAAGACTACAGTTCAAAGGGATAATATTAGTAAGTAGGTTTGATCATCTGCTTGGTAATACTTTGGGTCCAAGAACATCAGTTTAGACAGACAGGAAAAATGGACGGTCTACACCACCTGTCAGTAGAGATGGTATAAATGCATTTTTCTGCATATGAGAATCATTTCCTCTCCAGAAACCTGGTTTAGCAATAAAGCTTTTATTACTGTTCAATCTGTTCTATTCTCAAATAAATAAATTAAAAGAAAATCCTAATCATGGTGTCAAAAATCGACTCAATTCCTCCGAAGTTGACCGAATTGAGTCGACTTCCGTAGCGTCTGAAGTGAAATGCACTTGTATTCTAAAAATACTGGACTTTCCGATAAACTTCAACCAAAACAGTCAAAAAAGTGTCGAGAAAATACAAAACTTCAGTGAAAGTTAACCGAAGTGTACAGAAAAAGTCTGTAAATTGGATGACTTTTAAGTTTTAACTTAAAAGGGTAATGCTAGTTCCACTTGCTTTAAACTTACTTTCTCCATAAAGGAAGACGTGTGTCCCTAACATTAACCTTATTATAAATATAATTAGCTTTAAAAGAGAGTGTTTCTAGCATTAACCTTATTATAAATTATAATTTTATTATTAGAGTATGGTTGGCATTAGTATATTATGCACATATGAGCTTTTTAGTAATATTAAAAAATTTAATAATTTCCTAATAGTATTTCATAAATTAAAATTTATTTAACAACCCATCTCCTCCTCTTTACATATTGATTCATTCTTGTAAAAACATTGAGTTCATCAATTACAAATTGAAATAAGTTTAGAAACTAAATTGATTTTCAATTATTTATCAACTTTAATGCGCATTCATAAGTTTTTTAGGTTTCTAAACCCGTCCACTAGGATATCTCTTACGCCAAACATCACAGTTGGACTTTGCTCTAACCATCTGATCCATCATATTCCTAATAAAAAAAGGGGAGTAAATGATCAAAAAAAGAAAAAGTTAAATAGATGAACAGTTGGGAGTTAGGACTTCAAACTATCCAATTGGACTGATGCTTGGCTAGAGAGACTAAGATGTGGTATTCAATGAATAGTGAGTCTCAACCCCCTCAGCTGCTGATAGACAAACTTTGCCAACCAAATGTTACCTTAGATTATCCCCGTTAAATGCCCATAGCAATCCACAATAGTCGCAAACTGTATATAAACTTCTAGACAAGAAGCCTTAAAAGTTAAAAAAAAAACATTTATAGAACAATACTAACAACAACAACAACAATAATAATAATAGTAAAGTTATTATAATAATAATCAAATATTAAATACCTTGAGAACACCAGCAGCAGATAAAATCTGTTGTCCGTGGCAGATGGATGCAACTGGTTTTCCCACCTCCATGAATTCCTTCACCAAGGCAATTACTTTCTCGTCCAATGCGAGGTACTCTGGGGCTCGGCCTCCAGGGATCACAAGTGCATCATAGCTTGAAGCATCTAAACCTTCAAAACTTTCTGTCAGGGTGAAATCATGGCCTGGCTTCTCACTATAAGTCTGGTCACCTTCAAAATCATGGATAGCTGTTGGGCAAGTATCACCTGCCCCCTTTTTAGGACAGACAGCATCAACATGGCATTCAAGAGCTTGAAGAGACTGAAACGGCACCATTACCTCGTAATCTTCCATGTAATCCTGCAAAATGGAACAAAGGAAACAATGAGCTGAGTAACTCAAAATGAACTGGGAGACCATTTTCTTTTTCATAACAGAGTTTTAAGAAAGTCATTGAACCAAGCCAGTGAATGTCAACCAGGCAACCAATAGGCAGGTTTTAAACATGTGCAAACAGTGTGAGAGATCGACCCCATTTAATGTACATGTGTGGAGCAACTGAAAACAGCAAACCAGTAGAATTACTGTATATGTCGCGCACTGCAGGGAATGAGACCCACCATTTTCCTACCCCTCCGATTGGCTGAGTTATGGCACAAGAAATTGCTGAGGTGGAACCCCCCAAATGGCAGCCCCACCCTTTGCATGTGTGCCACATCTACAGCTATCCTGCTGATAGTATGCTCTTAACGTTTCTCAAACAGGTACCTCGGAATTTGTAACAATAGAGCACGAGTTCATGCAAACTAGTATGCACAAGTAGCTAAAAGTTCATATAAGCTAAACGGATGTGGCTTTCTGTAGCCTTTTGATACAACTTAGCCTAGATTAGTTCTATGAAACTAGCTCCATCCAGGGTTCAAAATATCGATACGTACTAGCTGATATGGTCCATTACATACCGGTTTTTGCACTACCTGGTATGTAGATAAACAAAAATAAAATAAATCCCCCATATCAGTACTATATCGCCCATATCATGCGTTTATACGACTGATACGCACGGCACAGACCCACTTCTCCTTCCATTTGCACTAGAATTCACGGCACGGACCCAATACGCAAAACTTATTTATATAAATATAATTAAGCATATTATTTTAAATTTAACTTTAAAATATTATTTAAATAAATGGTTTAAATTTTCCTTTCATTTACTTGGTATATATATATATATATATATATATGGGAAAAGCTAGAGATCACGCAATGCGTGAATCTCTTATCCTTCACGCAGTGAAATGTTGATCGCAGAATTGTAATTATAGAAAGAATGTTAGTCAATATTTCAAACTTAGTTTTTTTTGTTAATTCCAAGTATGCCACTCATAGCAACTATAATTACCAATGTGCCACCGAAAATTGCTTTGCGTGAACTTTAGTCATGTTCACGTACGGCGTGAACTCTAGCACGTCCCTATATATATATATATATATATATATATATATATGTAAATAAGGTTATACCTCCCATTTGAATTCAATAAAAATTATCTTAAATCCAAATTCCTAAAGAATAAAAAAAAAGTCAACGTTCCAGTTCAATAACAAAAACTAGTTTTTACGGATTAGGTCAATCAATTCTTTTCAAATGATAAGGTATTTCTCAAATCTTAAAATTTCATAAACTCTACTATATCAAAATATTACTATAACCCAAAGTCTATTAAAAAAAAGTCTCATATTTTTGTCTTCAAAAATATTTTCATCTACAAAGTCAAAAGGTCAACTAATTGAATATCAGCTCAACAGAAAGATTTATCTTCAAGTTTTACGAAAAAATTCTAAAGCATATGTTAAATTCATTAAAACTACTTGCAAATTTAAATTCCAAAAAAATCAAAATCCAAATTTCCAGTTCAAGGCTAAAATTCGACTTTTAGCCATCCGAGCCAAATTTCAACTTCCAAATTCCAAGGCTTTTTCCGAATCTTAAGGGCTTATAATTTTTAATATGTCAACATTATTAAAGCACAAAAAATAGGTATTTCACATTGGCTTCTATATGGTGTTATGTCACTACATGCACAATCTCAAGTATTAAGTGGCATTTATTAACAGATTTTCCAGCTCTCGGATTTACATTTATTAACGGATGTACTTACATATGTATCCATATATCATGTTCACATGAGTTGGCCACATCTTGTCAATATGTCGGACTTACTTATAGGGCCCGTTTGGTTTGGATTATTGCAATCATAAGCGCTGATGCTGATAAGTGCTGATAACTGTAATCCTGTTTGGCTGATACTCTGCTGATAAGCGATTATCTAGTCATTTTTAAAAAAGGGTGTTTTAGTCATTTTTAGAGAAAGAAAAAAATATTTAAAAAATCTTTCTTTTAAGTTTAATGAATCTTGTTGGCCTTACTGAGTGCAAATTTGAGTGCTTATAATAATTTTCACATAATATTAAAGGTCATAAGCGGTTACGCTCCACAATAATCACCTTGTGACGAGATTATTACATAGGTGCTTATGACGAGTCAAACCAAAGGCTGTTATGAGACATAATCCGGACATAAGCGAATTATGTACCAAATAAGTGATTATAATAATCCGAACCAAACGAGCCCATAATGTGTCACTTTATTCAGTTGCCAAGCCCACATCGTTTGAGCCAACACAAAACTCACTATGGTATTGAGATTGTATCATGTGTGAAATTTACTTTATGATTGTAACGCAATACTTTCTTAATTTAATTCATTGAATTTAAGGTTGCAATGATTTAATCTCTAGATTGTATTACATGTACTTAGTTTAGTGACTATTGTTTATGTTTTCATACCTGTTTATCAGCATGATAGCCATTTTTAACTTTAAAACTTCTTGACTCTCATATTTATAGTTATAAATGTAATTGAGGCATTTAATGTGTTTTTAACTTATATTTGTATTAAAAGAACTTTTATGCAAGGTATCCAAGTTTCTCCTCGCATATCCAATCTTTTCTTAGTGTATCCTAAATTGTTCCGTCGTATCCATCCAATATGGTCTGATACACCAATAGTCTGATACACCAATACGTATCATATATTCGACTTACCGATAGGCACCCGATACCAATATTTTGAACCATGACTCCGTCCAAGCCACTACAAGAGACAAATAATGCGTTGATCAAGGAGATCTTGCAATTATATATGTAGTCATAGAAGGCATACACCTCGATTAAAATGAAGAGGGTGAACTAGCCACCCTCAAACAATATCCAACTTGATCCAAACAAAGCCTTGGTGGTCAAAGTCAAGTAGCCAAAAATACCATTATTCTGCTGTAAACCATTGAGGCTCATAAGATGTGTTGTCATACATCAATAAGGCTATGCTAGAGCCCTAATGGCAAAATGTGAAACGGCGAAAAGCAGTAAAATACTAATAATAATTTAAAGCATTTTAGGAGTTCTAATGAAATTTTATTCAGTTTATTCGATACTAGGAATATAAACACTAGTATAGTTATTTTTCATTAATAATATAATAGCTGATAAATTGATGAATTAAATGCTATGGTTGTCAATGTTACAATTACGTTTTTCTTCTTTAGTTAAGATTTTTTCAACTAGAATTCCTTTAATTAAGACGGATGATAGTTTACATAGAAGTTATAATTTCAAGTTAGTGCTCGGACTGGAAAAATAAAAATAAAAAAAGATGAAATCAAGCTCAAAGAATTAGATGTCCTACATATTATAGAAAAACACATAACCTCTCAGTGAAACTTCAGTACACAATGTTTTACTAATAAATTTTAAAGTGGCCATTTTTTTAAAATGTCAAAAGATATTATTGCACACTTTAAGATTCAAAAAAAGTGGAAAAACAAAAAGTACAAAAGAGATGTAATTAGAAGGGGGGCAAAGATACAGTGTGTATAACACATTGTTATAGTACAACAGCATCTTATAGATGTGAATAAGGTCATGTTAGGTAAATGGGTGTAGAGTTGAGAAAGAAAGAGGAAGCTTATGGAGAAAGGTCATAGCTTCAAAATACGGGGAGTCCTCTTGTTGGGAGCCTAGGGAGGTAAGAGATTCACGTGGTTGGGGACTTTGGAAAGAAATTAGGTCGATGGCTAACTTCTTGTCACCTTTCATCATATTTACAATCAGTAATGGGTTGGATTTTAAATTTTAGAAGGATTTGAGGAGTGGTTCGACATGAATCAAGGACATATTTGGCTAATTGTTGCTTTTTGTTCCATAATTTGTATTTACATTGCCATGTTGCTATTAGAATACGAGGATACTTTCTCTCCCGACTAGGTGTGGTTTGGGTTTTCCCTTCATCCTTTCTAAACTTTTTATCTTGTTGGTCTTGGGTGAGTATGGATTGTGCTCGAGTGGCGATTTAGTCTGTTTTGCCTGGGGCCATCTCGAGGATGATTTGGAAATAGAGGAATTCTAGAGTGTTTGAGAACTCACCTTCTTTATCTCCTCATATATATGCTCGCATATTAGACACCGGATCCTAAAATGGTGTTCTATTTGGGGAGTCAACATGGATTTGAGAAAGCTTCTTGGATGAGAATTGATGTAATCAATGATCTTCCTCCCCATGCTTAATTTCTGGGGTATAGATAGCTTTTTCTCCTTTTGTTCTTTTGCTCCTCTCCCTTTGAGTTTACTGCTTAGTAAACTCTCTTTTTTTCTTCATTTGTTGTATTTTCTCTTCATATATACAATCTGTCGATTATTGATAAAAAATATATATAACATTCATATATCCAATAGTTATACAATAATGTTACTCAAATAATAATAAACAACTACATAGAGAATTCACTCTACAACTAGAGCTATGAAGTATAAACAGATCCACATGGAATTGCACAAAGGCTCGAACTTGTTGTCTGTCTTTGTCCCGGCCAGAAGTGCAAGAATACAGTAGAGCTGCACATTGGGACGGACCGGGCCGGCCTGAGACCCATCTGACCCAGCCCGAGTCATAGGAGGGTTGGGCTGAGATTTTAACGGGCTGGGCTGGGTTCGGGTTGAAGGTTGGGCTCGAAGTTGAGTTTGGGCTGGGTTTGGGCCAACATTGGTCCAACCAACCGACCCGACCCGGCCTTAACTCATATATATATATATATATGAGGGTTATGACTTATGATTAAAATAGAACTAGTTTTGACCGTTCAATATCATCTAAGGGTTGGGATTAAAAGACCCAAAACCCAAAGAGAGTAAGCATTTTCCTTGTGAGTCAAGGTTGTAACCTCCTCCCCTTCCTTCTTCTTCCATTATTCCCTTCTCTCCCTTCAATCTGGCGAATCTCAGCTATATAAAAGTTTTTTTAAAAAAAAATCATCATTTTCTTCTCCTCTTCTATCGTCTTTTTTTTTTATATAAAGCAATCCTGAACTTGGAATCAGGGGCACCAAAACATTATCTTGACTTGGATACAGCCAGTTCTTGATTTGTTGATAGCACCAAGCATCTCTTTGACCCTATAGGAAAACACAAACATAGATATAAAGGCATGAAGATGCATTTTCTGCATCTATGTATCTACCAGGGTCTCTTAAGTCGTGCAACTATGAAAACGTGGTTCGGGCTCAGTCCACACTCATCAAAAACCGAATGGGCTGGATTCGGGATAGGTTTTGGCCTGACGTGTGAGGCTGAGTTTGGGCCCATGCTAACTAGGACGGGCTGGGCCCAAACTGGCTTCAGCCCGGTCCAACCCAGACCAATGTGCAGCCCTACCTATTAGTACTCTCATTCGTGGATATTGTGGTTAATGAGTTGTCATTATTATCACCGTTATATGAGGCATAATTTAAAAACCGAAAAATTGACTCGACTCGAAAGTTAGCCGGGTCAAGTAACTCGGAAAACTCGACCCGGTCCGCTCGATTCTATGGAAAGGCACACTCTGTTCCATTTCACAAGGTGATACTTGTGAATGTCCACTATTTTGTTCCAGAGAAAAAACAATTGAGGTGTTTGATTCTTTTGGCCACTGACATAGGGATGGTCAGGAGGAAAAGGAAGTATGTTGGGAGGTTACCTAGGACTGGCCACCATGTTATAACTTTTATACTAAAAGTTTGATTTAGCGCCAATAATTTGCAATGTCGACTATAAATTGTGAAATGATGCAAAAAAATGCAATTTTTGCACGATATAATAAAAAAGATAAATATTGGGGATAGATATATCCCTGGCACATGACATTGGGATAAAACGACCGCATATATAACAAATTTTTAAATCCACAGATACTTACACAGTCTATCAAAGATTAAACGCCAATCAAAAGGAGCCTTCAAGCAATAGCCCCCAATCTACCTTTACAATTCTAAATGTTTCAAAACCACCTAATACATTATACTAAAAAATCTTAATAATTCCCCAAATTCCTCATTTACATAGTATCACATAACCTGTTTAAGAGTTCCAAATATATTAAAACATGTATACAAAGTATAGAAGAATTTTAAAAACATGCCTTTAAAAGCCTCTTTTCAAATACCCAAAGTTCTTGAACCCATATCACAAATATGGTCAAGAAAGGCACTTAGAAGAGGAAGAAAGAATATATCTTTCATTTTTTTCCAATTTATGGGTAAGGGATAGCAAATTTTTCTTTCACCAAGTTATTATTATAGTAGAAAATTTGGAATAGTAAACTAGGATTTATGGAAGAGAGAAAGAAGAAGATTAGGGGAAAAACTAGATTAGAGAGTCTCTCTCTAATCTCTTTGTATTTATAATAACCCTAATAGAAAAGTTACAAGTATACCCCAGAGGGGTGATTCGGTATAACACACCTACATAATAGAACATATCTCAACACTGCCCCTCAAGCTAAGCATAAATATTCAACATGTCCAACTTGTTACGAATACCTTCTAAGGTAGCTTTAGTAATCCTCTTTGTGAGTACATCAGTTAGTTGATTTCCATTGTAACAAACAACAAGCAAATATTTTTTGAAACAACTTGTTCTCTAATAAAGTGTGTAAATTTACATATGTTTAGTCCGATCATGTTGAATGGGATTATGGGCAATATTGATGCCCGCCTTATTATCGCAAAACAACTTCATAGGGACATCCACCTCCATCCCCAAATCTCGTAGAGTAGTTCAAACTTACCACTAGAAGGTTAGTCCTTCTTTAGGGTTGCCAAGTATGCTTGACAGTTCCTCCTCCTGTGGCCAGGTTTCCCACAAAATGACAGTCACCTTTTTCTTGTCTTGCCATCAGATTTGCCTTTTCCCTTACCACTTTTGCCTTTTCGGGACTTGGATGACTTAGACCTTTTTCTCTTCATCTTCTTGCCCTTAGGCTTCAGATTAGAGTGTCCTGGCTCTTCTGCCACCATTATAGTGCTCTTGGTCTTCTTGACCAAGTCCTCTACACTGCGTAGCATATTGAGCAACTCTAGTAGACTTGCTTCCAGTTAATTCATGTTATAGTTCATGACAAACTGATTAAAAGACTCTGGAAGCGAAGATAGTATTGCATCTACCTTAAAGACACCATCCAATTCAGCCCCAAGGAGTTCCAATTTGTTGATGAATCCCATCATCTTCAAGACATGTTCCCGAACTGGTGTTCCTTCGACCATTCTTGTAGTCATGAAGCTCTTCATTGGGAGTTGTCTAGCAAATCTACTCTAGTCCCCAAACATTTCCCTTAGACTCACCATAATGTCCTTAGCGAAGCTAAAGCCTTGATGTTGTTCCAATACATTGTCCACAGAAGCCAATATATAGCATTTAGTCAACTCATCAGGCATGTTGTTGCTCTGTAACCTCGGGTTCAAGGAATTCAAGCTCTTCAGTAGATAGGATATAGGCAATTTTCTCAGTAGTCAACACAATCATCAAGTTACACTTTCAGTCCATACGATTTGGACCGGTTAATCGATTATTATCCAGGATCTTGGATACCATTCATTATCAATCTTCAATCACATAAATAAGATTTGCTTTAGGTCCACGCATAATGGTCCATCTGATTTGGGTTTTTCAATCTAAGATGTTTTTGCTCACTATCTATCAAGTTTCACAGATCCCTCTTTCTGTAGAGGTAGGAAGTGTAGAGCAATCATACTTTTAGTGAGCATCAGGAACCTAATCCGATACACATAGTCCCTCCTTTTGGATTAAGACCACATGTCCCTTTTGCGGAATTTAAATTAATCAAGAGAATGCAACTAACAGTTCTAAAATGAAAGCAATAAAGAGAAATAAGGAAAGAGTTGAGGAATTCAAACACAAAGACTTTGTTCACGAGGTTCGGCAATCCCGCCTACGTCCCCGCCTCAAGCTATACTCACTAGAGGATTCACCACGATTTATTCCTAATCGCAAGTCTTCTTACGGATGAAGACCAAACCGTTACACTTGCAATAGAATCCCCTCTCTTGACTTTCACGATCTTTTTCCGGGTGAAGATCCAACCTTACAATGAAGCTCCTCACTTCAAGAACAAGAATCCACCGATTCTTGATTTCATACACTCTATGAATAGAAGTGTTTTTACAATCATAAAATGCTCCTAAACATGAGCTGGATGATCACTTTAAAACTCTCTAAAAATCTCCCAAAGATTGGAGTTGAATAGCTCAAGATATGGGATTTTGAGATTTTTAGAGTATACTCAATAGATTTGGAAATCTAAGCTTGTGAGTGATTGATTGAACGATCTAGAGTGATAGGAGTAATTCTTTAGATCTTAGATCATCTCAGTTTATAGCCCAAGAAGTTTTATGGCCGTTGGAGTTGTATTTAATGTAATCTTCCTGTTGAAAAATAGCCGTTACAGAGTCAATATACTCTGTCCCGAGTCATCCAGTCGACTGGATGACTCCATCCAGTCATCTAGATGAGTCCATCCCGTCATCTGGATGAGTCCATCCCGTCGTCTGGATGGTGCTCCGTTTTTTCCTCTCTAGTATTTCGACCATAACTTTTGATTGGCTTATCGGAATTAGGTGATTCAACTTTCATTAGACTCAAAATTCAAAAGAGGACAATTTTGTGTCGAATGTAAAAATCATAATTCTGCTTTATTTTTAGCCTAAGTGGGTCCCAACGTTGACCGGTCTATCCAGTCAACTGGATGGAGCTATGTTTTGCCTCGTTCAGTATTTCGACCATAACTTTTGATTGGTTTAATGAAATTAGGTGATTCAACTTCCTATTCCACTTAAAATTCAAAGAGGGACAATTTTGTGTCTAATGATCAAATCCTAATTCTGCTTGATTCATGGTCAAAATGGGTCTCAAAGTTGACTGGTTTTTGGAACAAATGGCCAGAAACAAATTGGCCTATCTAGTCGACCGGTTGACGCCATCTAGTCGACTGGATAGTGCAATTTTTGCACAAAATCCATTTTTTGAGACCTTAATAATGGGATTTGGTTCCAAGGTCTTCTCCCTCATCTTAATCGAGATGATTACCAACTTTTTAGGTCCTTTAAGTGATTTTCAAGTAGATCTTAAGGAACCTAGGGTCAATCTAAGTTTATGAGCTTTTCAACAACCAAACTTTGAAGACTTTTTACACAAGTCTTAAACTCTCTTTAAAAATAAAAAAAACTACTCTAAACCTTCTTGAGAATTGGTCTTCAACTTGATCTTGGATCTTCTAATTTGACTCCTTTAGCTTCAAGATCATCCTTCTTCTTCTTTAATCTTCATTGATCTTCAATTTGATCCAAATGACTTGCCTTGACTTGATGAAGGATCTTCTCATAGATGGTGTCACTTTCATACTTTTTCCTTAAATGGCTTTGCTAATGCTCTTGGTAAACTGATTTCACATAAAACTCATTGAGACATTAGTAACACAATTAACATTCTATTATTGTGTTATCATCAAAATCACAAGGAGACCTAAGGTGGACACCTATAGGTTAACAATATACAATGACTAGGTAGATAAAACCTATCCATCACTAAGATCCCTGATATTCTTTAAGCCCCAAAATGGACATGCCTCACCTTTTGGTCGTAATGTTCATTTCGGTTAAGTGCTTACCCACCATCTCAGCATTAAATATGTACTACAGAATAATCCCCATTTTAGGGTGACGATTCTACTAGCCATACAAACGCCTATCATCAGTATAAAGCAGACAGTGATAACCTAATTAATCCAGAGTTCAAGCCTTATCCTTTTGGCTTCGACTCAAACTTGGTCAATCAGAAATCACTCCAACTGATTATGGGAAGGCCAAGGAATTATCATTTTACACTTAATATTTTATGAGGGAGGATAAGGGGTAAATATTTATTCATTCATTCATGCATAGCAAATATTATCAAGAATTAGCTTAACTAGTTGTTTCCATTAACTCACATAGCTCCCACTAATTCATAGTACAGTATAGTTGGTTTAGTTTTTTAGTTTATAAGGTTATTAAGATTGGAAGTTAGGGTTTGAGAGAGAGAGAGGAAGAAGAAGAAGAAAGAGATTAGGTTTAGGAAAAAATAGTGAGAGAGATTAATGATCTCTCTCACAAACTTTATTATTTATATTCCACTAATGGTCTACTATTAGTATATAAGAGCTACTAATAGTAGACCAACAATACAGTATATAAGAGATAACATAAAGACAAAGCCCATAAAGCCTTATTCAACACTCGCCCTCAAGTTGGTGCGTAGATATCACTCATACCCAACTTACCAACAATATTTCGGAACTAAGTACCACTAAGACCCTTGTCTAACACATCAGCTAATTGATCTTTTGACTTCACAAACGGGGTGCAAATATACCCCTTCTTCAACTTCTCCTTGATGAAATGGCAATCTACCCTAATATGTTTCGTTCTGTCATGCTGCACCGAATTATAAGCAATACTAATAGCAGCTTTATTATTACAATATAAGTTTATGGGGCCCTCAATAGGAAACCCAATCTCACTTAGGAGTAATCGGAGCCAAAGCAATTCACACACACCGTATGCCATGGCTCTAAACTCTGCCTTTGTACTGGATTTAGCAACTACATTTTGTTTCTTACTTCTCCATGTGACAAGGTTACCTCCAACCATGGTGCAATACTCGAAAGTAGAGCATCTATCAGAAATCGAGTCAACCTAATCTGCGTCAATGTAGGCTTCAACCCTTAAGTTACCATTACAGGTATACAACAAACTCTTCCCAAGAGATGATTTTAAGTAGTGGAGGATCCGATTCACTGCCTCCAGGTGGTGAATGCATGAATTGGCTTACTACGCTGACAACATAAGCAATGTCTGGCCTGGTAAGGGACAGATAAATAAGTCTGTCAACAAGTTTTTGGTACCTTCTAGCATCTGGCAGATGTTCCTCACTAGTTTCACTGAGTTTATGATTAGGGTCTATAGGTGTATCACATGGCTTACAACCCATCATGTCTGTCTCCTTCAGTAGGTCAAGTACATATTTGCATTGAGAGACAAATATGCCCTTTTTAGATCTGGCAACTTCAATTCCAAGGAAATACTTTAGAAAACCCAGATCTTTGATCTCAAATTCCTTTGCTCACTTACCCTTCAGAGATTCCATCTCATCCAAATCAAAATCATCACCTGTTACAGCAATGTCATCCACATAAATAATCAAGACAGTCACTTTCTGGCATGATCTCTTAAGAAACAATGTGTGCTCTGCTTGACTTTGTCTGTAACCATTCTTCACTATATCATTGTGAAAATGCTCAAACCATGCTCTGGGTGACTGTTTCAGTCCATACAAAGTCTTCTTTAGCTTACACATCTTCCCTTCATCTGAGGGGCATTTGAACCCAGAATGAGGTACTATACACACCTCTTCCTCTAAATCACCGTGAAAAAATGCATTCTTCACATCAAGCTGAAATAAGGGCCAATTCTGATTGACTACAAGAGAAATGAGAACTTTCACTGAGTTCATTTTTGCAACTAGAGCAAATGTCTCCTGATAGTCTATATCGTACGTCTGGGTATACCCCTTTGCAACCAAGCGAGCTTCGTATCTCTCAACTGAGCCATCCGAGTGATGTTTTACTGTAAACATCCACCTACATCCAACCGGCCTCTTCCCTCTTGGTAGGTTCACCATATCCAGGTACTATTTTTTTCGAGTGCACACATCTCGTCTTCCATAACTTGTTTCCATTCTGGTTGAGATAGTGCATCTACTAAACTGCGAGGGATAGAAATAGAAGACAAAGTCAAGGCAAACAAACGATATGAAGAAGACAAGGCATGATAAGATACAACATTAGAGATAGGATGCTGAGTACATGTTCTAGTGTCTTTTCTATGAGCAATTGGAATTTCAGACTCAACAATATCATGACTAGAATGAACAAAACTGTTACTTGGATCAGAAGAGGCCTCTTGGTGGGGCTCATGAGGTTTTTTCTGTCTTCTCTTGTATACTTACAATTCTTTGACCATAGGTTCACACTCCCCCTGTCTACAATCACTGTCAAATGAGAAAATAGGAATAGGAAGAAAATAAGATATCTCTTCACTGATGCTCTCCCCCTAAAGGTATGTCTCTTTGGTAAAAAAATATGCAGTAGACTCAAAAAATGTGACATCCATAGATACGAAGGATCGACAAGAAGGAGGATGATAGCAATTATACCCCTTCTGATGAGAATCATACCCAAAAAAGATACATCGAAGAGCCTTAGGATTAAGCTTTGTGCGAGCAGAACGAACAATATGCACAAAGCAAATACATCCAAAAATCTGTGGGGTCACGGGAAACAAAAGAGTGGAAGAGGATAACAGGGAAACAGGAGATTGGAACTCCAAAATCCGGGAAGGCATCCGATTAATTAAGAAAGCAGCATTCAAAATGATGTCAGACCAGAAAAGTTTAAGCACATTCATAGCAAGCATAAGCGAGCGAGTGACTTCCAACAAATGTCAGTTTTTTCGCTCAGCCACACCATTTTGTTAAGGTGTGCCAGTACAAAAAGTATGATGAATGATACCATGGGAATCAAAAAAATGTAGCCAAACTAGCAGACATATATTCCCCCACATTATCTGAAAGAAAGACTTTAATTGAGGCATTAAACTGAGTGGCAATCATTGTAAGAAAAGAAGGAAAAACAGTTTCAACTTCACCCTTAGATTTCAACATAAACACCTATGTAGTACGAGAAAAATCATCCACAAAAGTAACAAAATATTTAAAATCACACGATGAAGTAACAGGGGATGGTCCCCCTACACATCAGAATGCACGAGAAAAAATGGTGAATTGTATTTATTACCACTATAGGGATATGAAGTTCGACAATGATTTGCAAATTCGCAAGTTTCACATTGAAAAGAAGAAAGTACACTAAAAACAGATAAATGCGAAAACAAATACCTACGAAGGGAAATGGAGGGGTAGTCGAGACATCTGCACCACCGGTATAACTCCTATGTACTACTAATACTCCGAACACCATGGGGTATCTGCTGGACTGATGAAGCAATGCGAGGCAAAGGATCGAGCAGATACAGCTCTCGCTCCCCATGGCCCGTATCAATCATCCTTTTCGTTTCCAAGTCTTGAAAAACACAATGAGAAGGAAAAAAAGTGACGCTACAATTCAATGATTTGGTAATATGGCTAACGAATAAAAGATTCAAGGTGAACTTAGGAACATGAAGAACAAAGGAAAGGGACATAGAGGGTATAACATCAACACTTCCGTTACCTACAATGGATGATAAAGTACCACCCGCAAGCGACTATGAACGGAAACAGATGCACTAACAGCCGAGGCTGAGGTACCTGAATAAGGGACTGAGGCGGCATTGACGATACTCGGTGTCTCCAACTGGGACATAAAACAACATAAGGCATCAATCTCATCTCGAGACAGGTGAGGGCTATCAGATGGAGGTACAGTAATAGATATTAGGGCTGTGGATGTAACAGAGTTTACACTCGAACCCCCCCTCCAAGTCTTCTGTCCTTGTCTCCTCGTCCACCACTAGGACCTCGAGGGAGTGAACGGCCATGTAAATCCCAACAAGTGTCTTTTGTATGACATGTGCACCCACAATTGTCACATTTAAGTTTGTCTCGATCATCAATAGAAGGTCCAGAAGATCCAAAATGACAACCACTGCCATGACAACCACTCCTACCTCCCCGCTGGAATGAGGAGGCTAGTGCAGATCTATCAATAATAGGATGAGGGAGCATAGCACTCTGACGACACTCCTCACGGTGTAAATATGCACAGACCTCATTAGGAGGTGGGACCAAGTCTTTGTCAAGTATTTGAACCTTGACTTGTTCATAGTCCATATTCAGCCCTGCAAGTGCTCAAACACACAATTTTGTTCAACCAAATTTGTATAAGCAATCACATCCTCAGGGCACTTAACCTGGAAGGTCTTATAGTGATCTAGCTCTTCCCAGAGATGGCTAAGAGTAGAGTAATAGGTGGGAATAGACATATCCCCCTGCTTGAATTGTGAAATACTCTGACGCAACTCATAAACACGGGTTGTACCCCCAATCTTAGCATATGCCTGTCACAACATCTCATATAGCTTTTGCGGAAGGAAGGAATAGGTGGGCACTACTGATGTCTGGCAGCATAGAGTGGAGAAACCATGACAACTGCATTCTTAGCCTCCCACTTGGCATAGGCTGGATCTGTAGACTTGAGAGTGGAGATAGTACCTTTTAAGTATCTCATCTTCCCCTTGTCTTTAACAAACAACATCGCAAATTGCGATCAAGCAAGAAAATGTCTCATCTAACTTCACTATAGTAATCTAGAGGTTTTGTGCATCACTAGCACTAACCTCAATACTCCCTCCACCCTGCACAAAGACACTAGAGAACTGGCTAACCTCAGATTCATCCATCATGAATACCACAATGTTGATTTACACAAATCAACTTGAAGAGAGTACTAATCTTCAAAAGAAAAGAAACAATTAGGGTTCCACAACCTTAAAAAACAGCTAAAAGTACCTCCACAATAGGTAGAATAGTGAAAAACAGCAACTCGACAACAACCTAACAGTGTTCGGGATAATAGAAATCCATGAAATAGCCCTCACCAGCCATATACCAATTTTCAAGTAACAAAAATGAGCTCCAACAGTAAAACGACAATTATGGGGGTGAAAAACTTTCACCAGCCATTCAATACTTCTTCGATCTTCACAGAAACTTGTTTCAATCCGTTAACATTTATCATATGGATCAAACACAATAGGTTTGAGTCCCCAAAAAACTCCTAAATCAATCGCACAATCCAAAAAACATATCTGAATTTTTTTTCTAATTTTTTACGAAAACTGAGAAAAAATACATCTCCGGATCTCATAAAATTCTCAAAAAATAACCAAAATTTTCAGAAAATTACGATCTATCACATGGAACAATAAAAAAAATTTGACACATTCTGACAGTCCGTATCGTACGGACTGATGTCAACACTCCTCCGGTTTGTCCCTTCGGTCTTCCCTTTGGCTTTTATACCAAGTTGGTTTAGTTTATAAGGTTCTTAGGGTTTGAAAGTTAAGGTTTGAGAGAGAAAGGAAGAAGAAGGAGATTAAGTTTATGGAAAAATATTGAGAAAGATTAATGATCTCTGTCAAATACTTTATTATTTATATTTCACTAATGGTTTATTATTAGTATATAAGAGCTACTAATAGTAGACCCACAATATAGTATATAAGAGATAACATAAAGACAAAGCCCATAAAAATAAAACCTATAAAGTCTTGTTCAACAAGTATAACAATTTATCCGGGTGCTTATAAGTCTATGGATTCAACTATCAAGATATTCTCAAGATAATCCACATGATAACAAAACCATAAGAGATAAATAAGCATATTTAAACATCTTTTATTGGTTATGAGCTCTCCATGTTGTGACAGGTGAGGTTTCCAATACACAATTTTCTTAGAATTCTTTAAGATTTCTTCAAACCCTATAAGGGTTGTCACAAATGGTCTATGGTCATGTCTAGGATGCTTTATACAAGTTACCATATGCATCTATATAAACAATTAAACATTAATACATTCTACGATCTCATATGGAGCTCATAACTATTACTCTGTACAAACCATGGCAGCCATAAGAGAGGTGTAATAAACTCATTAACATCATGAGGATGGCTCTGATACACCAATGAAAGTCTCTAACAGGTTAGAGACAAGTAGCATGAAGCTTTTTCATGCTTAGAAGAGAAAATCAGAGTTTTTCTCAACCATGGATCTCTCATGTGTTAATGACTTTAAGGAATAAGAGGGTTACCTAAAAAGCTCTCCAAATGTAATGCCTCCTAGAATTCCAAACAACTCCTCTTGAATCTCTCTTTGACAACCTTAGGGTAGACGGATGACCTCTCTACCAAGCTTCAACTAAGCTTTAACAACTAAAAGTTTCAAAAACCTCACTGAGAAATATATGTAGGAGGTCTCAAGTTTTTTAGAAAAACTAGAATGAATTTCTTGAAACAATTCTCTACACCTCCACCACATATATATAGGCTTATCTATGTGCTTACACAAGACGCATGTCAAGTTAAAGACACTTGTCATACTATGTTCTTATGACTCAAGTAGGTGAATCACCACAAATAAATGTATTGTGTCTACACATGTCAAAAGAGAGAGAGCTTAGTGTTTGGGACCAATTAGGGTTCCTTAAGTGTTACATGTAGTTAGGGAATTGTAATCCAATTATAATCCTTTAAGAAAACCCTTTTTTCTTTTTAGGTCCAAAGACTTTCTAATTTTATAGAAAAGTTCCTAGAGTAACATATCACAATAATGTATATCCACATTTTATGAATGTAGTGACCTATAAATTAATTAGCTAGTGTGAAAATAAATGAAGGAATAAGAATAATCTTGACTGGGATTTAATTACAAGCGTAGACAAACAAGAGTCATTAATGGCATTTTGGTAAATAAATAATAGGGATAATATAAATAGAAAGTGGTAAACCTAATTTTAGAATACACAAAACACAATCTCTAGAGAATAGAACGTGGGAGAAAAAAAGTAGGATTTTCACGTTTGGAAGAGTTTTCAAGGAAGGAGATCGTGATTCCAAAACTTGTTCTTCCTCGTGGTAGATTAAATTGTTGAGGCAAGTGAACACTCCACCTTAGTTCTAGGTTTTGATTATGTTTTAGATTTATAGGAATGATGATCTATGCTAGAAACTTATAAATTAGAGTTTAAAATTCTGAGTAATGTTTTAAGTAATTCTTAAAATCCTGGAATTAAACTTAAGTATGTTTTGATGTTTAAATCTTGTTGTTCCAACTCTTGTTTTACATCTATAATTAATCATAAACAAATTAAATGTCAGAAAAACAATTTATTGAATTTAGGGATAAAAACCATTGAGAAAAACGGAATTTTAGGGAAGAAAATATGAGAAATCTAGGAGATTATAATTGGTGAATTTTCCGAATTGAATTAATTTAAAGGAAATTTACCCAGTTTTGGTATACAGGTCATCACTTTATGACCTTAAATCCGATTTTGGTCCGACAGTACATCGTTTCGAAAAGCTCGAAAAGATCTACATCTTTCGTGAAAAAGTTTTCCCAAAATCAATAGTTTTGTGGGTCAAAACCTTAGTCGAAAATCAAAAATGGGAAAAGAGATATTTTTCACATTAATTTTTCTAAAATACTTTAATTGAATATATATTATTTATATTTAATATTCTTAATTATTGTGAATTATGAAATGAAATCATGCATGCTCTGTCAATTATTATTTTGTTTATTAATTGTTGATATACATGCCATGTTTAATCTATGAATATTATCTTGTATGTCATTTAATAAATCCAGATTTTAATAAAAGACCAAAACCTTGAGTGGGGTTCGCTTGTGGGAGGACGCCCAGAAGAGAATCCTCGGGTGAACTTGTGAGAGCCCAAAAGTGAAAATTGGGTAAACTTAGTGTGATCCCAAGAATAGTATTGGAAGATCAATGATAAACCAAGTGACTCTTTGACTAATAGAGTGAGACACTCGTTAGATCAAATAAATGAAGGGCGAACTTTGTGGGAATCTGATTGGATGAGCTTAGTGTTGCCAGTAAAAGAATGTCAGTAGGACAATATCAGTTTGAATCCTATAGACATAAGACCGTGACCAATAATTGAATTACGGTAAATTGTGAAACTTATGTATAAATAAATTGCATGTGTTGTAATATTTTATTGCATAATTTATTGCATCTGTCATGATATAACTATTGCTTGTCGGATGTGTTCTTTTGCTGGGCTGTCGTACTCACCTTTGTTATACTTTATCTTTTTAGGAGAGACCTGAGGAAATTAGAAGTCAGCAGGAGCTTAGTTAGTCCGTGGAGCTCTTTGTTTTAGTTAGATTTTTATTGAGTTGTTTAAGGAACTTGTTTAGGTGAGTATTAAATTGAGACTGAAAAATGTTCATATTATTTGGTTATTATCGTTGATTTATTTTACTGGCTCGATATACTCTTCTGTTTAATGGATTAATTTGAATTATTTCCATTTAGTCTTGGGATTTGTTCCAGGTCCACACCTAGAAATCCGTGCATTTCTGAGATATGAATTGTATTGATTTTTGGAGCATGACAATGAAGTAGCCCAACACTTACGAAAATTATAAAGTAACCCTTTCCTACAACTTCCTATGTAGTATAGTCCTTCCACTTACACTATATCCCACATAAACCACTAAGGATAGGTTTATTTATTACCTGGCAGTATGACCATGATCACTATATTGAACCCCAAAACAGATTTCTAAAACTTTTAGAATAGATATTATTTTTTATAATAATATTATAAAACAATTTGATAAAACCATTTTATCAAATGCTGAGCTCAGACTTATTGGTTCAACCCTGTGATCACATATGGAATATCTTAAATCTGAATAATAGTTGTGGATTCCTTGTTGAGCATCCTACTCCCTTAATGCACTATGTGCATGACCCAACGTACCCATATATAGCCTCTTTATTGGACATCAATGATTGGTAGCATCAAAGTCATACAGGCAGTTCATCAAGAGATACAGATCTCTCAGGTCTAACTTTCTAAGGACTATGTGCAGACATCAAACTAATTTGTGTCTTGCACTGAGAATTACTCATTTTAATTATGACAGTAATTAAATCATTGAGTATTCTCATTAGATCTCTCAGTGCCATGTACATGTTACATGCACCTATATGTGTGCCTCGGAGTCCATACTCTGCATGATTGAACTCATCATGTCATCTATATGACAGCACCACATATATGAACTTATGGGAGTGAGATGTCCAGTCATCACTCTAACTCCAGAGATGTTTTAGGTTTACAAGGTCAATAAAGATCCTCATCTCATGTCCATGGTTCCCTAACCATGACAAGGTTCTTCAACAATGTTGCCTAAGGAACAATCACTATCTCAGCAAGTGAGATATTACATTATACCCAGTTATTATGCATGATAGGGAGATAAGGAACATAAACAAAAGGCATTAATCTTGATTAAGCTAATGTGATACGGCTTTCGAGGGCATACATAACTAACATCAACCACCCCTGCAATGTGAACCTGAATGGCACACGGCCGTGGATGGTAAGGTATGGGACTTAGAGCAGCCCCCACACAATTTATGGGGATCACCTTGTCGGCTATAGTCTCGTTGATCGCCGCCTAAATAGGATCGATGGCTTCGCCAAGCATTGTTGAAGAAGGTATGAGATGGTCGGTGCCGCAGATTAGCATTAGTCGCACAGATGCGGGGGGACGAAGGCACAGAATGGTTGTTCGAAGATGGGCTTGGAGCAGCTTAGTTGACCACATCAGGTATAACATTAGAGTTTTGATTCAGATCCAATGGGCCTTCCAGAACCAATGGGCCTTCGAAGATAGTAAGCCCAAAGATTGGGCCTGATTATAAGAGCCCTCCCCTAAAAATCGAGTTGGACCAGCCATCTTGGCCTTGAAACCTTCGGATCCAGCCAAAAGAGCAACACCTATACCAGTTTGGTGGCCCCCATCAATCAACGCACGATCCTCGAGACGAACCCTGTTGTTTGCTGCAAAAACCCTACCTAGCGCAGATTGAGGGAGTTCTTTGCCTGCCCTAAGGCACTATTGTGCCGAAAGGTGGGTTTCCTTCATCTCCCATCTTCTTCTCCTTCTCCTCAAGTTCCTCTTTTTGTTTTTTTTGCTTTTTACCTTTTCAGCGATTGATAGGTGCTTGAGGCAGAGGATCATCAAATGTGACAGAGCACTGAGCACTAGAAAGCACGGATACTTCAAATACCCTCTCGTACCCGTATCCGATACGTATCGGATACGGATACGGCTCGGATACGGCCGGATACGTACGGGATACGGCTGAAACGTATCCCATTAATTAAAAACAATTTTTTAATTTAGGATACGGCTCCGATACGGCTCCAATACGGCATGGATACGCCAGGATACTTCGGGATACGGCCAGGATACGAGAATTTTTTTTTATATTTTTTTCAATTTTTTTTGGAGACCCAAGGGTGTGACCCTATTTTTTTTTTTTTAATTTTTTTTTTGGAGACCCAAGGATGTGACCCTATTTTTTTTTTGGAGACCCAAGGATGTGACCCTATCTCTTTTGTTTTTGCATGAACATGATCTTCTTTATATTTTGCTTAGTGGATAATAGGATGACTTTCTTTTTTGCTTAATGGATGATGAGATGACCCTATTTCTTTTGCTTTTGCATGGACATGATCTTTTTTATACATAAAGAGAACTGAACCAATGGTTATTTTGTAATTATATTATTATTATTATTATTTATAAAAAAAATTACAGACGTATCCTGGCCGTACCCGTATCCTGTTTTTTTAGGTTTTGCCGTATCGCCGTATCCGTATCGTATCGTACCCGTATCCCGTATCCGTATCCATGCTTCCTAGACTGAGCATCATCCAATTGATTCAACTCCATTATCTCTTTGGAGTTTCCTAGTCGAGGATTGGGGTTTGGGCTACGACGCACTACAGGTGAGTTATTAGGTTTCCCTAACACCTTCTTCCAACTTGACTTGACATACACCCTATTCTCTACACTCTTATCTTTTTGAGGGAGGTAGGTGTGCTCTGACTTAGGGATTTCGAAATCCCCACTTGAAATTGGGGGCAAGACGGGGTGGATTTGGTAATCTCTAACCCGAACCGAAGCTGATTGCCCGAGTTCAACACCTAGTAAACCATCACCCGAATATTGTTCATCGTCTTCTTCCTTCTCATCACATTGCTTATGTTTCATTAATACAAGCAAGGTTCAAAAAATCAACAATATCAGTGACACATCTACATGTTGTTTAAAAAAATTTACACCATATCGAGGATATATGGCCAATATTGTGCAATATCGATCGACGGTTTTTTTTTAAGGCTTGTTTTTTATCGGTAATCAAGCAAGCCATATATAAATAGATAAAGAAAAGACAACAAGAGCAAAACAGAAGAGAGTTCACAAGCTCATGAACCCAAAAAGTAGAAAAAGATAGGAAACAAAACAAGACTAACCCACGGGGGCCCCTAGGACAACCCCCACCAACACACTGAAGCCAAGAACACAGGTTAATCCCTCATGTCTAATGGAGCACCACTCCAAAAGCAAATCACGGGATCTAGCACATACACGAGAGGGGGAGGAGACAGAGTCCTCAAACACTCTCCTGTTCTGCTCTTTCCATATAGACCAAGCTATCACACCTGGCATCATTGACCAAATTGTCTTCCTAGATCCATCCCCACCAGACAAATACCAGCAAGATAAGAAATTGTGAAAGGAAGAGGGAAAGACCCACTCCACTCCCACTCGAGAAATAAAGAAACTTCAAATCTCACGAGCAAATGAACAATACAAGAGTAGCAGCTCATTGTTTCACTCTATCTTATTTACATAAAATATCATTACGATTTAATTAAGATATTTATAGATAAATAAGGTTATACCCCCATTTGAATTTAGTAAAATTATCTTAGATCCAAATTTTTGAAGAATAAAAAGTCAAACTTTTTAGTTCAATAACAAAATTTGCTTTTTAGCGTCTTTTTGAGAATTTCAACTCTCAAATACTAAGGTACTTCTCAAATCTTAAAATTTCATAAATTCTACCATATCAAAACATTACTAAAATCCAAAAATCTGGTAAAAAATTATCATATTTTAATCTTCAAAAATATTTTCATTTATAGGGTCAAAAAGTCAACTAACAATTCAACAGAAAAAGACCTTACATAGCTTGACATAAATAAATTAAGCATATTATGGGTACCTTCTATTTAAAATATTCCCAGATTTAAAATCTAAAAAAATCATATAGATATATTTTTGGGTATGAGGCGTATGAATATGAGTATGGGGGTACAGCCTTATCTAGAAGTGTTAGTGACAATTGTGCTCTCAGGAATATAGCTATGCCCAGCCAGAGGGCCAATATCCATATGGATATATTTTTGTGTATGAGTCACATCCATACGGGTATAGAGGTGTACGGCCTCATTTACCAGCGTCGGTGGCAATCGAACCTTTGCGTAACTCTTTTTGGCTTTAATTGTAGTTCTTAGAGTGGGTTGGATTATTATTATGTATGTTTATATTTTTGAGAATCTTATGAATTATAAATTTATCATTGATTGAAAAATGAATGAAACATTTTATGTAAGTTAGTTATGATTTAATAATATGAATCAATCATACATTGTGTCGTCAACGCACATCTTTGTCTGCTTCTCATTGCATCTCTTATGTACATTGTTGTTTTTAAAAATGTTTTTATTCTCAAAAGTATATTAACATCTATTTTAATATTTCCTGAAGTTCCACTGCAAGATTCCAAGTTTTGCCCAATTATTTTGTCATTTTTCTTTTCCAAAAATCATCGATAAAGATATATCTCCGATTTTTTTTTTCCACAACTCGACATGTCCAGCGATATCGACATTTAGAACCTTGAATATTGGACAATGCTTGCATCTCTCGCAAATTTCGTATTCCCAAGATACCCCCTCCACTAGATAAGAGAGAGAATGAAAAACCACTTGATGAGCCTAGGGATTCAACGCACATCTCCGCTGACCTTGATCTTAGCCATCTCAAGATCCGTCATGGCCTTTGTAGAGTGAAGGACGCGCAATAAGCCACCACAGAAACCCTCAGTTTTAGAGAATATACTAGGAATCCATATATGAAATGGTAGACCCTTCATGCCAATCCAACGAGTGTTGAATAGCCCTCTGTAGGAGAGGGAGTTTACCGCCGACCACTACCTATGAAAACCAACATAATTCTTCTTCTCCATAGGGAGAGGATGGCTTCCGCAAAGCCTAAATACTTCTGAATCTTCAGTTGATCAATACATAGCACGGTGACTGTCAAAGGGATGCAAATGAATCTTCTTTGCCTCTGAAGAAGATCCTCAATGATTTTTGGTACTGCTTCCCAATCGGCGACCAAATCTGGGCCTCCAATCGAACAAACAACTGCACCAGACCACTCTTGGAAAGCCCCTACACCTTGGTCAATTCCCACAATTTTGTTGCCTTCAATGGATTCCGAGTGACATTTTATTCCATCCATCAACGCCCCTTCAAACTACTGCAACTTCAGCGGTTTTTGGAGATTAGGCCTTCTATTCTTCTTAACCTGTCCGATACTGTTGTCTGAAATCCTGAGTATTGCCTTCTATAAGGCAAGCCAACCACCCCCACCTCTACCACCTTTTGGAAAGATCACTCGCCCATCACTATTTGGACCCTGGAAAGATGACAGAACTATATATTCTCCTCTATCTTTTGATCTTTTTTCTGCCATCATTGAGCAGTTCGGCCCCCTAAATTTTCTGAACATGAATCCCCTCTCAGCCTTAATAAACTCCTCCAACGTTGACTTGATTATCTATCTAGTGTGTTTCCTTTTTAAAGTATGATTCTATAATAGCATGTTCTAAATTTATAATTCACTTTGGTTTTCAAATCTGACTAAAGGGGATTAAGGGAGTAAGTAACCGTCTTCTGCGGGTGTATAAGGATGCCTAATGCCTTCCCTTAGCTCAACCCACTCTCTACTTTGACCACCTGCCTTATCCCTTGTTAGATTTAGGTTTCTATTCTCACCTAAAATTAGAAAAGGTGGTGGCTTTGTATTTAGTGATTTTTCATTATTCTTTATTAGGGTTTTTCCAATTTGAAATAGTACTAAATCCCATGTCCACACTAGTCATTTTGGGGTATCTCATGGTCTTCACTTTTTTTTAATGGGTAACGTGGTCTTCAATCTTAACTACGGCCTCAACCCTATTCACATTCATACTGAAATTGCATTCCATATATTTAGTCTTGGTTCCAATTTATTTTAAACCCTTAGATGCCACAAAATCCCTCTAAAATTCTTGTTTTGCATTTACCCCATCTTTAACTTCATCATTTAATACCACTTTGGTCCAAATTTGCATTTACCCCCTCCAAACATCAGTGCCCTGTAAAGTATATTAAAGTTTAAACCTTATGGCATAACTGTATTGTATCATCAGTCAAGCTTTGTCCCAACTATTTGGGCATAACTGTATGCATGATAAAAAACCTGTGCAGAGGAGCATGAGTACTTGCAAACAAGAAAGAGAAACTGTGGTTTGCACAAATTAGAACATTTAAGTGATATCAACTCATGTATTCAACAAAAACATGGAGAATGATCTATAGAAGGACTCAATAATGTATTACCATCTAGAAAGTAAAAGGTGTTTTTCACACACTGACTGCTTGCAACGATCAGAACCAGTACAATAAGTGGGGCATAACTAAGATCTACAGATTTTATAGCAGTATGCATGGAAAATGTGCTGGGCCCCACAATTAGATCAGTTCCACATAAAATATGTATGCCAAAAGTGGACCTGATCAAATGATCTTAACCATCTGATTTTCCACATTCTTCAGGATGGTCAGAAGAATACGAACATTTGTCCCGGGAAAAAGAAAATGAAAACAAAAGGTCCAAAATAAAACAAAGATCAAATGGATAGCCTCGTTCTGTGGCCTTGGGCAACAAGATCTCATTTGTAGAACACTTTGAATGGTGGTCTTGAACTCCACCCCATATCTATGATCAGGACAGTTCCAGTGTAAAATTCAGCTTATGGATAAAGAACTGAAAAGATTGCACTTGCAGTCACAAAAAAGGCATAACCTGTATATGCATGCTTACATATGACATGTAGGGAGTGTTCATAAAGTAAATATGCATTCCTGGGAGTCAGTATCTATGTTCTTTCCCTTTTATTTATTTATTTGTAAACTCGTTTATCTATCTATGCATTAGTTAATGGATTCACTCCTCTCTGAAAGACGGGTAAACAAATGTCTAGACGATACTGATTTTCCACTTCCATAAATAGTTTCCTGATCCAAGTACTTCAAGCATGAAGTTAACATAAGAAAATTATGTCTTACCCCACAAAGAAACAGAACCCGCTTATCTGACCCCGTTATGGTGCCTCCTAGTGCCTTTATGAAAAGCCGTATAAACTCGGGATGCCCTTCGTATGTTGCTCCAGTAATGAGATTACCATCTACAACACATGCCGACATGGTCTCTGGTTCTACCCAATGAGAACCTGCAGCAACTAGTACGGGCTTCACAGGGGGGAATGCCGTGCACCTCCGGCCTTTGACCAAGCCTGCAGCTGCCAAAATCAATTGTCCATGGCAAATGGAGGCAATCGGCTTTCCAGAGTCAGAGAATTTCCTCACCAAGTCTGTAACAGATTCATTCATGGCAAGATATTCTGGGGCCCGTCCTCCTGGTAATATCAATCCATCATATTTGCTTGCTTCAATCTCATCGAAAGTCGCATTAAGTGAGAAATTGTGGCCCCGAGACTCCGAATAAGTCTGCAACCATGAACATATATCTAGAAACATAAACTTAAGGAACAAGAAATGAGAAGGATTTGCAACTGAAAAAACTCGTTGAACTCGGTTCTAATCCATTTTCAATTGACAGCAAGGTTGCAATTTCTTTTTTTTAGAGAAATACAAGATTATAATAGGAAAACCAAGTGAATGACTAGACTCATTTAAGCCCATGACTCCTGACTCTAGCATGTTGATGTGGCGAGAATACTTTTCATTAGGGGTAACTTAGAGATAATAAATTAGCAGTAAGCCAGAAATATAGGTGAAACCGTGAAAGATTAATAAATTGAAATTGAATACAAAAAAGAATGAATTAAATCTAATCTACTCTACTATTATAAAAGAGAATATGAGAGAGCATCTAAAGAAAAGTGTTCTAAGATCTTTCGTAAAATTTCCACCTATATCCTCTACTTTGTCCATTATTTTTTCACCTCATCTCACCTCTCATTCATTCATATCTTATTATATTCTCATCTTCATCTCATCTCATCTCATTTCATCTCATCATCATACCTCATCATATTTTTATCTCATTTAAATTTGCAACAACTTCGTATTATTCTCACTTCATCTCATCTCTCATCATAATATCTTATCATATTCTCATTCTCATCTCATCCCATCATATTAAGAGCTTTTCTAACAACTAATTTATAATAATATGATATAACTGCAATCTTGTAAGAAACATTAAGTATCAAATTAAGTTAAAATTTAGAGTTTTGCATTAGTATGTCTGCAATTGATAAGAAGTACAAAACAATTTACAGGATTTTATTAGCTGTTAAATATTCAATTACTAAAAACAATTCTATTAAATACGATCTGATCTATTAGATTAATATGAACTGTATCAATTAAGACTTGATATAAATTTGATGTAGAAGTGAGAACGATTATTGACCAAGCCCAGTAACTTGCTAAACCTGCCTAGGAGGATATTTTTTATCTGAACTGTGGTGATTGTTTGTTACCATAAGATGGCTCACTCAACGACTTAGTTGGTTTAATTGGGGCCATCCCCTGTCAACCCACCAAATTTCCTACCATGTACTAGGTGCGCATCTAGTATCCATTATGGTTTGCACACATGTAGGGAGATGACCCCACCTGGGATATACCCTCACTAACAATTAGTCAATCAGATGGCTTTTAATATCCAACCAACAGGTTTTCTCTAGATAATTCGCCATAATTTCCCAAAAAATGTGGTCAACCTGATTGTTGGCTGTCCATTAAGGGATTAGGTAACACTGAATGGTGCTCCCAAGTCCCAACCCTCTGCACTGGTACATTGTCTATACCATCCTTGTAATCTACACCATTGGACCCTGAGAGTCTGAGACTCAAAGAATGATCTATGTATACAATTTACCTAATCCACTTTCGACAACAAAGTAGAAAGGCTATCATGGAAATTCCAAAAGATGATTTTACTTGGGGTTGTAAAAAATTTATGGCAAAGTTGAATGCCAATTTGGCTAAAAAAAAAAGGGGAACAGCTTGGATAGATTAATGATAACCAATGATAATATCGTCAATTAAGAGCTTTGTAAAAGAGGGTCTTCAGCCTGAAATTTCAAAGTAAAAGAAATTGCGAAAAAAAAAGAAGAAGGTGGTCAACACTTGGTAAAGAAAGATGGAGACCCAAGAAGGAGAATGGAAAATCAACACGGTTAAAGATTAAGTTTGTTTTTTGCTGATTTTCCATTGTTGTCGATTAATGTATTTCTTTTTCTAGGAACTGGGCTAATCATTATTCTCTATTAATGTGCTTTTTTCTAGGATTATGCTTCCATTTCCCGTCCCCTACTGGATTGTAATCAGTTATTATTTTAGCAATCTGGAAGGGGTCCTCCCAAAACCCCCCATCCTCGAATGGGTGGTGTTCAGAATACAGAATTTGTCTTGAATTCTATTTAAGGTAAAACTCTATTATTATGGGATCTATCCTTGTGATAATATATTTGAGAGATTCCTAGTTGGTTTAGGATTGGGGTTGAGTTAGGACTTTATGAATAGGCTTTGAGTGCAAGCCGATTGTAATAACTGAGGATGTGTAAGTGAGCAGGGCTCTCAAGCACAGAGCTGGTAGCTCAAAATGAAAGAGGGTAAACTCCTAGAAGAGAGTGTGCTCTCATGTTATCTTAGTGGCTAGAGCAGAATCTGTTTCCGAGAACGAAAACCCGTGTATAATGTGATCTCTACATAGTCAAAATTCTTAGTGCTTGCGCCCGTTACATTTGGTTGTTTTTCTTGTTTTCATGCTAGTCGGTGTTTAGTTTACATCCTGTAAGCTGCTGTATATCCTCTTGATTATTAATATATTTGCTTCTTACCGATCAAAAAAAATAAAAAATCTTAGCTTGCCTTCTTCCATGGCCGACAAACCATGTAACTTTTGTGTTATGGTGGTGTGTTTTTTCTCATCTACTTCCCTCTGTTTACATTGCCATCGATTCTACAATCGCATTCCCACACAACAAACATGCAATTTTACACATGAATCAATGATTATCATATGGCAAGTTCGTTTTAAGTTGGTTTAAACTCATGGGGTAGCTCAGTTAGCAAGGTACCACGCTTTAGGAAGCGGAGGTCCTGAGTTCGACTCTTGTCATCCCCTTGGAGCCACCCACACAAGGTTCCATGATTCTTATGCGCCTTGGGCTTACCGGTTCATGTGGGTTGCGGGGCTTGCATGCGCCCGAGTTTACCCGGTCTAATTACAAAAAAAAAAAAATTAATAATAATGATAATAGTAATAATTGATACAGGCATGTCGAAATAGCAAAAGCATGATTCTAATTCTATAAACAACATTTTTTGGCTGTTTTTCTCCTTTCGATGTTTAGAGAGTTGTATGATGGTCTCGTGTGGACCTCACCATGTAGGTTGGCTTTTTTAATATTCATCAACATATGTAAATAGGGATACAAGGTCAACTAGGGATACTAGTTTGAACCAACTTAGGAGAAATCTATGTTTTGTATGTAACGCCTCTTATTTCACAGTCTACTTTAATCTTCGCAGTGAAGGAATGAGATGCTATTTTTGTTGCACTATACTTGTTCAGATGAAGTTAGGGGTATCAATGGATCCCGTTATGCATTACATGAAAGAACCTTTCTTTGTATGACTTCTCTTTTGCCTTAGGTCGAATGAATACGAAAGGGAGATATGCTCCAGTTGTCTTAGCAATATACCTTTTGACTTCTTCCCTTGCCTTTCGGGGCAAGTGAACAGTAGTATTGCATCATTGGTTAATCCTCCTTTGACACTGACCGGTATCAACAACGAGAAAAAAATAACCAAATGGAAACAGCAACTAACTATGGCTCCTGGCCCAGACAACGTCCTAGGCATAGGGGAGATCGGAGCACTACTCGCTATGTCCCCCTTCACACTCTCGGGCATTCCTGCTAAAACAAAATCAACTAGGCTTCGAGGTGCCGTTACCACTCCACCGGGTATCAAACTGCTCACTTTGATCTTAGCTGTTTAGTGTATAAGCAATTCTTTAGTGGCCGCACCGAAAAGTACGTACGGTGGAGGTTGGCGGGCCCAATGAGCCCGCAAGCACGGTCCAGTAGGGCCAGCACAGCCGATCACCCACCAGGATCAAGATCCGGATCCGATTAGACAGGATCCTGATCCTATTATAGATTCATTGGGTTGAACACGGATTTGAGATCTTGAATCCAATTAATATTCGATTCGATTACATTATATATTTTAATAATAATATTGATACAGTTTTATAAATATATTGTAATATTATTTACAAAATATTAAAATTTTGAATTAAAATATAAGGACATTAATATTAATTAAATCGGATTCAGATATTGAACAAATAACCGGATTCGGATTCAAATTTGATAATTTAAAATTTGTTGGATCTCGTTGGTTGTTTTTCTCGTTCTAATGTTTTGAGGGTTATACGATGGTCTCGTGTGGACCTCACCAAGTAGGTTGGCTTAATTAATATTCACAAACATATGTAAATAGGAATACAAGGTCAACTAGGGATATTAGTTAGTTTGAATCAACTTAGGAGAAATCTATGTTTTGTATGTAACGCCTCTTATTTCACGGTCTACTTTAATCTTCGCAGTGAAGGAATGAGATACTATTTTTGTTGCACTATGCTTGTTCAGATGAAGTTAAGACTATCAATGGATCGTATCAAGATCCTAGACGGGATCCTGATCCTATTATAGATCCGTTGGGGTGAACACGGATTTGATATCTTGAATCTGATTAAAATTTGGTTCGATTACATTATATATTTTAATAATAATATTTATACAACTTTGTAAATATGTTGTAATATTATTCACAAAATATTAAAAATTTTAATTAAAATATTTTAAGGATATTAATATTAATCAGATTGGAATCAAATATTGAACAAATAACCGGATTCGGATTCAAATTTGGTAATTTAAAATCCGTTGGATCTTGGATTGGATTCGAATTTATCAGATTTTAGTCGGATCATTTGGATATAGCCAGATCCGATCCAAATCCAATTTGCTTATAGCCCTAGAGGAAATGGAAAGTACTCTATGTTATTTTATTTTTATTTTTTTGGTTAAGCTATGTTACTTGAAGTAAGACAACTGCTTGGCTAAACTAAATTAGTTTTTGCCAACTAGCTAAATGTTTTTTTTTATATTAAATAGGAATGCTTGATTATTTATTACCCCGTCCATATCAAGTAAGCTTCTACATACTGCTATATTTTCGATTTATAATTTGTAGAGATTAACGATTTAAAAAAAAAGTAAACTTATATATAAACAAAGCTACCCAAAATTATAATAAGAAATAAACTTGCACGTGCTCACTCAACTAGTAACTAAGAAAACTAAATTGATTATTGTTAAGGTGTAGATAAGTTGGACTCTTATACAATATTCATAAAGGTAATAAAGTCTATTAATATTAAGAGCTTTTCTATCAACTAATTTATAATAATATTTATAACTGCAATCTTGTAAGAAACACTAAGTATCAAATTTAGTTAAATTTTAGAGTTTTGCATTAGTATGTCTGCAATTGATAAGAAGTACAAACAATTAACAGGATTTTATTAGCTATTAATATTCGATTACTAAAAACAATTCTATTAAATATCTAATAGATTAAATACGATCTAATCTATTACATTAATATGAACTGTATCAATTAAGACTTGATATAAATTTGATGTAGAAGTGAGAACGATTATTCAGCAAACACAGTAAGTTGCTAAACCTGCCTAGGAGGATATTTTTTAACTAAACTGTGGTGATTGTTTCTTACCATAAGACGGCTCACTCAACGACCTAGTTGGTTTAATTGGGGCCATCCCCTGTCAACCCACCAAATTTCCTACCATGTACTAGGTGCCCATCTGGTTTTTATGATGGTTTGCACACATTTAGGGAGATGACCCAACTGTTCAATAAAACCCACCTAGGATATACCCTCACTAACAATTAGCCAATCGGATGGCTTTTACTATCCGACCAACAGGTTTTCTCTAGATAATTTGCCATAATTTTCCAAAACATGTGGTCAACCTGATTGTTGATTGTCCATTAAAGGATAGGTGGAACACTGAATGCTGCTCCCAAGTCCCAACCCTCTACACTGGTACATTGTCTATACCATAGTTACCAGAGCAAAAAGCGAAAACGAGAAGCAAAGCGAAAACGAGAAAAGGGAAGCGAGACTCAAAAAAACCTTAGGAAACAGGAAGCGAAAAATGAGATATAGGCTTCTCATTCTCATAATGTTATTTATGGGCAGTTATACCTTTGATTTTATCTTACATGAGATTTTTGTGAAAAAGTAGGTGCCTTAGGTGTCAAACCAACGATACTTGCTTAGAGTCTACACCCTGGGCTATAGACTGTGGTTTACCACATCACTTCACACATACAGCTCATTTTGATTACGAGATGAGACGTGATGGAAGCGAGCTTCTAAGGAAGCGAGTCTGTCCGAGGAAGCGAGCTTGGGAAACAAGCTTCCCATTATATACATAGCTTCAGTGTAGTTAATTCGTCGCCTAGGCGGTCGCCTAGGCGTTTTTGGAGGGAGGGCGCCCGAGTAGGTGTCTAGGCAGGCGGAAAACGCTGGGCGTGCGCCTAGGCGACGCCTAGGCGTTTGGTACCTGGGCGGTCGCCTAGGCGCATTCTTTTAAACGTTGATTTTTTTTAATAATTAATGGTTAGTTTAATTAATGTTTTTAAAGAAGAAGGAGAGGAGGAGGAGGAGGAGAAGAAGAAGAAGAAGAAGCAGAAGCCGCTGCTGCTCGCTGCTCGCCGCCTCGCCGGAAGAAGCCCCCAAGTATTAGGTACCCCTCTCTCTCTCTCTCTCTCTCTCTCTCCAGCACAGTGCGTTCTCTACGCACCGTGCTTTTTTTTTTTTCTTTTTTTTTCTTCCTAAATCCTAATTCCTCTCTCTCTCTCTCTCTCTCTCTCTCTCTCCAGTCTCCAGCACAGTGCGTTCTCTACGCACCGAGCTTTTTTTTTTTCTTTTTTTTCTTCCTAAATCCTAATTCCTCTCTCTCTCTCTCTCCACACAGTGCGTTCTCTACGCACCGTGCTTTTTTTTTTCTTTTTTTTCTTCCTAAATCCTAATTCCTCTCTCTCTCTCTCTCTCTCTCTCCAGCACAGTGCGTTCTCTACGCACTGTGCTTTTTTTTTTCCCCCTTTTTTTCTTCCTAAATCCTAATTCCTCTCTCTCTCTCTCTCTCTCTCTATTTCTGCGTGTGTGTCAAGCCCTTTAACAGATCAATAGAGTTTAAAACAAAGAGGATTTTTAATTTTGTGTCATGGCTGCACCACAAAGTCGTTAATTGGTCTATTGATCAAATCCTCTTTGTTTTAAAGAGGCTTGGCACAGTGCGTAGAGAATGCTATTGATATTTGACAGATCAATAGATCAATAGAGTTTAAAACAAAGAGGCTTGGCACAGTGCGTTCTCTACGCTCCAATTGTTGCAAGAAACTGAATACAAATCCAAACTTAATTAAGTCTTCTATAATTCTGACCACACGTTGGTTTGATTGATTTTGTCCACAGGAATTACTGGAATCAAGCAAGGTCTTCATTGTAATTCTAATTTTGTTGTGATTCTTCTCGGACCGGGATTGTTGGTTATAAACTTGTTCTCACACCACTGGGCAGCACGGGTAATGATCTGTGAGTTTATTGATATTTAGTATTTGATTAAGGGGAATGCTATTGATATTTGATGCTGACTTTTTTAAAGGGGAATGCTACCCATTGATCTTTATTTTTTTTTCGAAAGAACCATTCATGGTCTAGGGGGAGTATTGAAGAGAGATCAAGAACTTAATTCAACCTAAGGCCAAGTGGTACTAAAACCCTCATTTCTCTATTACTGATTGTGTTAGTATCAGTAATTCCAACTCAGTTTTACCCATACAAGAAACTGAATACAAATCAAATTACAAAAAAAAAAATGATTTTCCCCATTTAGTTTCTGCCAATTAATTACCTGTTTTTCTGCTAGTGCGTTCTCTACGCTCTGTTTTAAACTCTTTGTTTAACAGATCAATATCAATAGCAGTGCCAAGCCTCTTTCTGTTTAAAACAGATCAATAGCAGATCAATAGCAGATCAATAGATCAATAGAGTTTAAAACAAAGAGGCTTGGCCCAGTGCGTTCTCTACGCTCCAATTGTTGCTTGCTTTCCTTTCTTTCTGTTTACCCATACAAGAAACTGAATACAAATCCAAACTTAATTAAGTCTTCTTTAATTCTGACCACATGTTGGTTTGATTGATTTTGTCCACAGGAATTACTGGAATCAAGCAAGGTCTTCATTGTGATTCTAATTTTGTTGTGATTCTTCTCGGACCGGGATTGTTGGTTATAAACTTGTTCTCACACCACTGGGCAGCACGGGTAATGATCTGTGGGTTTATTGATATTTAGTATTTGATTAAGGGGAATGCTATTGATATTTGATGCTGACTTTTTTAAAAGGGAATGCTACCCATTGATCTTTATTTTTTTTTCGAAAGAACCATTCATGGTCTAGGGGGAGTATTGAAGAGAGATCAATAGTCAATATCTCTCTCAGTCTTCCCCCACTCAGATTAATGATTCATGTTCCCATATGTAACTTTTGATTTGATTCTTTTAAATGAGAACCTGAATCATTAATTTGAGAGGGGAAAGATCAATCTTGGATATTTTACATGATGTCAACTACTCTTTAAGCCTCTTTATTCTTTAATGACATGAATATGAATTATTAATATTAATCTGATCATTCTTTGAATGCATATTACACTATTATGTTTGAATGCATTAAGCCATTAATATAACAAATAGTGAATATTGCGCACAATTGTGTCTATGGTAATTTTTTTTTTTTGGAAGGTATGTCTATGGTAATTTGAATGCATATTACACAATTATGTTTGAATGCATTAATATAACAAATAATAATGTTTGTGCAATGATCTTTAAATGTTTAATGTTATCTAATATAAATTTGTTAATTTCTTATTTTCTTTATGTTTCAAAGATGGAATCAGGATCAGGATCAGGATCTGGATCTGGATCTATTCGGTCCAAAGACTTGGGATGGAAATATGGTTATTTAAAAGACCCAAAAGACAAGAATGCAGTCACTTGCAATTTTTGTCATAATACTTACAAAGCTGGTATCCACCGATTGAAGTTACATTTAGCTCAATTTGGCGGAAGCGTAGCCAAATGCCCGAATGCTCCAGAAGCTGTCAGAGATGAAATTCGAGCTTTTCTAGCTCAATCTTCAATGAGTAGGACTAAGGACTCACATATGGCTTCAAATACTGTAGAGCAAGAAATTTATTTAGAAGAAGATATTGAAGAACCAGAAGCAATAAATTTAAGTGGAAGGATAAGGCCTCCTAAGAGGAAGGGGCCAATGGATATGTTTGTAGCTTCAAAACCAGAGGACGCTTATAAGAAAAAGAAAGGAAAGCAAGCAACAATTGAAGGTGTGTTGAAGAAAACTGAACGGGAGAATGTCTGCCAATATATTGCACAATGGTTTTATCAGGCAGGAATACCATTCAACTGCAAGATTGAAGAGTTTTAAAACAATGATTGAAGCAGTTGGACAATTTGGACCAGGGATGAAGGCACCGAGTTACCATGAGTTAAGGGTGCCATTCCTTAAGAAGGAAGTGGAGCGCACTAATGAGATGCTGGAGCCTGTTAAAAAATCATGGGATAAATATGGATGCACAATAATGTCTGATGGTTGGACAGACAGGAAGAATAGGACATTGATAAAATTTTTAGTGAATAGTCCTTCTGGCACGGTGTTTTTGGAATCTATAGATGCCTCATCATACATGAAGACAGGGCAGAAACTTTTTGAGTTGTTGGATTCCTATGTAGAGAAGGTCGGTGAGCATAAAGTAATCCAGGTTATTACTGATAATGCTTCCACATACGTACTTGCTGGAAAAATGTTGATGGAGAAAAGACCTCATTTATTTTGGACACCGTGTGCGGCGCATTGTATTGATCTCATGCTTGAGGATATTGGGGAGATTCCTAGAGCAAAGGGGGTGTTAGAGAAAGCAATTGGCTTGAGTGGATTTATATACAACCATGGATTCGTATTGAACTTGATGAGGACACATACTAATAATAGTGATCTTCTTCGACCGGCCGTCACAAGATTTGCAACAGCTTTTCTTACCTTACAGAGCATCCACAAAAAGAAAGATGCTTTAAGAAAGGTATTCACTTGTGATGAGTGGAATAAATCAAAGTGGCCACGTGATGTAAAAGGAAAAAAAGTCATGGAGACTGTTTTGTCTACTACTTTTTGGAATAATATCGTATATGCAATGAAGATCACAGCTCCACTAGTACGTGTCTTGAGATTGGTTGATGGGGAGAAGAAACCTCCTATGGGATACATTTATGAAGCTATGGATAGAGCTAAGGAAACCATTAAAGAAGCAATGGGTGGCCAACGATATGAGCGTCGGTAAGTTTTTAATTTGTCTCTTTGATAGTCAATGAACATAATTTTTTAAGTATTTTATAATTTTATTTATTATTAATTAATATAATTGATAATCATTAATATAGGTACAAGCTAATTTGGAATATCATTGACAGAAGGTGGAATGTACAACTTCATCAACCTCTCCATGCGGCTGGATATATCCTTAATCCAGAGTTTTATTACAACAATCAAGATATCGAACCTTGTGAAGAGGTTATGAAAGGATTGTACGAAGTCATTGAGAGGTTAATTTCAGATTTGGACTTGCAAGATAAGATAATAACTGAGTTGGCAATGTATAGAAATGCTGAAGGCCTTTTTGGATGGCCCATGGCGATCCGACAGAGGACTACAATATCACCAGGTTATTACTTATTAGTTAATTACTTTCATTTATTAAGTTTTTAATTAATTTGATGTTTTGGTATTGTTTTCTTACTTCTCATAATCTTATCTAATATAGACAAATGGTGGGGATCTTTTGGGAGTTCAACCCCTAATTTACAAAAATTAGCTCTACGAATTCTTGGCTTGACTTGTAGTGCAAGTGGTTGTGAGCGTAATTGGAGTGTATTTGAGCATGTGAGTATATTTATATACATGAATCCTTTTTATTATATTTATAAGTTACTTATTTTGTAAATTTTATATTAATGGTATAAAATTTTCAATTTTACAGATACACACAAAAAAGAGGAACAGATTAGAGCAAAAAAAGTTGAATGATCTAGTCTATGTTCGTTATAATCAAAAGTTGGTGGAGCGATTCAATACAAGAGATTCGATAGACCCTATCACATTACGGGATATTGATGATTGCAATGAATGGCTCATTGGAAGCATGCAAGAACTAGTGCATGAAGATGATGATTTAACATGGGATCAAGTTGCAGAGGCTTCTGGAGCAAATGAACAACGCACCCGACATACTAGGTTCAGCTCTCACTTGCAAAGGGGAGGTCCAAGTGGAAGCTCGCGAAGAATGGTTGAAAAAGAACCACCACTTGTGTCTGATGAAACAGATGACGAAGAGCTATACGTTGATGTAGATAAGGATGACTCAGATGGGGGTGGTGATGACATAGAGAATGAAGATTTATTAAATTCTCTTATTGATGATGATGATGACTGATGACTGATATGAATGATTGTAATAGACTATTTATTTTATGTTTTTTTGTGGAATGTGGGTTTAGAAATACATTGGTACGTAGGTGATGATGCTTTTAAACTTTGTATTATGTTTGTGGAATGTGGGTCATTCCATTCCCTTCCTCTCTCTAAGGCTTGATTGTAACTCTCTCTCTCTCTCTCTCTCTCTCTCTCTCTCTCTCTATATATATATATATATATATATATATATATATATATATATATATATATATATATATATACTTATTATGCACATATTCTCTAACACCCCCTTATATTCTTTTCAGTGCCAGAGCTACAAGGAGAACATGAAGATATCTCCAAAGAAAAGGCCCGATTAGCTGCAAATCAGGTTTTTTTTTTCTCTTCATATCTTCTCTTTATGTGATTGCAGTAGGGTATCTCTATAATTTATAACCCCATTGTTAATAATCTATTATAGTTTATTGAAAATAGTAGAAACCATCATCATTCCTCGTGTATAATATATATAATCTCTAATTTCTTATAATTTATGCAAACTCTCAGAAAATTCAATTCAATGCTGTATACACAATATTTTATATCGAATACTGAATAATTCACTTGGATTGACACAAATTACATGCACCATACTTGGATTCTGCTTTGGTTGTTCATAATTTCTTATATTTCCTACAACAAAGACAGATTTAATTCACTTTAGGCCTCACATGTGTATGATGTATCATACTTATTAGAATCTCTCTCTCTCTCTCTCTCTCTCTCTCTCTCTCTATAAATATATATATATTAAATTTATCGCCTAGGCAACGCCTCGCCTAGCCGGGGTTAATCGCCTAGGCATCGCCTAGACGCCTTGACTACACTGCATAGCTTCCTTGCAACTATGGTCTATAGTTTATACCATCCTTGTAATCTACACCATTGGACCCTTAGACTCAAAGAATGATCTACGTATATAATTTGACCAAATCCACTTTCAACAACAAAGTAGAAAGGTACTCAGGGAAATTCCAAAATATGATTTTACTTGGGCTTGTAAAAAATTTATGGCAAAGTTGAATGTCAATTTGGCTAGGAAACAAAAGGGGAACAACTTGGATGGATTAATGAAAACCAATGATAATATTGTCATTTAAGAGCTTTGTAAAGGAGGGTTTTCAGCCTGAAATTTCAAAGAAAAGAAGTTGTGAAAAAAAAGGTGGCCAACACTTGCTAAAGAAAGACCCAAGAAGGAGAATGGAAAATCTATACAGTTAAGGATTAAGTTTGTTTTTTGCTGATTTTCCATTGTTATCAATTAATGTATTTCTTTTTCTAGGAACTAAGCTAATCATTATTATCTATTAATGTAAAGCTTTTTTCTAGGGTTAGGCTTCCATTTCCCATCCCCCTACTGGATTGTAATCAGCTATTATTTTAATAATCTAGTAGGGGTCCTCCCAAACCCCCCATCCTTGAATGGGTGGTGTTCAGAATACAGAATTTGTCTTGAATTCTATTTAAGGTAAAACTCTATTATTATGGGGTATATCCTTGTGATAATATATTTAAGAAATTCCTAGTTGGTTTAGGATTGGGTTTGAGTTAGTACTTTATAAATAGGCCCGTCCCCCTACTAGATTGTAATCAGTTATTATTTTAATAATCTAGTAGGGGTCCTCCCAAACACCCCATCCTTGAATGGGTGGTGTTCAGAATACAGAATTTGTCTTGAATTCTATTTAAGGTAAAACTCTATTATTACAGGGTATATCCTTGTGATAATATATTTGAGAAATTCCTAGTTGGTTTAGGATTGGGTTTGAGTTAGTACTTTATAAATAGGCTTTGGGTGCAAGCCGATTGTAATAACTGAGGATGTGTAAGTGAGCAGGGCTCTCAAGAAGAGAGCGGGTAGCTCTCTAGGGAGAAGGAGCGGGTAGCTCCAAATGAAAGAGGGTAAAACTCCTAGGAGAGAGTGAGCTCTCATGTTATCCTAGTGGATAGAGCAGAATCTGTTTCCAAGAACGAAAACCCGTGTACAATGTGATCTCTACATAGTCAAAATTCTTAGTGCTTGCGCCCTTTACTTTCTGATGTTTTTCTTATTTTCATGCTAGTCGATGTTTAGTTTATATCTCTGATGTTTAGTTTATATCTCTGTAAACTGCTGTAATTCCTCTTGATTATTAATATATTTGCTTCTTACCGATCAAAAAAAATAAAAAATTTTAGTTTGCCTTCTTCCATGGCCGACAAACCATGTAAATTTTGTGTTATGGTGGTGTGTTTTCCTCATCTACTTCCCTCTGTTTACATTGCTATCGAGCATTCCCACACAACAAACATGCAATTTTACACATGAATCAATGATCATCTTCTGATTACCAAAAAGAAAAAATGATCAACTTCTTGCAGAAGAGAAATTTCACATACCCATTTCAAAAACAGCTAATTCGAGTTCTAGTGGGTCAATAAACATCTAGACTGCATAAATTTTAAGATATTTCAAAAACTAAAAGGACAAAGAGACAAAAATGGAAGATATTTACGAACCTGGTGGCCAGACAACTGATGAACAGCGGTACGGCATATATCACCGGATTTCTTTCCAGGACAAGCGGCAGAAACGGATATTCCGTACGCCTGGAGTGCTTGGAAGGGAACCATGACCTGCAACCAAATGAAATCAAAAACAGAAACCCCATTGAAATCCCCATTGAGGAATTGAAGAGCTGAAGGAAACAAAATCCAAGGTATCCTCATATGATATGATATGATATGATATTAATCTGATACCTCGTAGTCTTCCATATAGTCGCCGCATAGAATCAGGACAGTTTTTTGAGCTTTGAAGCTCGCCATCTTCTTCTGAGTCTCCGAGAGTGAGAAGAGAATATCTGCAAAAGTGAAAGGCCCTTATTTATATAGTTGGGATTAGTATACCTGTAAACAAGAAACCCATGTCCTCTGATAGAATTTCTAAAATGCCCTTTTGCAAATAAAATCGTTTGGTAACCAGAGACCAGAGTGAGCGGACCGTAGACGAAGAGCAGTAGGTCCGTAGGGGGCGGGTTCGGGCCGGCCCGATTAGGTCCAATTAATAAATGGGGAATAATAATTTTAAAAATATATATTTTGTTTAGGGGTTTTAGTAATTAATCAGTCTATGGGTTGTTCCAAATATATTCCCGAATCAAAACCATTTATTTCAAACTAGTGGGCGGCAGGTGCGATGCACGTGAGAGATAGGGGAAGGGGGATAGAGTCGATAGACTGGGAAGAGGGATCCTAGTGAGGGCAATTTGAAAAAAAAAATTAAATATTTTGATTATAGAAACTTAAGAGACTTTTTAGATAAAAACAAAATATTGTGAGGGACACATTAGTATAAAAAGGAATATTTGGAGAATCAAAAATCCTTATTTTTTCTCTTGAAAAATAGTTATCACGTGGAGAGTGTATGCATCTTCATTGAGAGAGACCAAGGAGGGAGCATAAGAGAAGATAAGGATAAAGATTTGAGGGAATCGTGGAGATATAGAAAGATTGTTGTTAGTTGTAATTGATATTACTTCAATACGCCTACTAACTTTTCTGATCAAAAATAAGATATCGTAAAATTTGGACTCATTATGAATGTTAGACAAATATTAACCAACTTTTTAACCTCACTTCTCTCTTTATAATAATAAAGATAAAGATAAATAAAATATGATTAAGGGTCAAGATTAGATTTTGCTAGGCTTATTTTATCATTGTCAAAGTCGCATCAATTCTAATCTTGACCCTTAATCATTTGAATTAAAGGATTAGAATTTGGTAATATATTTAGGAAGGAGATAAATCACAACCAAGTACGATTGAATTCGGAGAGAATTCAATTGCACTCATAGGCCCAGCATGCACGTGTCCCATTTAACCTCTATTAATTGTGGTTAAGATTCACCAACCCTGATAAGGTTTTATTTTTTTTTGTTAAAAGGAGAGTTCATTCATCAAAGTTAAGGAAATACATGAAGGATAATTTTAGTTTTTAAAAAATATTTTAAAAAAAATCTGAACTAAAATTATAGTGTTTTTCCTAAAAAATGAAGGTATATCATTGAACCCTAAGGGTTAGTAAATCTTAACCACAGTTAAATGACTTAAAAGGGACATTTGTTGGCCTGTGGATGCGATCAATTGTAATTGGTTGTGATTCTATCTCATTTGAGAGTATACTTGGGAGTACCGACTCTCTAACAATTGGGTATTATCAGGTCAAGTCAATCGTAACAAGCTCAGTTAGAAACTTAGGAGGTTGGTAAATCTTGCAGCTCCTGACCCGACCCACCAGAGACCGTTTAGGAGGTTGGGCTTATGTCATAATTCCTAGCTTTTGCAAGAGGTTTGACGGTCAGGTTAGTTGTTTTATTTTTATTTTTTTAGGGGGGGGATTATTGACCGGATCCAATCTGTTGATATCCCTGCCAAAGGTATATCATCCCATCCAGCTCAAGTATTAGAAAATTATATAAATAAATATCACCTAGCTCAAGCAATCCGAAGAGTGACTATCTTATGGTTTATTATAAAGTATCATTGATCCATATGCAGTATTTTATACATAAATTGTGTATTTTTATTAAGTTCGTGAACCATGATGGCCTAATAAAATACAACATATAATGTCCTTAGGCTTAATTAAATGTTTTTATGGATCTAAGAGGGGCATTCTCGTAAATTCAAAGAACAATAGCTGTAGTTATATTTTTCCTTGATGGAGCGGCAACTCCATAATGAGACATCAGACACGCGTCCCATATGTCATGTGTCAGTGGTGAGCGGTGACTACGCTTTTTGCCGATTCCAAAAATAAAGAAGTAGATGAGGATAAATCTTCTGTCTTCTTCGGTACATGATTAGCGGGTGGCACGTGTGATGCGTAAGAATGAGGGGAAAAAGTTATTCATAGTTAATAGGACTTAAAAGAGACACTAGAAGTTAAAAGAGACACATGTTAACCGGCGGGTCCGATTGAACTTTCAATCACGATTGGATGTAATTCTATTATTTAAATAGACAAATGAGTAAGGGGTAGTTTGGGAAATAAAATAAAACACTAAATCAAAGTTTTGTGTCATGAGGATAGTTTAGGAATTTTGGAAAAATAGGCTACGCCTGCCTCTCACATTATCTTTACTATTATAATGGGAGAGGTAGGCGTAGCCTGAATTTTCCAAATTTTCTAAATTATTCTTATGTAAAACAAAACTTTAATTTAATGTTTTACTGTAATTCCCAAACTATCCTCGTTTATCTATTTAAATAATAGAATCACAGACAATCACGATTGAACTCGGGGAGAGTTCAATCACACCTGTGGATTAACGCATGTCCCTTTTAACTCCTATTAACCGTGGTTAACTCCTTCCCCTCGCTCTCACGTGCATAACACGTGCCACCCGCTAGTATTAGTATAAAGAAAGATAAAGATACAAAAGATAACCTCAAGGCATACACTAATGTAAACAATTCCAAAGAAAAATAATTTAAATATGAGGCGGGCTCGATTCTAGCCATTGGAAGGAGCTCTCCTTTTTAACGTGCAGAAGATAAAGTCAGGTAATTATTAAAATATTTAGTAGCAGTTTTACAATTTTTTTTAATCTTTACTATTTGCACATCTATCTATTTAGAATCATAGCCAATCGCGATTGAACTTGGGGAGAGTTCAATCGCATCCATGGGTTAACACGTGTCCCTTTTAACTCCTATTTCCCCTCACTCTCACGTGCACGTGCCACTAGCGAATTCAATCGCACCCACGAGTTAACACATGTCCCTTTTAACTCCTATTAGTTGTGGTTAACTCATTCCCCTCACTCTCACATGCGATGCCACTCACTAGTTATAATTATAAGATTGCCACCAACTTTATTCTATAAGGCAAGTTTGAAATTTCATTCATATCCACAATTTTTGAGCCCTTAATCCAAATCAAAATTTTAAATATTTTAGATTTCTCAACGAAATTTTAAAAAAATATTTTGTAATATTTTATAAAAATTAAATATTTTGACAAAAGAGTTTTTTATCGAAATTTTACACTACAAATTAAAAGCTTTTAGCGGCGGTTCGACAGCCGCTAAAAATACATAAACCGCCGCAATTAACAATACTGGCGGTTCATGAAAACCGCTGGTATTGGTCTTGTCAGGGAAGCATATAGCGGCGCTTTTTTTTAACTACAGTTATTGGTTAACTTATTACGGCGTCAAACACCGCTACTCTAAATCATATAAATAACGGTGTTTATACCCACCGTTAATTACTAGATCTATAATGGCGTTGACAATCACAATTATTAATGTATCTATGTTAATGATAATATCTATATCGGCGTTCAATAAACGCCGTTATAGATCTATTCATTAACGGCATTTAGTAAACGTCGTTACTTACGAGAATCAATAGCAGCGGTTTAAAACCGCCGCTACAAGTAATTAATATATAAATATATATATATATATATATATATATATATATATATATATATATATATATATATATATATATATATATATTACTTGTATTATTTTATATTTGTTAACAATATACAAAAAAAAAGACATTCATATAATTTGCTACCTGTAATCATTCCAAACCAATCAATACCATACAATATAAAATATACATCCAATCATAATACGCATGTACCCATAATGTAACAATAAAATATGTACATGAACATAAAAAAGTGTCGAGTAGTAAAAAAAAAAAGACCCTATGTCTGCCTATCTCCCTTCGGCTGGCTCCCTCCTCTTGCTCTAAAACCCGACAAATGCGTGTTGCTGACTCCCTCCTGCAAAGACAATAAAATACAATCGATTATTATAATTTCGAAATGATAAATTTAAGAATTTCATAATTAATTAATATGAAAAGAAACAAGATCATCTCAGATTTTTCATACATGTAGGCCGAATTCTAACTTTTTATGTATATTTTGGCCTAAACCTACAACCTTTCACCAAATTCTAACCGAAACTCAGTTTTTTATGTGGTTTCTTCTAACGTGTATATTTCAATATATCCTAAGTGTTGGAATTGGTTTCGAGGGAATCCGAGGTCGTTTGTCCGATTTGGGCACCAAGTAAGCCGAATTCTCAAATCTTCTAACATACTTTGGCCTAAACCCACAAACGCGTACCAAATCTTAATCGGGGCTCAGTTTTTTATGCGGTTTCTTCTAACGCGTGTATTTCAATATATCCTAAGTGTTTGAATTGGTTTCGAGAAAATTTGAGGTCGTTTGTCCGATTTGGGTACCTAGTAGGACGAATTCTCAAATCTTCTACCATAATTTGGCCTAAACCCACAAACGTGTACCAAATCTTAATCGGGGCTCAGTTTTTTATGCGGTTTCTTTTAACGCGTGTATTTCAATATATCCTAAGTGTTTGAATTGGTTTCGAGGAAATTTGAGGTTGTTTGTCCGATTTGGGTACCTAGTAGGACGAATTCTCAAATCTTCTAACATAATTTGGCCTAAACCTACAAACGTGCACCAAATCCTAACCGAGACTCGATTTTTTATGCGGTTTCTTCCAAAGTGTGTATTTCAATATATCCTAAGTGTTGGAATTGGTTTTGAGGGTTTCAAATGTCGTTTGCCCAATTTGGGCACCGAGAATACCGAATTCTAACTTTTTAAGTATATTTAGGCCTAAACTTACAACCTTCCACCAAATCCTAATCGGGGCTCGGTTTTTTATGTCGTTTCTTTTAATGCGTGTATTTTAATATATCCTAAGTGTTGGAATTGGTTTCGATGGAATCCGAGATCGTTTACCCGATTTGGACACTGGGAATGCCGAATTCAAAATTTTTAAGTATACTTTGGCCTAAACCTACAACCTTCCACTAAATCCTAATCGGGGCTCGGTTTCTAATGCGGTTTCTTGTAAAGTGTGTATTTCAATATATCCTAAGTGTTAGAATTGGTTTCGAGGGTTTTCGAGATCATTAGCCTGATTTGAGCACCGAGAATGCCGAAATCCAACTTTTTAAGTATATTTTGGACTAAACTTACAAACGCGCACCAAATCCTAATCAGGGCACAGTTTTTTATGCGGTTTCGTCTAACGTGTGTATTTTAATATATCCTAAGTATTGAAATTGGTTATAAAGAAATCTGAGGCCGTTTGCCCGATTTGGGCACCGAATAGGCCGAATTTCTAAATCTTCTAACATACTTTGGCCTAAACCTACAAACGTGCACCAAATCCTAACCGGAGCCCGATTTTTGATGCAATTCATTCTAAAGCGTGTATTTCAATATATCCTAAGTGTTGGAATTGGTTTCAAGGATTTTCGAGGTTGTTTGCCCGATTTGAGCATCGAGAAGGCCGAATTATAACTTTTTAATTATACTTTGGCCTAAACCTATAACTTTCCACCAAATCCATCGGAACTCGGTTTTTTATGAGGTTTCTTCTAAAGCATGTATTTCAATATATCCTAAGTGTTGGAATTAGTTTCAACGGAATCTGAGGTTGTTTGCCCGATTTGGGTACCGACTAGGCCGAATTCTCAAATCTTCTAACAAACTTTACGTAGCACCCCGGAACTTTTGTCCATATATTGGAACTTGTGCCAAGACTTTAAGTCCTTGTAATCACTCATTTCTATGAAATGAGAATGTTGAAAGTTGGGTAGTCTTAATTAAGTATTAAGGAATGTTCATAGGAGTCAAATAGAAGTGAAAAATTCTCTAAAGTGTGAAAAGTAGGATCTCATAAGTCGGATATATTGAAAACCCAGGCCGTTAGAAATCCATTTCCAAACCAGTCGGCTTTAGGAAAATTTTGGTCCACGAATAAAGAAGAATTGAGAAATTCTAAAATACCAGAATTGTTCCTCTTCGAATGACGAGTCCAACGTAAGTGAAATCGTCAAAATCCGACGAACGAGTCAAAAGTTATGGCTGAAATATTAAAATGAGAAAATCTGAAAATTTACTGTCAGACTTATGAACGATATTACAGACCATACAAACGATCGTAGGTGAGCTACGATCGATCGTAGAATTATAGAAATTGGCAAAATTCTCGACAACGGTTACGATCGATCGTAGGAAATTGCGAGTGATCGTAGTATATTTACGATCGATCGTAGATATATTACGATCGATTGTACGTCGTGAACCCATAATTTTTATGCAGGATTTTTAGGATTTCTAGCATTTGTCTATAAATAGAGAGTAGCTTTTGGGGGTTTTGGTTTACCCTAAACCTAAAAAGAGACTAAGAGAGTTTGAGAGGAAGGAGATTATGGACAACCAAGGAGGGTTGTGGATTGAAGCGAGCGGAGCTTAAGCCAAGCTTGGATCTCCTTCAAGCAAAGATCATCCTTCACCAAGTTATGATTTCAATCAAGGAGGATTCTTCTTCAAGATTTGAAGTTAATGCTTAAGGTTAGTACACCCTTCCTAATTAACTTAGTAATAACCTAGGTTTTTCTTTGAAGAATGCTTGTGAATGATGATATACATTTCCCTTTTCATTAAATATGTGTTTTGCCCCAACAAATGATTAAGATAGACCAAATGGATGTGAATGTGGGGGATGTGAATGTTGTTATGTGATGAAAAATGGGAATGACAAAATACTCATAATGAACATACTGAATGTGTTTGATGAAATGCATGAATAAGGACTTAAGGAAATAAACCAAGATTTCGAAAGTGTGAGTTACTTAATGTTTCCCAAATTATAAGTTGTGTGCATATGCTTATTGTTCTTGAATTCTCACATGATTATGGAAAGTTTCAAATGCTATACGTCATCATGATTTCACCAATTTCCGTGCACGAGCACCCATGCATAAAACGAGTTTTCATAAACACTAAGAAGGGAAACTAATGAGAATAAATGTGAAGAAAAATAAGTAAAACCTCATAAGTTGAATAAGGAACTGTCAAGGAGGTTGGTAGCCCCGGTTAAGGGTGCTAACCCTTGGCTCATAAGGAACTGTCAAGGAGGTTAGTAGCCTTAGTTAAGGGTGCTAACTTCTGGCTCATAAGGAATTGTCAAGGAGGTTTAAGGGTGCCCACCTCTTGCTCATAAGAAAGACTCATAAGGAACTGTCAAGGAGGTTGGTAGCCCCGGTTAAGGGTGCTAACCTCTGGCTTATAAGAAAGGCTCAAAAGGAACTGTCAAGGAGGTTGGTAGCCCCAGTTAAGGGTGCTAACCTCTGGCTCATAAGAAAGGCTCACAAGGATATTGTCGAGGAGGTTGTCAACCTCGGCTCATAAAAAACTCATAAGGAAAGCTCATAAAGACGCATATGACTCACAGACGTATTTTGTTTTAATGAGAATTATGTATTGCTAAATGCTTTCGTATGATGTATTTTTTAAAGATTATGAATTGTACTTTTTCCAGTACTTGCATTTGATATTATGTTTGTAATTACTATTGTTAGCTAGGAGCTTGTACTCGCTAAATATTCCATACTCAGCTGTACATGTTGTGTCGGCAGGTACACGTGCCCCTTTCGACATCTGTGCTCCAGGTCCTTGGATAGAGGAAGACTACGGCGAGGAAGAACCATATGAAGATCCGGTAGTCGAGCCTCATGATTGAAGCAAGTGACTCAGACCATTGGCTCTTTGGGGGTGACTACTGAGCGAAAGGGAGTTGTACAATGTCTTTTGTATTTTGGATAGGTGGGCATGTCCACCTTTACTATTATGATTGTATATAAACTTGGAATATGGAATATTTATAGAAATAAAAAGGTTGGTTGCGCTTTCGCAATATTTTAGCTTCCGCACTTTGTATTATATTTCTATTAGAACATGTTATGCCTTGTTCATTACAGAATGTTTTACCAGGTTAAGTATAGTCACACCTAAAGTATCCCTTAACTCCTAGGGGGTATTTTGGGGCGCGACAGAAATGGTATCAGAGCCTAGGCATTAAAGTCCCTAGGGTCACTTGGAACTGATACCATGGTTGAACAAGGCCTTAGGTCAAAGAGAGGAGTCGTATTCCAAGTATATATTATTCAGTTAGTCTTAGTCCATAACCGGTTGGAAACAAACCACACTTAGTGACCTACGCTAGAAAACAAATGTATGCTTGTTATGGTGTTATGTATACCTTGAATGAAGTGTCATATGCTTAATAAATGTGAAGTGATTGTGGGAATTGTTACTAAACGAGTATCCAAGTTATACTCATGTGTATTGTCATTCTCAAGATTTGAACATGAGACGCGGTGCTCGGGGTTGCGGATACAGTATGAGGGGGAGTGAAAGTGATGCTCCTTCGGGTGATGAGCAACCCTACTTTGCTCAAGCTTTTGTGTCTATAGCCGAGACCTTGGCTATGTTAGCGGTAAGGCATGTTGCTGTTACTCCTTCTACACCTCCACCACCTCCGGCACACCATGCTTTAGGATTAGAGGCATTTAGGAGATTGCGTCCTCCTACTTTCTTTGGTACTACGGACCCTATGTTCGCTGAAGCATGGGTGATGCAACTGGAAAAGATTTTTAGAGCGCTCCACTGTACGAATGAGCAGTGAAAGGACTGGGTCACCTTCATGATGGAAGGTGCGGCCGAGCATTGGTAGAGAGCCGCGCAGAGACAGAGGGAATCCACTAGGTCGGGAGAACCATGGACATGGCCAGAATTTCTGGATGTCTTGTACAAGCAGTATTTTTCGGCGGTTGTTAGAGAACAGAAGGAGATTGAGTCCATGACTCTGGAGCAAGGAGAGTTGAGGCTACTCTTGTAGAGTTGTCGAGATTTGCACCTCACTTGATCGCATTCGAACACATGCAGGTCAGAAAGTTTGAGTGGGGATTGAAGCCCTTCATTAGAGATAGGGTCTCGATGTTCCAGGTGGGCGTATGTGGAGAAGTTGTGAGTAAGGCGAAGCTTGCTAAGAAGAATTCAGACGAATTCTTCAAGAGGAGAGAGACGGTAAGAGGCCAGTCCAGTGACTAGGCGGAGAAGAGGGTTAGGACAGTCCCATATCAGGCATCCAGGCCGATACAATCATAGAGGTCTCCCTTGGCACCATAGGCATCTTGGTCTACTACTGTACCGGTACCTCGTCCCGCTTTCTCTCAGGCCACCTGATATGTGCCACCTACATCCTTGTCGGCATTTGAGGAATGCCCTTATTGTGGCTGGAGACACCGGATTGGAGAGTGTCGTAAAATTTTGGATAGGTGTTTTCACTGTGGGGATGTGAATCACATGGTCCGGGACTGCCATCGTTGGTAGTTGTAGCTTGTCTAGCCACAAAGGAGTAGGCCCCCAGTTCGACAAAATTCCCAGCAAGGTTCCTCACAGGCTTCCGCATCTAGGCCCATACAGCCCACTCCACCACCTCGCAAGGCAAACCAGAGCCGGGTCTTTGCTTTGTCGGAACAGGACGCACGTGCATCCGACGATGTCTTGCTAGGTACGCTATAATGCTAAAGTTTCCAATTGTGAATGGTTGTTATTATATATTGTGATTGCTTATGTGTATAATATGCTACCTATACTTATGTAATCTCGCGTGAAACCTATTGACATGAATAAATTAATTACACAGGCGCCTTACTAGTAAATGAATGCCTGGCTCGAGTGTTGATCGACACAGGATCCACTCATTCTTTTGTATCGCCTAGTTTTGCAAAGGGTTTTGCATCCGAGTCCAGCCCGTTAAAGCATGAGTTAACCATTTCAACTCCGCTAGGCAAGTCAGTGGATACAGACCGGATATACGAGGATTGTGTAGTTCAAGTGGGACAGAATGAGTTGTTGGTCAATCTTATCATCTTGGACTTCCAAGACTTTGAATTCGATGTCATTCTCGGAATGGATTGGCTATCGTCTCACCATGGACACGTGGCTTGTTTTGAGAAGATGGTGAGCTTCAAGCCGAAAGGAGTTAAGCCATTCCACCTTCGAGGATTGAGGGAAAGAGATATTGCTCGCCTCGCGGCTCTGAGCTTAGCAAATCCAGGGGCACCAAACTCCTTAGCCATTCTAGTTGTGAGTAAGTTTTTGGATGTGTTTTCAGAGAAATTACTTGGATTACCTCCGGATCGGGAGATCGAGTTCGCAATAGAGCTTGCTTCGGGTACAGCTCCGATTTCAGGAACGCCTTACAGGATGGCCCCAGTAGAGCTCAAGGAACTAAAAGAGCAAATAGAGAAATTAGAACAACTTGGTTTCATCCGACCAAGTGTGTCACCTTGGGGAGCTCTGATACTTTTCGTGAAGAAGAAGGACGAGTCAATGAGGATGTGCATCAACTACAGACAGTTGAACAAGTTCACAATCAAGAATCGTTATCATTTGCCACGGATAGACGACTTGTTCGACCAATTGAAGGGAGCGAGATTTTTCTCAAAGATTGATCTTAGATCGGGGTATCATTAATTAAAAATCAAGGCAGAAGATGTTCCAAAAACGGCCTTCAGGGCTCGGTATGGTCACTATGAGTTCCTTGTCATGCATTTTGGTTTGACGAATGCGCCGGCAACATTCATGGACTTGATGAACCGGGTGTTCAGATGTTGTCTCGCTCAATGTGTCGTGGTGTTTGTCGACAACATCTTGGTATATTCCCAGACCCGAGAGGATCATAATCGAGACCTTCGCCTTATTCTTGAGATGCTTTGTGAGCATAAACTGTACGCTAAACTAAGCAAGTGCGAATTCTGGTTGGAGAAAGTAGCATTTCTCGGACATGTAGTATCAGCAAAAGGTATTTCAGTGGATCCAGTAAAAATAGAGACAGTGATGAACTAGGAGAGACCAAAGAGTGTCACAGAGATACGTAGTTTCCTCAGATTGACAGGCTACTATTGAAGGTTTGTGGATGGATTCTTCAGTCTAGCGGCACCACTCACGTACCTTACCCGGAAGGATGCCAGGTTTACCTGGAGTGACAAGTGCGAGAGTAGTTTCATGGAGTTGAATAAGAGGCTCACTATAGCTCCGGTCCTTGCAGTGCCATCCAGGAGTGGCGGCTTTATCGTTTATAGCGATGCATCGCACGTCGGGTTAGGGTGTGTCTTGATGTAAAATAAGAAAATTTCTGCCTATGCTTCAAGGCAATTAAAGGATCATGAAAAGAACTACCCTACACACGACCTAGAGCTTGCCGTCATTTTGTTTGCATTGAAGATATGACAACACTATCTCTACGGGGAACAATTCGATATGTTCACATATCACAAAAGCCTTAAGTATCTATTTTCCCAGAAGGAGTTGAACTTGAGGCAATGGTGCTGGATGAAGTTCTTGAAGGATTATGAATGTTCTATTCAATACCATCCAGGAAAGGTGAATGTAGTGGCCGATGCACTTAGTAGGAAGCCCCATGGGCTATTGGCTCACATGTTGGTTCGGGAATGAAAGCTATTGGAAGATTTGACAAATCTGGACATCAGTGTCAATGCTCCCGCAGTCCAGTGATGACGAATATCACGGTTAGGCCGTACATCATAGATTGGATCCGAGAGTTGCAGATCTCGGATGCTGACTTGTTGGCTTTCTAGGAAAAGGAAGTTGTCAAGGGTAGTGAAGACTTTTATCTGACTAGCCGAGGTGCTATCACATTCAATGGAAGACTATGTGTCCCTGCCGATGTAGAGTTGAGGTGGGAGATTATGGATGAAGCTCACCATTCTAAGTACATAGTGCATCATGGGGGTACAAAGATGTACAGGATCCTTAAAAGGTGCTTTTGGTGGCGGAACATGAAGATGGAAGTAGCGGAGTATGTGTCTAGGTGCTTGGTGTGCCAGCAAGTCAAGGTCGACAGGTCTTTTGAAGTCCCTCCCCATTCCTGAGTGGAAATGGGAGAACATCTATATGGACTTCATTGTGGGGTTACCATGGACAGTTAGGAACTCCGATGCCATTTGGGTGGTGATTGACCGTTTGAGGAAGTCCGCCCATATCTTACCTTATCGGACTACGTTCAACTCAAACCAACTAGTTACGTTGTACATCAAAGAAGTAGTTCGGTTGCATGGAGTGCTGGTGAGTATTGTGTCGAACAGGGATCCTCGATTTACCTCTAGGTTTTGGAAGAGCTTCCAGAGCGCTATAGGTTCCCGTTTGGATTTCAGCACGACCTTCCATCCACAGACCAATGAGCAAACTGAGAGAGAGAACCACATGATAGAAGACATGCTTCGGGCTTGTATGTTAGACTTCAAGGGCGGTTGGGAGGATCACTTGCCTTTGGTTGAATTCGCTTACAATAACAGTTATCAAGCGAACATTCAAATGACGCCTTTTGAGGCTTGTACGGTAGAAGCTGTAGATCCCCTTTGTATTGGGATGAAGTTGGAGAAAGGAAGGTATTGGGCCCGAATTGATTGAGCAGAACACTGACATGGTTAAACTTATACGGGAAAGGTTGAAGACCGCTCAGGATCGACAAAAGAGCTATGCGGACAGCCATAGGAGAGATCTTGAATTCATGGTTGGTGATCTTGTGTTTGTCAAGATTTCGCCAACTAAGGGTATTATGAAGTTCGAGAAGAGAGGCAAGCTCAGTCCGAGATATGTGGGTCCATTCGAGATCATCACCAGAGTAGGTGAGGTTGCTTACCGGGTTGTCTTGCCCTCTCATATGGTAGCGGTCCATAGCGTGTTTCACGTTTCCATGCTCCGAAAATATATCCCGGACCCTTCCCACGTCATCGAGCTCGATCCGGTAGAAATTCGGGAGGATCTCATACTAGTAGAGCAGATATTGGATAGACGAAATCAAGTTTTGCGCAACAAGGCTATTTCCTTGGTCCTCGTTTGATGGCAACATCACTCAAGGGAAGAAGCTACATGGGAGCGGGAAGCCGAAGTAAAGGAAAAATACCCACAATTATTTGTTTAGAACCTTGGCGTTCTCCCTTGTATTTTGTTTCCTCGTGTCTCCATGTATTGCCCCAATTTCGAGGACGAAATTTTTATAAAGGTGGGAGGATGTAGCTCCCCGTAACTTTTGTCCATATATTGGAACTTGTGTCAAGGCTTTAAGCCCTTGTAATCTCCCATTTTGTATGAAATAAGAAAGTTGAAAGTTGGGTAGTCTTAATTAAGTATTAAAGAATGTTCATAGGAGTCAAATGAAAGTGGAAAGTTCTCTAAAGTGTGAAAAGTAGGATCTCTTAAGTCGGATATGTTGAAAACCCAGGCCGTTGGGAATCCATTTCTAGACCAGTCGACTTTATGTATAATTTGGTCCACAAATAAAGAAGAATTGAGAAATTCTAAATGCTAGAATTGTTCTTCTTCGAATGACGAGTCCAACGCAAGTTGAATCGTCAAAATCCGACGAACAAGTCAAAAGTTATGGCTGAAATACCAAAATTGGAAAATCTGGAAATTTACTGTCAGACTTATGAATGATCGTACAGACCCTACGAATGATCGTAGGTGAGCTACGATCGATTGTAGAATTTCATAAATTGGCAAAATTCTCGGCAACGGTTACGATCGATCGTAGGAAATTACGAGCCACTGTAGTATATTTACGATCGATCGTAGATATATTACGATCGATCATGTTAGCCTCAGGGTTACAATCATGGGTACCCCTAATAATTTTGATAATAACATAATAATGAAATGAAATATTTTGTTATAATAAACTTGTTTAAGTGCGTGAATATTTCAGATTGCACAAGTTGATAGCACTCTAATTACGAAAAATGATGGAAATTACCCAAGAGGAAGTTCAACTCATTGTATACAAGATGAAGATTTAAGATAAGACCATAATCCAAGTCGGATCCATTGAAGATATAAGGCTAAATCACAAGACCCAAGTCAAGCCAAGTTCATCTCTCAATAATCTTAAATGTATTTATTTCTTATTTTTTGAGAGTTCATATGACTTATGTAAAAAGTCCTCAAAAGAAAGGTAAAGTTGAAAAGCTCAAGTATTATAGATTGACCATAGGAGCTTAGGACACCTTTTGAAAATTATTCTAAGGCCCTAAGGATCATACAATCATAATAAAAGTATAGCTAATTGATCTAGGGAATGAATCACATCCCTTTGGTTTGATCCAAGACTGAATTCAGAATTTTTGCTCTGAATTCGTCGACGAATTCTCTGGGTAGATTGAATTCGACGACGAAGTCATGACAAAATTTTTTAATTTCAGTTATGTCTCTTGAGTTCCGCTACAAAATCTTTGGTTGGGTTACAATTCGGCGACGAAGTCATTACAAGATTTTTTAGAATCCAATTCTGTCTTATGAATTCGGCGACGAACTCAAGTGGGAACTCCACTTCATTGACGAAATCATGTCTGAAACATAAAAATTTTGTAACGGCTAGTTTGCAACAGACCTAAAAGCATTTAATGCTTCCCCAATGGCACTATTGGAAAAAATGCTATAAAAGGAGTTCATTTATGAACAAACTAGAACTCTTGATCTCGACAATAACTCCTATTAATCACTCATTCACTGCTATTGATTTTCACTCACTCTTACACTTAGAAAATCTCAAAAAGTTTCTCTTGAGCTCATTCAAGTCTACTTTCTTTGAGAGACTTTATTAGAGTTTGTATTTCACTCTTATCCAGCTCATTTAAGGAGCTTTCAATTCGGATCTTCAATCCAAAACTCATTTATTGAGATTAGTCAAGAATCTAAGATTCTTGCACTGAAGCTGTTGCTTTAGCTATATCAAGAGAGGGTTGTACTCTTGAAAGGTTTCAGTTCGGCCTAAAGGAGAGCTTGAAAGGTGATATCTTGACCTGTAATGAGAGATTGTAAGGGTTTGGACTCCACCTGTGAAGAAGCCTGTACGATTAAGGAATTGTGGTGAATCCTCTAGTTGGAAACTGAGACGGGGAGTAGGCTAGTATGCTGAACCTCGCAAACAAATCCTGAGTTTGCACTATTCTTATCTCTTCTCTCTCTTTTAATATTCTTTAGTTCAGTTTGTTGCATATATTACTTTATTCCGCACTTTTGAATTTGTAGTTCGAGTTTTAAATCTGCCATATACCCTATTCACCCCCCTTTAGGGTCATTACCTGGCCAACAGATCGTAGGTCGCAAACCCATAATTTTTATGCAGGATTTTTAGGGTTTCTACCATTTGCCTATAAATAGAGGGTAACTTTTGGGGGTTTTGGTTTACCCTAAACCTAAAAAGAGACTAAGAGAGTTTGAGAGGAAGGAGATTAGGGACAACCAAGGAGGGTTGTAGATTGAAGCGAGTGGAGCTCAAGACAATCTTGGATATCCTTAAAGCAAGGATCATCCTTCACCAAGTTATGATTCCAATCAAGGAGGGTTCTTCTTCAAGATTTGAAGTTAATCCTCAAGGTTAGTATACCCTTCCTAATTAACTTAGTAATAACCTAGGTTTTCCTTTGAAGAATGCTTGTGAATGATGGTATACATTTCCCTTTTCATTAAATATGTGCTTTGCCCCAATAAATGATTAAGAGATACCAAATGGATGTGAATGTGGGGAATGTGAATGTTGTTGTTTGATGAAAAATAGGAAGGGCAAAATACTCATAATGAACATACTTAATGTGTTTGATGAAATGCATGAATGGGGACTTAAGGAAATAAACCAAGATTTCGCAAGTGTGAGTTACATAATGTTTCCCAAATTATAAGTTGTGTGCATATGCTTATTGTTCTTGAATTCTCACATGATTATGGAAAGTTTCACATGCTATACGTCATCATGATTTCACCAATTGCCGTGCACGAGCACCCATGCATAAAACGAGTTTTCATAAACATTAAGAAGGGAAACTAATGAGAATAAATGTGAAGGAAAAACAAGTAAGACCTCATAAGTTGAATAAGGAACTGTCAAGGAGGTTGTTAGCCCCAGTTAAAGGTGCTAACTTTTGGCTCATAAGAAAGGCTCATTAGGAATTGTTAAGGAGGTTGGTAGCCCCGGTTAAGGGTGCTAACCTCTGGCTCATAAGGAACTGTCAAGGAGGTTGGTAGCCCTGATTAAGGTGCTAACCTCGGGCTCATAAGGAATTATCAAGGAGGTTGGTAACCCCGGTTAAGGGTGCTAACCTCAGGTTCATAAGAAAGGCTCTGACTCATAAGAAAGGCTCATAAAGAATTGTTAAGGAGGTTGGTAGCCCCGGTTAAGGGTGCTAATCTCTGGCTCATAAGAAAGGCTCACAAGGATATTATCGAGGAGGTTGTCAACCTCTGGCTCATAAGGAACTCATTAGGAAACTCATAAGGACGCATTTGACTCATAGACATATTTTGTTTTCATGAGAATCATGTATTGCTAAATGCTTTCGTATGATGTTGTTTTTAAAGATTATAAACTGTACTTTTTCCATGACTTGCATATGATATTATGTTTTTTATTATTATTGTTAGTTAGGAGCTTGTACTCGCTGAGTATTCCATACTCAGCCATACATGTTATGTTGGTAGGTACACGTGCCCTTTCGACATCCGTGCTCCAGGTTCTTGGATAGAGAAAGACTACGACGAAGAAGAACCATATGAGGATCCGGTAGTCGAGCCTCATGATTGAGGCAAGAGACTTAGACCATTGGCCCCATGGGGGTGACTACTGAGCGAGAGAGAGTTGTACGATGTCTTTTGTATTTTGAATAAGTGGGCATGTCCACCTTTACTATTATGTTTGTATATAAACTTGGAATAGGGAATATTTATAGAAAATAAAAAGGTTGGTTGCGCTTCTGCAATATTTTAGCTTCCACACTCTGTATTATATTTATATTAGAATATGTTATGCCTTGTTCATTACAGGATGTTTTGCCAAGTTAAGTATAGCCACACCTAAAGTATCCATTAACTCCTAGTGGGTATTTTGGGGCGTGACACTTTGACCTAAACCTATTAACGCACATCAAATCTTAACAGGGGCTTGGTTTTTTTATGCGATTTATTCTAACACGTGTATTTCAATATATCCTTGTTAGTCTCAAGGTTACAATCTTGGGTACCCCTACTAATTTTGATAACAACACAATAATGAAATGAAATTTATGATACTAATAAATCTGTTTAAGTGCTTAAACATTTCAAATTATAAGGAAGCTAACACTTCAATTATGAAAAATGATGGGAATTATCAAAGAGGAAGTTCAACTCAAAGTATAAAATTGAAGAGTCAAAGTTATACCCATACATAGTCCAAGTCGGGTCCCTTGAAGCCAAAGACAAATCTCAAGACCCAAGTTCAGTCAAGATCAACTCTCAAGAAGCCTTCAAATGTATTTTTATTTATTTTTAGAGTATCTATGACTTATGTAAGAAATCTTCAAAATATGGTAAGTTGAATGGTCAAAGTTCATAAATTGACCATAGAAGTTTAGGACACATTTTGATCATCATTCTAAGGCCCTAAGGTTCACAAAAATCATGTTAAGAGATAGCAAATTGACCTAGAAATCTATTCCCATATATTTGGATTGATCCAAAACAGAATTCAGAAAATCTATTATAAATTCGGCAACGAATTAAAGACATGAATTGAATATTTGCTTACTATCTTAAAATTTGGCAACGAATTGAAGTGGGAAACCCACTTCGTCGTGAATTGAAGCTTGAAACTAAAAAATCGTTGCAACTGCTAGTTTTTAACGATCTTTAATGCACTTAATGTTTCATCAATGACTATATTTGATTAAGTGCTAAAAAATGAGTTCATTTATGAACTAAATACAACATTTGATAAGTGCAATAACTTCAATCAACTACTCATTCACTTACATTGATTTCTCATTCACTCACATACATAGAAATCCCCAAAATCACACTTGAGCTATTAAACTCTATTCATTTTGAGTGATTTCGTTAGAGTTTGTACTCCACTCTTATTCAGCTCATTTCAGGAGCTTTAATTTCAGATTGTCAAATCCACAAATCTTTTATTAAAAGGTAGTCAAGAATTTTAGATTATTGCACTTGAAGTTGTTGTTTCAGTAAGGAAGTGAAGAACTCTTGTAGGTTTCAATCCGGCCTAAAGGAGGGTGTGGAAAGATTCTGTATTTACCTGAAGAAAGACCGTAAAGGTTTAGGCTCCACCAGTGAAGGAGTCAGTACGATTAAGGAATTATGGTGAATCCTCTGACTGGAAAAGCTTGAGGTGGGGAGTCTTAAATTCCTTGGGACATTAATACAATTGTGGACGACATTCAGTCCCTGTGGCAGAGGTGTACTAGTTTTAAAGTTCAATGGATTAATCGTCAAGCAAATGTGGCGGTTCACAATGCCGCACAACATGCTCTTAATATTTGCCATCGTATGCATTCCAAGCCTTCTTTTTCAAGGAGTATTTCTTATATTACCATTGACAATCCTGATTCAGTTTAGTTTTCCTAATACAATGGACTGTTTACCAAACTAAAAAAGAAAAAAAACCATACTCAACACACACACCTAAACTCACACACGCCCTAGCCACAAGGAACACCAATTTTTTTTCTTCTTACAGTATCTAATTTTCTCTCTCCAATAAAAAAGGGTATCTAATTTTGATTCGGAAAATATTCACCTCCTTGGTTAGGTGACGCAAATAGGGCTTCTTGGGTCTCCTTTTCATCCCAAGTGTCCCTATTTAAACTCTCTTTAACTGTGATTAAGGTTCACTAACTTTTAGGGTTCACCTATCTATATTTTGTTTTTAGAAAAATAAAATCAAAAAAATTTAACTTCAGGGTTAGAAATTAACCTGAGTCAAGACTGGGCAGCTTTGTGAGAGCGAGGAGCAATGGTTCGGTCCTCGTGGAGCGAAATATTGCTCTTTTATTCTATTCTTTTAAAAATGAGTTTATGAATGTTTTTAAACCGGTTTTTCAGAATTTGGAAATTGATTTCATTCTAGAGAGAATCAGCAGGAAGCGAGGAACTGTTTTGCGTTTTGTTTCAAAAACAAAAGAAGTAATAAGAGGAAAGAGACAGTGAGTTGATATTTGTTTACAGCAGTTGCTATGGTTTCCGTTTGCAAGGAACTAGGGTACACGACCTACCATTCAAAACCCTAGAACTAGAATCCCTAACCAGTCGAACCTCAGAAGCTTTCTCCTCTTTCAAGGGCAGAATTAGGGTTTTGTCTCTGTAAGAAGAGGAAATGGAACATTTCAACTCTCCCAACCACGCTCCCAAGCGGAAGAGGGACGAAGACTTCTCTTTCATACCACAAACCCTCGTCGAGAACGGTGACGAAGACGGTGTTAATCTCTCTCTCCTCGAAGCCCTCGAGAAATCTCAGAACTCCATCGAAGTTCTTGATCTCCGAACCCTAAAAAAGCTCGTTTTGTCCTTCGAACGCCGTCTCCGTGATAATCTTGAAGCCCGATTGAAATACCCTGATCAACCTGACAAGTTCGCAGATTCCGAAATCGAACTTCATGACGAGATTGAGAAACTCAAAATCCTCGCCGGCGGTCCCGAACTCTACCCGGAGCTCGTGAATCTGAACACAGTTCCTTCGATTTTAGGGTTGTTGAGTCACGATAACATCGACATTGCCATCGATGTTGTAGGGTTGCTGCAAGATCTGACCGACGAAGATGTCTTGGAGGACAATGACGAGCCTGCGAAAATCCTCGTAGACTCGCTAATAGAAAACAATGCGTTGGAATTGTTGGTTCAGAATCTCGGTCGGCTCTCCGAGACTGACCCGGACGAGATGACTGCTGTGTACAACACACTTGCCACGGTTGAAAACATGGTTGAGGTGAAGCCTGCTGTGGCCGAGCTAGTCTGTGAGAGGACCAAATTGTTGCGGTGGCTTTTGAGCAAGATCAAGGTTAGGGAATTTGATGGGAATAAGCAGTATGCTTCAGAGATTTTGGCTATTCTGTTGCAGAACAGTACTGCGAATCAGCGGAGGTTAGGGCAGATGAATGGTGTAGATGTTGTGCTTCAGGCGGTTGCACTTTATAAGTCGAGGGACCCGAGGAGTTCTGATGAGGAGGAAATGGTGGAGAATCTTTTTGATTGTTTGTGTTGTCTGTTAATGCCAATGGAGAACAAGGAGAGGTTTGTGAAGGCAGAAGGGGTTGAGCTGATGATCATTATCACGAAGCAGAAGAAATCGGCTTATGGGTCTGCGATAAGGGCACTTGATTTTGCAATGACAAAGTACCCACCTGCTTGTGAACGTTTTGTGGATGTTTTGGGGTTGAAGACAGCATTTGCCGCATTCATGGGTAAGGCAAGTTCCAGTCTTTTCCCTTGCCTTTTTTCCATCCTTCTGCTTTCTTCTTTTTAAATCATCATAGAAATGCTTGCTTTTTTGTGACCATTGAACTAGGGAAATTCCTGATTCTAGAGGCATGCCTTTCTTTGCCCAATATGTTATTAGAGTTTTATGTGATTATTGTAAGTGAACTCTCTCATGCACATCATGCATTTCTTAGGGTTATTCTTGATTATTTTGAATCAGAAAGGTTGCCTGATGCACCAGTAGCAATTGTTTTGTGTATTATCCATACCTAGATGATAAGTATCCTATTTCTCATTCTTGTTAAGAAATGAATGTTGAAGATGGTTGTGCCAAGAGCCATCATCATGAAATAAGAACATAGCATGGATAAAAAAAATATATGAAATAGTTGTCTTTGTTCAAGGAAAAGGTAAAGGTTTTCGTGCAGTTAATTTTACTTGTTAGGTAAAATTAAAGAGAGACAAAATACTTGCTAACAAATTAAATTACATTTTTTAGCTGAGCCATTAAGTTTTATGCCACTTCAATTGTGCAATATGGTATCCTAAAGGACCTAAACAGCATATGCTGAAACATAAAGGGTAGAAGACAATTATTTGCGCTTATATGTAGTTGATGGATATGTTCAATGCATTGAAGAAGTCCTGCATCTCAATGTCTGTTCAATGCTTAAGCTGAAATTCGTTGTCAGTATTCCACTTAGACTGATAAACTTTGTTATGGGCATCTGCAAATTATTGTTAAAGTTCTGGTCTTAGAATCAGAAAATCAGCATTCATATGCTATTTCTCATTCCAATAGGGGGAAATACCAAGTGGATTACTGACCATGAATCTAGGCTTATACAGAATGATCTTTTGGCTTTAAAGGTTTAATCATAAATCTTAGTTGGTTGTGAAAATTCATGCTTTGTTTAAATGAAATTAGTAGATGTTAGAGGCAGGTTGTTTTTAGTGAAGAGAGTGAACCTCTTCACTATGTCTCTTATGTTGAAGACTTGAAGTTGTAAACTTCCTCAAGTAGTAGATTGATACGATGGTAAGCTGTGGATGCCTTAATTATCACCATATCAGGAGTTTTAACAATGACTTTCATCAAAGGCAGCTTTAAAGATAGATTTAACGGGTTGGGGGGGGTTGCGTCCTAGTGAAAGGTCTCCATATTTTTCATCCTCCTTTCTTTTAAAAAATCTTTTTCCATCCAACTCACTTTTGCTGATTGTAGTTAGAGATTTAGGGTGGAGTGATGCAAGGACTTCTATCCATGGAAACTAGCCAAACTTGATTAAAGGAATCTTATATTTGTATATCGTAATTGCAGGGAAGGTATGTACAAGGTGGGAAGCTTGCTTCCATCATATCTCATTTAGTGGTAAAGGGAGATATGTACGTAGGAAGTGGTTGGATAGACCACAATATATATCCTGAGCTAGCATCGTTGGATTGAAACTTAAGGCACCTAGTTCTCCGCAAATATCTCATGTAAGATAAAATAAAAGTATAACTGGCAATCCTAATATAATGGGAATGCGGGCACATATATCTCATTTCTCGGTTCCCATTTTCTAAGAATTTTTTGAGTCTCGGTTCATGCGTCTTGCTTTTGCTTCGCTTCTCGTTTTTCGGCTTTTCACTTCTTACTTTGGTAACTATGTTGTATATAGATTTTGAGCTTTATACCGATTGGGCTCATTGGGAGGCTGATGCAGGTGCATCTCCACACTTGGGTGAGGTGGCCTACGAGGTGGGGCCTGTTGAGAGGATGACTGTGACGCCCCGAACCCGTGCCTAGGGAATCAAGTTCTGAGACGCGCGTCCGTTCGTCAAATCATGCAAGCGGAAGACTTTACCCGTGAAAATGCGGGAAATTTAAACATTTATCAGATGTTTCCAGAAAGCAAATAATACCTGTTATCACAATAACCATCATACAAACCATATACCTGTATTATTTACATCAAGTTTGTTTTACAAAAGTAGGCGTTTCTATCACGCCGGGTACAACTCGTACAAGCTTCCAAAATGTCCAGTTCACTTACTGGTCAGCAGCTCCGAGATCTGCTGACATAAAAAGTCAGTGAGCTATGAAGCCCAATAAAACCACAATCCTTCTAAACCATTTTCCATATAATAACACGCATCACTAATGATATAATAAGCAGTTCAATTTGCATATTACAGTAAAATAGAACAGTATATAATAAATTGTGACCCAAGGTCTTTTAGGGTTACGTCACCCTAACAGAGGTTCCCGACCTCACATTACTTTCCAATTATGAGGTTCAATTATGAATATATTATATTACCAAATTATCGTTTCGATCATCAATCATGTTTTATTTCGAGTCCTGAGGCTCTATTAATTGGCCACAACCCACAAATGTTTAGCTTAAAGTCTCTAAATCATAACCATAATACATTGAGTCATTTATACTAACACACGCTGTTCCGGCTTTCACCCGAACATGACCAAACCTTGGGTATACCAACCCAACTCACCTGGAATCCGATGATTCCATACCGAACCATGAGTCCACTAACTCAGATAAATACACCAACCCTGAGTATACCAACTCAGATCACTTCATATCCGAAGCTTACACACACAACATGGGCATTCACTCAATAAGGACAATACTTTTCCATTCAACTGACTGACAACATCTACTATGTATTCGCCGTCATCGCCCTGGGTATCAGTCAAGAAGGAACCCCGACCAACCTGCCTGCCGTCATCTTCTGGTCAGTCTACGGAGGAACCCCGACATCTATACCAATGTCGATATCTCTTGACGTTCCACCAAGAAGGGACCCCGATAGACACGGTACCGACATCTTCTGACCCATCCAGAGAGGAACCCCGGACTATACACTATCTGATGTTCAGCCACTTTAAACTCCCTAGGACTCCGACATCTCCTGACTATCAGTCACGGAGGAACCACGGGCCATGCAGGACACCGCCACTCCTGACCTAGTCCAAGAGACACCACGGATGACCTAGACAAACAGACCGACATCTCCCGACTATCAGTCACGGAGGAACCCCGGGCCTTACTGGACACCGTCTCTCCTGACCTAGTCAAAGAGGAACCAGGACTATACTTAACCCTGGTTAGATTTTCTAACCACAGGTTAACCCCAGTTAACCCAAGCCTCGCTTGATTCACTGAAATACTTTGGCCATGCGCCCGTGAACTAACTCCGGTAACACACCGTCCCGTTAGGAAACGTTTTCAAGCTAATAGATGTCTCCATAACCTTACAAGACATGCAAAACAACTTTTCGTCATCTTAAAGTGACGATACAATTTACCCGGGACCCGATCTGGGCTCCCCGAGGGACCACATAAAATCACAACATCACATATGGTCTCCGATCCTTTTCCATTCACATAAAAAGACATGCATATACTTCAGATGAAATAATATAGCAAAATAAGCGGAAAAAGGGAAGAAAAGAGAGGGGTTTTACCTGCTTCACGCGTTTCGAGGCGACTGGCGCAAAAAGGGGCACCGCCAACATGTCCGGGAGGGCGATCAACCCCAAGGTAGAGCGCATGCAACTTTCTCTCTCCACTTTCTCTCTCTACCTTTTTCTCTCTCTACATGCAAAACGAGACGCCGGAGAGAAAATCAGACGCCCCCAACGCGTCGGGAATGTCGAAAAACCCCAAGGGGACCTACCTTTCCTTTTCTCTCTCCTCTTTCTCTCTTCCTTTCTCTCTCCTCACTTTCTCTCTCTAAAGTGCTGTGTGGCAGAACCTCCCCCTCTGAATACAGAACGTGAGAAATGGGGGAGGTTGTCCTCCATTTTATATATAAGGTCATGTGCATATGTGCTATGCACATGACCTTAATAAATGGTCCCGTTGACCAAGTCAACGGTTGACCGTTTGACTATTTTTTTGCCTTCTCTTATGTATACGGCATCCGTAGTCCTACTTAATGACATCCGATTTTGACGAAACTTTAGGTGATCGAACTTGGGGTAGTCCGACACCTACTGTAAAAATTTCGGGGAAAAATACTGAGTTTTGACAGCTATACTTTAGTCCGGAACAAAATTGCAAAACCCACTAATTTTTTGATTTCGGACACAAAACACGCTGTTGCTTCTTCGTTTGAGATAATTAATTGCCGAGATGACAGACATTAGTCCCCACGGCCGATCGACATGCATTAGTGCCAACCGCCCGGATTTCTATTAGGATCTCTAATAGATATTGGGTCCCACTTAATTTATGAAAATATGAAAATTTCCCATTTTTCTCAATTTTATCACACATAATGGTCCCGCGGTCCCGCGAAATGGTACATGACGGAATCGATACTGTAGGGGTGTGTCCCGGCAGTCGACCGGCACACTGTGTGCGAGTTTCGCCAAAAGATACTGAGATTTCCTCGGTGCACTTCAATCCCAAGCAAAATCCATTTTTTTTAATTAATTTAACAAATAATTAACTAATTAACCTCCATTAAGGACCCATAAACACATAATTTTATTATATTAAAATTCCGGGTCGTTACAATGACCCACTGGGTAGGGCCCACTGGAAGGTTTCGACCGGGTTGTTTGGGCTATGAAATAAGGGATTTGATTTCACGACTCTCATCAGTTGTGGCTTTTGAGAAGTATTGGTTAAGTCTTTGCATCAAATGGTATTAGAGCCGAAGGTCTCGAGTTTGAGATTCCTCCCAAAGGAGTAGAGGTGTATGTTGTTGGGTGGCACTGTGTCACGACCATTCGTCCAACATTGTTTGCATGGCCTTGGTGGTGGCACTATTTGTGTCTTTTTATCTTTTGTTAAAGGGTAGTTTAGTTTTCAAAGTCTTAGTGACATTTTTGTAATAAGGGATTATGATTCCACCAACACATAGGATGTTTCCTTCTGCTAACTTGTAAAAGGTTTATTATCCACCTTGTGGGGGAGGTGGTAGTTCACTTGAGTGGTTGTCTTTGCACCATCTTTGATCACCTGCTGCCCTAGTGTCTTTTATTTCTAGTACATCTATAGTGTCTGGTAACCTTTCCCTTTATGCAATATTATTAATCTTTGCTTCTTTCTTGTGTGTTGTGGTGTGTTTTACTCTTGTTTCTTAGGTAACTGACCGAATAGGCTGACTTGATTGATGGATTGATCAAGTGCCGCACGAGATTTGCCTAGCAACGTAAATTGCCCTTGACAGTTGGTATCAGAGCAAGGTCATGATCGTATATTCAAGGCTAGAAGACATGGTACAGGGGACAGGGGCGCGCACTAACAAGGATCGTCTGGACGAGATGGAAACCCAAACAGCACAGATTGATGGAATGTTGCATACTTTGGTGCAAATGGATGACCGAGTATGCAATATGGAACAAGGACACTAGGAATTAATCGGATCAATAAAGACCTTGATCGAGGACGTGAAGGGGACAGTGGATGTTCTCCAGGCCAAGATTGAGGAGCTCTCAAACCGGCTGTGCTTAGCATGGCAGTTGGTTCGTATCCTCATGGCCCTACTGAGACCTATGGTCGGGTGAAGGTGCCAGAGCCTCGCTCGTACAATGGTGCGAGAGATGCAAAAGAGCTTGAGAATTTCTTGTTCGACATGGAATAGTATTTCCTAGCCGTGAGATAGGAATCAGAGGAAGCCAAGGTCTCGACATCAACAATGTATCTATCGGGTGATGCGATGCCAAGTTATGGTGGCGTACCCGATACGATGACATTCAGAATAGGAGATGCATTATTGATTCTTGGGCAGACTTGAAGAGGGATTTGAAAGCCCATTTCTGGCCCGAGAATATGGAGTACATCGTTAGGCGGAACCTGCGATAGTTGCAACAGACAGGCACTGTGCGTGAGTATGTGAAGCGGTTCTTGGCCCTCATGCTAGACATCAATGAAATGTCCGAGAATTATAAGACGTTCTACTTCATGGAGGGATTGAAACCTTGGGCACAGACAGAGTTGCAGAGGCAACCTGTTCAAGACTTAGCTTCAGCACAAGCAACAGTAGAGCGTCTGAATGACTACTCCACAAGTAATGTTAACAAAAAGAAGGCGAACTCGATCCACACTAGCCACAACAAATCTTCTCAACCATCGAATGGAAATATGCATAACAATGGCAAGTCTGGGCCGAGTAAGGAAGCTTCAACATCAAAGAGTTCGGTATCTAAGCCGATGCAGTGCTTTCTTTGTGGTGGACCGCACCGAGTAGCAGTTTGTCCACAGAAACAATCCCTTAATGCCCTATAGGTATCAGTGGGTAACTCGGCTATGCATGAGGAACTATCCGAGAGTGATGATGATGAGGAAGAGTAGCCTAGGATGGTAGCCATCAGGTTGCTTAATGCTCTAAGACTCAGGATGATGGGAAGGTACCACAGTCGAAGGGGTTCATGTTTGTTGATTTGAAAATTAATGGGAAGGCCACTCGTGCCATGGTGGATACGGGAGCGACTCACAACTTTGTTGTGGAAGGAGAAGCTAAGCGACTGAGATTGAAGCTAGAGAAAGATTCGAGTCGCATCAAAGCTGTGAACTCAACAGCGAAACCTATTCATGGGGTAGCCAAGGGGGTGCCCATTGAAGTAGGAGCTTGGTCAGGAAAGACCAACTTGACAGCGATTCCAATGGATGACTTCCAGGTCATTGTGGGGATGGAGTTCTTGCAGGAATCCAAGGCTGTGCCAATGCCTTACCTGCGATAACTGTGCATCTTTGGTGACTCTCCATGTATGATTCCAACAGTGGTAAGCAAAGGTGGAGGGAAGATGCTTTTGGCCCTACAACTCAAGAAAGGGTTGAAGAAGAGATAGATGACTTATGTGGCTACGTTGAGGGAAGAATCTCAACTAGAGCAAGGTCTAGTCCCGAAGGAAGTGATCGAGGTGTTGGCCAAGTTTACTAGCGTGATGCCCGACAAGTTGCCAAAGTCCCTTCCTCCTCGTCGAGGCATGGACCACGAGATAGAACTTGTTCCCGGGGCTAAGCTGCCTGCTAAAGCCCCTTATTGTATGACCCCTCCAGAGCTTGCTGAACTTCGGAAGCAACTTGATGATCTCTTGGAGTCGAGCTTTATTCGCTCCTTCAAGGCACCATTTGGGGCACCAATCCTCTTCCAGCACAAGCATGATGGGAGTCTTAGGCTTTGCATGGATTACCGAGCATTGAACAAGTTGATTGTGCGGAACAAGTATCCCATCTTGTTGATTGCTGATTTGTTCAACCAACTTGGGATAGCTAAGTACTTCAGTAAGCTTGATTTGCGGTCAGACTATTATCAGGTTCGCGTCGCAGAGGGCGACGAACCTAAGACGACTTGCGTGATGAGATACGACGCATTCGAATTCACGGTGATGCCTTTTGACCTTACCAACACACCAGCTACCTTCTCAACATTGATGAATCAGATATTCCATGAGTTCCTTGACAAGTTCGTTGTGGTTTACTTGGATGATATCGTGGTGTATAGCTCAACTTTTGAGGAGCATGTTGAACACTTGCAAAAGGTGTTGGCCTTGCTAAAGGAGAACAATTTGTATGTTGAGAAGGAGAAGTGCTCATTTGCGCACGAGCGTATTAGTTTCCTTGGCCATATCTTGGGCGAGGGACAAGTGAGAATGGAGGAGGACAAGATCCGATCCATTCAAAAGTGGAAGCCACCTACGACTACCACCGAGCTGCGATCTTTCCTAGGCCTTGTGAACTACTATCGTAAGTTCATTAAAAGTTACTCAGCAGCTACAACACCATTGACTGACCTACTTAAGGAGCATGCATGGGTATGGTCAAGGGAGTGCCAGGAAGCCTTCGAGAGACTGAAGCTTATCGTGGCCCCAACATCCTGTTCTTGCACTGCTAGACTTGGTGAAGCCTTTTGAAGTACAGACTGATGCGTCAGACTATGCTATTAGAGGAGTGTTGGTGTAAGAAGAACATCCGGTTGCTTATGAGAGCCGGAAGTTATCTGAAGCTGAGCATCGCTACACAGCTCAAGAGAAATAGTTGCTTGTAGTGGTGCATTGCCTTCGGGTGTGGATGCATTACTTACTTGGATTAAAATTTCTGGTGAAGACCGACATATTGCCGTGTCTCACTTCATGACACAAAAGAAGCTAATGTCTAAGAAAGCGCGCTGGCAAGAGTTGTTAGCAGAATTCAATTTCGAGCTAGAGTACAAGCCAGGTTGGTATAACAATGTTGCCGTTGCCTTAAGTCGTAAAGCGGAACTTGCGGCCCTAAAAAAGGTGATGCATAGGAGTGTGCAACGGGTGCAGTCTACCTTGCACGATAAGATCCATGAAGGGTTGAAGACCGATCATCAGGCTAAGGTAATTTGGCCACTAGTTGAAAGTGGCAGGACTCGTCGCTTCTGGATCAATGACGGACTTCTTTACACAAAAGAAAGTCGAATCTTTATCCCAAGGATAGGGGACCTCAGGAAGGATCTTATAAAAGAGTGTTATGTTACTCTTTGAGCAGGCCATCAGGGATGGGGCTGCACATTTGCCTTGCTAGAATGAGGTTATTACTGGCCTCGTGTGCGAGATGATGTTGCAGAATATGTGAAGACTTGTCTTGTGTGCCAACAAGATAAGGTGGAAAGGAATAGGCCTCTTGGGCTCTAAGAGCCATTACCTATCCCTAGGAGACCATGAGAGAGTGTCTCTATGGACTTCATCTCGGCCTTGCCAAAAGAGGGGGAGTTTGGGTCGATCCTGGTGGAGATCGACAGATTCTCAAAGTATGCCACTTTCATCCCCTCACCATTGCACTGTTCAGCAAAGGAAGCAGCTTACTTGTTCATGAAGAATGTTATGAAATACTGGGGTGTGCCTCAGAACATTGTGAGCGATTGGGACTCAAGATTCAAGGGAAAGTTTTGGTCAGAATTGTTCAAACTTCTTGGGATCAAGTTCAACTTCTCAATAAGTAGTCATCCTCAGACTGATGGCCAAATCGAGTGTTTTAACGCTCTTCTTGAAGAATACCTTCGGCACTTTGTTAGTGCTAATCAAAAGAATTCGGTGAACTTGCTCGATGTCGCTCATTTTGCTTCAACTTACAATAGAACTCTTCGTCAAACAAGAGTCTATTCGAGCTAGTAACCGGGCAATAACCACTAATGCCTCATACAGTCGTTGTCGGTTACCAAGGAACCAACCCCAACGCCTATAAGTTTGCCAAAGAGTGGAACAAGAATGCGGATATTGCCCGAGCATACCTTGAGAAAGCTGCTAAAAGAATGAAGAAATTTGCGGATCCCAAGCGAAGACAAGATAAGTTTAAGGTGGGAGATTTAGTGCTGATAAAGTTAAATCCGGATAACTTGAAGTTCTTTTGTAAAGACAACATAAGCTTAGTTCGCAAGTACGAAGGACAATTTCCTATCACTGAAAAGGTGGGAAAAGTCTCCTATAGGATGAAACTGCCCGAGTCACTTCGCAGATATCACTCGGTCTTCCATGCTAGTGTGTTAAAGAGGTATAATGCAGACAAGGCAGACCCCACTCGCAACACTCTAAACCGGCCTGCAGCTATTATAACGATCGTACCTCAAAGAAAAGTTGAGCGTATTGTTGCGGATCGTCATATCTAAGCCTCACCGACCAGGCCCGCGCATATGGAGTATTTGGTAATATGGAAAGGGCTATCTGACGCCGAAGCTAGTTAGGAACTATGCGTTACCTTCTCCCATTTGCAGATAAGATTGAAGAATATTTAGCGAACAAGTCAACGAGGGCATCAACTTAACAAGTAGGAGAGTGTGCCATGACCATTCGTCCAGCAATGTTTGCATGACCTTGGCGGTGACACTATTTGTGTCTTTTTATCTTTTGTTAAAGGGTAGTTTAGTCATCAAAGTCTTAGTGACATTTTTGTAATAAGGGAGTATGACTCCACCAGCACATAGAATGTTTCTTTCTGTTAACTTGTAAAAGGTTTATCATCCACCTTGTAGGGGAGGTGATAGTTCACTTGAGTAAGTTGTCTTTGCACCATCTTTGATCACCTGCTCCCCTAGTGTCTTTTATTTCCAGTGCATGTATAGTGTCTTGTAACCTTTCCCTTTATACAATATTATTGATCTTTGCTTCTCTCTTGTGCATTGTGGTGTGCTTTACTCTTGTTTCTTAGGTAATTGACCGAACAGGCTGACTTGATCGACAGATTGATCAAGTGCCGCACGGGATTTGTCTAGCAACATAAATTGCCCGTGACAACTGGCCGGTATCGGGCGTGGCATCCCATGAGCACGGACTAGGGCTGCATATCTTGGAGGGGTAGAGGGGTGCTCGTTCTAGGCTTTTGACCTGGGCTATAAGTGGCTAGATTGTGCCCTTCCCATCAGTCATTACTTTTGGGATCAGTGATTGTGTCTAGCTACATCAAAGGCTAATAAGGTTTTTTATTGGTTTATCAAGGAGGGACTGAGTGATGTTCTTACTCTAGGATCCATATTCATATCATAATTAGGGTTGTCAATGGTTGGAGTATGACCGGATCATGGATAGCTTAGGCCTTGTCCAATTTTATAGACCTTAGCTCAAGTATTGCTTGGGCTCAAGATGGGCGTAAGACATTGACAAGGTTTTTCCCGAAAGGTGTTCATAACCGTAGTGACAAAGTCGGGGTTTGGGAATAACATGGTTGTTAAATCCTTCTCGGAATAACTCGGTAGGGATCAAGTTCGGAAAAATTTTGGGAAAAATTTGGAAAAAAAATAAAAAGTAAATTAATAATTATAAAAATATACGGAACAATTTGATTAAAATATATACAAAATAAGTAATTTATTTGATAATTCGGGAATAATTCGGAAAGTTCGGGAATAAGTCGTAAAAACGACATTTTTTTTAATTAAAAAAAATGCAATTTAAACTCTGAAGGCTTCGGCAACCCAAAAATTTGTGAATAAAACGCGAATTTTTGAATAAAAACGCCGTTTTTTGTACTTGGTTCATGACAAGGTTCTGAATCTTGTTTTTGGCATTGATTTGGGTCTTACTTTTGGTAAAAAATTGAACAAAATCCCATGATTTAAAAGTTTTGTGGAAACACTTGAAATTTTATTTATTACAGTCGAAATTGGTTCGGAATGTCGAGAACTTTGCGCTCAAAGCTGAATTGTAATCTCAAAATTCTCAAATATCTTGTCAAAATATAAGATTTTGTTCCAGAACTAAGCTCAGATTGTAAGTAAAGTCCTTGCATGATGTAACCAATGTAGATTTAGTTGCCTTTGAAGATAGCTAGGTTATGCCTTGTTGCATAAGAGATTTATCAGACGAAGAACGTATGTGTTTTGGTTGTTATTCAGCTTTTTCTCGCTTTAAAGAAAGCAAAGGAACAACATTGCTTCTTGAGGACAGAGGAATGAGGAAAAATTGCTTCTAGAGTCCAACGACCATTATATTTTTTGACTATATGAAGTACCACAGTGCATCACTTCCTAAAAGCTCAAATATGCTACATTTAATGTATAATATACAAAATACATAAGTCTAGACCAATGTTACCTAATTTGTCGGTTCGCTCGATTTGAATTCGGGTTTGCAGTTCGCCACTCTAGAGAGAACTTGGTTCACTAGGGGTAGGATGAGATAATCCGTATTTCGGTTCACTTAGGATCTTTAATTTGGTTCTATCTATATGAGAATGATTGTTTGCGCAGGGGCGTTCCGCCCAACGGAACGCGCATGCATCCATGAGATGCCATGTGTCCATTTTTAACTTTCATAAACTGTGGTTACGATTCATTCACCCCTAGGGTTCATTCATCTACCCTTGGTCTTTAGGAAAATAACCTTAATTTAGTTAATACTTATCAACTGTGGTTAAGATTCACTCACCCCTAGAGTTCATCCATCTAACCTTGGTCTTTAGAAAAATAACCTTAGGTTAATTAACACTCATTAATTATGGTTAAGATTCACTCACCCCTAGGTTTCATCCATCTAACCTTGGTTTTTAGAAAAATAACCTCAAGTTAGTTAACACTCATTAACTGTGGTTAAGATTCACTCACTCTTAGGATTCATTCATCTAACCTTCATTTTTAGAAAAATAACCTCAAGTTAGTTAACACTCATTAGCTATAGTTAAGATTCACTCACCCTAAGGTTAATCCATCTAACCTTGGTTTTTAGAAAAAATAAAATATATTAATCTCATGTCAATTAAACTCAATCACGATTAAAAAAAGGATAATAGACATGTGGTGGGCTGTGGGCGTGCATGCGTTCCGCTGGGTGGAACGTTGGCGCGCAAAGTAGCAGTACCCGTATATACATAAGTAAATAAATATATTATAAATAATAATTTGAAAACCCATAAAATGTATTTTTATGAACAGTTTGTGGACGCAAAAGAAAATTCATCGAACCCAAAGTATAAATTTGCCAAATTCAGTGAAAAATATCAGCTAAAAAATATAGCGAACTAAGATCGTTCGAAGAATGGCATGGTTTACTCAATTTCACGAACCAAGCCGAACTGAACCGCGAATTGGTTCTGGTTCACTATACAAGACAACGAACTTGGTAGCCCTGGTCTAGCACAGAAAAACACAATTAATGATTAAAACAATCAGTTTTAGGTAGTAAACAGATATAAGATTAATACACCAATTAAAACAAATTTAGACTACTAGAAGCACAATAAATTCTAAAAGCTAAAAGCACAGTAAAGACATCAGCATTAGGAAATACTAAAATATGTATGATTTATATACCAAATAACACCAGTGTAAACAATTGGAAGCACAATAATAATCAATTGTATAAAAAACAATATACCAGTTGTTTAGTATCAGTCAAGGTTCGAGTCCAATTCAGTTCAATACCTATTTTCAAAGGAAGAAGAGAGGTTCGAAACTAAGTGGGGCCCACAATGGACCCACATGGTCAAATTAACCCAACTGGGCGGGGTAAGGTTACTCAACCCATAGGGAGAGGCACCTTGGGGTGGAAATTTCCACCATTTTGAGAGATTTCAAAATCGCCCATCATAAGGGTGTTTTGTAATTACAAACATTTTTTCTAAATTTTGTTTGTAAGGGTTTGCTTAAATTTGGTTCTCAAGTGTTTTAATAAGTTGTTATTAGACTTTAAGAATTGTCTATGCCTCTATGGTCATTACTAATTAAAGTTTAGTTGTTTTATAAGTTTGTTTGTTGCTAAAGTTGATTTAGAGTCAAAGGCCATACTCTTTCACTCTAAAGTCTAAACATATTATGCAGGTCTTTAGAGAATAGTTAATTAAATTATGAGAATTTTCCAGCATATTTTTCAGCTCTCTTAGCTTGCTAGTGTTGAACTAGTTTGAGGGTGTTTGATCCTTCTTATTATCAAGAGATAACGCGATTTATCCAAGGGCGTGGACTTATCCCACACAATTCTTTCATTCAAACAAGGAATTTATTACTTTGTTCTCCATCCAATTTTCAGATTATCATAGCTCAATAAACTTTGTTCAAACAAGGAAATCAACAACTTTGATTTTATTGGTTGTCGAAACCATGGATTTCAACACCTTGATTTCAAACCCTAGGGCTGAAGTTGAGTATTTCGAATCATCTATAATTGATTCTATTTGAAGATTAATTGATTATTTGAGGTCAAATTAAAGATTTCAGATTTAATTTAATAATGGAAACCATAAATTTCAGCTAGTTCAAATTGGGAATATTTTATGATTTGATTAAGATTACGTGTGGGGATTTCTTCCTTATATTCAGGATTCAGATTAATTGAATAGGATTGAATTCTACACTTTTTTTAAGGCTGGCCCTCCTTAAACATCAATTGCAAAGCCCCAAAGGATTATTTGAATTTCTCAAAAAAGGTATGATAAACCCCTAACTGCTGTGAGCTGCATCAATTAGGCTATTGATCTGATAGATAACCCATAGGCTAATAATACATAATTATATCAACCTTCAAATAGTAGTATTAAAGATTATATCTAACACTATTCTTTTTTCATTTTCAGTCTATTTCAGAAATATGTAAAAATGGACTCAAATCTTGATGTTAATTATTGTGGATCCACGGATTTGGTGATAAATCCATAGTTATACTATCCATTGAGTTATTTCAAAAGTTTTTTTTTTTAATGTGAGTAAAAATGAATGAAAGAGGAACATGGAACATACCTTTTGAAATAATAATATAATGGACGAGTCATGACTTGCTGGTGGTTGCTAAAACTAAGCAGTTCGCCTTATGTCACAATACTTACAACTTTTTAATTGGAGTCCTATTTCAATCCTTTAATAGCTTCTTTCACCTTATTTATGGTCGGTGTCTTAGCTAATGTAGGACTTTTAAATTCTAAAGGGGTCTAATCCCTCCAAAGTATAATATGAAAGGTTTTAGTAATGTATTAAAAGTCAAAGTTGTAAAGGGAAAAAGTCCCATAACTCATTATTCAATGTTTTCTATTGATGTATATCTGGCTTAAACATGTAATGAGTAGTATCTGCTTTGCCTCAGAAATGGTATGTAGCTTGGAGTTTATGCCTTTTGGTATCCCTGTACATATAAGTGCTGTGGGGGGTGTGCTTCATTTTTTTGGGAACTAGGTTTCAAATATAGGTTAAAATGCATTACTAATTATGGAGGGGTAAAGTTCGTTTAATTGACTTTTTTTGTTAGGTGTTAAGGGAAAATCGTCTAGCATAACACATTTATATTTATTATGTCTTGTTAAGGTTTGAAAATACCTATGGTTGCATATGTACAAAGCCTTGATTTTTTGTTTGTGTTTAATTTGGAAATAATTTTGTTTTCTTTAACATTATGTTTACTTCTCAGTGTTTGATGATTTTTTAGATTCCTATGAGCAAGAAGAATAAGAAAGAAAGCTACCAAGAGGAGTTAGAAGAGCGTCTTATATCACTTATTGCATCATTATTTGGTAAGAAGGCAAGTGTATTTCAGAACTTCATGTTGGTGTTTTAATTATTGGTAGTCAAAGCTTACAGGCATTGCCTATGCGACCAAAATTAATTTTTTTGTTAAAATTACAAAAATTCAACGAGTGCCTGCCTAGATACTTATACCTTGGGGTCCTGGCTAGATGAGGCGGTTTCCTAGGTGACATTTTGACTATACTACTTTTTATATTTATATTAATTATATACAACATACTAATGTATATTCTGCATATATATATGGGTGTGCGTGTGCTTTTGTGTGCCATATTGAGTAATTTTCTTGTCTTAATTTGTGTGTATTCGAGTCTTCAAATATAGGTATATGCCATATTGAGTAATTTTCTTATCTTAATTGGTGCTCAGTCGGTAGAGTATGTAACCCTATAGATAGGTGGCTAGGCATTGGTTTATGATGACTCTGTAAATATAATGATGACACCCACACACTCATTTCATGAATAATGCTAAGGATTGGAACTTGACATAGCTTTTGCATTCCAATTTATCGAGATGGAATTATCTCTAATAGCCAATCCAAGTCATTGACCTTGACTTGTCAGGAGGAGGTATTATTACCAAATGCCCCTTCCAATTCCTGTCATGGATATCTCCGACATTTTCTAATCTCTTAGCTATTTTGTGATATGTTTATAATTATTTCTTGCAAGAACCTAGATATGACAAGAGAATGGAACTTGCAGAGTAGTAGCAAGTTGATCTTCTCAGCCTATAGGGTAGATAGAATAAGTTGAATTGAAGGGAACGAGTATTAGGTTTTGAGAGAATGAAGAAGAAAATTAGGGGAAATTCAGAAGGATTTAATGATCTTTCTCCCACACTTTATTATTTATACTCCACTAATGGTATACTATTAGTATATAAAATATACTAATAGTATACCCAAAATACAATGTATAAGAGATAACATAAACATAAAGCCCATGAAACCTTATTCAACACTTCCCCTCAAGTTGGTGCGTAGATATCACTCATGCCCAACTTGCCAACAATACTTTGAAACTGAGTACCACCAAAACCCTTAGTCAATACATCAACTAATTGATCTTCACTTCACAAACGGGATGCAAATATAACCCGCCTTCAACTTCTCTTTGATGAAATTGCGATCTACCTCAATATGCTTGGTTCGGTCATGCTGCATCGAATTATGGGACCTTCAGTAGGAAGTCCAATCTCACTCAAGAATAATTGGAGCCAAAGCAGTTCACACACATCGTGGACCATGGCTCTAAACTCTGCCTTTGCACTGGATCTAGCAATTGGAGCGTCTATCGGAAACTGTGCAAACCCAATCTGAATCGGTGTTGGCTTCAACCCTTAAGTTCTCATTACATGTATACAACAAACCCTTCCCAGGAGACGACTTTGTAGTGGAGGATTTGATTCACTGCATCCAGATGACCAGTAGTTGGTGAATGCATGAATTGACTAACTACACTGACAACATAGGCAATGTTTGGCCTGTTGAGAGACAAATATATAAGCCTGCCAACAAGTCTCTGTGTCGCGCCCCAAAATCCCACCTAAGAGAATGTGAGATCATGACACGTGACTTACTTATCATTCCATCCTGTTAGAAGCAATAAAGGCATACTAAATTCTGAACTTAAAAATTTATTCATTAAATAAAATATTTGATACTTTAATTCAAACTTTAATTAAAATCCATAATCAACTGAACATGATTAAATTGAATCATCCATCGTGATCCTTAACCGTCAAACCATACTAAACATAAATCCTTGGTAAAGTCGATTAAAGTCTCATCGGAATTCAAATAACTAATAAATCAAATTCAGTAGTGAGGCCATCGATCTAGATCCCGTTCTTTCTCGGGATAATCATCTGTTGGTTCTTCTATGTATTCTTCCTCTTCCCAAGGTCCGGGCGCGCAAATGTTAAATCCAGAACTTGTCAACAATGAAATTATCGGCTGCGTAACCAGTTACTTCGCGTATATAATAAACCATAATTAACAATATCTTAAACATTAACATACATACTTTTCATAGTTCAACTTCAGTTCACATACATCAATCAGAGTGCGGAAAAAACATGTGGGTACATTATGTCAGTCACTTTCTTATCTTCTTTATTTTCTTACTTTTCGTACTTTCGTACCTTATTGTTTTATGGAAAACACATCAACATGTATCAGATAATAAATTAAAATACCGCATTACCTATTATGGAAATGAGTTACTATACTTTACTTACCGAGGTACCACCCTTCCTACATTATTCGGCACGGACGGCTTACTTAGTACATTATTGTACATTATCCGGTATGACGACTTACTTTTGCCCTTGGGCCATTTTGAGGATAGTTGGTCCGTGCAAAACTCATCATGCATTAATACATTCGTGTACTTTTCTTTCTCTCTTACTTACTTTCTTACTCTGCCTTTATCTTACTTGTGTCCATAATAGAGCCCTAATTTCACAAATAGTCCAAATCCATCATCCCAATATTCCATACATTCAATTTTAACTTCTGAACTGCATCCCTTCTTCCACATAAATTCATAATCCTCTAGAAAATTCCCAATCCCCTTGTCCGAGCATAAATCATAAATTCATAGGGTTATTCACATCTTACTTCAACAATTCTTGAGGAATATTATATAAAAGATGATAGAAATTCATGAATCTCATTTATAATCGCGTCCTTACTTAGATATATCTTTTTAACTATTTCTTTGGATTAACATTCAAGAAATTGAGAATTAGGGATTGTTATTTTACCTTTCTTGATTGCTTCTCTACGATTTTACACTTGAGAATGCTCTGAATCTCGATTTCTGGGCGTTCCCTCTTCTCTAAGTGAAAACCCTTGCAAACCTTAGGTTTTTCTCACTTTTTTGTTCCTCTCAAAACTTTGAATATTTTTCTAACCTAAAATCCACGAAATAGAGGGTTTATATAGGTTTTAGGATTTTAACTCTCTTGAAACTGCAAAATCGCGACCTTCACATTTTCGGACGCGACCTGCGATCGATCGTCCATTTGCTGTGATCGATCGCAGCTCATACTAATTTATAGGAACCTTTCAGGTTTCCTGGCAATCGATCTTTTATGTACCGACGATCGATCGCTCCTTGCGATCGATCGTATTGAGATCTTGCAATCAATCAATACTGGTACCCTTCTTTCGACCACTTTCTGTTATTCATGCGATCGACCGATTGATTGCTATTAGTTTTCAAAAAAAGTCTTTTGCTACTTTTTTTTGATAGCTTCGATATCATGCACTTAAATCACAAAAATGGACTAAAACGAGCAAAATAATTGGTTTTCTACTTTTAGACACTTCACATTCATTTCCATAAGGACACGTGCATTAAAATGATTACTCATTTCTCTGAGAAAATTATATAAATGACACGAATGTCGATGAATTAAATTCGGGTCACTACACTTTGATACCTCCCAACATTTGGCAAACGTTCCTTACTAGCTTCGTTGGGTTTATTATTCAGGTGTATAGGAGTATCACATGACTTACAGCCCATCATGCCTGTCTCCTCGAGTAAGTCAAGTACATACTTGCGTTGAGAGACAAATATGTCTTTCTTACTTCTTAGATCGGGCAATTTCAATCCCAAGGAAATACTTTAGAAGACCATGATCTTTGATCTCAAATTCCTTTGCTAACTTTCCCTTTAGTGATTTTATCTCATCCAGATCACTACCTGTTACAGCAAAGTCATCCACATAAAAAATCAAAGCAATCGCCTTTTTACAAGATCGCTCGAGGAACGATATGTGGTCTGCTTGACTTTGTCTGTAACCATTCTTCACCATAGCATTGCGGAAACCTCAAACTATGCTTTGGGGGATTGCTTCAATCCATATAGTGTCTTCTTCAGCTTACACGCATTCCCTTCATCTGAGGGACATTTGAATCCAGGAGGAGGTAACATATACATCTCTTTCTCTAAATCACTATGAAGAAATGCATTCTTTACATAAAGTTGAAACAAGGGCCAATCCTAATTGGCTGCAAGTGAAAGGACTCTCACTGAGTTCATTTTTGCAACTGGAGCAAATGTCTCCTGTTAGTCTATGCCGTATGTTTGAGTATATTCCTTTGCAACCAAACGCGCTTTGTATCTCTCAAGTGAGCCATCATAGTGGTGTTTCACTGTAAACACCCACCTACATCCAACCGACCTCTTTTCTCTTGGTAAATTGGTCATATCCCATGTACTATTTTTTTCAAGAGCACACATCTCTTCTTGCATAGCCTGTTTCCATTCTGATTGAGACTGTGTATCCGCTAAGCTGCGAGGGACAAACACAAAAGACAAAGCCAAAGCAAAAGAGCGATACGAAGAAGACACAACATGGTAAGAGACAACATTCGAAATAGGATGTGAGTACATGTTCTAGTACCTTTCCTAAGAGCAATAGGAACTTCAGAGTCAATAATGTCAGGACTAGAATGAACAATGTTACCTAGATCAGAAGAGGTCTCTTGGTGGGGCTCATGAGGATCTTTCTAACTTCTCTTGTATACTTGCAATTCCTTGGCCACAGGTTCACACTTCCCCTGTCTACAATCGCTGTCAGAAGGGAAAATAGGAATATGAAGAGGAGGAGAGATCTCTTTACTGATGCTACCCTCCTGAATAGATGTTTCATTGATAGAAAAAAAGCGAAGTAGACTCAAAAAATGTAACATCCATGAAGACGAAAGACTGGCGGGAAGGGGGATGATAACATTTATTCCTCTTCTGATGGGGAGCATACCCAAGAAAGAGACAACAAAGAGCCTTAGGATTGAGCTTAGTGCGAGCAGAACGATCAATATGCACAAAACAGATACACCCAAAGATCCGCGGGACCACTGGAAACATAGGAGTGGAAGGAGATAATAGGGAAACAACAGATTAGAAGTCCAAAATCCAGGAAGATATTCGATTGATTAAGAATGCAGTAGTCAATACGACATAAGAATAGAAAAGTTTAGGCACATTCATAGCAAATATAAAAGAACGAGTGAATTCCAACAGATGTCTGTTATTTCTCCAAGCCACGCCATTTTGATGGGGTGTGCCAACACAAGAAGTTTGATGAATAATATAATGAGAATTAAAAAACATAGCCAAACCAAGGTTCTAAAAATTGACAATATTGGCGATATATCGTCGATATTTGTCTTTGTTGATCATGGCCGACCCGTCTACACCGTGTAAAGAATTTTTTACTTGTTATCGGGGCGATAACTCATCGATTTCGACCAACATTCAGTTTATTTTTAAAAAAAAAAGATTCGGATCACGGGAAAACAACTTTTTCCCTCTTTTACCGATGCGCAGGGTCAGATATACATCCAAAAAAAGAAATCACTCAACAGTCAACAGAAGATCCGTGACCGTGTGTCAACTCCATTCATTTTCTTTAAATCCCACTGATCATTCATGAAAATTGCAAACAATCGAGATTTGAGTGTGGAGATTTGAATATTTTGGATTTAGAAGGAAAAAAAAAGGGAGTTGAAACTTGAGAGTAGAGAAGAAAGAAGAAGAGGAGAGGAGAGGAGTACTGTGGCCATCCGCCATCGCCGTCGCCCGACTCCGTTTGCCTTCGCCTTTGTCGTCAGTCGTCACCCAAGCCAAGCTGCTAAGGTTCCTCCCTCTCTTTCTCCTTTCCGACTTCCTCTGTTTTTTTAGTTTCCTCTCTTCTGAAATCGTTGAATGTGGATTTGTTTTAACTTTAAACCCTAATAAAGGTTATGTTAGCCTTACTCTATTAAATAACTGAGGCTTTGTTTTAACTTTAAACCCTAATAAGGGTTATGCTAGCCGCATTCTATTAAATAACATTCCATTTTGTTTGTTTTAACTTAAACTTTAAACCTTAAAAAGGGTTATGCTAACTTCACTCTTAAATAACATTTCCTTTTATTTGTCTTTAAGTGGTTTAAACCCTAACAAGGATAATGCTAATTTCACTCTCTGTTAATAATATCCCTTTTTAATTGTTTTAACATTTAAGTAGTTTAAACTTTAAACCCTAACAAAGGTGAAGGATAATGCTAATTTCACTCACTGTTAATAAAATTCCATTTTAATTGTTTTAACTTAACAAGGGTAATGCTAGGGTTAAGGACTTAATGCTTTTGACCTAAAATTAAAAAGGTAGTTTTACTCTCTTTAACAAGTATAAAAGAGGATAATGTTGTTGGAAGCTTTAATTAAAAAAAAGTTTCACTATGTTGAAACATAATTTCTTCGTAAACAAATTATGCCCTTAAGGGCTTTTTAGTAATTTTAAAAAATTAATAATTTCGTAATAATATTTTATAAATTAAAAATTATTTATAGGTAATATGATTATGCTCATAAGGTTTTTTTTAAAACATGCTGACACTTTGAGTCTTTGACCAATCACTTAGCTGTAATTTGGGCACGATATTGTACGTATGTGGAGAACTACTATTATAGTCAACCCAGTCAGGACAGAGACGATGACTTTGAACCTCCGCATAACTTCTTCTGATGGTGATAGTAGTTTTTTTGGTGGGCTGTATTATGTATGTTTGTATTATTATGAATCTTATAAATTATGAATTTATGATTGATTGAGAAATGAATGAAACATGAATCAATCATATATTATCGTCACTCTTCAGTGCACATCTTTGCTCTCTTCTCATTGCATCTCTTATGTACATTGTTGCTTTTATTTAATGTTTTTATTTTAAAAGATGTATTAACATCTATTTTAACATTTCCTGAAGTTTCATTGCAAAATTTTATGTTTTGTCCCATCTTTTTGCAATTTCCAAAAATCACTAATAAATATCTTTTTTCCGCGGTTCGACATGTCAAGCGATATCGACATTCAGAATCTTGAGCCAAACTAGTAAACATATATTCTCCCCCATTATCAATCCGAAGTACTTTAATTGAGGCATTAAACTGAGTGACAATCATGGTGTGAAAAGAAGAAAAAATCGTGTCAACATCACCCTTAGATTTCAGCATATACACTTATGTAGTACGAGAAAAATCATCCACAAAAGTAACAAAGTACTTAAAACCTCACAAAGAAGTAATAGGGGATGGGCTTCACACTTCAGAATGCACGAGAGAAAAAGGTGAATTACATTTATGACCACTATAGGGATATTAAGCTTGACAATGTTTTGCAAATTGACAGGTTTCACATTGAAAAGAGGAAGACAAACTAGAAACAGATAAATGCGGAAATAAACGCCTAAGAAGGGAAATAGAGGGGTGACCAAGACGTTTGTGCCACCGGAATAACTCCTCTGTTTTACTAATACTCCGAACACCATAAGGTATCTGCTGGACTGATGAAGCAATGTGAGGCAAATGGTCGAGCAGGTACAATCCTCGCTCCTCATGACCCGTAATAATCATTCTCTTCGTTTCAAAGTCCTGAAACACACAGTGAGAAGGAAAAAAAGTGACGCTACAGTTCCAAGTTTTGGTAATATGACTAACAGATAGAAGGTTCAAAGTGAACTTAGGAACATGAAGGACAGAGGAGAGGGATATGGAGGGTGTGATAGAAACACTCCCTTTACCCGCAATGGATGCTAATGTACCATTAGCAATTTTAACTTTGTGTCTACCAGAATCAATGAAGTATGATGAAAAAAAGGACATACCAATCATATGATTCGATGCTCCTGAATTAATAATTCAGGAACGATTATGATCAGAAATAGATGCACTGAGAGCCGAGGTTGAAGTACCTGTGTAAGGGACTGAAGCAGCACTAGTGGTACTAGGAGTCTCCAACTAGGACATGAAGGGGCGGAGGACATCGATCTCATTTTTAGACGGACTAGGGCTATCCGAAGGAGGTACAACAGTAAATATTGTGACTTTGGATGTAACCGGGTATGCACTTGAGCCCCCTCCAGATCGTCTATCCCTGTCTCCTCGGCCACTGTTAGAAGGGCCCCGTGGGGGTGGATGACCATGCAAGTCCCAACAGGTGTCTCTCGTATAACGGGTACGCCTGCAATGATCACACTTAAGTTTATCCCGATCATCAGTAGTAGAACCAAAGGATCCAAAACGGCAACCTCCTCGGCCACGACCACCACTACCACTTCTACCTCCCCGCTGGAATGAAGAGGCCAAAGCAGATCTATCAAGTATGGGAGTTTGGTGCATAGCACCTCAATGGCGCTCTAAGTATGCATATACCTCACTAAGAGAGGGAATTAGGTCTTTGCCAAGAATCTGAACCTGTACTTGTTCATAATTCATATTCAATCCAGCCAGCAACTCAAACTTTACTAGTATGGAGTTTTGTTCAACCAATTTTTTATTCTCGACTGCATCCTCGGGATACTTAGCCTTGAAGGTATGATAGTGATCCAGCTTTTCCCAGAGATGATGAAGAGTGGATTAGTATGTAGGAATAGACATATCGCCTTGCTTTAGCTGCTAGATACTCTGACGTAACTCATAAACCCGGGCAACACCTCCAATCTCAGAACAAGTCTGTGTCACGGCATCCCATATGTCTTGTGCGAAAAGAAGAAACAAGTAGACACTACTGATATCTGACTGCATAGAGTGGAGAAGCCATGATATGACAATGACATTCTCAGCCTCCCACTTGGCATAACCCTGATCGGTTGACTTGGGAGTATGAATGACACCATTTAAATACCCCATCTTCCCCTTGCCTTTAATAAACAACTTCGCGGATTTGAGACTAGACAAGAAAATTTGTTCCATCCAACTTTACTGTACTAATCTGGAGATTTGAGGCATCACTCACATTGACCCTGACACTACCTCTCCCCTGCACAGGTACCAGAGGACTGACTAACCTCAGATTCATCCACCATAATATTCAAACCACGAAACAAACACAAATCTGCAATTTTAGGGTTACACACCCTAAAACTACTCCCAAAGTAGGGTTTCACTACCCGTATTTGCTCAAAATTCCACCACAAAAAACTATAGGGTTCTAAAAGAGAAAACACAACCACCTCACATAGGTTAGAGTATCGGGATCTATTAAAGTGGGCTGGTCTAGCATCTGAAAAAAAGGCAGAAAACCCCAAAACTGGTAGATATAGTGGAGTAAAATCCTCGCAAAACACTCAATAGTGCTCCAAATCACGTGAAACTTGTGGCAAACATTCATGAATTATCATATGGATCAAACAATACCAGAAAAGTTCTACAAAAAAATACCCAAGAGATCGCACCAATCAGTTTTGCAAAACTGAATTTTTTCCAGAAAGAACCGCCCTAAACAGACATCCGCATGCTATCCTTAATTACCAAAGATCAACAAGATAAAAGTTGAGAAATGAAGAAGGAAAGACCCACTTCACTCCTACTCGGGAGAGGAAGAAACCCCAAATCTCGCATGTAATAGGGCAATGCAAGAGCACTTGATCCACCGACTCTTCAGCTTAAAAGCGGAGAAAAGAAGAAGGAAAGACCCACTTCACTCCTACTCGGGAGAGGAAGAAACCCCAAATCTTGCATGTAATTGGGCAATGCAAGAGCACTTGATCCACCGACTCTTCAACTTGAAGGCACAGTGGAGTCGTAGATGACAAAATTGTCTAATTTCCTGGAACATTAGAAGGTTGGGCCAAGTGGAGAAACGAGTGGCGATAAAACAGTTCGTTAAATCAAAGAGGCCATTTATTCTGTGTATTGAAGAAACTAAATTTAGAACACATTTTGGACTTTTGATTGGGGAACTTTGGGGTGGACAAGTTTCACAGTGGGCAGTACCATCATTAGGAGCATTAGGGGGTATCCTCATGATTTGGGATAAAGAAAGGATAGAATTGTTGGAGTCAGAATTGGGGTGTATTCAATCTCAATTTTGTGCTGGTTAAACAATGGATGTACTTGGATGTTTTCAGGAGTTTATTGGGTGACAAGGCTTCGGAGTACGTGGACGTTTGGTAGGAGTTGAACGATGCAAGTACGGGATGGGATGCTCCAGGATGTTAGGTGTTTGTTCAGCTGCTTCAAAGCGGTATCATGTTTAAAAGCCAACTTGGGTAAGAGTGAGATTGTGAGGGTCGGAGAGGTTCCAAACCTGGATGAACTAGCAGTATGCTTAGGCTGCAAGTCGGGGTGTTTACCATCCATGTATCTAGGACTACCCCTCGGGTCTAGGTTCAAATTTAAGGCGGTATAATTCACGGTCGTTGAGAGATGTGCTAGTAGACTTGCTGGGTGGAATTCAACCTTCTTATCTGAAGGAGGGAAATTAGCACTTGTTAGAAGTACGTTGAGGAGTCTCCCAACATACTTTTTGTCCACTCTGACCATCTTGTGTTCAATAGTTGTCAATCTAGATTCTAGAGCGTTTGCAGAGAGATTTCCATTGGAATCAGAAGGTGGTCAGCCAAATATCATTTGGTTTTGTGGAAGCAAGTTTTCCGTTCTATTAGTGATGGTGGGGTGAATTTGAAACCAATGGTAGAGTCATAGAGGTGAACAAGGCCCTATTCGGAAAGTGGGTGTGGCATTTTGTGGAGGACAAAGGTAGGTTATGGTGAAACGTGATAGTTGCCAAATACAGAGAGGCATTGGGTTGGATCCTTAGCGAGGTTAGGGGTCTTTTGGGGTGAGGATTTGGAAAGGTATAGTGAATGTGGCTAGTCTCTTGTCTCCCTATATTAAGTTTAAGGTGGGAAACAAATCAAAAGTAAGATTCTGGCATGATTTGTGGTGTGGGCCGACAAGAGATTAAAGGATGCCTTTGCAAATATTTTCTTTATGGCTTTGGATACGGATGCTTCCGTCGTGGATTGCTGTGAGATGAGAGAAGATGAAGTAGTTTGGTGCCTTAGGTTGAGAATAGGTTTGAACGATTTGGGAATTCTAAGACTTGATTCGACTTTTGCAACCCTTTAGAACCAGCCGTCCTTGTCCCCAAGTTAGAGGTAGAAGGATTTGGTCCAAAGGCCCAATCGTTTTTCAGTGAGATTATTGTTGTAGTCTTTTGACTCTTCTCCCTCGCCCCCTTTTTCTCAAAGGTCTGAATGGATCCCTTATATTCTATCAAATGTAACTTTCTTCCTTTGGGCTATAGCTCTAGACAAGATTCTAACATCTGTCCATTTGAAGAATAGATGGTGAAAAATGGCTAATTGCTGTTTTTTGTGCCTTCACGCGAAGGAATCGGTGGATCATTTGCTATTGCATTGCTTTGTCGTGTTTGGGATATGAGGTCACTTCCTCTCTTGTTTGGGAGTGGATTGGGTCTTTCCATCCTTTTATAATTTTTTTATCAAGTTAGTTCTTGTAAAGGGGATAGTCCTCATAACGTAGTATGGTCCGTCCTCCGTCGGGCTATTTAGTGGTCGATTTGGAAAGAGAGGAACAAGAGTGTATTCAAACACCCATTCTCTTGTTCCTCATGTTTGCTCATACATCAGATATTTGATCTTAAGAGTGGTGCAATACGAGTGATGCGGGAGTCCAATACACCACAAAAGCTCGAACTGATGGGGTGCGGAAGATCAAATCCCTTATCTCCTAGCCTAGGAGATCAAACCAAGATTAGCCTCGAAACTCCCCGATGAATGTCATAATGCCCCTGCATTATTCACTCACACCCGTTGAGCAGACTCGACCTCGGGACCAAGGTTCTTAAATCGTATTCGAATCGTAAAATCATTTTAGAACCGATTTGATTCAAATCGGGATTCAAATTGTAAATTGTAAGATTCAATCCATTAAAAAAAATTGTTTAAAAAATACAAAAAAAATTACTTAAAATTAAAAAAAAATAGAATAATCTATTTTCCAAAAGATTTCATTCATATCTATAGATAAAAGAACGTAATGAATATTTCATTACATATACTATAAAAAAACGTGAATGAACTCCATAAAATGACAAGAAAAGCCAATATCATCAAAGATAAATCAACAAAAGTAAACTCATATAATCATGTTGTATGAAATTAAGTATCAAAAACAATTAAAAAAACTAATGAAATAAACTATTAAATTTTCCCAAAATCCAACTTCATCTTTCTTCTTCCTTTTTTTTTAAAAAAAAAATTTCCGTTTCATAGCAGTTTAGCAACAGAGAGAAAACCCAAATCGGGGTTTTGGCATGTCCGTAACAGAGGTTTTTCTGTTTCTTCTCTCTTCTTAAAAGACATAAAATACCTTTAGAAAATCAAAAGGAAAAAATATTTTTTAAGTATTAGTCCATAAAAAGAGGTTTCGTGATCGAATAACATGAATCACAAATCGTAATCTGAATTGCAAATCAAATGAGATTTTCCTAATTAAGATTTTCACTTCCAATTTGAATCGTTTTGCTTGGGATTCGAATCAAATCATAGGATTTAAATTGCAAGGATTTAACAACCATGCTCAATACTGCTTTGATACCATTTGATGCAGGAGACCAATACAACACAAAAGCCCGAATTGATGGGGTGCGGAAGATCAAATCCCCTATCTCCTAGCCCAGGAGATCCAACCAAGATCGACCTCAAAACTCCTTGGGGAATTTCATAATACCTCTACATCAACGAGGATACGAGCAAGTTATTAAACTGTTTGTTCCATGGCATGGTTAGGGCTATATGCCATTGTAGAGGGATTTTTCTTTTTAGCTGATAGCTTTTTTGCTTTCTTGCAAGCTTACACCCTTGTGAACTCTTATTGTACCGATAAAATGAACTCTTATTGTAATTGTTCATCGCGTACTTTCCTTTTTAATATGATATTGTTGATTACCGATAAAAAAAGAAAGAATGAAGAAATCCTACTACAATTCAAATAAAGATCCCTTTTTACTAAAACTACTAAGGTTACATGGATTATAATATCTAGTTACTCCCACTTTAATATGAAAAAACTTTCTAATAATTAATCTAACTTAATTAATGACCTAAACCCCAAATTTAGTCATTATTTTCTTTATTAATTTTGAACCATCTTTTGAGGCCAAAAAGTCAAATTAACAACAAAATGGTATAAATAGCCATCATAGGTCTTGAAGACATCTTTGATCGCCAAAAACAGAAATTGACACAAAATTACGCATCTCAAAAGCCGCTTATCAACATGGAAATCCTCAAAAAATGCTAAAAGCCTAAAACCTTTTCTTTTCTTCGACTTTCAGGAGATTCAAGAGAAAAAGATCAAGAAGCAAAAGTCCTTCAAATTAGAGGTTTTTTGTTTGTTTTTGTATATTAACTTAATGAATTAAATAGTTTAATTCTCCAGCTCTTAAGACTTCTGCTTCCTGATAATTTTCTCTTAAATATCCTGAAATTCTTCCAATAAAAATCTTGAGGAAATTTTTTTATGAGGATTTACTTGTTAAAATTTTGAAAGGATAGATGTGGTAACCCTATATTATTCTATTTAGACTTGCCATGACATCAAAATATGTTTATTTTTGGATGGAGACATCAAAATATAGTAAGCATATCTGAGGTGCAAAAGGACAATAAGATACCTTGAAATGGGCTTTAGAGAATGGAAATTTCTTCCGCCTTCTGTATTCACGACATAAGAAAGAAATACACACACACTTGTATATATAGGATTTTAGTGAATTGTTTAGGAATTATTAAAACCAGAAGATCATATAATTAAACAAGGAGGAATATAAAGAGATTTTTTCCTGATTATTTGTGTAGATAGTTATATGTGATTTGTTGTTTGATGATTTGTTTGTGTGTTAGTTAATCTCAGCATCTGTATGCATCTGTATGTGTGTTTCTCTCAATGAAGATGTTCTTCAATTGATCCTTGTATTGATTTGTGACCTTGTCAGGTGGAATTTTGAGAGGTTCAAGAAGGGAAAGATTGTTAAGTAAGTTTGTGGAAAATGAATGTGAAAAGATAGACCGACTTATGGAACTCTATATGAGGTAACACCTGGATTATTTTGTTCTTTCACTCTTCTACTATGCAAAGATCAAAAACTACATCTGTGAATTGCTTCTGCTTGGATAACAATTAGCTGTTATTTTGAGTAAAATAGATTTTCTACATTCCTCATAAGCTTAGCATCTAATGAAAGCGTATCTAATAAACTTTAATTGTCCAGATATTCTGACCGAGTTAAAGCAGAGACTGAACGTCTGAGCCAGCTTGAACTTGATGATTTAGAGGTTACTCACTCTTCCTGTATAAACGTCTTCCTGTAATCAATTGTGGGTTATAAACTTATAATGCTATATACTTTTGACTTAAAATCTTTTAAACCCTGAACTTATCATGCCTTATATTTTACAGATGGATGAAGATGAAATGTACAATCGGAAATTGGAATCTGGGCTCTACACTCTTCAGGTTAGAAGCTTCTTGTGGTGCTTTTCTCATCATATGGATACCTATGAGTAATAGATTAATGCTCTTCACACTATTTTTGGGAAATTTATAGAATCTAATATCACAATAGACATCCATTACTTTTGAAGTCTATATATTTCTACAAGTTCTCTTTTTGTACAACTACAAAAAATTCAGTAGAAATAGAAGCAAGAGTAGAGATACAAGAATTAGGGAATATGATACCCCATAAATCAATTCTATTTATATAACTTTTTGGCCAATGAGTCGTGAAACTCATTAGTGCTGCTATACATATGGGTAGAAATCGAGCTTGACCCTACATCCAAATCTAACCTAAGCCTTCATGGATGATCACCTACTGAATATTGGCCTGCTTTATTATGTCTTCAGAGGAAACACCTGCTATCAAATCCATGAAGAGGTCTTTATAGATAATAAGGCTTTTGAGAAAGGCTCCACTTATGCTTCATTTATCAGTCTATTAAATTGTGTTAGAGAAGACTTACATTTTCCTTTGAAGTCTCCAAGCACGCTACAAATCCATCCTACACAAGGCTCACAGTCAAACTACTTTTAAATTTCAACTTCAGCAATTACCTCTCCTAGAAGGCGTCATCATAGTCACCAAGTCAGAGTTTAGGGATTACTAGCAAAGAATTCAGAAAAGGAGCAAAATTCGGAAAGTCAAGGAAAAATTGAGAAAAAGTTAGGAATAAATAATAATAATAAGAATGCTAATCTTGAAAAATTATAAACAAATATGTTTCACATATTAGATATGTATTCGTGAAATTTGCAAATAAATCATGCTTGATTTACAAAATTTAGGACTTTTTAAAAAGGTCGTAAATAATTTGCAAATGAAGAGTGCTAGCCCCAGACATACACTTTCAAACTCTCACCGTGGTGGTGACCCTTGTTGTTGTTACCCCTTGAACAGATTATGAAAACACTTTTTATGATTTCAACCGGTTCTAAAGGTAACATGGAAAAACAGCGACACATGTTGCCAAATGGTGAGAGTTTGGAAGTGTGCATCTGGGGCTAGAATATCTCTTGCAAATTAATAATTTGACCAAAAAGTAATGTATTATTCGCGACTTTATTTACAGAAAAAAAAGAGAGCTTTCTTAGTATGGATGTCATTGGGGACTGGGGATTCAAGTTTGGTTTGTTCTTATCTATAGCATCCTACAAAGCCTCCCCACTTTCTTCATGTCCACTCACCATTCCATGCTCAGTGGTCACTTTTATAGAGAAACTCCAGAGGGCGTTTCTATGGAACGAGCAAGGGGACAAAGTCAAATATCACTTAGTTGCCTGTAACCAAATTTGTCGCACGAAGGAAGAAGGGGATTTGAACTTAAAACCAGTGTTTTAAATCCTGAAAACTCGACTCGGAAACTTGCCGAGTAGAGTCAACTCGGAAACTCGTGCAAAACTCATTTGAGTAATGACACCTAAAACTGAGGCATATATAATATTTTTAAAAATATTTTATATATGGTATAAATTCAAAATTAATGATAAACCATGCCTAAAATGAGATATATAATTCAATATATACTAAATACCCTTCTTTTGTTTCGTATTTATACTTAAGAGTGGTGGGGTGTATTAAAAAAAAAGAAAAAAACATTTTTAGTCACTCGGGTAGGCTGGTTTATTCAATTTTTTGTTTTAACAAAAAAAGTACAAAACTCGGGTGAATCAAGATGAGTCGGGGTGAGTTACTCGGTTTTCAATGTCAAAACCAAGTTTTACCTCAAACCCGACTCGGAACCTGGCCGAGTCGAGTCGACTCGGCTGAGTTTCGAGTTGATTCGTTGGGTTTTAATACTATACCTAAAACCGCTCATCCAAGTAATTAAAGTTCGCTGAGTTTTAATACTATACCTAAAACCGCTCATCCAAGTAATTAAAGCTTTGTTAGGCAAATGAATGTGGAGATTTGGGGTGGAGAGGGATAGTTTGTGGCGAAAGGTGATAGTAGCGAAATATGGGGAAACGTCGTGTTGGATTCCGAGGGTGGTTAGAGGTCTTCATGACCTAGGGTTTTGGAAGGGGATAATGGCGAATGCTAACTTGGTAGTGCCTCACTTTAGGTTTCGGGCAGGGAGAGGGTCGGAGATTAGGTTCTAGAATGATGCATGGGCTGGGTCTACTAGATTAATGGATGATTTTGGCAATCTCTTTGTACTAGCTTCGAATAGGGATGCCCTAGTGGAGGATTCTTATGAGAGGAGTACAATGGGCGTGGTCTGGTGTCCTCGGATGCGTCGGGACCTTAATGACTGGGAGATTAGTAATATGTCTCGGCTTTTGGAGCGCATTACCTCATCTGTCCTTTGCCCAGAGGTTAGGGATTGCATTGCCCAGAGGTTAGAGATTGTAGGATATGGTCTAGAAGCAACCATAGTCGATTCTCTGTAAGAGCATTGTTACAAACATTGTTACCTAGCCCGGGTGACTCGTTTCCTCATATGGTTGTTGAATAAAATTTTAACATGTGATCACTTGCAGCATAGATGATCTGGCTAATTGCTGTTTTCTGTGTCTCCAAGTAGAAGAGTCAGTAGATCATCTCCTTTTGCATTGCCCTATTGTGCAGGAGGTGTGAGGATTTTTCCTCTCGCATGGGGGTAGCCTGGTCTTTCCCTCATCATTTCACAACTTCTTATTTTGTTGGTCCTTGGATATAGGGGATGGCGCTTGGGACTTGGGAGGTGATTTGGGCGGCTCTACCTGGGGTTATTTCTTGGTCGCTTTGGAGAGAGAGAAATCTCAGAGTATTTGAGAGCGTCTCTTCTACTGTTCCCCGGATATGTGATCGCATCCGGTTGGTGGTCATGGAGTGGGCAGGGCTACACTTTACAGGGGAAGAAATGTGGAGGGTGTTGCCCTGACGTTTTTATTGTTAGGGGATTATGACTTTGCTTGCTTTATCCCGGGTTTGAGTTTGTGTGCTTGTAAACTCTAATATGATGTGCCCTTGTTTCTATCTTTTCCTGATTTAATATATTGAGCTATTTTATCGATCAAAAAAAAAGTTTTGTTTATTCTTGCCACTATATAAGATAATGACCAACATTTACCAAAGTTTACTATCTTGAAAGAAAGGAAGCCTCGCCAAATAACTTCATATGCCATGAATAATTTGTAAATGTTCTCCCAAATTGCCTCCTCTATCATTGCTTCCTCCCTTCAAAGATTCTATAATTTTTTCTTCATACACATCTCAACAAAAAGCAAAGAGAAGATTTACCAAAAAAACATTTACTCTTTCCTAGAAGGGCCATTTTACCAACTGGATAATAGGTTGACAATGTCTCTTGGAAGAGCCTAACGGACTCCAAAGAGAACCCCAATGATGTTTTCAAAGCTCCCTGGTCAACAAACTGAATTTATAGATGATTTACACTCTTCTACCTAAAATGTCCTTTATGTATGAGATTGAGGCAGCAGGATATTCAAACTGTACTATGGAGCAAAATGGAAAGGAAAATACTTCAATCACTGGCGAAGCCTACGTTTTTCAGAGGGAAACTAAAGAAAAACCTCTTGCAAGGTGTTAATTCAAGCACCTCAAAAGTTCTCAAAGGAACTCAAAAGCTTAAAGACAAATTATAATTCAATAAATCAATAGTCTCATAATAATGCTCCCATAACATTTATTTATAAATAAATAATATCCAAAAACTTAACCTAAAGACTAAGAACCTAATCTCAATCGTCCATCTAAAATAACTTAAATATAATATTTAAGATATGTAAAATATTCCTAATTTTGTAATTAGTTTTACAGCCAGACTTCTGACCCAGTTTCGATGCCCAAAACATTGGAATCTTGAAAAATTCATGCGATATATGTTGTACTCTCGGAAAATTCTTTCCAAAGCATCTGACGCCTTCTTGATCGGATATTTGAGCGGAAAGTTATGGCCTTTCAAACCCGACTGTCTTATTTTGAAAATCAACCACCTCTTTTCCTAGCATTTGTTTTCTCAGCTTTTGTTGGCACTCCTAGGTCGTATAATTCTTCTCCTGTTGGAATAGTAATTACCCTCAAGTTTGATTAAACATGTTCTTTTAGTGTAACTGCAATGCTTCCTCTGCATATTCTTTTCTCTTCTAAACAGACGATCACTTCAGACCTAACCCTAGAAAAATTCTTTGAGAAATCCATACAGATGGATTAACATAAATCTGTAAAAAAGTTGGTAAGACTTTTTTAGGGCATCCATCTGTTGGGGTTCCATAGATTGACTTGGAAGGTTCTCTTATTCGTCTTCTTCTAGGTATTCTTTCAGTAGATCAAGAAATCCTTCTGCAATTGATTTAAGTGATCCATCAATTACTTTGCTATTGTCCAAAATGGCTAACTCATTCACCAAAATAAATATGAACCCTTGAATATTCATTGTATTGGCTTTGACTCCCAATCTACGATTTTCTCACTCTAAATAAAGATCAAGCGATTTCAAGTTTGATATTACCTCCTCTCCTTGGTATTCCATCATCAATACTTGCAATTTGGTGACACCCACAAGTCGGCCACGACCTTGATTATCTTCTGTAAGTCTGTAACTATTGGATCTGAAATTCGGCCTAATTTGCTTTGATACCAAACTGTTGCAACCAGATATTCAATCTTTGTTATGTGAATAGATGGTAAGGGAAATACTTTGTTCACCATCGAAGCCTAAGTATCTTAGAGGGAAACTAAGGAAAAACCTCCTAAAAGGTGCTAATCCAAGCAATAAAAAATTTCTAAAGAAACTCAAAAGGCTGAAGGCAAAGTCTAATTCAATGAATCAGATTCTCATAGCAATGCTTTCTTGTCATGTATTTATGAGAAAATAGAACTCTAATACTTAGCCTAAAAGCTTAGAACCTAATCTCAGCCGCCCATCGTAAATAACTTCAGTATAGTTTTTACCAGGGTTACCAAGTTCGCTCTCTGCTATAGTGAACAACGAACTGGAGCAAACCCGAACCAATTCGTGGTTCCATTCAGCTTGGTTCGTGAGATTGAGCGAACAATTGTTCCAAATGGCTTTGTTTCTCCAAATTTTTTATTCGAATTTATTGATATTTCTCTTTGGGTTCAGCAAATTTATACTTTGGGTTTGATGAATTTTTTTTTTGGGTTAGCAACCGCTCATAAAAATACATTTTTTTCAATGAATTTTCAAAATAATTATTTATAATATATTTTTTTACATACTAAAATATATAAATTTTAAAATGTATTATAAAATACATGTTTGTTTTGTTAAGTAAGGGAACCAAGCTAGCGAACTAAATTAAAGAACCTAAGCGAACCGAGAAACAAATTATCTCATCCTACCCCCCTAGCAAACTGGGTTCACACTAGAGTGGCGAACCACGAACCCGAATTCGAACCGAAGCGAACTGACGACCGGGTAACATTGGTTTTTACAAATGCCTAAAATATCCTAAATTTTGGTCACTAATTTTACAGCCAGAGTTTTTACCTTGTTTTGATGCCAAAACATTGGAATCTTAGCAAAATTCATGAGATAACTGTTGTAGATCGTCGAAAATACTTTCTATCACATCTTATAGTTTCTTAATTGGATTATTCATTATTGAGCTGAAAGTTATGACTTTTGAAACTGACTCTCTTATACATACGGAATTGAAAATCAAACTCTTTTCTCAGCATCTTTTCTTCCAGTGTTGGTTGGCAGTCCTGGTTTGCAGCAGAGATGATTACCATAAAGTTATTGTCCAAAGTTACAATCCCTTTTAGCTCTTAACTCTTAGGGTAGCTGGGGAGTTTTTAGTCTTTACTATTAGTTGAGGGCCTGAGGCTAGTCACGTTCCCCCACAAGAACAACTGTAGAATGACTAGAGTAAAAGACCTTTTCCCCTTCCAAAGTTTAACATCTTGCATTCTAAAATGATGGAAACCTCTTCAAGGTAGCGAGGGAGGTTGATAAGCGCTTCACTTACTATTTTTCAAATCTATTTTGCAGACGGTCACCTTCAAAAGAACCTCCTTCCTTGGATCAATCTATTTAAAATTATAATAATTTAATAAATTAAATATAATAATTTAAAATTATTAGTTGAAATTGTTTCATAGATATCTAAATAAATTTTTAGACTTCTAGAACATATTTTTAAAGATAAATTATGTGAAAATAATTCAAATACGAACTAACTTTGGAATCCCGAGAACGAAGGATAGTCAAGTTATAAATGATTTGTGCCAATTCTCATGCACATGTGAATTACAATATCCATTTGCATTTTAATTCCTACATACTATAAGAATTGACATTATCAATTCCCATGTGAGTTGAAAAATATATGAATTGGCTGTCCAAACACTGGAATTGTAATTCGTATCCTTCAATTTCAAATCACACCCCTTGTCGCAACCCAAAATCCCACCTAGGAGTTAGGAGAGACTTTGAGCGTAGCTGTACATCATATCAAACCATCCTGTATAAATAAACAAGGCAACTAACATAGCGGAAGCGTGAACCAATTTTTTTTTTTTATATATCAATAGTATTCCAAGTTACAACAAAACTGTACATGACAAATGTATGAAGTGGACATGCCCACTTTAACAAAACAGCAAAATACAATCACTCCCTCACTCTCACTCAATAGTATCCAGGATAAGGCCACCTATCCAGGTTCCTATCCTCTTCTGGTTGAGCCTCTGCCGGCTCCTCACCGTAGTCCTCCTCGACCCATGGACCGGGAGTACAAATATCAAATGGACCTGCCGAGATAAACATGTACGGCTGAGCATGGAATACTCAGCGTGATACAAGCTACTATCTAACAATGTTATAAAACATTGACATGCAACAGTTCATCAAAATCATAGAGCGTAGAGCGGAATCCATATATCCATCTTAACTTAGAAATTTGCATAGTTTTCCAAAAATATAATCTTATGAGCTTTCGTTGAAAATCAAAAGTATGTCTTGTGAGAAACTGTAACTTATGAATCTTTTGAGTTCTTGTGTGAATCAAGGTTCTTTTGAGATCTTTGAGCTTATGAGAATCACTTATGAGTTCTTTCGAGATCTTTGCTTATGATCCTTATGAGCTTATGAGATCCTTATGAGACTTTTGAGCCAGATGATAGCATCCTTTAGAGACTTATGAGCCGGGCATGTAAATGCCCTTCAACGAAGGTACATAGAAGAGGCGTGGCATCATCCTTGACCAACCCTCAGTTTGACTTTATCCACTTATGAGATTTACTTTGAGCTAGATATGACATATCCTTGGATATGCCCTATCCTTGACCAACCAAACGTTTGACTTTATCAATGTTTTTGAGCTCGTGAACTATGACTTATTAATTCTTATTATAACTTATGAGTTTATGAATGTCGGATACCCGTACTTATGAGAAATCATCGATGGTGTTAAGCATAGTGCGCATAAGGTAATTGTGAGCATCATCATATACTTAGAAAGCTTTAAACAATACATGCTTAGGTAAATTCATAGAAGCATTAGAATATACTTAGCAACTCTTAGCTATAATCATATGCAATTTAAGAACATCATAGTAAGCATAGGAAACCCTTAAACATTCAAGCATATTCATAGCAATGAAATCACAATAATCATGGCTACTATGCCTATTTACTTAGAATCATAATTTATTTAAGGAAAAACCCCAACCAATCAAGCATAGAAGTCTTTTTCCCCATCTAAATGAAAAACCCAAACTTTACACCCTCTTTTCTAGGTTGAATCAATAGCAAAGCTAGAGAGTAAGTGTATTTACCTTTTAAAGATCAACTCTTAGCTTTAGAAATGCTTAGGACACGAAATCTGAGCTTGAGGAAGAAGATCCAAGCTTGAGGAAGCTTTGGAAGCAAGAATTGAGCTCTTCCTTGATCCCGAATGAAAACCACTTTTTGAAACCCTAGATCACTCTATTTTTCCCTCAAAAGATCTCAAGGTGTTGGAACCTTTAATCCCTCGAAAAATGGGTATTTATAGAGTTAGGGTTGTTAAAAATCGAAAATACCCTTCACGCGTAACTGTTCACGATTTCTGCGCGTTGGACTTGTTGATGAGTGGGTGTACTCGTCAACGAGTTTGGGTCTCCAAACAATACTCGTCGATGAGTTTGGGTCTTCAAACAGTACTCGTCGACAAGTGGGTCTTCTGGAAAATTTGCCAACACACTGTTATTGGACTCGTCGACGAGTGGGTCACCTTAGATTTCACTCATCGACGAGTAGCTTCTGTTTTGGCCTATTTTGCTGTTTTTTCCCATTTTCTCCTACTTAGAACCTTTTCCCCTTTGTTTTCAACACCCATAAACATCAAATGATACCCCCTTAAGACCTTAAAACATTTATAACATATTTAACACTTTTAATAAAAATCTAAACTCTCATAGCATTAAATGCAATACATAAGACTTCAATTTCTCAAAATACTATTCACAACACTATTCACCGTGCCATGAAATCAAGATCCGGGGTTCTACACCCCTAAATTCCCGTGATCCAAACGAGCCCTAGGAAAAAAAATTGAGGAAGCAAACGCTACAATTTAGAGATTTTTTTTTTCCATTCATATAAATATTGAAAAAAGAATAATGTTTCTTCATTAATTCATGTAGCAGATTTTTTATTTGACTATCACAAAGAAGGCACATAAAAGTACTTTGTAGGTCAATGGCTCCAAATCTCATGACATCTATTATGAAATCCTCAATAAAGCCTTATTTTGGTTAATGTATGAGGTGCATGCCTTGGACATTGGGCGGGCGAGCCTTTAGGCGTTTTCCTTGAGCTTCACTTTGAGGTGAGCCTCCTGGCATAAGCCTCACAAGTCACACCCTTATAAAAACATTGTTTTGGGATTACTTTTCATCCAGATGCCTTCCTCTGTGCTAAACTTTTTTTCTTCTACACTAAGCCTTGGGTCCTTAACAACCACTTGTTTAATGGAGCATGTTGTTTTTGTAGGACTTTATGGAACTTCATAGCCTTAAAAAAAGTCCAAAAATGTGTTTCCTTTCACCTATGTTGCATAGACACAGACACGGGTGTCAGTGTCGGACTCGGATACGGAGTGTCGGAGACGGCGAACCTAAAAAAAAGATTTGGGGACATGAGAGGATATTTTCGTTTTTTATTTTAAAAATAATTAGATTTTAAATGTTATATGAATAATAAAATAAGATTAAAAAAATAGAAATTAAAATTATTGCAAACAACACTAAGTAATGTATTACAAACTACATTTCATTAAACATTATAAATAAGACATGGATTAAAATAAATATAATGAACTAATGAGCATATATGAATTTTAAATGTTAATGAGAATATCAAATATGATTAATTGAAAAGAGGTTTTGTGGTCCGAATTCAGCCCATTGACACCCCTTTCTCTTTTCTGATGAAGAGAGTTGGAAATAATTGTCAGAAGTTTATGCTAATTATATTGAGTTGTATGCATTTTTTTTGCATATTAAACACAAAAAGTTTATGGATATCATTTGTGTATGTGTCCATATGTATCTAAAATGCACATATTCTTCTTATATGAGACACAATAGCCAGGTCCGAGGCATGTCCGTATCCACATCTTTCGACACAGGACATGTCTATTGTTTAACGAATCCGCATAACAAATCTTTCCATCATATCATACTCACCCATACCCCATTCCATAGAAAAATCCCTCTAATCTCTCTTTTAACATCTTCTATACTAAAGCTGGTATAATAAAGCCGTTGATCTTATAAGGTGCTTATGATAAGAGTAATGTGCCTCCAAAGGACGAATAATCTCTTCCCGTCACCAAAGGTAAAGTAATGAGTCCTAGTGGGCTTATAATGGAAGATGGCCTAGGAGGGCTGAGATGGCTGGTTGGAGAGGTATCCAAAATGCCTCGAGACTTATAGCATTCTCCTCATGTGAACTGTCCTCTCTAACCGTGAAACTCATACTCTTTCTATTTAAAAAAATATATATATATTTCCCTAATTTTCCTGTTTGTAACAACATGTAAGTAAGAGACAAAAGAGATAAAATCTCTGAAGAAATCCCCTTTTCATGATATTCTTCAAAACGGGATCTGCAGATTTGGTTTTTTGTATTTTTGCTTCGCCAGTGTCGGATTTTGTACTAGTGCAGTGCTTAGATGTTTCTTCTAACCTCAACCTCGTCACAATGATCCTGCTGTTGATTTCTGTTATTCTTAGCTATTTTTGGTTTTTGTATTTGTGCTTTTCTAGTGTTGGATTTTGTAGTATTGCTTTAGGGTTTTGATTTTCCTTCTAACCCCATCCTTTTTCTGTGGTACTGCAGTTGATCGCTGTTATTCTTGGCCATCTTTGGTCTTCTGAGTAAGTCTTGGTATTTGGAATCTATCTGTATCTGTTCTTCAAAGGAGCTTCATTCATGGGGTTCATGAAGATCTGGTCTTGGGGTCCTTAATTTGAGGATATTATTCTATGCAGGCACCCCCGAATGAGGGCAAGAATTGAACTACTGCTCAAGCAGCAAAAATTAACTAAGAACGATGTCAGGGATATACTTCAGGTACATGCTCTATAACTACTCATCCTATTAGCCATGTCATTACCTTTTTCTTTTACGGATATCAGAGATCATATATATATATATAAAATAAAGGAAGAGAAATACAGAACAGCAGAAATATTAAAAACAGTGGGCCAACAAAGAGGCCAAACATCCTCATGGCACAACAAGAGCAAGACTACATATCAAGGATTAAAAATACGATTTCGGGGGATGTAACGGTCCAACTGAAACTATATGTATCGGTATCGGTTTCGGCCGATACATATAATTTTTGTCCTTAAAAAAAATCAAATTAAATCTTTAAAAAATCATGCGTTATAGAAACCAAATTTACCAAATATAAAGTCACGGGAAGCAACTCAAAAGACAAAGTAGCAAACACAATTATAATTACATACCTGTTGTATCAAATCCCCATTCCCCAGTGGAGAGTAAGTTGTAGTTGGCCCCATGAACACTGCAAGAGAGTGTAAGACCATAGGGAGATGATCACTGAGTTAGCCTAAACTTGAGTATGGCCATACTGATTGTGGTGGTTTCAAGGAGATAAACTAGCAGTGGGAAGGGACATTAGAGCACATTTAGGAGAAGAGAGTACGAGATTAGTTTGATAATTTCCTGGAGAAAAATTTCCTGGTTTGGAATCTGATCAGTCTGTTGCCATTTCCTAGGGACATGATCCCTAATTATAGACTTAATAAAATCCATTTATTCCGATAACGATAAACGTTGATGACTATCAATGTCTATCTATAACAGCTATTTTGATTACGAAATTATATCCAAGTCCTAAATTTCTCGCGTCATTACCTCAAGTGCCCATGACGACATTTACTCTTTTTGTACTCTAAGTGGGCTGATGAAGGCGACACTCACCCTGCAGTCCCGCCTCAGAATATGGAAGAGTTAGGGCGCCTGCCCTTATCAGTGATCCTCTATGCCCCATCAAACCACAAGTCCTATTTATTCCCCAGAATTTTTTCTTGAGATAGTAACCCACATGCGACATGTATTATCTTGTCTTGAGGTGTAGTAACCCACAAGTGACATACAATTTATAAAGGCTCTCTAGTCTGCTAAAGGCTCTCCAATTATAGTTGTTTGAGGTACTATGAACAACAAATAACAAGTATTTTTACGAAGGAACTTTACCTTTTGAGATGCAAAAAATAGCTCTCCCATTATAGTTGTTTGAGGTACTATGAACAGCAGATAACAAGTATTTTTATGAAGGCACTTTACCTTTTGAGATGCAAAAAATAGTCCCGCCTTGGGATATGGAAGAGTAAGGGTGCCTGCCTTCGTCAGTGATCCTCTATGCTTGCCAAATCACAAGTCTTAATTATTACTAAGAAATTTACCTTGTCTTGAGATATACTAACCCACAGGCTACATTTATTACCGTGTCTTGAGGTGTAGTAACCCACAAGCGACATGCAATTTATAAAGGTTCTCTGGCTTGCTGAAGGTGCCTTGTATAGTTGTTTGAGAAAATGTTACCTGGTTCGTCGGTTCGAATTCTGGTTTGTAATTCGCAATTCGCCACTCTAGTGTAAATAAATATATTATAAATATTTAATTTTTTAAAAAAGTGTTAAAAAATAGGTAATTTTAGAAAAAAAACATTAAAAAATAGGTTTTATGGCTGGTTCGCGAACCCATGAAAAAAATTCGCTGAACTCAAAGTATAAGTTCGCCGAACTTAAAGAACAAATTTGCCGAACCCAAACAAAAAGTTTGCCGAACCAAAGCTATTGGGTTCGGGTAGTGGGTTCGCTCAATTTCACGAACCCAAACGAATCACACTAGTAGGCAGCGAACTAGGTAACCCTGGTTTGAGGTACTATGACCCACAGATAACAAGTATTTTTACGAAGGTACTCTTTTGAGATGCAATGACACATACAGATTAAGGATTTTATTTTAGGTGTTTAACAAAAATCATTTTTAATCTACAGTTATGCGCCCGGGAGGACTCGGGGGTCTGTAAGGGGGGGGGGGTGATTTGTTGTTTGGTCAAAAGTATGATTTTCCTGCAATTCATGGCACATCGGCAGCATTCTGGGGGCACCTGGTGGCGCACCGGTGGTTCTTAATGATGCCTAGTTTATTTCGATAATATTTCAAGAATGTCATTTTTTGTGCTTCTTGGTTGGTTGTATGACATGCGTCCAGCTTGTTTCCATGTCAGCACGTCAGAAAGTGACCATCAACAGTATTCACCACCAATAAACCTTCTAAACAATAAACTAGAATGCTTTTTTTTTATATTGCACGCCAAATTTATGATGTGTAAGTAATCAATAAAAGAAAAGAAAATACAGAAGTGTCCAATAAGAATTTGATACGTGTCGGAGTCCAACATGTCTGATGGACACCTTACCCGTTTAGAAGAGTCGGCTCAACATAGTTCTTGTTCGAGATATTTTCATACAAAGACTCCCTTTATTTTGAAGTTCTTAAAATGGATATATATATATATATATATATATATATATATATATATATATATATATATATTATTTTTTTCCCTTCTTTTCGTGAAATGCTGTTTGGGTAAATTGATTTTTGAAGTCAACCCACCATCCTTCATTTATTGTTATTATTTACTTCACTAAAAAATTATTATTGCTCAATTTTTATTTGATGAAATATTAATGTTGGTGGTTTTGAAAATATAGTTTTATAGTTAATTGGTATTGGTGAAAACCAGTTTTTCCTCAGCTTATTATTTTATCCTTTTCCAAATGCCATTTCCATGCCATGGAATGAACAAACAATTTTTGGTGCCATAGAAAAGGACCTTTGGTGGTGTCCGAAAAGGTCCTTAGGATTGATCACATATATTTTGGGGGGACCTGGAACCCTGCAAAATTTTTGTGATGACCACCAGCGCCATTGACAAGGCGATATTTGCACTTGGTGCATGTGTTTTGGAAAAAACACTAATCATGAGACAAAATGCCCTTACCTTTTTGATTTTTTCCAAAACACCCAACACAAAGGATACATGTTGCCTCTTTATTGGCGCTGGTGGACCCAGGCACAAAAATATGTGGAGAAGTCCCTTCAGAAGATTTGTGTCCCATAATATTGGCCATTTGTCCCATTCTTTTGACCTCTGAAATACAAGAGTTGGCTTATGAACAACCTGGACTATATGAGCATGTGGACTGTAATACAGGGCCTATAGAACTATAGTTATCTCATAGTCATTGGAAATGTCAACTTATTATGTTATATTGTTTATACTACAGGAGTATCACGACAACATCGGTGATTTGGATGGACCGGAAGAAAAAGAACGAGCGCAATTAAAGATCCAAAAATTCATTGCATTGTTTTAAGCATCGGATGCTTTCTCAGTGCCTGAAGTGCTTTTGACCATTTTGCAATCAGATTTGCTGCTTACCTTGGAAAGCAACACCAGTTAATGTTATTGCGCAATTGAAGTTTTACCTCACAATAGGAAAATGGAAAAGAAAAGTATCTGGTCATGTAATCGTAATAGCTTGCTCCCGTGCTTGTAATTTATTTCTTTTCCCTTACAAAATATATGGTGGAAGTTTGGAGCTCATATGCTAATGTTGTGCTATTCAGCATAATTCTAATTCTTAGTCAGACTAATGTTTTTCTTTCCAATTTTGTTACAAGGCATCATTTGGTAATGTTCATCGACTCCTGACACTTGTTAACTGCCTCACCATTAAAAGACTGCGCCCCTAGGGCGTCTTACTGGCTTTTAGTCTGCTCCTTGTAGAGTTGTTTTTTTTTTGAAAATTGGCTTTGATTCTTATCCTTTTGGTGGCACAGACATTTCATCTGGTAGGTAAAATATTCAGAATCATATAGACAGTAACTGACAGGTTGTAGATGTAATGGTATTGTGGACTCAACAGGCACTGCATATACAAGGTGGGTACCAAATAAACAACATGATCATGTGATGCATTTGCTTGTTGACTGGTCCAGAATGTCTTGTGAACTGGATGTTTATGATCATACCTTTGTTTCTTATCAGATAATTTATTTAGTATTAAAATAAACCTAAGTAGTGGCAATATTTGATGACTATACACAGGTTATGGTTGAGAATTTGGTTTAAATGTTATCATCAGCTAGTCTATTAATTTGATTGCATAAGAATAGTTTCAAATTTTGATCCTAGCTGCTGTTGGCAAGCCGATGCTGACCAAGGGGTGATTGAGGTGTATGCTCTAGATTCTGGAGTGCATATATTCGAATTTTGGATCTGCTGAGTTCAAGATGAGGGCCTTGGAACAGGGGCCATGGATTTCAGTAGTTAAGCCCCTGATTTTTATACCATGAATTGTTCCCCTGGTGTTAGTCTGGAGTGGTCGATAATCAGGAACTATCCCCATCTGGGTGAATTTTTTGTGCTTGAATCTTGATCTATGGGCCCCCAGCCGTGTTCCTATTCGCCTATATGATGACAACGAAGTGGAAGCGTCTATCTTATGCTGGGGGGGGGGGGTGTGTGTGGATATCTCGGCATATGGGGAGCTACCAGATGAGGTGATGGTCAGCGATGTCAATAGAGGGATGGTGGCTCAGAAATTTCAATATGAACAGAATGTTCCCACTTCAAAGTGTTCTGTCTTGATTTAAAACCAAAAAAATTAAAAAAGACGGTTAGGATCACCAACTGGATATGATTTTGATCTTGAGTTTTTAGATTGGTCACTTCAATTTGAAAAATCTAGATTAGGTAATTGATTAAAACGAGGCATTTAAGAAAGGTATATATAGAATCTATTTAGCTATATAGTATGTAGCTTTCATAGCTCAGTTGGTTAGAGCACCCGTTTAGTAAGCGGGAGGTCTTGAGTTCAACTCTCAATGAAAGCATTTCATTTTTTTAACTTTTGTTTCAACGTTTTTTGGTAGCCCGAAGGACGATTTGAGCTGCTTTTGGATTGAGCTTGGGATAACAACCAGACTTGAAGTAGGGTTGGGCTTCGGTTATGTCCCGAGCCTAACTATGTATATATATACAAAAGACGTACATATACTTTTGTTTTTGATCTCTTTAAGCAATTAGATATGCAAGTCAACTGTTTATACATTCTTTTGAGTGCTTTTTTTTAAATTTAATTTTCTATCAGGTGATTGTGGGAAGTCTCGTAACTCTCTCTTTATGTTTTAAAATTTCATTTCCCAATACACAAAGCCTCTTTTAATTTGTTGGACAATCTGAAAGTTCATTCTAATACTTCTAAATGATTTATATTACACCTACGAGTGTATGACTATTGATGGCAAACCATCCAAGGATCAATGCAACGGCGCCGAATCAGGAGTCAAGCATTGTAAAGAAGTCTAAGAGAGAAATTAAAAAGGCATTTCGTTTCTAAGTAAATGTAGTGGTTCTCTTTAATATTTAGTATTTGCTTGGAAGTAGTTGGATTGGCTAAGTGGTTCTCTTTAATATTTAGTATTTGCTTGGAAGTAGTTGGATTGGCTAAGTGGTTCTCTTTAATATTTAGTATTTGCTAGGAAGTAGTTGGATTGGCTTAGTACTAATCTCTATCTGTTTTGGAACCTTGGAAAATTTGGTTGTCTTTGTTTAGTTGTCTAGAGAATGAGAGGTTAAGATTTAATATTGATTCTTTAGCTAAGGGTTAGGATTTAAAGTAAAATTTGGTAATGTACTTTCATTAATAATTTATTATAAAATAATAAGTTATAATATATATATATTATGATTTTCCAAAACAAGATATATACAAAAGACATTAACTTTGGTGGTGGATAAGCTGCAAGGATTTATTTTTATGCTTAACTCATTTTTCTTTACTAATATAAAGAGAATTGCCTTCTTGTCAAGTGCCATCGGCTACCATCTTTGGTGCCAGCCATTCTCCAATGGTCCGGAGTCTATACTGTACCTGATCCACTTTTTATCAGGTACAGGCAATACAAAACCCATGGCTAGGCCGGGAGAGGCTTCCTTTTTGGTTTTTGATTACTAGAAATCGCGGTCGTAAGGCTCCCACTTAATAGTGGTTGGTTCCAACCGGGTTCAAAATGTTGATTGAATTTTTATTTAATTTCAAAACTGCCTTTACTCATATATCAAACCAATGTAATTTAATACTTCTATCCCAAAAGCCAAGAGAAGTTATAAAATTACCCAGTGGCAGTGGGAGAGTTGGTGATGACTGCAGTACCAATGAATCCACCTTGAGTAGCTGTAAACAAAGAAAGAGAAGAGGGCAAGGGTATTCCTGTAATTTTATTTTAATGCTTAATATTTTTTTAAAGTTTGGTGTATATCAGTAAATCTTGGTGTGCGAGTAGGCACCACCCTCATAAAATTATGAAAGAATGTCATAGTGGAACTACATTTTCTTTCCTGGGTAGGGGGGCTTGTTTGAGAGAGAAATCTTGACTGCATCTCTCAGACTCTTCCGTGAGAAACAAATGTATTACAAAATATATGTAATTTTCTTTGCTATGTTTGGTTGTCGAGAAAATAAGTGAAAACATGGAAAAGAAAAGAAAATTTTAGATTTCTAATACAATTTTTAGTTGTATTTTGTCCAATTTTCTTTTTTTTTTCCATGTTTTTACTTATTTTCTCAACAACCAAACATAGTACTGTTTTATGAAGAGAAAATACGGATTTTTTTTTTCAAATCTGCTGTAACTGTTAGAACAGTTACACTGTTTTTGTAAATCTGTTATTCTGTTTGAACAATTACATAAACTCTATTTTTTGGAAGAATTATTGACATATCATTTTTCTACTCAAAAGTGTTCAGGTTACAATTAGACTTTGCATAATGTGAGAGCAGTTACAGAGAGTTGGAATTCATTGTATCCTGAAAAAGTTATTTCCCACAACCTATTGTGAGCTCGCGGTTCTTACCTGATAGGGGTGAATTATGTTTTAAAGATATCGTATTCTTATTCGAGCCTTGGAGTCCATAAATTCTCTATCCTCTATTTTCCTTTATTTAGAATTATAAATTCCAACATCTTCTCTCCTGATCTCTTCGTCTATAACCGTTCATCTTATAGGGAGCCCTCATTTTAACCCTACTATGTACTGACAATTTTTCATCTCAAGGAGCAATTCCAATTTATTTTGGTGAAAACGAGTTATTATAATCCAATGCCAAGCGAAGATGAAGTTATGCTCAATCAATAAGGGGAGTCCAGATGAATACCAAAAAAAATAAAAATAATAAGGGGAGTCCAGATTGTATGTATGGCCAAAGTCTAGCAATAATAATGAATTCTGTTGTCAATGCTTTAGAACCACCTTGGCAAGTCCATCTTGTTGTGGCATATATGTGCAGCACGTCCTGCGCATGAAAGATCCAGGACCATATCCTTCGTTAGGACATACACATTGAAATCTTCTCTCTCTCTCTTCTCTCTCTCTATATATATATATATATATCACCTGCTATGGGCGCACAACAATCCGATCCAGATCCAATAATCCATCATTTCTCATTAATCCATTGAGTGCAAAAGTTCTACAAATACGGACCTTTCAAGTTCAATATATATATATATATATATATCAGCTGCTATGGGCGCACAACAATCCGATCAAGATCCAATAATCCATCATTTCTCATTAATCCATCGAGTGCAAAAGTTCTACAAAATACGGACCTTTCAAGTTCAACTAGAAATTTCGGATTTTTTAAGTTTTATATACGTGGAACTTCTAATTAAATTGAACATAATAAATATGAGATACCATTGTGTAAAAGAGTTAGAAACCTTCTCCCCTCTCTTCTAAGACTCTTCTTCCAAAATATTAATGTTCTAGACTTCTAAAAGTTTTACCAAAAGAACGGAACCTAAGTTTCCATACTCAAGATTTTGATATTGAACTTGGTAGCCAATATTTAGCCAGCATATATATATATATATATAGGGAGAGGTACTAATGAGCCATGTTGTAGTGAACGGTCCCTTTAGAAAGATGACATGTGGCATACTTTTTTTGAATCCGACCGTTAGATTTTAAGTTGGGTCCATTGGAGACACGTGTCAAAAAATCAATCCAAACGGACATGTTTAGACCGTCCGATTAGACCCTAGTTTGTAGCATTAACGCCTTAGGATTCACTAGACCCTACCTACGATACATAAATTCCTGATCTCTCTTCTTTAATCGGATGGCCTATAAATGTCCAATCAAGTTAAGTTTTTGCCACTTGTCTCTGAAGCAACATGTCTTGACATCCATCGGTTGGATTCTAAAAAAAAATGACAAGTCACATTATTAGGGACCACTTAATACAAGTTTCAATGAGCATGGCTCATTAGAATGCTACTCTCTCTCTATATATATAATGTAATGACCACCATGAGTCCAAAGAATTAGTCTATGGGTACTCGTAAAGTGTACTCCCTAATCCTAACCGTATAACTCAGCTATTAAACAGTTAGGATTAGAGTTGATGTAGTATCAGAAAAAACAAAATAAGCAAAACTAAATCTTGGGCCTTTAGTGGTTAGTTATAGACGGTTAGGATTAAAGAGTACAATTGGGAATACCCATACATACACACACACATATATATATATATAAAATGTAATGAACACCATAAGTCCAAAGAATTAGTCTATGGGTACTCCCAAAGTGTACTCCCTAATCCTAAGAGTTTAACTCAGCAATTAAACTGTTAGGATTAGAGCTGATGTGGCATCAGAAAATACAAAACTAAATCTTGGCCCTTAGTGGGAGTACGATTAGGAATATATTTGGGAGTACCCATACACCAACTCAAGTCCAAATGCTATACATTGGGCTAAACGAGGTGTCACACCCTTGTCTGAAATGAATGCTCACAATAGTACAAATGTACCAAAATCCATTAAATGGCAAAGTGTCAACCTCCCTGGGAGTTACAAAATGAGACCTCCAACTAGTGTTAAAAAAAATACAGAAGTGGGAAATATTATAGAAACCCCAGATGGAGATGTAGAGAACATTTTCTGCTTTTAGATGAATTCGTCTTAACACTTCAGTCCTTGAACACAAAAGAAAGAAAACATTACGAGCCTGAACCTGTAGGGGTAAGTGAACCCGTAGGCTTAGGTTACGGTTACGCCTACTATGCAAAAAAGCTCTACTTATGAACCATCTGAGTCAGACCTCAATAAAATGCCCCCGAAATAGAAACCAAATTTGAAAGTAATCAAGAATTTCTAATGAGATTTAAATTCAGTTAAAAATGAAAAGAATCGTCCACCGTTCTTTTCTAAATAGTCCACCTCCTAAAGAACTATCTTCGAGAGTTAATGGTACTCACTATCAAACTCATATTCTCTTCTTTACATTGGTTAATGGACCATATTAAATCAATCTGTGCTCATACTTTTGTCTACTCGGAATTAAACAATGCTTAAAAACTCTCTAAAACATGGATAGTTTCTGCTTGAAGAAGGCCAGTAGAGGCAATATACCCTGAATATTTATAAAAAGCACCATGCACATTTCTTTCACTTTTAACTGAATTAAAATATAGTTTTAGAAATTTTTGTTAATTTCAAATTTGGTTTCTATTTTGAAGACATGAACTCCGAGGGCTGACTCAGTTGGTTCAGATGGCTCATAAGTAGAGTTTCTTTGCGGAGTAGGCATAACTTAAGCCTACGGGTTTGTTTGCTTACCCCTACAAGTTCAGACACATAATGTTATCTTTCTATTGGAGTTTTAGAAACTGAAAAACAAGAAGAGTATTGGGTGTTTAGATGAATTCGTCTAGAATCAGAAAATGTTATCTCTACATCTTCATTTGGGGTTTCTTAATATTTTCTACTTCTATATATATCTGTTACATAACAAAACCTGTTTTTCCAGCTCTCAAAGCCAAGCCAAAAAAGTAAGATAAACAAGTTGAACATAGCTGGATGTCATCGGGGACGTTGGGAGTCTAGTGATTTATTGCCGCGCCGCATCTGTTATTCGGGAAAGTGATATCCAAACGCTTACTCATGAACCTGACGACACACATCAGAAAATAGTTCAAACCAATTACATAGAAAATTTATTTCATTTTATTTTTTTTAAATATCTGAAACCGTCTATTCTAAGCTGCCAGAATCAGTAGGAATGAATTAAAAGTTCTAGAGGAGCTAAAAGGTAAACTTTTAGCTAAACAAAAATCCTCACAAGTGAGGAAGGGGCAAGTAAACAGGAGAGGGAGAGAGTAGGAAGAGAATGAAAAAAAAAAAAGAAGCTTAAGATTGTCTTCTGATAAAAACTAATCCACTTCCATGGGATTAAAGACAATGGCTATCAGTAATTAAAGGGGAGGTTATAGTTCTGAACCACTTACCATAGTTTTGGTGCACCATCGAGAACTTGTGAATGGCTTTTAATAAGGAACCGTATTTCATGGATTTCAATGTTCCCATATGTCTGTAAAACATAAAACAAGGTCATAATATACAGTCCAAAGAAAGCAAATCTAGGCAACAAATAGGAAAGATGCGCGCTGCACTAGACAAACAAATTGAAAAATCCACAGCCCCAAGGTGTTGTATAATTGAGGCCCAATATTCACACACACACATATAGGGGAATGCTATCCTTCAGTCCGACTAGTAAGCTTATTAACCTTCACTAGTCTTTTGACTCTTTTTTACCCCTATACATTGAATACTATTCTATTAAATATAAGGGCGTTTTGATATTTTTATAGGAGACAATTCATTGAACAGGGGAGATAAGAAGTACAAGAAAAACCAAACTGTACATCTTCTCTCATGCATTTAATGACTGATCCCCTATGAAAAGACTAAACTACCCGTAATTTAAGTGAGTTAAGAGTAACTAATACTTGGGTAAAAATGTCTTGGTGAAGGTTAACAAGTTCACCCACCAACAGGTCGGGTGATCGAGTCAGGCCCACCTGAGGATTCAAAAAGAAAATAGGCTGTTTTGGGGTTTTTTAATAAATGGCCTTGTCGGGCTGGGCCAAGCCTAGGTTAGAAGCATAGTTCAAAAACCCGAAAACTCGACTCGACCCGAAAGTTAGCCGGGTCGAGTAAGTCGGAAAACTCGAAAAAAAATCGACTCGGTCCAACTCGGAATATATATGTAATAACTTAAAAATTTTGGGTTAAAAGAACTCAAAGTACGTTGGTTTTACAGCTTCAAACAACAAAATTAGGTTTAACAAAACGCATAGTAAGTTGTTTTTGTAGACCCTAAAAAATATGATGCAAAAATAGTGTGACATTTTAGTTTAGGTTTTAAAAAATGATAAAAATACCCTTCTATGACTCGACCTAGTATGGAGAGTCGAAAAACTCGGCTAGACTCGATCGAGTCACCTGAGTAACTCGGTAAATAGTGTCTCCTTCGAGTTTTGAGGCGACTCGACTCGAAATTCAGCCGAGTCGAGTAACTCGGCCAAGTTACTCGGGTGACTCGCTGAGTTTTCGAACTATGGTTAGAAGTATAGTATAACACACCCTTGGCCAAGACTAAGCCCGTTCGCACAAGCCTGTCCAACTATTTAATTGGCATGCAATGCTCTAAAAATCATTCTACAATTAAAAGTACAAGCAATTTTAAAGATTTTTATACAAAAAAAATATTTTTAATAACATTAAATTAAATAATTTTATAAGACATTTTATATTTTATGTGTGTCTATTTTAGTAATTAGAACTCTTCCAATTTTTAATATTATGTAGTACCCACTAAGATTTGTTATAAATAAACTACTCTAATAAGTATTATAATGGAAACCACTGGTATAGATAATACTTATCTATATAGGAGAGAAAATTCAAATCATATTTTAATAAATCCTTAAGAAAAGATTAAAATAAAAATCTTACAATCCAACTTAAAATAAATATCAACGAATAGTTAATCAATATTATAATGTGACCTGCTACTATAGATATTAATTATCTACGTAGGAAATAAAATCAAATCTTGATAACTCCTAGTCTCCTACGATTTAGCTTACCAACAATTTAATTAAAACAAATATCCACAAAATCTTGAAGGCGTTTTCTTTTAGAAAAAACAAACTATACATTTACATTTTTAGTTCTATATGGGACCCACTAACTATTTAGAAAAAATAATTTCAAGCTTACTTTGAAAATAACTCTATACTATAAATTGAATAGTATATCAACTCTATACTAGAGATAATACTTATCTATACAGGAGAGAAAATTCAAGTCATATTTTAATGACTCCTACAATTTAGCTACATAAAAAACATAATTTAACTTAAAATAAACATCAATGAATAGTTAATCAATATTACAATGTTGACCCACCCACTACTATATATAATACGTATCTATGAAGGAAAGAAAATCAAATCTTGATAACTCCTACGATTTAGCTTACCAAAAAAATCCTACAATTTAATTAAAAATATTATAAACAAAATATAGGTGTTTTTCTTTTAAAAAAAAAACTCTACATTAATATTTTTTTTACTTCTATATGGGACCAACAAATTACTTAGAAAAAAATAATTTCAAGCCTACATTGATAATAACTCAATACTATAGATTGAATAGAATACCAACGGATTTTTAAGGTACTTTTTAGAAAAAAAATGTTAATAATTCTTTAATTAAAATTTTTACTTTTATATTTATGTCCCACTAAACTATTAGATAAATTGCTAATTAATCGATTAAGATATCAGGGGACATAATAATTAGGTACATAAAAGTTTCTTCTATATATAAACTACAGTAGTTAAGACATTTATCAATTTTATTATAGTTAAATTAATCTTAGGACCAAGATTCAACATCAATGTCTTAGCCATCAAAAAGAGATCAAGTTTAATCAAAATATCACTTTAAAATCAAAAACACCAATTTACTTGAAGCATTTAATGCAAAAATACTAACCATGAGTAAATAATAATAATATTATTTTTAAAATCTCTATTGAGAATATAATATTATAATTAATAAAAAATAACATCTATTATAATATTTTTATTAATAGGTGCAAAGCACGGGCACCTTTACTAGTCCTCTATAAGCATGAGAAACATCTAGTCTATTGTTCTCGCACCAAAGTCCTAAAAAGACTCAGTAAAGACAAGCTGAGTTAACTAGTTATTCAATCGAGTTTTAAAGTCAACTAAACAAAGAAATAGAGTTTGGGTCAAATCTCAGTTGAGAACGACTTTTCAATTGGGTTAATTCAATAATTCTACTCAGTTTAGTAGCAGAATTTGAACTATGATATAAATAGAGTATTGGGACAAGTTTTCCAGGGTGGTGAGCATAAACTGGGTATGAGCCTAACCTAAAATATTTCCTACAAGAAGTTCTCGACTATGATATAATAGAGTATTGGGACAAGTTTTCCATGGTGGTGAGCGCAAACTGGGTATGAGCCTCACCTAAAATATTTCCTATAAGAAGTTCTAGGAGCAATTCATTTGGCTTGATCCTGAAAAAATTTCAGGAAAAAACTTTACTCCCTTCTTTCCACTTGCCATCAATACTAGTGATAGAATGCTTCTCCAAACATCACCAAATGGTGAAGCTCTTAGAAAATACTAAAAAAACTCATTTAAGCAATGAACACTCACACAATCTCCGTGTATCTCATTCTCCATGCTGGGAACCCTAGGTGGCACCTGGCAGGTCCATAAATTAAAAGAAGGTTCGGTTCTGGCCCTCCACAACCTAATATCACAAGAACATCAGCATCCAAAAGGAGAAATAAAAGAACTTGAAATAAAGAAGTAATGTAAGCCATCAAACAGATCTGAACAAGAAAACAAACCAACGGTTCTCAATGCCCTGGACATGTTGGTTTCTGTCAAGACTGGCTCTTCCTGATCTCCACCTAAACTAGCAAATTTCATAAACTTCGAACAAATAAAGTTGGCTGCTTTAGCTGTCCCTTCTTTCCCATCAGAAAATGAAACAAATTCCAAAGTCATTTTGTTTTTCCCAAGAAATGAATCATTTTCATCAGCTTCTTGCGCGAAATAGGTACCAAGTTGTGAGAGAACTCTGGCATCACTGCCTGTCTCCTAATGGCAGAACTGTACATTAATATAACAAAATATATATTTCATATAAGTAGAACAAAAACGTTACAAATAAAGGATTTGATAGATATATAATATAAAAATAATATAATAACTGGAAACAAGGGAAAAAAAGAGAGAAGTCAAGATTATCCTAATAAGCTTATCAGTGAGCAGGTGTGCAGCATATTGTGAGAAAATACATGACACGTAATTTGAATCGTCTTGACATGAAAATCTGGCCCAGGCAAGTCGACAAGGTGATTTGTTGGTGGAGTGGATTCTAACTTGAATTTTAGCCCTGCTCATCATTTTCCGAGGCGAGGAGCTATGTTGCACGGATTCTTTAAGACAGTAGGTGCGTTGCGTGTCGAAACATGTGGACACAGATTCAGACATGGAGGCGGCTTGGACTTGCCAGTTGTGACATATATCAACAAGGATCCATGCATTTTGGACATAGATAGATACAGACATGCCTGATACCCATGAATTTTTAGGGTTTATTATATAAAAAAAAATGTATACAATTGCATATAATTGGCATAAATTTCAGCAAATACTCTCACCATTAGAAAAGAGAAGCTGCTAAGGAAAGATGGGAAGAGCTACGGTTCATTTGATTTCAATAGCAGAAAAAAAAATAGAGGAATTAATATCCCAATAATAGAAAAGGAACAGAGAGAGAGAGAGAGAGAGAGAGAGAGAGAGAGGTAGGCCTGTTAAAAAAACCCTTTAACAAGGGTACCTTGCCCGACCCTCCTCTTGTGGGCAGAGTTAGGGCCTAGTTAATCCAGGCCTTCAAGGGCTTAGGTAAGGTTAGGATCTTACCCTTATAAGTAAGGGCAAGGTTAGGGATGAACCCGGCCATGCCTTTTGACAGCCCTACCCTAACTCCAACCCCTTAAAATCCTAATCCCTTGAAACCCTAACCCTAAGCTCCTAATTGACTGATTCACAACATTCCCTAACCCTAACACTACAGTCATCTCTCACACTTTGATTACAACCTTAGTTTGTTATGAAGATAGGTTCTATTTTATCTTGTTTACTTTTATATTTATTTTATTTTAAATAATTTCAATAGAATAATCTATTGGGTTGGCAACTGGTGTAGAAAAAATATCTCGATATCTCAAATGAGAAAAAATATCTCACTTTTCTTCCCTACCCTACCCTGGCCCTTGAGGGCAGGGTTAGGGCCTAGTCAATCCAAGTACTTGAAGGGCTAGTGCGGGTTAGGGTCTTGTCCTTATACGTAAGGGGCAATGTCCGACCCGACCCTGCCCTTTCACATCCCTAAATAGAGATGTTAATAGGATGAATCCGGGCCACAAAAACCACTTGTAAACATGTCAGGCTTGAGCTGGGCCTATTCCAAATCCACAAAAATACAAGCCCAAGTCCAACCCACTGACACTCCTAAAATTTATATATGTTAATTATTCCATTAATTTATTCACTTTAGCTCATATCCTATTTATATTGTTTGATATACTGTTATCTGTAATACATTACTTAGTGTTTTTTGCAATAGTTTTGCTTTCATATTTAATTTGTATCATTTTAAACTTGTATAGTTATTCATGTATGATATACCATCTAAAGTATAATAATTTTTAAAATATTAATTAAAATATCCTCTCTTGTCTCCAAATTTTTCTTTTTTTGTTCACCATGTCCAACACCTCGTATCTGAGTCCAACACTAATGCTCGTGTCTGTGTTTGTGCAACATAGACAAGGATTAATTGTTTTTGTGTAGATTAGGGTTAGGGTTTGTAGGAGAAGAAGATTGAGGAAGAAAGAAAGAGAAATTGGGTTCTAATATTCCATCTCAGCAACCCATATTAATGAATATATATATATATATATATACACTAGTAAAAATGCATATGCGTTGCACGTAAAATATTTTGATGATTAAATTGCTTTAAATTTATAAGAAAATATATTTTTGTCATTAATGACTAAGAACTATATAAAATATATACTATGTAATATAACAAGAATATTTACATTATATTAAAAAAAAAATAAAAATCAAATGCAAGTGAGTTTTCGGATCTTAGTAGATTGAAAAACAAAACCAAAAACTGAAGTGGGGACCTCAAAATTTGAGCCTCATGTGATAGGCTGTTGCTAGGACTGACTTACCTACCAACATATAATCACAGTATGGTAAATTAACCATTGGATAATACTATTTCTACAATAGAAAACAAAAGTATAAGACCAACATCAGTATATATACCTCTCAAATATAGCAATAACTAATAATACCTCTCATTTGGTTTCCTAATTAAAATAAGAGTCAAACTCTTGTAGATACCTTTCTTATTATTTTTTTCTTTCAGCAATGTCTTTCTTCACACGACCCTTACAAGGGCCTGTTGTGACTTGTGATAGCAATGCTACCTACCTAGCAACAGCTACTAACAGCACTAACCAAAAAATAGAGTACAAAAACAAATAAAAGGGGCTAATCCCATACGCACAATTCAAAAAAAAATTCAAACTCTCACTGCGGATGTAAAATCTGTCACTGCTATTCGTCGTAGCACATGTTAAGAAAATAATTTTTTTAAAGAAAAAGTTATCTCTCAATTGGTTCTAAAGGTAACAATAAATCATTGACTGATCAAGACCTGGTCCGCTAATTGAGTCACATTAATCGAATGTCAAGTTCAATGGATTGGTGGAAAGCTTAAAGATTACGGGAGATGGGGGCAGTGGACAACTTGGGGCCCTTATCTTATTAAATACCAATGCTTTAATATTATACTTCTTTAAAATTATATTTTAAATGCACTACATATTTACATGTGCCTTGCACGTGCAGCTTCAACTAATATATATATATATAGGGAAATGCTAACACTCAATGTGTGAAATTGTTAATGACCACCAAGACATTTTTTCATAGGGGATAGTTCATTAAATAGGGGAGAGAAAAGTCAAACTGTATTTATTCTCTCCTGCATTTAATGACTGGTCTCCTATGAAAAGACTAAAGTATCCTTACCTTTAGTGGATTTTGATAATTAATGCATGGGTAAAAATGTCTTGGTGGTCATTACCAAGTTCACCCACTGAGTGATTGTTAGCAAGCCCCATATATATATATATATGAACCATATTACAAGAATACACTTACAAAGAAAAGAAAAGAAAGAAACATAATGGCAACATTGTATAGACATAAGAGCCACACATGGAATATAATAGTGACACAGGACAGACACTTATACTTCAACAAGATTGAATTTTATTGTCCGTCCGTCAGATTTGGGGTGGGCTCCCTGAACTTGTCAGATCACTACTTAGTAAACTAGTTATTTATATAAATATAAATTAATTCTCTGTTACAAGATATAACTTATATAGAAAACCAATAATTTAATAATATAATTAATTTACAAGAGGATATATTCTAACCCAAAAATAAATTGACATCTTTCAACCGGTTTACATTCAGTTCCGGTTTGTGTTGAGAGTTGGTTAGCCATGCCGGTGCTCAACCTGACTCAACCCAACAAATAACTCCCCCTACTTATCACTTATCAGAAGAAGTTGGCCTTAAATATGAAATAGGAAACTAAAAAATATGTAAAACAACGTTGATCACTGTATTCCCTTCTACTAAAATTCCCGGCTTAGTCACCATTGAACAAGTCACAATGCCAAACAAAATGTTGGCCAGGTCAGGGATCTTTCAAGCCTAGTCAAGCCTGGTGGCCTATTGGTTTGAAAGGCCTAACGAACGGTTGACTTAACCAACAAAGGAGTTGACTTACGGAGTTTCCCACCTATCCAACAGAAGAATTAAGTTTGAAAATGAAGTGTCCTTAGTAGATCTTTAAATGATGGAAACTCTACTATGAATAGTGGTGAATCAATGAACTAAAAATAGTTCTAGATTACATTGTAGAACTAGAGAGTAGCACCTTCCATAATCTTGCATCACCCAATTTCTCCAAAATGATTTCCTTCGATTCCTTCAGGACTCCTACAAGAACAAAGAGTAACAAACAATGGATATGAAAAACGAGAGATTATATAGAATTAAGAGAAGTACAGCATTACCCATTACCCATTTAGGACTAACTCTTGCATCCTTACCATCCATATCATAGAGGCAGACATGCATCACACCCATATTTGACAACCAGCGTACCAGCTCAACAACTCTTGAAGTGTGGCGAGCATCTTCACTCTCTATCACAATGGCTAGGTATTGAAGGGTACTTAAATTAAGAGATTTGTACTTCGCCAATAACCCACTAGAGATAAGATAACTTTGTAGTGCATGAGCTATATCCAGCACACAATACCATATGCTGGCTGCAAGATGTAGAAAATGCCAGGGTAGTCGAAGTACAAACTTGCCTATCTGATGTACACAAGAACTCTGCACATGCCATAAAGCCAAAATGAGTATCTAGTTCAACTTTTCTGAAATACATACAAACAGGTCTATCAGTAAGCTGGGCATGGTCTGCCTAAGCTTAGCGCTTTATAGGTGACCATGGCCCAACCCAGCCTGTCTTCTTGGTTCTTTGAACTTCCTCGGCCCATCCTGTAACAAAGTTGGGAGGCTGAATTCCAGCTTGGACTCAGGCAAGGATAGGGTTGCTTTATGCTCCCATGACTCTGGCCAGGCCTGGCTCAATTGACAGTGTAAAACATTAAGCTCTTTAAGAGCACGGAAGGACCATGCTGAGTTCTTAATCCCAAGGAACTAAACGTTCATAATTAAATTCAGCATTTGGTTACACTTCAATGGTATAAAATAAAAAAATAAAAAAGTGAAATTTAATTTAGCAAGGGGGCCTTCAAAATCAGGTTCTTAATCCCAAGGAATAGAATGTTCAAGAGTTAAATCACATTTATTTGTTTATTTATTTTGAAAAAAAAAACACCCAGTGGGGCTGGGGGATTAGGCATAAGAAACTTAAAATAATTGGTCCATTAAGTTAATTAAACACTAGGTTTCACTTCAATGGTAAGAAAAAGAGAACTGAAGATTGTAGTAAAGCAGTCTTCAAAAATTATTATTTCTCATAAAGAAAGCTCTCATTCTGTTCCTTTTCCTCGTGCTACTACCTCATTTGGGTTGAGGTAAAAACTGGAAGCTGAGTCTGTTTCGGAGGGCCATTGTAAAGCATATCTTCTTGCTAATAAAGCAAATCAGTCTGCTTCGAAGGGCCATCGTAATATTTCTTCTCCCAAAGCTCTGATTTGGGAGGTGAAAAAATCCAGAGGCTTCCCTAGGGTGCTTTCGGAGGAATTGACTCTCCCCAGCCAATGGACCACTGGGAGTGATCTGCATCTTGGTTAACTCTTCGAGAGGATGGCCAGATATTGAGAAGATAGTCTGTACACTTGCGTCGAGCAAACCTAATCTCCATCTGTTCCTATTGAGGAAGAGAGCTATATATTTCAAGTGGGAACAGACATTACATTCAGTTGGATGAGAGGCATAAAGAAGGAGATGATAGCATGGAGTATGGACAAGTGTCATCAAAAGAGGGAGAGCAGCTCGTTGAGTGGGGTCCAAAGGAAAAGTTGTGTCTGGATTTGAATTTAAATTGTACAAGAGTCAGAGAACATCAAGAGAGCCAGCTTGGTTTCTTTTAGGTTGATAGAAGGGTCTCCACCCACGTGTTGGATGAGCCATTGGCCAATAGTTAACCCCCACCCCCTCCGTTCATTGAATTCGTTCACGAAGGGAATCAGGTGGAGGCATCAATGGCTGTCATCCCTCCTTTAGTGCAGATGCCGAATCAGAATCCTCAGCCTACTCTTTTGAAGCGGTCAGAGATACAGGGGTGGGAGGATCGACAGTTGGGAGTCATCCTTCTTTTGATTTAGATTTTTCAAATGATATAGCAGAAAAGGCCTGATAGCAAAGCTCAACATCAGTCTGCTTGAAAAAAGGAAAGGAAAATATAGTTTTAGAAAAAGAAATAAGGGACAAATAGATAGAAGGAAGTCTCAAAGGATAGGATCCCCTTCAGGTCCGTCGGACCCCATCCAACCCAAGAGCATCATCCAGTTCAGCCTGTACCCGTCCAGATTTCTCTGAATAAATCAAACGGCTCTAAGACTCCTGTTACAAGAGGGATGAGTTCGAGTCGTTTGGGCTGTTCTGATTCATTTCAAGTCCTTAAGAGTTGAAGATTTTCGGTGATTTAGAGATAAAGCTAGTGTAGCAGAATCAGAGTTTGATGGGGACATTGAATCTCCCTCAGGTGCATCGTCATTGGAAGGCCATTTTTAGGAATCGGTATGGAGAATGAAGATAAATTGTCCAGAGTGCAGGAACCATCTGGAAGTCCACATCCTATTAAGACAGCATCTCCAGCAATGATTAGAAATATAACACATTATAATGTCGCTTTTTAGTATAAACGACTAAAAAAAATTTGCCATTACTTTCCGAAACGTAACATCCATTACGTTACAATTTTGGCACTACGTAATGGTTTGGCAAGGTCTATTACGCACGCCAAAACCATTGTTATAATCTTTGAGAATAAGAAGATTCATTTTTCTTATCAATTGCTACAGTCTCCTCAAGAATTTTCGCTTTTCTAGTAACTATGTGACCAAACACCTCCTTTTTCCAAATTTTAAGCATTTCTTTCAGCTTTAGCCCAAAGACAGTACTTGGCGACCCCCATAAGCTCGCACTCTTCAAAGTGTCCTCAACAATCCCATAAAAATCAGGGACTCTTAGCCACATCTCGTCAAACCTGAAGGGGGACAACCCACATCCCGACCTAACGGCATCCAAAAGAATAGGGAGGTGATCAGGAATTCAATTGGGAAGAGCTGACTGCACCATGACGAAAAAATGCTCCTCCCGCTCATGAAAAAATAAGAATCTATCCAACCTGCTCAACGACGGCCTATCACGAAGACTAAACTAAGTGAATTAGCCCATTGAGAGGGCTATCTATCAACCTAAACCTGCCCACCTTCTCATGAGAGAATATAATGGTGTTGAAGTTGCCGCCGAGGCACCACAAAAGACTCCATCTAGCCTCAGCATCATCCATTCTTGCCAAAAGTTTGCAAAATCGAAGCCATAACTGAGACCATAAACCCCAGAGAACACCCACAAAAATTCTTCCCCCACCTTCTAACATAAAAAAAAAAGACAAGGAAAAAGCCCCCATTTCCGATTCCAGCACCTCAATGACCTCATTAGCCCAAACAATAAGGATCCCCTGGAAGCACCAATTGAGGGAAGCGTTACCCAGCTCCTTGAAAACAAGTGCATGCATCTCCTCAATTTTTGTCTCTTGGAGGTATAAAATGGATAGCTTGAACTTCATCGTAACTTGTTGGATGGGAACATGTTTATCCCTATTGCCCAACCCACACAATAATAATCTGTGTTATATGATAAAACTCTAATTGCTCCCTTCCCCTTTCTCAAACTTCCTTTCCTTTTCCCACCTGACTAAACTTAACCTCAAAATTTGTGCTACATTCAAGCTTCTTGAGTTCCTTGACATGTATTTTCTCCCCCCCACCTTACCAGACAAAGGCGAAAGACTTAATATCTTCTTGTTACCTCTTTCGATATCCTAAAACTAGTTTCCTTCTCAAAACAAGCCAATGAACTCACCAAACTCCTTGTTCTTTCCTAAGACCTACCCCAAGATTTCATCTTGTTTTCTATCATTCTCTCGTCCATATTCAAGCTACGGAATATCCTATACATACTGAGAATTTATAAAAGCAGCAATACTATGACTGATCCTCCACCTCTGATAGAGCCAAATCATTGTGTTCTTGTGGTAGACGGCTGGTTGCCTATAACAGCCAATAGCATAGTGGATACCACAGTGAAATTATATGCATCAAAAATTCTGGTTAAGGTGATAACTGATAAGGTCATTCATTTCATTTCCCTTTTCCTTGCAGATAATATTTTGGCTTTCTGTGTAATTCATGCATTCATAATTTCAGTGAAAAAGATAAGCTCAGTGTTGGGTTATTGGGTCTTCCAGTAATTGTCTTAAGGTGATTTAAGTAAAACTGACCAACACAAGCTGCACTAAGTGTACACAAGAATGCTAAGATAAGAGAAAGTTAAAAATACAAGTAAGAATTTTGTGCTGGACAGAAAGTTACAAATAAGAATCATCTACAAAACTACAACAAAAAACATAAGGAGACAAAATGATATTGGTCAGAAGATCATGACAACAGCTTTTCAAAAATGCTAACAAGGCAAAGTTATAAAATTTAAAACAATGAAAGGAGTCAAAGGAGACATAACCATTGTAATGATGACTCCAAATGCATTAATAGTATCATACAGATGTTTCTCGTACAAGTGATGCAAATTTTTAAAAATATATATATATCAGGTTTAAATTCAAATGTTAAAAATAGTGGAGAGAGAGAGAGTTTCGATTCAGGAAGCCACAAAATCAAAAAGAAACATCAGATGATACCCGTATCAACCATGGGTGATAATTAAATAATTAGATAGTTAAACACCACCGTGTCGACCATAGGAAGATGCACCTGTCGATCTTCAGAGAGAAGGTGCCACTTGGGGTTCGGAACAAGTACAAACCCTTGTAAGATGTTGGGTGCTTAAAACTATGCTTTCAGATCCAGGTTGGGGACAGGCAGCCCTGTCCGGAATCAGTATGAATTACTCAAAATGAAAACAGATGCTGCAAAATGCAACAAAAAGAACAATGGTTTTAGAGATGATAACTTGCTTAGTTGCTTAAATTTGCTGAGTACTGAAATAGGCTAACTCAGATGGGTTTTTACCCAAATTTGAGCTTGGGCTGTCAAAAAAAGGATATGTTCTAAATGGGTTTGCCAAAATTTGAACTTGGCTATCAATATATATATATATATTCTACTAAACTAGCAATGATTCCACATTCCAGTGCATTCAATCCAACCACTTAAAAATCTGAGTTAAAATTAAAAACAATCGCCAGAGTCTCCATTCTCCCGAAAAGCATTAAGTTAACAATGACTATGAAAGAATCATGGGCAGCCGCAAACATAATTCAAGAGCTCAAAGGCTACAATTCACTGAAACATAGTGTTTGAATCTGGTTTGAGTTTGAAAACCCTAGTTTCAGTATTAACACACGAATCCCTAAAATAGTACCTGGTAAAAGTTTGCTCCAACGTCTTCTACGATTCGAGTCTGCATTGCCCACCCCTCTCTTTTCCTCTCTTCTCATTCTCCGAAGCAAGTCAATAGAGAGAGAGAACAAAAAAAAAAGGTCTGATATATGGCCGGGTGTCCGGCCCAACCCGGATAAGGCCCACTTTTAGCCCATAATTCAAGCCCTTAAGATTAGGGCGGGCTAGGACTTGGTTGGTCGAAGACCAGCCCGGCCTAAAAACACCTTATATAATTATCATATGGAGCCAAATCCTCTACGGTTATAACCAGATTCTTTGAGGTCACCACCACATGTTGCTTTCGATACCCCTAAACTATGATTAAGATTCACCCACCCCTAGAGTTCATGTTTAAAATATTAAAATATTTTAAAATGCATATAAGGAAATCATAAATTCTAAGCATGAATAACATAACATCAGTAAGATCAAGGCAAAACATGCAACCAAATATGAATAGCATTTTGCTAAATATCGAATTAGGAACTTCTTTAAAAATTGGATGTCCAAAAGTTAGTGTATATTTGGGTTTTTTTTTTCTTGAATCATAAAATGGCATTCCCTAGAGGAGTCACCATTGGTGGACAGAGGATCTAGCACCATTCCAAATTGGGGAAAAAAAAACTAGATCCAAAATAATGTACGAAAATGGAGTCGCTGCCAATTCTAATGAGCGAGAATAGTAACCCTTATCAAACAATAGATGAGGCATGGTCAAATAAAGAGATTTGAATAAGAGATCCAGTTAAGTTAAGGGAAGGTGTTAGGCACCCTTAGAATCTCACCAATGATGATTACCTCCTACTCCCCAAATTAGGAACATTCATCATTCCAATATTCATTCCTCACAATCACGGACAAGAGAAATTCTAAATTTTAAAGGGTAAATTACATTGACCTCCCCTTAGGTTTGGTGAAATTTCACAAACCTCCCCTCTAGTTTTTGAAATAACATTGTCCTCCCTTGCCAAGTTTGTCAAGTTATTACCATTACTCTTTTACAATTTTACCCTCATTACTTGAGGAAATACATCGTTGTGGCTAAGGGTGTACACAAGCCGAGCTAGCTCAATGGCTTGGCTCGGTTCGGCTCCCAAGCTCAACACATGTCCTCTTTGACATTCATTAACTGTGGTCAAGATTCACTCATCCCTAAGGTTAAATAATATAACCTTAGTTTTTAGAAAAAAAATATTTTTAGAAATTAACCACATGAGTAAGTGACTCATAAGCAAGGATAATTTTTTAAAAATATTTTTTTTCTAAAAACTAAGGTTAGATTATTTAACATTATGGATGAGTGAATCTTAACCATGGTTAATGGATGTCAAAGAGGACAGGCGAAGAGCTTGGGAGGTGTGCAAGTACCACCCAACATAATGTGCATTTCATGCTATCACTCCACCTATCCTTGATTTTTTTTTTAAAAATAAAACTTAGGTTGAGTATGCTTCACCACAATTAAAGGGAGCTCTACAAACCGCCAATATGTCCCTTTTAACACCCACTAACTGTAGTTAAGATTCACTCACACCTAGGATTCATCCATTTAACCTTGGTTTTAGGAAAAAAAATATGAACCTTAGGTTAATTATGTTTAACCACATCAAAGGGTCTCTATAAGTCGCCATGTGTCCCTTTTCATACCCACTAACTATGGTTAAGATTTACTCACCCCTAGAGTTCATCTATCTAACCTAGGTTTTTTTAGAAAAAATATATGTTTACCCTACGTTTTTTGGTTGAATACTATTAACCTTAGTTTTGGAAATTATATACTATATATTAAAGAAAGATCAGTGATAGGCGTAACCCAAGTAACAAAAAACGCCATTTTTTTTGAAAAAAACGCATTTAATTCGCGCATTTTTCAACTGCCGAATTGTTCTGCGTTTAATTCGCGAATTTAAAAAAACGCCGTTTTTCCGTTTTATTTGCGTTTTTTTTTTTCGTTTTATTCGCATTTTTTTACGAATAATTCCCGAATTATTAAAAAATTTTATTTTATTTTTATATATTTTAATCAAATTGTTCTGTATATGTTTATAATTGTTAATTTACACTTTATTTTATTTCCGAATTATTCCCGAATTTTTCTGAATTTTTCCGAATTTTCCAAACTTGATTCCTGCCGAATTATTCCCGAACCCCAACTTTGTCACTATGTGCGTACCCATGAAATCCATTTAGAAACCTAAGGCTGGACCTCATTGGTCCAGCCTTAGGTTTCTAAATCGATTTCATGGGTATGTTAACTATTTCCCTTAAAGAAATGGTGAGTATTTAAGAGAGGGTGCTGGACCAATGAGGTCTAGCCTTAGGTTTCTAAATTGATTTGGCATAGCTCATCGCTCTCTATTCATTTCTTTTTTGGCTTCGGATTCTCTTGGGCAGATGCTAGAAAAGTGCTCTCGGGCCTCCATTCAGCGTGTGACACGTGGAGGACTTCTGGGCGGGAGTCAAAAAGTGTTGACAGAGGGTTAGCCCTGTTAACGGAGAGGTTCGTTTGAATTTATCTTTCTTTACTATTATAATGAAACGAAAGAGAGAGAGAGAGTTTCTTCTCAAAAAAAGCTTCACTCCCAAACCCCAAAAGAAAGAAGGGAAGTGATTGGAAACTCTCGATAGTACATACTATCGAGAGCTTAGCCGTTTGATTCACAATCTAATGGAGCTTAAGCCTTAAGTGGGGCCCATCATTTCTGCATATGTGCATTTGAACGGCTAGATTTAAAATTGAACGGCACAACTCTCGATAGTATGTACTATAGAGAGTTTCCATCACTTTCCAAGAAAGAAAACCAAGGAACTAGTTTCTCTTCTCTCAAACCAGGGTCCTACATACGGTTGCTCCACGAAAAATCTGGAAGAGAAAAAGCTCCTCAAGAGAAGAAGCTCCTCAAGAATGGTAATCTCCTCCTTCTTCCTTTTTTTTTTTTCGTTCGAATGTTTTGGGGGTTGCAATCCCTCACATTTTTGGGGTTTTCTCTACAAATGTTGTTGGGGTTTTCTTATCCACATCCAAATGAGTATAGCATTTCGTAACAAGCTTGATAACTCAAGCATGAATTTGAGTCCATGGTAGAAAAGCATTTCGTAACAAGCTTGATAGCATTTCGTAACACTTGAACTAGCAATGATTCCACATTCCAGTGCGTTCAATCCAACCACTTAAAAATCTGAGTTAAAATTAAAAACAACCACTGCCAGGAAGCATGCATTGATTTGCTTCTCAACCTCTTTCTTGACTTTCTATGACCATTCAGGCCTCATTCGTCTCAGTTTCTGCTTAACTGGTCTAATGTCAAGATTAAGGGGCAGTCTGTGTACTACCAATGTTGGGTCCAGGCCGGGCATGTCTGCATATGATTAGGAGAAGACATCACTGTAGCTCTTCAGGAAGCCGATCATGTCTACCCTCTGTTGAAGGCTCATAGTCGTGCCGATCTTGACTAGCTAAGGAGTACCCTCGGAACCCAGGTTTACTGTCTCAGTGTCTTCGATGTTCGACTCTAGTAGCCCTTCACTGTGCTCTAGGAGGTCCAGAATTTTCTGAGGCGGTTCCTCTTCCTGTTTTGAGTCATACTCGACTTTCGAAAGTTCAAGGAGGATTTCAGGGGTAGCCTTATCAGAGGTGATTTCCTCGCAAATCAATTAGCTTAGTTTAGCATGCTTATGATTTTTATTTTTGTTGGCTTCAGGACACTAGGTCTTCCAGGGGAAGAGTCCGTGTGATTTCGTCATCATTCAATATAAAATATATATTTTTTTTTGAAAAACATGATTTCGAGTTAAAACATCTGATGTTTATTGATAAAATGGATGACTATTTACAAAATGACTCAAATAAAAAGAGGCTGACAGTTGCCTGACATTTGGATTTTTGCAATGGGAGTAAAAGAGAGATAGAAGGAGGAGAAGGGTGGTGCTTCGGTTATTACTTGATCGAACCAACCTACACTTCAACTGGCTGCTTGCCCTGGCTCTAAATGGCCTCGACAGTGAGAGCCTCGGTCCACCAACGGATCAGTGGCCGGCGACTGGAGGATGCTTCAGCGTTGTTGGAGAGGGTGTAGACCTGTAATCCTGCTAGATCTTCTACTTCGGTAGCATCTTCAACAGTCAGCTCGTCGAATATCTGGGTCATGCTAAATATATCCGGATCTGAAATCCCTAAAGATTCAACACTGGGCTGAGGGTTTGAGGTATTGGCAACGGGTGCAAGAGGGGTATTCGAAGAGGTTTCAAAGATTCCCACGGGAAAGGTTATAGAGATGTGAGGTCGGGTTTAGTTTTTGCCAACCGACCACTTTTTTTGGTGAACTTGGAGAGATAATCCTCGAACCTGGGCTTGTACCCCAATCCAAATGGCGGAGTGTAGCGAGGAGGGGTGTATCTCTTCTTCATCCGTTGGTTTCTAACCCCAGGCCTGCCCCTGGTTGATAGTTCATCCTGACCATCATCTTGACAAATGGCGGGATCATCTGCTTGCTATGCTCTTCTGCCTAAGCGATTGAACTGACCTGCTCGAACTGGTAAGTCATGAAGGCTGTACCTTACCCCTGCTCTTGTATGTCCCCAAAGGAACTAGCCATCTCCTCAGAAGGGATTATGACCAAGTGGTCGTCTTGAATGAACTTGATCCTCTGATGGAGAGAGGAGGGAATGGCTCCGGTCGCGTGGATCCACGACCTTTCCAAGAGCAAGGTCAATGAAGCTGGTACATTCACGACCTGGAAGTTTGTAGTAAACTGAGCTGGTCTGATCCTGATGGTCAAGTCAATATCACCCAGGTTCTGCCTGGTAGAGTTATCAAATGCCCTGATGGTCATTGGTATCTTCTTCACCTGACTAAGATCAAGGCCTAGGCTTTACAGTGTGGAGAGAGTATAGATGTTTAGGCCAAAGCCGTTGTCGATAAACACTGATGATAGAGTCCGGTCCATGCACTGAACTGCAATATAGAGTGCCCGAGTGTGATCTCTGTCACTGTCCGGTATTTCTTCCTCAGTGAAGGAGATGATTCTGGATTCAAGTACTTGCCAAACCATGTACCCCAGTTTCTCGGGTGATATGTCTAATGTTACATGGGCATTTTTGAATACTCGGAGCAGCTGCTTTCGATGATGCTTGGAAGTCAAAAGGAGACCCAAGATGGAAATATGTGCAAACACTTTGCTTAACTGCTGGGTGATATTGAATTCCTCTACTTTTTCCAGGATTTTCAATAGGTCTGCTGAGTCCGCTGCTTCTTTCTCTGGGTCTGACACCCCTACTTTCTCTTTCTTTGTTCCCTTCACCTTTGTCGGCTCAACTGCGGGAGGTTGGTATACTCGGTCAGATCGGGTGAGGTTGGCTATGCTTTCGCTCTTAAGGATGAGGGAGCGAGGAGTGGGTACTCAGTTGAGGTTGAAAGGCGGAGGTGGGAGGTAAGGGATCTGGACAGGTCTTGAAGAGGTTGAGGCTTGAGCTGGAGCTGTGGGCCAGTTCGCAGGGTAAGGGATGGTGTAGACAATCTGTTCAGGGATAGGGATCTGGACTAGAGACTGAATGGTCTGTATATTTGTCTGAGGAAATGGGAGTATAACTGGGTGTTGGTAAGAGGGCCTGATAATGCCATCATCAACTGCGGGTGCATGGGGTCTCTGCTACCCTGCCCCGAGCTCTTCCCACTCAATAAAGTTGATTTGATTGTTGTGTGGGGGTAGTGACACGTGGTTGATGCTGGTGTTGCTGGGAGCCAACTTGACCTTACTGAAATTTATCCAGATCAATGATCTCTAAGACCTAGAGGGGGGGTGAATAGGTCTATCTAATAATTTCTAACCAATTTTAATTTTTCAATTAATATGTTTAGAAATCAACAATTAATTCAATCAGACAATCCACACAAATCAAACACAGAAGATTTTTACGTGGAAAACCCTAACGGGAAAAAAACCACGGGACCTTGTCCAGCAATAAACTTCACTATGAAAAGATATCAAGTACAAGACAAGACCTTACCAAAACAGAAACGACGTTCCTAGGTATAGACTCTTACTCTTGATTTCCACGAACCAGCAGGTTCGATCTCCGCCTTAGCAGCTTCGGTTCCACACCGACCAAATCTTTTCAAGCAACTTCAAATCCACGATCACACACGATCGATCTCCTTCCACGAAGGCTCCGGATCAAACACCGGACAAACACACAAGGTGTAGGGTTGTGAATCAATTTAGTAAATTTCAAACCCTAGAGGGATCTCATACAGATCTGAGATCACACAATGCAAGATCAAAGATTTTAATCTATACTTGCATTCTCTAGGATCTAAGAAAGAGGAGGGATCTACAAAGATCTAATAAAAACAATTAGAAAAACCCTAGAAGAGTTTCTCAGACCTCTACTCTTTCAAAAATTATAAAAAGCACGAATTAGGTCTCTCAAAAGTTGTTTATATAGGGTTAAAAAAAGAATCCAGAAAAAGAAAAATTCTTTTTACGGGGACCGATCGATCGGTGCTCACAACCGATCGCTCGGTTCACAACGGATCGATCGGTTCTAATGACCGATCGCTCGGTCATAAAACATCTCTCTGGAAAATTTCCCCATACAAATATTTAGTCCAGTCGATAGCCACCGATCGCTCGGTAGGCCACCGATCGATCGGTCGCAATACCGAGCGATCGGTTGAGACAGAATTTTTGCCAAAATTAATTCATTTTATTTTTATTTGATTCAACTAAGATCAAATAACTTTGATAGGCTTAAAACTATCCTCCTAGGTATTTTTAGGGTTATCTAAGTCAAATCAAACCTAGGTAGGGGTCTCTTAGTCCATTACCTGTCTAGATCCGGAGTAGAACCTTTTTCTTCTCTTTCTTCTATCTTCTTTAAGCTTTAGCTCTTCTCTTCTTTTCTGACAAGTTGAACATGACTCGACGACTCGACTCAACTGACCTATCTAATGATCACGGAATTTGCCAACACCTATTTAGGGATTTACAATCTCCCCCTTTGGCAATTCCGGGACAAAATAAAACTAATTCATATACTAGGTTCAAATTTTCCCAATTGATTCAAAAATGGAAAATTGACCTTTACATGACTCAAAAATAATTACATGACTTTTGACATGTTAACTTGTCATGATTTACCAAACTTAGAACCTGTTTGCCTGCACATGCTAAATCAAAAACCTGTGAAGCATGGGAAATAACATATATACATGAAAATATGTATAACCATTCACAATCCATAACAGGTTAGTATTCCAAAAGCTCATCCATCATCCATAACACTATTCCAAAAGCTCATCCATCATCCATAACACAATCCATAACATCTATAATACTCATCCATCATCCATAACACAATCCATAACATCTATAATACCATTCTCCCCCTTTTTGGCTCGAAATGCCAAAGGTGGATTAGAAAAGAAAAGCATAAACCAGTGAAAGGAGATGAGATAGAAAGTAATGAGCATAAACCATTCAAATGGATACATCCATAACAAGTCAATAATAACCAAGAAGGTTTGTACTAAGTACAACCAAGACAAAATAGATCAAAATGGTAAACAAAGTCTGTCACTCGACTAAAAAACAACTTCTATCACGAACCATCACTCTTGCTCATCATCAGAAGTGAGCTGTGACTCATAGTAAGCTCGAAAATCTCGAACATCTCTCTGTACTCCAAGCACTGCTGCATCGAGAGATCCAAGTCTACCACGAACCTCTGTAGTAAACTCCTCGTATGAAGAAATATGAGTCCGGAGATCCATCTGCATCTCTCTCATCATCCTCCCAAGATCGTCCATAGTGGTCGGAGGAGGACGAGATGACCCAGCACCAACTTCTGCTCCCTCCTCTGTATCTCGAACTGAGGCATGTGAAAAACTCTGAGCTAGGGTCTTTTTGGTGATTGGACCCTTAGGAACTCGAGTAGGAACACCAGGAGGAGCGATAACTCCTTGAGAACCAAGAAGTTTAGTGATGAGTGAACCAAATGGTAGGGCTCCAACTGCTGTATTAGTTTGATGGGCTTGGATCATCAAGTCAATGATGTGAGCGGCAAGATCAATATCACGCCCACGTAGAAGACTAAACAAAAATCTAGCTCTATCTTCCCTAAGGTCCGCAGTATGAACCTTTGGATGGATATTTGCACTCATAACTAGGTTTACTAGTCTAGCATCCTTAGTGAGTTTCGCCACTTCAATAAGAGACCCAACCCAAAACGTAGGAGTACCACTTAGAAAGGTAACAACATGTTCCATGGAGTCTTTATCCTCATCAGTTTTATAAATATAAGGATAATATGCATTTGGAACTCGAGGACACCCAAGGAATTTAGAAACCAAATCAGCATTTATGACAACAGATTGTTCTAATGCTCGAGATTTGAATGACCATTTTTTCTGGTTGATTTCAGAAAAATTAGAGTAAAATTCTCTAACTAACTGGACAGAAGCAGGACCGGATAAGGTAAGTATACCTTCCCATTGACGATCTGAAATGAGAGTAGGAAGATAATAATCACCAAAATCAGAAATATGTATGTCCCTTTCAACCATAACACCTTTCTTGCTAAAATACTCACTATAGAGTTGAGCAGCAGTAGGACTGATAAACTGGGATAACTTACTGGACTGGGAAGATGAAGCTTTACCTTTATTTTTCCGAGTTTTATCAGCCAGAGATTTTTGACGATTCTCAATTGTAGAATCAATCATTCTACGAATTGGCCTGTCCCCAATGGAAATACCATGCCCTATTGGAGTGAAAGTAAAGGGCTCTAGGTTTTCCTCATCTTGAGGAGGATCCTCTTGGTTGTTGAGGACCAACCTCCGACGTTTGGGAATGCCAGACATGAGATAGGCAAGAAGGATTAACGACAAAACGAAAGCCATTGAAGAAAATGCAAGAAATGATGCCCTAGATGAGAAAATCAATCTAAAGCAAAGAAAATGCACAACTCTTACCTTTTAGATGCTTGGGAAACCTTTAGAGTAGAATGGAATGTTCGTAGGAAAGATTTGGAGGAGAGGAAACCGAGAGATCGCTCTGGAGATCGGAGAACAAGTGAACAATAAAATAGAAATGAGGGTTTTATAACCCTGTTCACGAAAGACCGATCGATCGGTCTTTAGCACCGAGCGATCGGTGGTCTGAAAATTTTTCAAAAATTTTTACTGTTAAAACCTTTTCTCCCCCTCAACCAATGGAACATTTAAAATACATTTTCACCTCAAAATGACCAACTGATAAAAAAATTTGCAACATGTGATTTCATAAAAATCATAGATAATAATCACCCAAGAATTGATATATCAAGTATAGGCATAAACAAGGATTATGAAAACATTAATTGATTTTCACCGGTGATTAAATATGGTATTTGCATCAAATTCACAATCAGAGTCAAGATACAATTAGAAGTAATGTGAGTATGAAATCAAAATTCATTACTTGACTCGTTGAATTGGTTTCCTTCCTTAATTTAGATTTTGACATTATATTTCAAATGGGACTCTAAAATTTTCAAAAACTAGTTTTAAAACCAATAATCATCCATATTTATCTGATGAGCAATTTTTACCCCATATTTGACTAATAAATTTATTTCATTTCTTTTTCAGTCAAATTGTACTCATTATGTAAATTCTTTTTGGAGTACACATATATAGACACTAGCACACTGGTGACTTTCACTCAAGTGAGAAGGTAGCTCTTTCTAATGACAGTAGGGGCTTTCACACTAGCAATCCATATAGATACCTACTGTTTGTCTAGGTAGCCATTACTCACTGTTTGCATTCACTAGTAGCTATCACACAAACTCACAGGTAGTCCTCTCCATGTCAATAATTTTTATATCTAGGGGGCTCACCTTATGGAATTTTTTATGACATTGGTTATACTAGATTTGATTAATCTAGGGAACCATATGGTATAATATCAGAACCTTTATATAGGAACTAAAACCATCTAAAGAATCAGTCAGAGTGCTTGTGCAAATTAGAACATCATTGTATGCTCAACTCTAACTGAGGTTAATTAGCATGACCAAATTCAATCACAAGATCGAACCAACAATTGAACTTTCCTATTTTATTCAATCCTATGATATATTTATCCTTGGATTATATGGTTAAATATGATTTCAAGGAAATAACATTAAGCTAAAAGATAGGATAAATAAGGTCATACAAACACATTATTTTTTGCAATATTTTTCAATTTTTTGAATGTTTTTGGATTTTTATTACTTAAAGAAAATAACAAAAAAAATAGCTCTATGACTTAAATAGAACATGAAAAACACATAGGCTATAAAACAAGTACACCATTACTCAACTCCACACAAACCGATGGATTTCCTAAGGAGTTCAAACCTAAGGGAATCTAAAGGTTTTGTGAGAATGTCCGCATATTGATTCTCTGTTTGGACATACTCAATAGACACAACTTTTTGCTCAACAAGATCACGGATGAAGTGATGCCTAATGTCTATATGCTTTGTGCGAGAGTGTTGCACAGGATTTTTGGAGATATTGATTGCACTTGTGTTATCACAATACACAATCATAGTGCTTTGATCAATTCCATAATCCTTCAACATCTGTTTCATCCACAGAAGTTGGGTGCAACAACTACCTGCTGCAATATACTCAGCCTCGGCTGTAGACAAGGAAATGGAATTCTGCTTTTTGCTAAGCCAAGCAACTAAGCAGTTTCCAATATAGAAACACCCGCCGGAGGTGCTCTTCCTATCATCAGTATTTCCAGCCCAATCAGCATCAGAATACCCCACAACAATAACATTTGTATCGAAAGAATACCAGAGGCCTAAGGACAAAGTTCCACTCACATAGCGAATGATACGCTTGACAGCAACTAAGTGAGACTCTTTGGGATTTGCTTGATAACGGGCACATGCTCCAACACTAAAGGCTATGTCGGGTCTAGTAGCAGTTAGGTAGAGCAAACTACCAATCATGCTTCTATAATTAGTCTGATCGACATCCTTCCCTGAAGTATCTTTACTAAGCTTTATAGTAGTACTCATAGGAGTCCTAGCATGCTTAGCAAAACTCATTCCAAATTTCTTCACTAGATTTTTTGCATATTTGATTTGAGATACTGAGATCCCAGAATCCAATTGCTTGATCTGAAGACCAAGGAAGAAACTTAGCTCACCAACCATGCTCATTTCAAATTCATTTTTCATTTGTTCAGCAAATGAATGAGCATGTAAGTCTAATGTGGAACCAAATACTATGTCATCAACATATATCTGGGCGATGACAATATCACCTTTCACTTTCTTTATGAAAAGGGTTCTGTCTACTCCCCCTCTCGAAAATCCGTTTTCCAAGAGATAAGTAGTCAGCCTCTCATACCAAGCTCTTGGAGCTTGTTTTAAACCATAGAGGGCCCTTTTTAGTCGATAAACTTGATCAAGGTGATGTGGATCTTCAAACCCTTTTGGTTGTTCCACATAGACTTCTTCATGTAGAATGCCATTCAGAAAGGCACTCTTAACATCCATTTGAAAAAGTTTGAATTTCATATTACAAGCCACAGCTAGAAGAATTCTTATTGATTCTAGCCTGGCTACAGGAGCAAAAGTTTCATCGAAGTCAATACCTTCAATTTGGGTATATCCTTGTGCAACTAACCTAGCCTTATTTCTTATGATAGTACCTTTTTCATCAGATTTGTTCTTGAAAATCCATTTGGTACCTATCACATTTGTATTATTAGGCCTAGGTACTAAATACCAAACATCATTCCTAGTAAACTGAAGTAACTCTTCTTGCATTGCATTTATCCAATTATCATCTGCAAGAGCTTCAGCTACATTCTTGGGTTCAAAAGATGAAGTATAGCAAATGTAGCTAACTTCATTTTCAATTTGTTTCCTCGTTCTCACTCCACTTTCAACATCACCAATAATATCAGTGGAGGTGTGAGGACTCATGACCCTAGGATGTGTAGGTTTTAATGGAGAAGTTTGCTTATCAATAGGTGAAGTTGAAATAATTTCAACATCTTCATTTTCAGCACTTTCATCATCCTCACATTGCACATTTTCAACACCAGAGTCATCCACAATTACATTTATGGACTCCATAATTGTAGAGGTTCTCAAGTTATACACTCGATAAGCTCTACTGTTGGTGGAATACCCAAGAAATATCCCTTCATCACTCCGGGATTCAAATTTTCCCAGTTGCTCTCTATCCTTAAGGATATAGCATTTACTTCCGAATTCTCGAAAGTACTTGACACTAGGTTTCTTGTTATTCCACAACTCATATGGGGTTTTCCTTGTTCCAGGTCTTACAAAAACTCTATTAACTATATAGCAAGCAGTGTGAACTGCCTCAGCCCAGAAATGAGAAGCTAGATTGTTGCTATGAAGCATAACTCTAGCCATCTCTTGGAGAACCCTGTTCTTCCTCTCTACTACACCATTCTGCTGAGGTGTAATAGGTGCAGAAAATTCATGTTTGATGCCAGACTCATCACAAAAGTCGTTGTACTTAGAGTTTTCAAACTCCTTTCCATGATCACTTCGAATTCGAGTGATTGGGCATCTTTTCTCATTTTGAATTTTCAGGCAAATACTTTTGAAATTGTCAAAAGCATCGGATTTCTCTCTTATAAATGCCACCCAAGACATTCTAGAGAAATCATCAACCATGACTAGGATGTATCGCTTTCCACCTAGACTTTCAGTTCTTGTAGGACCCATAAGGTCCATATGAATTAATTCCAGTGGATATGAAGTAGCAATACTTGAAGTCTTCTTATGTGGGGTCCTAATTTGTTTACCAATTTGACATGGCCCACACACAGCAGTAGAAGGCTTTCCTAGTTTGGGAACACCTCTCACAAGCTCTTGCTTAGAGATTTTACATAGGTCTTTGAAGTTCATGTGACCTAGTCTTCGGTGCCACAAATCAACCTCCTCAATTCTAGTCTTATAACAGACATTTGAGGGAATAGGACTGGGAGTTAGGCCGTAGCAATTGTCAGTGGTTCTCAATCCTTCTAGAACACACTTACCTTTACCATTAATGACTAAGCATTTATTTTGGGTAAAGTGCACAGCATGATTATCATCACATAGTTGACTTATGCTAATTAAATTAGCTTTCAGTCCTTCAACAAACAAGGCATCTTTCAATTTAGGTATGCCTGGTGAATTGATGATACCCTTTCCTTTGACTAAAGACTTGCTTCCATCACCAAAAGTAACAGTCCCATCAGGACAGTCCTCAAATTGAATAAATAAGGACTTGTTACCTGTCATATGCCGAGAACACCCACTATCGAAATACCACATTTCTGTGTTTTGGGCTTTCAAGGCAGTATGAATGACAAAGCACTTAAGGTCTTCCTTTCTCACATACACAGTCTTTAAACTTTGTTTAGATCTTTGATCATTAATCTGTGTAGTAGAGACCTTTTTCCTTTTTGTCCTCCTTGACCTTTTTCTGTTTTGTTCAGTTCTAGTTTTTTGATAAGTCAAATTATTTCCTCTTGAATAATCATTTGGAATAAATTGACCAGTCCTTGTCCTAGAGATTTGAGCAATTCTGTTAACATCATCGCTCAACATTCTAGACTTTTCAGCTAGAACCTGAATCTGCCTTTGAAGAGTCCCTTGACTCAGATTTTGGTTCCATGAACCATTTCGGGGAGCTCTCCTAAATGCATTACAATTAGGTCGAATGTGACCTCTCACACCACAAAAGTGACATGTGGGTATGAATCTTGGTAGAGGAGGAAGATTTCTTCTAACTGGAATTTGATTCCTTAAAGCATTCACTCTAGGAGCTGTATATCTAGGCTTTACAAAATTTGTATAAGCCTTAGTACTTGATGTAGAAGGTAAATTTTCTTTGGGTTCAGAATGTATTGGCTCAAACACTGCACTAGCCATTGTTCCAACAGCTAAAGGACCAGTTGGTGTGTCAACATGTCCTATCCCAGATCTACTAGAATTTGATCCATACTTTCTGACTAATTCATCTAGGCAGCTGGTGTTACCAAACATTCTCACTTCTTTTTCAAGAGTATAGACCTTCTGAATCAAGTCAGTCTTGTCTTTAAGGGTAATTTGGTGTTCTTTTTCAAGAAATTTCACCTTATCAACAAGAGAGACTTTAAAAGTTTCCAGCTCCATTTGCAGAGTTTTTAACTCTTCAATTTCTTTCATGGAAGTGTCTCTTTCATCTTCTAATTTTCTGACCACATTAGTCAATGAGACATTCTCTTCCAAAAGACATTGAACTTTTATAACAAATGCTTCTTTTTCATTTTCCAACTGACTAACTAGTGCACTCTTCTCTTCTGCTACTAGTTTACAGATATCTCTTTCATTTTGAATGAATTTGAGTTTTTTGCTCAAAGAGATTTTTGTTTTAGTCAGTTTTAAACTTTCAGCATACAACTTATCATAAGTTGTTTTCAAATCTTCATCACTTTCAGAGTCAGTTTGACTCTTCTGTAAGTCATCACTTGACTCAGTATGAATACTTTCATCACTTCTATCCTTTTCATCAACCGCAGAGGTAGTCTCAAGAATCCCAGATAGGGAAACAGTGAAAGCCGTATGATTTCCAGTATCTTCACTTGAAGAGGAACTGTCCGATTCTTCATTCTCGGAATCACTGTCATCCCAACAGGCATTCATCACCTTGCCCTTACTCTTCTTCATGTTAGGACAGTTAGGTGAAATATGTCCGAAGCCATGGCATTCATAACATTGAACACCTTGGGATTTCTTGTCGCCACTTTTGGAATTTTTCTTGTTTTCCCAGGGCTTAGACTTTGACTTATCAAAAGATTTTCCTCCCTGTTTGGGATTAAACCTCTTTTTCGTTCTAAAAAATTTTCGAAATTTTTTAACGAAAAGAGCCATTTCTTCCTCATTCATTTCTCCATCACTGTCATCCTCATCCAAAGTTTCCTTGATGGTTTTCAAGGCTAAAGATTTATTCTTCTTGGATGGACGTAGATTGAGTTCATAGGTTTGGAGTGATCCAACCAATTCCTCAATCTTCAGAGAGTCAACATTTTTACTCTCTTCGATTGCAGTGACTTTGGGTTGAAATCTCTCTGGGAGAGATCTAAGGACTTTTCTAACTATTTTGGACTCAGATATTTTCTCACCTAAATTGAAACTAGCGTTGACAATGTCACTAAGTTTTGCATAGAATTCATCAAAAGTGTCATTGTCGTTCATGTTTAAATGTTCAAATTTGGTGGTTAACATTTGGAGTTTTGAGATTTTAACAGTGGTAGTACCCTCATGGGTAATTTCAAGAATGTCCCAAGCCTCCTTTGCTGTTTCACATGAAGAAATTCGTCTGAATTCCTCAGCAGTGACTGCAGTAAAGATAGCATTGAGACCTTTAGTGTTCCATCCACTTGAATCAAGCTCTTCTCTGGTCCATTCATCAGAATATTTGACGACAGTCAAATCACCTACAGTTTTTACGGGCGTAGTCCACCCATTCTGTATAGACATCCAAATTCTCTCGTCAATTGATTTGAGAAAGGCTCTCATTCTAGCTTTCCAGTATGCATAATTATTTCCATCAAAAAGTGGGGGACGAGAGACGGATCCTCCTTCTCTTAGAGTACTCATGATCACGGATAATACAGGATCACACTTAAGGGATTAGCCTTATCAGTGAACTAGCTCTGATACCAATTGAAATTTATCCAGATCAATGATCTCTAAGACCTAGAGGGGGGGTGAATAGGTCTATCTAATAATTTCTAACCAATTTTAATTTTTCAATTAATATGTTTAGAAATCAACAATTAATTCAATCAGACAATCCACATAAATCAAACACAGAAGATTTTTACGTGGAAAACCCTAACGGGAAAAAAACCACGGGACCTTGTCCAGCAATAAACTTCACTATGAAAAGATATCAAGTACAAGACAAGACCTTACCAAAACAGAAACGACGTTCCTAGGTATAGACTCTTACTCTTGATTTCCACGAACCAGCAGGTTCGATCTCCGCCTTAGCAGCTTCGGTTCCACACCGACCAAATCTTTTCAAGCAACTTCAAATCCACGATCACACACGATCGATCTCCTTCCACGAAGGCTCCGGATCAAACACCGGACAAACACACAAGGTGTAGGGTTGTGAATCAATTTAGTAAATTTCAAACCCTAGAGGGATCTCATACAGATCTGAGATCACACAATGCAAGATCAAAGATTTTAATCTATACTTGCATTCTCTAGGATCTAAGAAAGAGGAGGGATCTACAAAGATCTAATAAAAACAATTAGAAAAACCCTAGAAGAGTTTCTCAGACCTCTACTCTTTCAAAAATTATAAAAAGCACGAATTAGGTCTCTCAAAAGTTGTTTATATAGGGTTAAAAAAAGAATCCAGAAAAAGAAAAATTCTTTTTACGGGGACCGATCGATCGGTGCTCACAACCGATCGCTCGGTTCACAACGGATCGATCGGTTCTAATGACCGATCGCTCGGTCATAAAACATCTCTCTGGAAAATTTCCCCATACAAATATTTAGTCCAGTCGATAGCCACCGATCGCTCGGTAGGCCACCGATCGATCGGTCGCAATACCGAGCGATCGGTTGAGACAGAATTTTTGCCAAAATTAATTCATTTTATTTTTATTTGATTCAACTAAGATCAAATAACTTTGATAGGCTTAAAACTATCCTCCTAGGTATTTTTAGGGTTATCTAAGTCAAATCAAACCTAGGTAGGGGTCTCTTAGTCCATTACCTGTCTAGATCCGGAGTAGAACCTTTTTCTTCTCTTTCTTCTATCTTCTTTAAGCTTTAGCTCTTCTCTTCTTTTCTGACAAGTTGAACATGACTCGACGACTCGACTCAACTGACCTATCTAATGATCACGGAATTTGCCAACACCTATTTAGGGATTTACACTTACCCTTATCCAGAATATCCTGGATAACGCAGTTCAGGCTGATGCAATAGTCTGTTGTATGGCCTGGGCCTTGATGAAAGGCGCAGTGTTGATCAGCTTGGTAGTTTTTGTTCTGTTTGTCTGGAGGCAAGAGAGGGGTAGGGCCTCTCAATGTGAGAAGACCCTGCTTGGTCAAGAAGCCCAATAGCTGGCTAAGGGAGTAGGGAAGAGGGGTAAAGTTTCTGGGGGGACGGTTTTGCCCCTGGTTTTGTCTGGCTGGTCGGGTACTACCGGACACTTGTTGAGACTGAGCGGCTGGAGCCAGTAATCTTATAGGAGTTGTAGAAGATACCATATGAACATCTTCTCTTCATTTTTGGTCCCAGGGCCACTGTTTCTGCTGGCTATTGTCACCGTTGTTTTGGGGGGAGCAAGCCCCCAAACTGGAGTGTATGGCACCGCTCTGAATAACTGTCTCGATGCGAGCACCTGTCTTGATGATGGTGCTAAAATCTACCACCGGTAAAGTTACCATCAGGGTAGAGTAGGGCTGCTTCAGAGTGCCCATGAGTAGCGACTTTTGTGGCCATTTACCTCTAACGGGTAGCGTATTCCAGGAAGGATTCTGTCGCGACCCAAAATACCCCCTGGGAGTTAGGGATACTTTGGCTCGTGATGTGCCATATCCGATACCAAACCATCCTGTAATAACATCCAAGTCATGACAAACATAATCATGAATAAGGCGGAAGCTTAAACTAATGTGCGGAAGCGTAATCCAAAAATTTCTTTTCTATACATGCTGTGTATTCCAAGTTTGTACATACATCACAAAAGTAAAGGTGGACATGCCCACCTATCAAAATACAAAATGATAATACTCTCTCTCTCTCTATGTAATCACTCTAAAATGGCCAGTGGCCTAAGTCATTTGCCTCCTCCAGAGGCTCTACATATGGCTCCTCCTCGCCATAATCCTCCTCTATCCAGGGCCCCTGATCACAGATGTGAAATGGAGTCCGTGTACCTGCCGACATAACATGTACGGCTGAGCATGGAATACTCAGCGAGCAAAATCTACTAGCTAACAATGCTATCATAATCACAATATTTTATACAGTGCGTAAAAGAATAAAAATCACCAAAATCCATGCTTAAAACCCGTCGGAAAAAACCTTTCATAAAACTTGTTCTTTTCATGGAAAACAAACCCTCTCATGTATGCTTATGAGTTCTTATGAATGCTTGTGAGCCTCGTGTTTTCTTATGAGTTCTTGTGAGCTTAGAGTTCTTGTGAGCTTGTGAGTACTTGTGAGCTTATGAGCTTCTTGTGAGCTTATGAGTACTTGTGAGCTTCTTGTGAGCTTATGATCCTTGTGAGCTTGTTCTCCTTGGAGGCATATGCAAGATCTTAGACTTGTGAGTTTTTTTATGAGTTCTTGAAAAGCCTTGCGAGACTTATGATCCGTGAAGTTCATGCAAGATCTAGACTTGATCCTTGTGAGCGTGGAGTAACCGATCTTCGAATGCCAACCCAAAGTTTGGCTTAGTCTATGCTTATGCATGTATGCTTCTTACTTATGAATGCCTTTGAAAATCCTCTTATGTTTTCTTGAAAATTCATGCTTATGAGAAAAACCATGGTCATGCAATACTTATCATGCGTAGAGTGCTTGTGAGCATTATAACATCTATGTGGAAAGCTTTAACTAATTAAACATGTTCATGCAAGGCATAATGATCATTATAGTATACTTGAAGACCTTAAGTAACTCATATGGTTCATACAAGGTATATTAGCATCATAACATACTTAAACAATTCTAGAATGTAGAACATTTCATTCATTGCGTCACATCATAACAATCATGGCTTCTAAGCCTAATTCATCATATCACACTTAAAATCATGGTTCCTTGGAGGATATTAACACTTACTTGCACTTATAGTCATATTCACCATTTTATTGGAAAACCCCCAAAATCTTAAATCCTTATTTGCTTATTTGAACATAATCAAGTTCACCCAAAATCCCTTGTTTGTCATTGCATCATAGTACACTTAAAATCATGGTTCATTTAAAGGTATTACAATTTTCTTACAAGTTTAGCCATATTCATCCTTGTTATTGAAAAACCCCCAATTTGTAAAACCCTATTTGATTGTTTATTCATGATCTAGTTCACCCAAATTTCCACACTTCCTATTTGTATCATAATAGAATTAAAATCACTTATTTGAATCATCTTTGTATGATAACAAGGCTAGATAGTAGTTTACTAACCTCTTTGGATCAATTTCTAGGTTGAAGAAACCCCTTGAGAAATCCTCACTTGATTTGAATGATCCAAGCTTGATTTGGGGAAGATCCAACCCTTGATTGAAGCTCTTCTTGGTTTCAAGCAAAACCCTCTTCGGAATGCTCAAGATCCTTTCCTTCTCTTTCTAGGAACTCTCATTGGTTTAGGGTAACCCAAAAACCCTCCTAAAGTCTTCTATTTATAGTGTAAGGGGTGAAAAACCCCTAAAAAAATCGCATCCAAGAAAGTAAAATCGCGTATCTACGATCGTTCGTAGCGATTTACGATCGATCGTAGCCTTCTACGATCGATCGTAGCTTCCTACGATCAATCGTAGTTTCACCCGAGAGTTTCCAGCATTTCTGGGGTTTTACGATTGATCGTAGCAACTCTACGATCGTTCGTAGCTCCGCTACGATCGTTCGTAGGGTCCCTACGAGCGATCGCAACTTTTGCAGAAAGCTTCAGCATTTTTGCGTTTTCGTATCTCGGCCATAACTTTTGACTCGCTTGTACGATTTTGATGATTCAACTTGCGTTGGATTCTTCTTTTGAAGGAGAACAACTTTTATGTTTTTCATAACTTCCAATTCTTTCTTTTTCTTGGACCATTTTGCCCCTAAACCTGACTGATCCGAAATTGGGTTTCGTCAATCCAGATTTTAAACCGACCCGATTTCAGAAATCGGTCTTTTGACCTAACACCAACTCAAAACCAAGACAAGTGATCAACATGAACCCCAAAGAGGGTTCAATTACCTTTCCAAAAATCTAAGAATCGCTTGATTCCGACGAGCGGTGTGAACGCTAGGGCTATTTAGAGTCGAGGGTATGCCAAGGCATAACCCTTGTCAATACTCAAGAGTATTCTATACTCTTGCCTATTTCATTCCAAACACCCATACACCATAAATACATTCTTACATGCTTTAGTATATGATATCATTCGTTGTACATGGCCATCAAGATCCGGGGTTCTACAGATTCATTGTTGCGCTGGTACATCTGCTCCAACAGGCTTTTCTACGGTCGAATCTCCAGATTGAAGGAATACTGCTCTACAAAGCTATCTATGGCGTCCTGCCAAGTCTTGATTCGCTGTTTGTCAACCGACATCCACCATGTAAGAGCTGCTCCCTTCAAACTTTTCTGAAAGTACTGGATGAGCAGAGGCTGGTTCTGTTGTGCTGGAGCATGTCCCCCAAATACAACTATAAATGTTGCTTCGGGCAGCCTGTGCCATCATATTTGTCAAAGTCTGGAACCTTGAATATTGGGGGTACAACACCTCAGAAGAGAAAGTCAGGTCTTCCAATAAGAGATAGGGGCTAGCAGATGCCCCCTTCATCCGTCTCATCTCCTCCTTCATCTGTTTAATTTACTCGTGTTGATCCCTGAGGGACAGGGTAGGGTCTGAAGATGACGGCCGGTCCTGATTGACATGCGAGGCCTTGGGTTGCTCATTATACTGATCATACTCTTCTCATCCACCTGTTGCGGGTATATGGTTTAAAATGATGATAGGGATGGACTGATGTGGCTCTGGATGAGGCTGTTCAGGGGTTTCTCCGGTAGGGATTCGGGTGGAGGGTTCTTCGGTTCAGGTACCAATAAGAATCTTTAGGGATTCCAAAACACTGTCCAACTTTTCCTGTATGGCCACTATGTCCCAATCGTGGGCCTGTAACATCTCATCGATCCTCTGCTGTTGGTTCGAATGTTCTGCCATTGATTCTGAGCTACTCTCAGATGGGGTGGTGTAAGGTACAATCTCCGTGATTGACACCTCTATCAGGACTACGTTTGCGGCTGCTGCTTCTGCGAGAATCGTAGTCATAGAACAAGCCATGGGTTGGCTCATGCAAACTGAAAAGGATGCAACGGCTAAACATGAATATGTACGATGACAGGAAGAAATGATGGAAAAAGATTTTTCATTGATACATGCAAGGTGCAGTGAGTATAGGACAGTGTGACTCAAAAAAAGGGAAATACTCGATCCTAGGCAGGTCCGTCAGGGATCGTGAGTCAAGTGGCCGGGGCACACCGTTTAGGTCCATGATCTACTGTTGGAGGGATGTGACCTCAACCTCCATGTTCATAATTATCTCAGTAGCATTGAACATCCGGTATCCAAACTGTTGGATACGAGCGATCATCTCTGCCTTTGCACTGTCAAGCTGCTCCTAGGGGAAGTGCAGTTGGGCCCTGATGATGGTTGCTTCCTTGACGTTGCCTTTCCGCTTCTTCTGACAAAACCGGACTATTTGCTTAAGCTGCTCGATTTGCTCCTGCAAGGCCTGAAGCTCACGGTTCCGCTCCGCTTCCTATAGCTTGAATGCTTGTTGGGCCTTTCATAGCCTCTTTTCTTTCAACTGGATCTGGAGCTATCTCTCCAAGAAGATGTCTCTCCAGGGAACCACCTTTTCAGCTAGAGGTATAGTTCCTCGGGCTGGAGCTGAAACGGGTGTGGGCAGTTCCCTTAGTGTGGGCATGCCGGGTGGAATGTCTGGATCTTCTGCCTAAAGCCGGTATGCTGCATTTGTAGCTAGTTTTGATGTAACCACAAAGTCTAGCCACTGATCTCGTCGGGAGCTTTGCCAATCTAACTGGAAGCGGTGAGTGAGGCTGTCGGAGTGCATTGAGAAGGTGATCAAATCATTTCTCTCCGATCTATCACTGGGATGCGCTGAGGGAGTCCAAACTAGCGAATGACTCAGAGTGGTACATAGGCGGTGGAGTGGTACACCGTCTTCCTATTATGACGACGTGAGGTAGCCTGCTCTTGACTAGCCACTCGCATTGCCATGTAATCTTCTCATCTGATAGGGCTTAGCGAAGCTGGTAGAGCTCTTCAACATCTGTGGTCGGTATCGGGCCCTCATTATGTGAAATCTTCCGAGATAGACTGTAAGTTTCGTGGAGGTCGACCGGTACTGATATGATCGTAGATAGATGTCCTATCAACTATAAGTACAAGAGAGGTATACTGGCATGGAAGATGCCCTTTCTGCGGTCTGCTGCTTGGTTGAGAGCCCTGAGTAGCTTTCCTAGGATGACGGATACGATTGAACAGGAGTTGTGCATATCCTCAATGATCCCTACCAGTACTGACTTGACCAGTGAATGACATCTCAGGAATACCAGCTGAGACATGGCTATTAGTGCAAGGGCGTTGAGACCGGGAAGTTCTATTACAATGGAGTCAGGGTTCCACTTGTGCTTGTACTGCTTTTCGAGATACGATATGGGTATCCGATCAAAAGAGCCATTAGGACTGGGCTGCAAGCAGGCAGGCTTGATATGCAAGAACTTGGATAGGTCGGCCTGGTATGTTGTCTTGTAGCGCGGTACTATGGCCTCGCCGTCCATGTTTAGACACGGGTCCAGTTTAACTATGGATAAGTCTAGGATAGTCCCAGTTTTGTAGTACTGAGCCCAAGTGATAAGCTGACTCGAAGAAAAGGCCTCAATTGATTTTTGGAGGTAGTCGTCACATGCCCTCTGTAAAGTCAAATGCATGGGCCGCGTGGTTGACCAATTGACTGGGTTATCCTTGAAGGACCTGTAATTTACATTAGACAAAAGACAGACTTGATGTGAGTGTACTGTGTATGCAGATGAAAAATAAAAAAATGATGTAATATTTTTTGATTTTTTTTATTTGATTTGGGTGTGATAAACCACATGTGATCCAATAGGGCAGACAGACAGAGTTCCGGCATGCTTTACCCGGGTTGTTGGAAACCGGGGCCTATCAGGTCAAGGTCGGGGATAGGTCCGGTGAAGACTTAACTAGGATTTGAACCCCATATGCTATGTCGAGAAGCAGGGTAAGATGTGTTTTATTACAAACACATGTTTGACTCATTATATACTCCTGGGTGGTTGATTATCCGGGTAGAATGTGTCCGAGTAGTCAACCATGATTGAAGACAGGTATAGGGTGCAAGCAGGTTAGGGTTCAGAGTAACCCTCCCTGGGTGGGCTGCTTGTAAACTATACCCTAACCTAGGCTATATGTATGAATGCTGATCTGATGCAAGTGTGTTCCTAGCAGGATGGGGGGATCACTTAACACCGTATATGCGACTCCCTTGAAAAGGAATGATTGGTGTAAACGAGAGCATTCAGAATCCTTTCCTGAGGGTAATCACCTACCAGAAGTAACTCTGTGGACCTCTAAGACTGTTAAACTACTGACACTGAGGATGATCATCCACCAGCCATTAACGTAATAAGCTTCACTAATGTGTTTAATGAGATAATTATACTACTATGACATGTCATAGATACATAGTACATAATTAAACAAGAGATGTAAAATGATTAGTATTAGGTTAAATACTTAGGCATTTTAGCAAATTTGAGATTAATTGGCTTAATCATAGGTTCCGGGTTGAACCTTAATCTCCTCAGTAGAGTCGCTAGAGCTGTGAGCACGGGTTTCGAAACCCTGATTTAAATCTCACGGGTGTTTAGAGTTACCACCTATTGATTCAGAAGGGATAAGTCATCGGGATTTGGATAAGGTCTTGGTCTGCGATTTGAGATTAGAGTAAAAGATTCGGTTAAGTCCAGGGAATGTGTTAGGCACCCCGAGCTTCCATTTTACAATGGTTCTCTGCTCCCTAGGTTTAAGCTAATTAATGTCAAAATTTGATAAAATACCTAAGTATTTAAAGTAAGACTAATCTAAGAAAGAAAAACTAAACTAGGGTCGAACCCGAGTTGGATTGCCCACGTACTCACATTGGGGTGAGATCAGACCGAGCGTAGTTCTAGCACATGAGCCCGTGCCAAGGCTAGGGGGTGTGTGTGTGTGCACCAAGGGTGGCTACTGGACTAGTCCAGTAGACTAGGGTTAAGTTGACCGGGGTTGGTCAAGTGCAAGGTATTGGGCCCGGTAGGCCAAATGGGTAGTCCGGTAGACTAGGGTTTGGGCCCGGTAGGCCAAGGTAAAGTTTGACCAAAGTTAGGGTTGCTAACCGGGGTTAGGTCAAACTAAATCATGGTTAGGGTTACTAACCACAGTTAAAGAGGTATGGTCAAGCCCGGTAGGCTGAGGGTGAGCCCGATAGGCGGCAAGATAGGCCCGGTAGGCCAAAGATGGGTTTAACCGAGGTTAGGATTGCTAACCAGGGTTAAATGAGTGTTAACCATAGTTAGGGGTGCTAACCATAGAAAAAAAAATCTAGAAACTTTATTTTTGGTCTTTTTGCATTTTTTGGAATTTTTCCAGATTTTTTCATGGGTTAAGGATTGCTTAACCATGGTTAAAAAAGGTAAGTCACCATGGTTAGGGATGCTAACCATGGTTAAATGGCTGAAACAGACCATTTTTGGGCATCTCAGAATATTTCTAAAATTTTGAGCATTTTTCCAGAATTATCATGGTCAAGGGTTGCTTAACCATAGTTAAATGTTAATCAAATGTGGTTTAACTATGGTTAAGGGCTCAGAAGGGTCAAGGTGTTCCCAGGAAGCATGGCAGGGCCTAGACTGGTCTCTTACCTGGTCTGGGCCCTGTGTAAAGGCCATAAAATCAGAAAAACAGTAATGGCGATAATGGGATTACCGCTATTACAGTTGCAGTTTTTACCTGGGTATGCTGGACTGTAACTCGAGTTAAGGGTAACCCAACGGGGTTCTAAACCCACAGGGGTGTAGCCTTAAGTCTAGGGAAGACCTTAGGCCTGAGTTGGACCTGGGTAGAGGTCTGGTGTGGGCCCAAACCCACTGTGTTTAGTAATCTGAAATGGCAGTAGACTGTCTACCACCATTTAGAATAGTCTGGAGTTTTAGCCATCCTAACCGTGGTTAAGGGGGTGGCTAGGACTTGGAAGGACCAGGAAAGGTGGGTTAGGGTATGAGGGTCCAAGACATGGCCCTGGACTGGCCAGGGCCCACAAAAAGGGGTGTAACCATGGCTGCAAAGGGGATGTCCAAGAATGGAGGAAATTATTCTACCACAATTCCTGAACTCTTACAGAATTCAGTTTTGCCCTCCTGGGTTTGGACCAGGCTAATTTCTAGGGGATCCCTTATTGCCTGAGGGTCCCCCAGAAGGGTACAGACGATGCCATATAGATAGGGGGTCTTGTACCTGATTTCTAAGCCTCAAGGGACTCCCCTATGCTTATTAGGCAGGTAGGGGGGCACTGTCCTTGGCTGGACAGTATGAAAAATGCAGCAGAAACAGCAATAAAGGGATACAATGGACCCTGGAATAGGACCAGGGGTCCTTACATTGCTTTAAACAAAGTAAAAAGATGGGTAGGGGGTCCTAGCCTGCTGCTATGGTGGTGGAGCTGCTGCGGCTGCTTGGTGAAGAGTGGTAGTCCTGGGCGAGGTCTGATAAGGCTCTTGGGAGGACTATGATTCCCCTAAAGAGGTGAGACAGGGGTCAAGGTGGAGTTGGGGCAGTGCAACCGGAGTGGGACAGGGTTTAGCTGCTGGTTTTTTTGGAGTAGAGTATAGTGGTGGTGCAAGGTGGTGGAGCCTGTGGGTGACTGAAGTAGCTCTAGGGTTGGCTAGAGAGAGGGTCTCAAGTGAGACAGAGGTTTGGTAGGGGGGAGTAAGGCTGACCGAAGTAGAACAACACTTTGGTGTAGTGATTTTCGAGTGTCTTGAACTCATGGACGGTGGGGGATTTATAGGAGTTGGGGAAGAGGCCAGGGGCTTTCTAGGCATTAAGAGAGGCGTGGGGGACATAGTGGATGCGAACCAAGGCTGCCAGGGGGAGCTTGATACGCGTTTCTGCAAGTTTCAGGTAATGATGGTAATCGAATTACTGCCACTCCTAAGCTAAGGCAATAGGGTAATGGCAGTAATTAGATTACCGCCATTTAGGGCTTTTTCCAATTTGGGCCCAACCCTCACACACTTAAGCCGATTCACTGTTCATTTTGCTATTTTAGGTAATGGCGGTAAAGTTATTACCGCCATTCTCAAATTTTCAAATTAAAGCATGTGGGCCCCACACCAACGGTCCTTAGGGTATTGTGGGCCCCTGTATGGTCTCACAAAGGTTTTGGGCTTCAGTTTTGAGGGTTTTTGGGCCTTGAGGCTGAGTAGGGTTTACCTAGGGTTAGCTAGGGTTTAACTAGGGTTAGGCCTCGGGTTCACCTAGGGTTTGACTAAGGTTACCTAAGGTTTGACTGGATTCAGATAGGGATAACCATGGTTAATGGTGCTAACCCTGATTATGGCAGGGGTGTAAAAATTTAGTCGTGATCCTTAGGCTTATACTTTACTCATTAAGTTTGTGTGCCGGGGAAGGATAGTAGGCAGAAAGACTTAGCTTAGGTGCGTCAAGCTCGTTGCATCTGAGAATAGTGCTTACTTTCCTGAAAGCTTAGTAAGGAGATTCACCCTTTGCCATGTATTACAGTTGATTTCTCTTTTGATCTTAGTTACCGCCCCGTGGGTCCTTCAAAGCAGGCTATCTCCGACAAATTGGTGCCCAATTATCAAAATCATCCGTGTCGATTTTTCTTTCTGCAAGTTCGCAAGCAATGCCATGTCAATCTTAGCGCGTGACCTCTGTTGTGGATCTTCTTATTAGTGTGTATACAATTTACAACTTGGCTGGAATATTATTTAGAGGATTGTGAATATCTGTTGGGTTTTGATTTCTGGTGCCCTCAATCACTTCTTTCTACATTTTGTTTAACGTTGGGCCAACTAAAAGCTTCTGATGAGTCACACTTCTCCTACCTCCCTTTTTTAATCTATATAGCTTCCTCACAAGTCACAACCGCCTTTGGTTCGGATTCCCCAACCAAAACTGGATTCGGCTTCTTGGTCCCTAACATAATCAGTAACCCACTTCACCTCCTCAGTTCTCTGATGCTTTGGATCGAATACACTGGGACATGGCACTCATCACCCAAAAAAAGGGACGTTTACTTATTAATAATGTTACTATTCACAACACATTATATAAGCCATCACAAACGACACTTATGAATGGACGTATTTGTCCATTCACTAATATTGAACCCACAATCTCAAGGATGAGACAAGATGATTTTCCCCCAGGTCAAACACTTCATACCAAAGGTTTTGGTATCAAGTGTCTTTAAAAAAAAAAAAAAAATTAAGTCCGTGAGTTTGATATAAAAAATCTGAGGCTAGTGACAATTATACTGATAAAATTAATTATGTAAGAGACTAAAAAATATGTCATTTTAAGATTAATCTTCCCAGAGCAAAGAAAAAAAAAAGATTAATCTTGGAACATATATTTAGCTCATGATAAGAAATTGCCTCTTATATTGTATAAGAAATTAAGACATCTTTTTTATATTTTTTAATCCATATCTTTGATTTAACCCGTGCATTGTACAGGATGGTTGCTAGTATATACTAACCTTAAGTATATACTTACCAAACCTAATTATCATTTATTTTAGTGTATTAACTGACTTTGTCTTTAAGAAGGGTAGTTTAGATATTTTAGAATGTTTAAATGATGACATCATTAAAAACCATCCATGTAAGCAACAACCAGCTAACGGAAGGGGGTATGTGTTACAGACAATTGAAGTTGAGGGGAGGGTAGTGTAATTTTAGAAACTAGAGGGGAGGTTTATGAAATTGCACCAAACCTCAGGGTAGGTCAGTGTAATTTACCTAATTTTAAAATAGCAGCAATCATGATATGACACTTGCTAAATCAAAAATAGAAACTTAGTAAAGAAAACCTAATTCTAGTATTGTAATTAAAGGGGTCGCACCCGTGAGGGTTGCTTACATTTCGTATGAAATAAGAATCAGACCAATGCATGCATGTACACAAGCAAATTAGCAGAGATCAATATTTATTTTCTTTTTACTTTTTTAAGGATTTTTAGAATGGCCTTAGCATTTTAGGCTATGTGGGACTCTTTAGAGAGAAAGTAGTACGCGGGGCTGTTTAGAAAGTTGAAGGATTGTGTGAAGGCTGCTAGAGAGAGAAATGGTGTCAATACGAGAGCAATTAGAGAGAGAAAGTGTGTATGTGGGGGCATTGTTATATGGGAGTCTAGAGGCTATTAATGTGAAAAAGGGTGATGAAGATGTCTGCTAACGTGAAATGGGCTAGGTGTGTTACTCTTTTATCGATAACTGTGAGATAATAATATCATAAGAAAAAGATTACAAAAAAAATGACCCACTTTGCTTAGAGTTACTGAGAAGTAAACTCAAAAACTACTTAGAGGTATCTACAAGCTAAATAGTATCGACAATAACCCAAGAGAACCCAATAACGTGGGTACAAAATAATAAATATGACAAATTACTCATATCAATGCTGTCATGACCCATATTTTTATAAAATTGGAAATGTCATGACCCGTATTTTTATAAAATTAGAAAGAGAGAAATTTCCTGTAGGGACCCATTTTTTATAATATTCATGATTATCAATATATTATGCACAATCCGTATACTAAAATGTTAGTAATAAGAGTATGAAAATTTTTGCTATTGAAATATTAATCATATTAAATCAATATAGTATAATGTAAAAGTCACTAAATGATTTAATTATAGGATATATGTCTAGTAGCCCATTAGGATTATGTCTTAGTGCTTAGTAGACCATTAGATTCTATATCTTTATGGGGCTTACCTAAATAAGCCTATTAGAGTGACTTAGTGGATCTTACCTAAACAAACCCATAAGGGACTTATATGTCTTTGTGGCTTTACCTAATCAAGCCCATGTCTTACATGAAGGACACATGAGATAGCCTATATGTTTGACAACTAAACAAACTCATACCTCCATTGAATGACATATAAGAGCCTATATGTGTGACACTTTGAAAAGTTGGTAGGCAAATGCCTTTGTGCATGGAGTAGTGGCCTACCACTTGGAGAAGTAAGAGAACACCCCTGGATAAATGTCTACCCCCACATCCAATCCCTCATTTTGTCTCCTATAGCGCTTAATCTCTAAACTAAAAAAGAGACACAGGAGAGAAAGAGAAAGAGAAGGGAAGGAGAAGGAGAAGGAGAAGGAGAAGGAGAAAGAGAAAGGAAGAAGAGAAGAAGAAATTTTGGAAAAATTCTGCAAAAGGTAAGATGTCTTGTATATGAGTTTTGATACTTCATTTGAATGAAATATAGTTATAATTTTTGGTGTGAAATTTATAAATTAAGTATATTTGGAAATGAAGGTATTGTAGTAGAAATTGCAAGATGATCCAATGGTTAGATTTATATCTAAAAATCTCAGAAGTCAACCTTATAAATCTGCTCTGGACTGTAGTACAGATGACCGCTTATTACTCATGAGTTCATAATTCAGTCAATTCCAATTGAAATTACCTGCAATTTTTACAAGTTTATCTAGACTTCACTATCTTTCCAATAGAACTGGTCTTGTAAAATTCCGAGATTAGAAAGTTTTGATTTAAAGCACATCTTCTCAGGACATGTGTTTTGTCAGTAATTGCAGACAAAGAAATGGACCCCTGTTCTACTAGCTATAACTTGCCTATCTAAACTCTGATCTTAGTGATTTCAATTGGAAAATATTTCTACTATACTTTAACTTTCAAATAAAGTAAGAATCAAATGAATCTAATGGTTGTTTTTAAATATATTAATTTTTAAGTATCAAGTTGGCTTGCCGGAAATTCTGGATTAAACATGTGACTATATTTTTGACAAACATGCAACTATTTTACAATTTATATTGTGAAGTGTTTTCTGATCAATTGAAATGAAAGTATGAGAAGTTAATTTATTAATGTGCAATTTATGAATTGATTATAAATGTGTAATTAAGTTAGGTTTATGAGTAGTTATGTAAACTAGAAAATATTACCCTTTGTTTGACATAATATGATGTTGGAATGAGTGTAATCCTCCACCCTTTTTTTAAAAATAAAAATTATCATAAGTGAGAATCTTATCTAGAGCTGTAATCCAAAGAAAGAATGCTACATATCAATAAATAAAAAGAGGAACATGACTTCTTGAAACTCTCTTCTTTGTTACAATGACATGTCTCATATCTTTGATGCCAATCCTAGGGCTTCTATCTTGCTGCCTCACACAGCCATGCTACTAGAGTATGAGTGTGAATCTAAACCTCCAGCATACAATTCCGATGGACTGAACATAACATCAACAGAGAATTGTTCCTTCATTCATGTAGTAGTGTTATGAATTGGCTCCTCATTTCTCTCACCCCTATTTCCTTCCGATAAGCACATTCATTCACGAAATCATTCTAAGAACTTATCAAATGTATTAGCTAAAGGTGATTCCCAATACTCATGGACTTTAAAGGTGAGTATTAGGTGTTATTAAGCAAAGTAGAAATATGATAATGTGTAGACGAGATACAACATACAGTTGTTGGTGTATAACATCACACTCTATATTAGAATCATGGAGAAAATATGTTAGATACAGAAAGACTAATCACTTAACATACTCTTCAAAAAGACTACCCCAAGGCCCCAAAACCAATGACCTAAACCTCGGGGGTGTAGCCCAGTGGCCGAAGGACGAACTGTAAACTCAGAGGTCTCGAGGTCGATTTCTGGGCTCTCCTCAATATCGGTTGTATGGGATGGGGTATTCCCTATGCAGCATGTGGGACTGAGTCTTTAAGGCTCAGGATATCCACGTCTTTAAGGCTCAGGATATCTAAGTTAATTGAAAATTTGAAGAATCACATTAAAAAATGGGGATGAGTACCACAAAGCTTATCAAATTGGTAAGGGTATATTTGTATCATCATCAAATTGCAAATGAAAATTTGTTGGATTATCTGCTCCACCTCCAAAGGTATCCATCAATCCAAAGAACATTGCCATAAAATTTGGTTAAATGCCTCTCGTGGTGAGGAATAGAAATTGGGACATTGATCTACTTGTCCAAGGCCTCTTAAGCTAGATAATAAACCACCTTAAAAAATGCAAGAAAAATATCAACTTCTTCCATCTATCTAGTCTTCAATGTAGTAAAAGTGTCTCGCCTATGGAATGCCTAAATGACTATGGCTACTTGCACAAGATTTGGTGCTAAGCAAATGAAATGGAGAACACAAACTGGTAAATGAATCCAAAAAAACTAAAAATTATTTATGTACAAAAAAAAAAAAAAGAGCCCTAACCCTAGAGAGAGAGATTTTAGAATCTGCGAAAGAGAGAGAGAGAGAGAGAGAGAGAGAGAGAGGTTACCTAAGAGAGCAACGACGATGGCGTCGGCGATGGAAAGGAGACGACGATAGGGACGATGACAGTGACGACAAGGCAGAGGGAAAAAGCGGTGAGCGGGAACCAGTGGAAACCTTTGGGGAAGATAGGTTTTCACGGGTTCTATTTTCGCCATTTAATATAAAGATTATTAGTGATGGAAATATTTTCGTCACTAATAATATATAATCCAATAGTGATGGAACAATTTACGTCAATAATAATCTCAATATCAGTAGTGACAAAAATTGTTCCGTCACTATAACGCACTTCCGTTACTAATAAGCAGTATTGACGGAATATTTCCGTCATTTTTATATAATCCCTATTAGTGACGGAAAAAATTCCATCGCTATCGACTATTTTAATAAAAAAAACTTCATAAGTATGTATTTCCCTATTAGAGACGGGCCATTAGTAACGGCATGTGTTTCCGTCACTATAAGTGATGTATTAATGACGAAAAATTTTCCGTCACTAATATTCCATTGTTGATCGATAGTTTTCTTGTAGTGTATTGAATATGAGAATCCGTGAACTCCAATTAAATTGCAACAAAAGGAACCAGCCGGAGAATTTGCACCTACTCTTAATTTTCCGGCTACATGCGAGAAACGATAATAGATCTCGTCGTTAATAAAGTGAATATAGGTACTCATTGTTCATTAGTGGGAGGTGGGTCTAGGATTTTCAAATGAGTTTGAAAGACCCACTAATCTTATGGTTGGATTTCCATAATCATAAATGATTGATTGTTTTGTCAGTTGACTTAAGGATGAAATGTGCTTTGAAGTAAAGTTACTCCATCCAGAATCTTTAATTCAAGCAACAAGGTTAGTCAGAATGGTTGAAGATAAAGTGTTGTCCTCAAGAAGAGCAGGTCTATTGAATGTGGAACACTTACTGCCACGAATTCCAGCAGTGCTACACTCACTTTTTTTTTTTTTTTACCACCATTATTACAAAATCCGCTTCTTAAATTTAAGGATGTCTATGAAGAGCCTAACACTACCATCACAACAGGAACAAGATCATTGTATTTCCTTGGTGCCGGGAAAGGTGTATTTCCTTGGTGCCGGGAAAGGAGCCTGCCAATACTTGTCCATATCGTTACCCACATTTTCAAAAGGCTGAAATAGAATGGATATATACTCATGGTAGATCCATTTGATTGAATTCAAGCTCTGATTCTTCCCCTGTTCTCCTTGTTTGAAATCTGATGACTTATGGTGGATGTGACTTGTGAGTAGATTATCATTGATGGGGAAAATTCCCAGACTCGTCACGCGTTAGTAGCTGCAACAATCTCTGGTTTCTTGGTAGAAGGAAGATAGCAAAACTCCGTCTACAAATGAAACTGAGGGGGCGGGTGTGCACCATGAAATAAGCTCTGATGATAAAGTCAGTATAAGGCATAAGTATATGAGCATGATAGTGTAGAGATACTTATCGTGAGGTCATTGAGCATATGTGCTTGAGGACGGGCTCTGGTGTTGTGCTCTGGAGGACGAACGATGGAGAGGTAGAGGACGTAGCTCAGGAGACATAAAAGACGTAGCACGGGAGGCACAAAGGACGTAGCTCGGATGACACAAAGGACTCAGCTCGGGAGGCACAAAGGACGTAGCTTGGGCGACGTTCAGACAACGTAGCTTGGACAAGGCTTAGGCAACGTTCAGACAATGTAGCTCAGACAAGGCTTAGACAACATTCAGACACTGTAGCTTGGACAAGGCTCAGACAACGTAGCTCGGGTACAGTTCACAGCGGACAACGAGCTCAGGTACAGTTCACAACGTCAAGTACAAGTTCAAGTATACATGCACTCAGCAGATGATCAATTGTGAGGTCGTGCAAGTGGCAGTGTGACCTTAACATTTCACTAAGTAAATAAACATAAAACATCAGATATTGACAAGGGGTAAGGGTACCATTCATGAAGAACATCAGGCGGACATGACCGATTTGAGAGAGCATCCGGTGGCCATAATCGATTGTGAGAAAATGTTGTAGATCCCTTGTGATGTGCATTTTCCAAACACTTTACAATAATATATAGATTACTATACTAAATGATGGCTCAAAATTTAAACTAAGAACTCACCTAGACACTCTTGATGGTGCAGTTGGCTCCTCCCCCAGATTGAGTGAAGCTAAATGACTTGACAAAGATTCAACAGGTTCAGCTTTCTGAAGATTAGTCGGCCAAACAGAATCCGAACATATTGGCCAACTCATTGGAACTACCAACTTCCTGTAGAAACCAGAGAAAAGCATAAGTAAATTTTCTTTTTCAAGCATGGATTCTGGTAGGTAACCTGAGTTCGTTATCAGATAAAATGCAAAAATGGTTGTTATATCTGATGCAGATAAACAGAAATAATAATAATAATAATATTATTATTATATTATTATTATTATTAAAATATTAAAATAATTTTCCCTCTTCCTCCAAGGTCTAAGGCATATAAATGATAACAATTCATAAACAATATAGTCCTATACACAGCACAGGGGAAGAACCCAATATTTGGCGGGTTCATTTAAAGAGATCTACTTGGTAAAAAGTCAACCTCATCAAATATCCTTGACCATTAGATCATTTGATTTTTCTGGATGTCATTACCATATCCTCTTTGGCCAACCAATTAGATAAATGTGATAGATCAAAAATAGTTCTTCCATCCCACGTAGGTAACATTGAGTGTGGAGTCCAGCCATTCAAGCTGTATTTATTGTGCAGTCATATACCTTTAAATAACCATTAAAAAAAACTAGAATGTAAAGGATAAAAAAAGGGATATAGAACACAGCATACACTTCGACACATTCGAATTTGCAACGGTTCATATTAGCCACTGTATAATTCCCGAATAAGATGTTGAGATGCTTTGCTAGTTCTGGTATATTAGGAGATGGTAAAATATCCCAAACCTTCAACACTTGGATGTAATTCGAATTCTCCTCAAGAACATCGATAGTCCAAACAAGCTTGAGCAGTCCATTGACCGTATACTGTTCCAATGACTGAGAAGTCCCATCCACGAAATTGAGGTTTCTTTGCTTGTGAGATGGTGCAAACCACTTGAAAGCTTCATCAGCAGAGTAAACACTTCCTTCCGAGTCTTGACACTCTTTATTCTCGCCATGGATTTCCAAAAATCATCACTGAAGTAGACCTATTTATAATGATGAAAATATTACAGGGCCTAATATTTGAGAAAACTGAAAAAAAAAATTGATGTACCTCACTAACTAAGGAAAACGAGAACCATTACAAAAATTGAGTTCATACAAAGAAACACTCGAAGGCATATAGGATACTGGTTGAGTATTGTCTTGGGATGACTCATGCATCCCTCCTTTTCTTTTAAAGCCACTTGAATTGGCATAAGTCCATAGAGATTTTCAGTTATCCAACGCCTCAAAGCATTGATGGAATAAGACGAGAATTGACCGGGTAGTAAAGTCATGGAAACACTTCTTTCTTCCATATTTATGACCGAACAATATGCTATGCTACTGTTGAAACATGGATCTTCTCAATTTGAAGATCTCCTATATGGATAATACACATTCCAATTTACCAAGCCTCATTCTAATTGTTTTGTTCCAAAGCAAAGATATCCACGGCGGGCGGTTCACCCTATTCAAATATTCATGACCAAGAGGTATCGGATTCTCTTTTGGATTGGTTAGATTGAAAGAAAAGTTATTTGCCGATAGCTGTAAATAATGGTAAAACTTTTATCAGAAATTTAGACGGTCAAATCTTCAAAGGTTTGTACCATAATCAATCTAAGCCGAAGTTTGTCATTGGCTCAGGAGTTGATGAAAATTTCAGCCAAGATGACGGCTAGTATTTTCATTGGTTTAGGAAAAAACCAAATTATGTTACGCCAATCTTTGAATCAGATAAGACTAGCACTCTCACTGTTCATTGAACAAGTAGCAGAGCATAGTCATCAAAGAGCAAGCACTAGGGGGAGCTAGTTCTCAAAAGCCGATGCGTGCTATCGCGCACATCAACTACATCTTCATTTGTCAAAGCCAACCTACTAAGAAAGGGGGGAGCCAGGATTTTCTTGTACTGCGGGGGGGGGGGGGGGGGGGGGGGGGGGGCTAACAATGTTATTAATTATTATTCATGGGGTTGTCAAGAATTATTAGGTGGGTACAAAATATTCTTGGTCCAGGAGGTGTGGGGGTTTAGAGGGGTAGCCCCTTGATGTGTTTTTCTTCTTGAGGGCCAAGTTCGTGGGCCATCTCAACTATTTGTGTCCATTTGTAAAGATTTTTTTTTTTAACGTTAGGGCCGGAGCAGCTGCTCACCTTGCCCATGGCTATGCCTTCTTAAATTAAAGAACATAGTATAAAACTTAATTTTTTTTAAGGGGGTCACTGCCGCCGTCCGTGCCTATGCCCTTTTAAATTTAATAATATAGTATAAATTTATTGTCTTTTCTTAAAAGTTTCATGGGGGAGGCTAGCCCCTCTCGCCCCCTGGCTCCACCTCTCCGGGCCCCATTAGTATAAACAATTTTCCCCAAAAAGTTCAGCACCCCCCGGCCCCATGTGGAGGCCCCTGCCACTAAGTAACCTACTTGACTTCAAGAATAGGACCTTTTGTTATTTACCATGATCAACATGTGATGAGCTTGTCAACAATAAGTAGGCAGTGAGCACAGGAAAATCACCGCTGGTAACTGTATGTCGAAGAAAGAATTTAATGGACAGAACCAGGCACTATAGGCATAACTTGACTGCTTTACAAGAAGCATTTTGCATGGAAGAATATAGTACATCTCAAGCTGTTTAGAAGAATAAGCTATGAGAAGGAAGCAGCATACCTTCCACCTTGCGTTTCTGAAAACTAGAGAATCCATATTGAGAAAATCATAAAGTTGGCCATGCTCGACCAAGGCAGCTAGGATTGCATCAACCAAACTCTTGTCCTCATCAGCGATATAGAAGCACCCACGATTCTTTGCATTAATGACTAATTCCTTCCAAATAGAACCGCCGTTAATTAAAGTTTGCCCGTTCCCCAAAATCCAAAGGCAGTACCTACAACAGAGCAACCAAACCTATTATTTACAACTTGAACATTTTCCCAAAGAGAATCAAACATGAATGAGCTGCAGTGCATTGTAATAGGAATTATACCTTGCTCTTGTTAGAGCCACGTTAGTCCATTGAGGATTGGAAAGGAAACCCACTGATCCATTCCCATTAGATCTGACTGTAGAGTTATTATCACGTCCTCCTCACCACCTTGAAACCCATCAACGGATCGAACACTCACAGTGAAGTTACTGTTTGTGCTGTATTTGTTTCCAAGTTTCTCTTGAAGTGCAAAAACTTGAGCGGATATAACAACAACACTAACCCTCTGCCTTTTAGCAACTGATGCTGTAACAGTAAGAATTATCAAAATCTCCATCCCAGTGATTAAGAGGTAAAAGTAACCACATCTATGTGGAAGTATGCAGTGATGTTCTTATGCATGCACGATTGCTTGTAGATACGAATGGATGGTTAGTGATGTGTCTATATTTGGAAATTTTGATTAACCAAAAAAATCAAACATTTAGGATAATATTTGAGGTCATGGTTTATGGTTCAGGGTTGATTGACTTGATTCGTTTTCTTTTCCGAATCTTACAACACATTAAAATATGATTATTCTCGTAGAACCTTCAATCAATTGACAATAAAACATACCTTTGAAAAGCTTGCTCACTACCTCCGAAACAACAAATACCTCAACCATATTTTTCAAGCTTTGCCCACCATGAAATTCCTCCTTCCCATAAGCAATGAATAGGACCCATACATCTTTCCTTGAAGAAAACTCCTTTCATAACTTCTTTCTTTGACATTTGGAGCATCTAAAATCTGTTTGCTGTAGAATTCCTCATTCGGGAATAAGCTTATGGATGCATGCATTCTGTACTGGATATTAAGAAGGTTCTTATTTTGTCCCAACGACACCAACCTTTGGAACAGACTTTTTCCAAATTCAGCTTTCTCAGAAATCTAATAAATGTAAAATTTTCAAAAACATAAAAGAACTATGTCTGATTTGCAAAGATGAAGGAATGCACACAGAGAAAAGTTGAACCTTGCTTTTAACCATTGCGGGAAGTTGCCTCTCATCACCTATGAGAATGGCATGCCGGATATCAGGAAGTTGTAGGGGGATGGCCGACTCGCATTCTTTAAGCTGAGCAGCTTCATCAATAACCAACAGCTCAAATGGTGTCATCTCAGCTGTGTACAATTTAGCAGAACTTGAAGCAGTGCAGAAAACCAGACAAGCATTCGTCAAACAAAAATCTCTGATTGAAATTTCAGAAAGTTGGGAACAGGAATTGTTCTACGAAGGAATCTGAGGATACTAAGGCACTCGTTTCTGGTTGTACTTAACATTAGTGTAGTAGAGCCAAGAGATTCAAGCAAATTGAGAACTCTAATCATGTTTTCTACAACTCCTACTGAAAGGAAGGAAGTAGGTAGGTGGGTACACAAATTTACAATACCATGTTGCAGGCCCTCCTTCATGTAACCAAATCTTTTCTTGACAAATTCCCTAAACGTCAAAATATTGTCACAAGTTTTGTCAAATTCACCTTTATTATTCTTGTTTTGAGAAAGATGAACCACTTTTTCTTACACTTCAATTGTTTCTTGATTTGAGCAGGAACCTTCTCCTTCCATCTTTTCTTCTCTTGGTCTTCTTTTAAGTTTTGAGGAATATCCTCTTCCTCCTTTTTCTTATACTTCAATTGTTCCTCGCTTTGAGCAGGTACCTTCACTTTCCATCTTTTCATCTCTGTCTTCTTTTAAGTTTTGAGGAATATCCTCTTCCTCCTTTTTCTTATACTTAAATTGTTCCTCACTTTGAGCAGGAACCTTCTCCCTCCATCTGTTCTTTTCATCCACTTTCAAATTTTGTAAAAGATCCTCCTCCTTTTTCTTATACTTCAATTGTTCCTCGCTTTGAGCAGGAACCTTCTCCCTCCATCTGTTCTTCTTTTCGTCTTCTTTCAAATTTTGACGAAGATTGTCCTCCTTTTTCTGATACTTCAATTGTTCCTCTCTTTGAGTAGGTACCTTCTCCTTCCAAATCTCTGTCTTCTTTTATGTTTTGAGGAATATCCTCTTCCTCCTTTTTCTTATACTTCAATTGTTCCTCGCTTTGAGCAGGAACCTTCTCCCTACATCTGTTCTTCTTTTCATCTTCTTTCAAATTTTGACAAAGATCATCCTCCTCCTTTTTCTTATACTTCAAATTTCCCTCGCTTGGAGCAGGCACCTTCTCCTTCCATCTTTTCTTGCTTTTGTCTTCTTTTAAGGTTTGATCATTCTTCGATTCTTCTTTTAAAATTTGAGGAAGATCCTCCTTTTTCAATTGTTCCTCACTTTGAGCAGGAACCTTCTCCTTCCATCTTTTCCTACTTTTGTCTTCTTTCAAGCTTTGATCGAGAACCTCCTTCCAAATATCATTATTCATTTCTTCTATTAAGTTCTTAGAAAGATCCTCCATCTCTTTCTTCTTATACTTCAATTGTTTTTAGTTTTGAGCACAAATCTTCTCCTTCCCTTTTTTCTTGTTTTTTTTTTCTTTTAAATTTCGATCAACATCCTCCTACACATTTTTCTTTCTTATGCCTTCCAGGTACCAAAGGTACTGTTTTCTAGGATTTTCAAGAAAACTTATCATTAAATTTATATGATGTTTCCACCCAGAGAGTGGAGCAAAGCACTCTTCAACACTATCAACACGATAATCAAGAAATACATCAAAAAGGTCGTCGTGGTCATCAATCTTCATACGCTCCCCATTGCCAAATAAAACAATATTTCCCAATCCGTAACTTTCATGTTGAAGTGAATCCCTAAACAACCTCAGGAGGCGAGTAGTAACTTCCACTATTGCAATGTTAGTCGGAGCACATGTAAGTGTTCTGCATTTCATCCTTAGGAATGCCCATAACAATGAACCAACTGTTTTTGTTTTCCCTGTACCTGGAGGGCCCCAGATAAGTTTGACCGATTTTTTATGATTGCATCCCCTTGTTTCAATAGAGCTTAACACTGCATCCATTTGGGAGTCATTCAGATTGAATGAGTGTAAATCTGCTTGCAAATTTGAATCAGCAACATTGTAATCTTCCCGATGAGTGCATAGAGTGCAATTATCACCAACCTGTCAAAAATAAATGTAATCAAAATCAAGGATCCATGTAATAAATTTCATTTATGTAGTTCAAAAGAAAATTTATACTTATATTTCTAAGGTGGTTCGCATTGTAAACTTGTGGAATTGTTAAAGCGTAAGATACCTTACGTATGTCTTCTCCTTTTATATATTTATACAGAATTACAAGTTTGAGTGATAACAAATCACATAGAGAAAAATAAAATTTACAACAGAATAGGATATGTTTAGTTTCCTTTGATTTAGGTAACTTCTTTGTGTAGGACTTTTGTAGAGTTTTCTTTGTGCAGGAGTCTCTAGGAATAGGAGATTAGTATCCATGACTATTGGTTATGTAGATCTGTAGAACCCCGAAACTCTAGTTCATAGCCTGTGAATAGTACTGTGAATAGTGATTTAAGGCTTCAATGCCTTCCATGTATTTTGATGTGCAAAAAATGAATGGATAGTTGAAATCAAAATATATATGTTGTTGACATGTGTTTTAAGATCCCAAGGACCCGTGGTAGTGTTTAAAAAGTGTTGAGACTTAAACCAATGAGAAAGAAAATGAGAAAATGGGAAAAATAGGAGGAAACTGAAACTGTACGAACGAGGCCAGCGGATGATGAATAAAACCTCAGCATTCGAAGACAGTAGCCTCAACCATTCGAACGGTTCCATGACCGTTCAAACGATTCCAATAAATGTTGACTCAGAATTTCGGAAACCAAAGTCAGTAGGCATAACTGTTCGAACGATTGAAAGACCGTTTGAACGGTCATGCACAATAAAGTCGCGAAAAAGCCCTAAATGTGGGATTTTTAGGGTTGTAACCCCTCTTGGGCTATAAATAGAGGGGATTTCGGGGCTTTTGGGGTTAGACTTGTCGCGACCCAAAACCCACCCTAGGAGTTAGAGTGAATCGTGGACGACTAAATCATGACTTACATGACTTGCTTGACAAACCACCTGCAAAACACCCATAGAGCATATACAATAGAGGATAACAGCGGAAGCACAACTATAGGACAGAGCGGAAGTCTAACAAACCTCTAAGTATATACACATGGTCCAAGTTTTAATACAAAGAAATCAAAACAAAGAAAGTGCGGACATGCCCGCCAAAATACATGGATATAATCACTCATGCTCACCCACAGCTAATCCACTCAGAATCTAACACCACCTACTGATAACCCTCTACGGGAGGTTCCTCCAAAGGCTCCTCGACGTACTCCTCCTCCACCCATGGACCAGGAGCACAAACATCAAATGGAGCAGCAGCTCCCTTAGAACCTACCGACATAAGAAGTACGGCTGAGCATGGAATACTCAGCGGGCACTAAATACTAACCAACAGTTATAGCAAGAGATAGCAATGCATACCCAGGAAACAATATAGATATATATGAATAAGGAACAGTTAATATCATACAAAGAAATAAGGAAATTCATAATTATGCTTGCAGTTCATGAAAAGCCGAAAAAATCCTTGAAAAACACCATGCACTTGACTTGACTTAAAATACCCTTCGCGTAATTGGGAACTTATTTACCGTGTCATGCTTGTCATGCTTGTATCATGTGTGCCATGTCATGCTATGCGTGTCATGCGTGTATCATGCTTGCTTATTCGGAACTTAAACATGTTCACATGCCTAGTTGCCGTTCATAGTCCGTCGCAACTAGTACCCTATATGCGGAATGACATGCCTAGTTGCCTTTCATAGTCCGTCGCAACTAGTACCTTATATGCGGAATGACATGCCTAGTTGCCGTTCATAGCCCGTCGCAACTAGCATCCATGCAGAATGTGTATGACTAGTTGCCGTTCATAGTCCGTCGCAACTAGCATCCATGCGGAATGATATGCCTAGTTGCCGTTCATAGTCCGTCGCAACTAGTACCCTATATGCAGAATGACATGCCTAGTTGCTGTTCATAGTCCGTCGCAACTAGCATCCATGCGTGTCATGTCATGCCATGAGTGTCATGAAATGCTATGCTATGCGTGTCATGCGATGCTATGCCATGCGTGTAATGCGATGCCATGCCATGCGTGTAATGCAATGGGATGAGAGACCCTTCCCTATGCAATGCATGATCATCCTGTTTTTGATAAAAGTGAAGTGAAACATATCGTAGGATATGCCCCACCTCTACATCTCGTCCTTGAAAACATCGGTAAATCACGTCGTTTCATGCCGTGCTCGTGTAATCGTGTACACACTTGCAATGGAAATTAAATATGACATTTTGGGGAATTCACAATACATTGCACATCACCACATATACAAGTAATAAATTAAACAATTTAGGGAAAGCGCGAAAACACACTACCATAACCCTAGCAATTTCCATGAATGTTTAAGCATGCAATTTCTTTATTTGTTATTCATTTCATTCATCTTGGCATTTCATCAAACATGGTGTGTTCATTATTGATTTACCCTACAACATGCTTTTCTAGATGAGTTTTACTCAAATCATGCATGTATGTTCATTATTGGAACAATGCCCTCTCCATTTTAATCATCACAACACAACCATTGGCATCCAATCGCCAATTCCATCTCCATTCACCATTCACAACCATCCATCTCATAGCACATGTGTAAATAAAGGAAAATAAAGAGAAATAAAGGGAAAAGAGGAACTATAACTAGGAGGGTAGCAAGAAGTACCGACCTTGATCAAGCGAGGAAGAAATCCCCTTCCAAAAACGACCGTGAGTTGCTGCCCTAGCTTGAGGAGATGCTCCTCACGAGCTTGTGCCTTGATCTTGAAGAAAAATGGGCTTGAGTTGAGTGTGGGTTCACAAACTCCTTGATTTCTCTCCAAAATGGAAACCCTAGGTTTAGGAATCGCCCTCTCCTCTCTTCTTATCTCCCAATCTCTCTAAGTGTCGAAATGAAGCCCTAAGGCTAGGGTTCTCTTCTTATCTCCCAATCTCTCTAAGTGTCGAAATGAAGCCCTAAGGCTCGGGTTAAACTCTTAAGGTAAGAGTGAACCGACCAAAAGACCATAATACCCTTACTGAAATTTCTGTAAAAATGCGAATACCGAGCGATCGGTGTTAATAACCGATCGATCGGTTGCCTACCGAGCGATCGGTTTCATAACCGAGCGATCGGTTAAAATTTCACTCTCTGGAAAATTTCCCTATACAAAAATCTTGATCAGTCGATAGCCTCCGAGCGATCGGTTTTGGACCGATCGATCGCTCCATGGACCGAGCGATCGGTTGCCTGCAGGTCCAAATTGTTTTGGCCATAACTTTTGACTCGTTCGTCCGATTTTGACGATTCAAACTCGTTCGTCCGATTTTGACGATTCAACTTGCGTTGGGTTCGTACTTCGAAAATGAACATTTCTGACGTTTCAGAATTTCTAATTTCTTCCTTATTTATTAATTATACCTCTTTAAAGGCAAAATGACAACGAAAGTGTCATGCATTAAATGTGAAAAAGTCCGGGACTCTACAAGACTAAACCTAAGAGAGATTTTGGGAGGAAAAGAGAGAAGAGTAGGGTTTTCAAAAAAGGGGTTTTCATTTGAGATCAAGGTGGAGCTCGAATCTTGCCACCAAAGCTTGGATCTTCTTTCTCAAGCATGAATTTCATCACTTGAAGCTTGGATTTCACTTCCACAAGCGTTCTCAAGTCTTTTTCCCTAGAATTTTCAAGGTAGATACATTCTACTAACCTTCCTTGTTATGATCCATTAATATGTATTTCTATTATTGTGTTCCTTTTTGTAAAAAGTAAGATGTAAACCATGTTTTGAAGATGAGGTTAAGGTGTGTAGCTTAATATGTGTATACTAATGAAATGAATGAAGTAAAACCAAGGTATAGGATCTTGTTCTTAGTATTGTAAGCTTTGATTTATGTGTTTGAAGGCAAGTGGGCCTATAGTTCAAATGCATATAACCTTTCATGTGTATACAATTGAAAAGCATGAATTGAAATCGAGGTTTATGGCCTTGTGTGTGTGTAATTAACTTGCTCATGATTCATTGATGCTAAATAGATGTTGATTTATGGCAATATTTTTGGTAAAATATTAATGTCTATAGCCTCGTAAGTGTATGCTATTGGGATAAATGACATGAAATAGGGATTTCAATAATGTTTAATAGTTTCCTTGAAAAGTATGAATAAGAGTATGGAAAATGATGGTTTTATCGGAAAGTAAGTTTTTGAATCATGGTTTTTATGAAAAAGAGTATACACTCTCTACTATTTAGCTATGTAATGATGTTAAGAAAAGTAAAATGGAATGAATGGTTTTTGGATGAAATAGGATAAGTAGCACATGTGTATACTATGATACCTCCATGAATGATGCTCCATGATATGTTTCGATGTTCTTACTTTATGATGCTCACAATATTCTATGCATTGTATTCAATGTTTAAAATGTTTTCTATGATCATTATGATGCTCACACATACACTATGATGCTCACAAACACTATGTACATGTATGGGGTAGGATCAAGATGTTTCATAAAATTCATAAGAAAAAGATTATACGAAAAAGTTCATAAGTAAAAGGATCATAAGAAAAGTTTATAAGAAAGGAAATGCAAGCTCATAAGAAAAAAAGTAAGAAATGTAAAGCATGAAATGATGTTAGTGTACTATGACCAGGTACGGGCACTAACATCTGTTTCCAAGAATATGAGAGGATACTGGTATACTATGACCAGGTACGGGTACTAGTATCTGTCTTCAAGTAAAATAAAGAATATGAAAGGATACTAGTGAACTATGACAAGGTACGGGCACTAGTATCTGTTTCCAAGATAAGTAAGAAATGATGATTAGTGTACTATGACCAGGTACGGGCTCTAGTATCTATTTCCAAGATAAGTAAGAAAAGATGATTAGTGTACTATGACTAGGTACATGCACTATCATTTGTTTCCATGCAAGCAAGATCATAAGAAACTCACAAGCGAGTTAACAAGAATATAAAAGGATGCTAGTGTACTATGACCAGGTACGGACACTAACATCTATTTCCAAGTAAGCAAAAGAGGATGCTAGTATACTATGACTAGGTACGGGTACTAACATCTGTCTCAAAATAAGTACAAGATAAATGAAAATAATGATCTCATAAGCTAAGAATCTTATAAGATGCATAAGGAACTCACAAGATTCATAGGATGCATGGAAATCACAAGACTCATAAGAGATTTCAAATATATTTTGTTAAAGCATGAACTTAAAGTATGATTTAAAGTATGATTTTCGAGATTATGCATTTGTTATCTCGTCTTAACTTCTGCACTCTGATTTTGTATATGTTATGATGAACTATATCTTGTATGACATATTAATGTATTGTAACATGGTTAGTTAGTAGTATGTATACGCTGAGTATTCAATACTCATCCGAACTGTTATTTTGGTAAGTTCCAGGTTGGGCGGTCGTGCTCCGGAGCCAATGGTCGAGGAGGTTCATGGAGAGTAGGAGCTTGCTTGGGATTATCATCCAGATGTTAGGGGCCTTGACATGTGGCCTTATTTTTGAGTTGAGTGAGAGAGACATGTATTTTGAGATTTTGTTTTTGGGTCTTTCATGTAGACTTGAGTTGGTAACTCAAGTGCTGGATATTTTGTACATGTTATAGTTTTTATTCAGTCTTTTGTCTATGTTATCACTTGGAAGAACTTTTATATAGAAGAAATTTTCAGGTTCACTGTTTGTCATGCTTTGTATACTCTTTACAGGATAATTTGAAGTATAAGTCACGTTATCAAAGTATCATAACTCCTAGGTGATATTTTGGGGCGTTAAAAGAACCCCGGATCTTGGGTTCACTGTGCGGTGAATAGTGCAATGAATAGTGTCTGTGAATAGTGTTGGAATGGCCAAAAGGCCTTCCTCCTTGTATTTTGATGTTTGATGAATGAAATAGGGGGTTTAATATAAAAAGAAAGTGTTATGGGGATTTGAGAATGGTCCTAAGGGTGTTAGAACAAGAGTGGAAACACTCTAAGTATCAAAAGATGGAAAAAAAAAGGAAAGAATAGGGGAAAATGGCAAAAATGGACAGAGCTGGTCGACCGCCCCTCCTAGCCGGTCGACCGCCTGTATGGAAGTGGCCCAAAAACGGGGCCACAGTAGGATTTTTGAGAAGGGCGGTTGACCGCCCCTCATAGCCAGTCGACCGACTGTCTCCAAAAAGGGGATTTCAGGGGGTTTACACATTGCTAATCGATCGCCCCTCCTAGCTGGTCGACTAATCGTGGGTTTTTTAGGCCATTTTGCTTGACTGACCTACTTTATGCTTTATGGGATATTTTGGGGGCTTTTTGGGTGTTTCACCAAACCCCAAAGGGGCTATGCTATATAAACCCCATTTCGTGGGCTAAGGGTTACACAACCCTTAGAGCAAATTTGAGAGAATAAAAAGAAGAGAAAAGAGAGAAGAAAGGAGGTTTGGCTTGAGCTTGGATTTTGATCTGAAGTCCTTTCTCACTAACCGAAGTCCATTCCAAAGCGCTCGATCGTAGGGAAACGGTCCTAGAAAGGTAGATACAATCTACTATGTGATTTTGTTGTAATTCTTATTGAAAAACCAATATGTGAAGCATGAAATTTATGTGAAGCTAGTAGGGAATCCTACTAGTTAACTTGTAATGATCTTGTACTTAAAAGAAATGATGAAAATGGAATGTTTTGATGAAGCTAAGTGTCGCGACCAAAAATCCCACCTATGAGTTAGGAGAGACTTTGAGCGTGATTCTACATCAAATCATACCATCCTGTATAAATAAACAAGGCAACTAACATAGCGGAAGCGTGAACCAAAAATTTCTTTTATATATCAACAATATTCCAAGTTACAACCAAAACTGTACATGACAAAAGTATTAAGTGGACATGCCCAATTTAACAAAGAAGATATGCAAGATTGAAGGTTCCATCCTCAAGACGAGAAGTGGGGTAGAAAACGTGCCATCAATGTATAGCCAAATAAGTCTTGTGAAATTAAGATAGGAATGAGCCGACTCCACCACAATTAGTTGAGATCGATTAGTTTGACAGAGACAAATTAAAGAATATTTGAGGTGTGAAGAGAAAATGGTGGAGCCAGAGAATGGAGAGGCGTGGTGGGGGGGAGGTTGAGATGAAGTTGCAGTAGAGGATGGAAGAGACTTGGTGGGCACATTGATTTGAGATGAAATTTCAATGAGAGAAGCCATGATAATAAGTTTATGCAAAGGATGAGAAGGAAGAATTGCTCCAGGAGAGAACCGAAACTCTGATACCATGTAAACTTGAGGAATTGAACTGTAAGAAACCTTACGTCTGGTCTTCTCCTTTCTATATATTTATACAGAATTACAAGTTTGAGTGATACAAATCACAAAGAAAAATATGGAATTTACAACATAATAGGATATGCTCAATTTCCTTTTATTTACGTAACTTCTGTGTAGGATTTTTGTACTCTTTGTGTAGGACTCTTCTGAGTCTCTAGGAATAGGAGATGAGTCTCCATGAATATCGTTATTACACATCAATGAGTGAACACCTATTCTTTAAATTTCTTTGAATCGGTTTATGATATCAAAGCTCGTAAAAAGATCTCATGATTGAAAGGCCTAAGTGTTGTATCTATAGAGCCTAATCACAGGTATTTATTTATTTATTTATTTTTATTTTTTAGGAATCAAAAAATATATAGATTACTATTTATCCCTAGACTAGATGCTAGAAATATTTGAAGATGTCTATATTTTACTTTAGAAGGAATATTGTGAGGAAAAGTAGGGTCTTTTAAAATTCCTAATAGAAACATGCTAATTAAGATATCATTCTTTAAATAGAAACATGTCAATCAAGATGTTAAAATGAAATTGGAAACATGCTAAGGAAATTCCTAAGCATTAAATCACCTAAAATGGAAGCATGTGTTAACAAGTATATAAACATGCTAAATCAGAAATACAAATTTCTAAAAATAGAAATAAACAAAAAACTAAACTAAATTTTCTACCTAGGGCAATTTAACTCGGTCAGGTTGCCTACATGTCCACGTGCATAGAATCAAGACGCATGTAGTTCCAAAGCATAAGTAACTCATATTTTTGGGTTATTTTATTTTATTTTTTGGGTTGATGGAAGCACTTTAGGCTCACGCAGGCATGGAGCAAGGTCAATTTTTTTAAACTTTAATAAAAGTATTTATTATAAAATTACAATACAAACACTAAACAAAATTAATCCATTCATCCACAGAGACAAGATTTGAGGATAGTCCTTTAGATTGTATTTTTGTTTTTAAGTTCTTAACTTTATTTTTTTTTATTATCTCCAAAATTTTTTTATTATATGTTAAAAAGTATTATAAGTTATGATAAATAAAGTTAAAATGTAGTATTATATATTAATATAAACAACATTACCAAAAAAAAAAAAATATATATATAGTTATCTATAATATTTTGAGCCAAGGCAAACTCAACTTGAATCAAGCCATAAACAAGACGAGCTTCGAGATAAGCCGAATCAAACAAGATCTGGCTCGAGCTCAGCTTTACTAAATATTCGAACTCAAATAAAAGCTTGGTTTGATTTGTTCGAGCCTAAAATGGCAGCTTGAGCTTAGCTCAAACAAGCCAAGCCGACAAGCCAGCTTGGCTTGAATTAAGACCTATCCATTAATTTTAGATCCTAAGAGGGGCTATATAGATGCGCAAAGGTTGTTAGAATGGGTAGTTGACAAAACTAAATAAGGATTTAAACACAATTCAGAAAATGTAACTGGCGGTAATATCATTGCTACCGCTACTATTTAAGGCTCAAAGTGAATTGACAATAAAGTGTTTACCAGCAACCTTTAACTAGTTCAAAAACATCCGTAGAGTAGCTACCGACAGTTTTGAATTGGTTTATAGAAATATTTTTGGCAACTTTCTTTTGTCTTTAGCAACTGCCTTTAAGGAATAATTGCACGATTTTCAAAAATATGTTGGTAGTAATAATATTACAGCCACCATGGGTTTTAGCTTAAAAATCCTAATTTTCAAAAATACAAATCCTAGGATGACAAGTCACTCCTGGTTAGTTAAAAATTAATTTTCCCTTTAAAAATTATTTTAAGTCTGATAAATGTTAACTTTAATCCAAATAATTTTTAACAAATATGGGATAAAAAAAACTTTTTGATAATCGAAAGAGCATTTTGGTATTTTTGTAAAAACAATGGTTATTTTGGTAATTTTCCAAAAATTCTTGGAGAACTCTCTGGTAGGTCATAGGAAGTCCTATAAGCCCTACATGGGTATAAAATAGGCTGTTTATAGAAATTTCTCTGCCCACAACTACAAAAAAAATATTCTCATGCTGTTAATTGACTACAATTAAATGTGTCGAGTACTGTGGCTATAAAATATTTACTTCTTGAACAATTAGATGTGAAAACTATTTTTTTCATATAGCATTGGAAGACAAAATTTATATGCATCAACCAAATGGATACGAGGTTTTGGAAAGGATAAAATGGAATGCAAACTGAAAATGATCTAAATGGTTAAAGCTAGCCCTTAAGACTGGTATATTAAGTTTGCCATGTTGACCATTATTGTTATTATAAGAAGTTTTGTGATTCCTATAGCATGCTACTTTTTTATGTGGATGACATGCTCGTAGTAGGATTAGATATGTAGAAAATTAATTATCTAAAGAAACAATTGTTAAAGGAATTTTTCATGAAGATTTTTGGTATTGTTAAGAAAATTCTTGGGATGAGAATTAGTAGAGATGGTATGTCTAGTAGAGATGGTATGTCACAAGTTTAAATTGTCTCTCGAAGAATATGTGAAAAAAAGACTCAACAGATTTCGGAATTAGAACTCTAATCCATTTAGCACTCCAAGATTCAAACTCACAAGGGAGAAGTGTCCCAAGACATAAGTCAAAAGATTCACCCATTGGTAGTCTGTATTAGGTCAGATTTTTCTCTTGTAGTGGAATTTAGAGCAATTATGAACAACCCGGAAAAAGAACATCCAATGTCAATTCAGTGAATTTTGAGATATTTAAGAGGTACTACCCGCTAAAGGGTTTTCTATGGTAGATCATCTCTCTCTTTGAAAGGGTATGTTAATTTGGATTTGGCTAGTGACACGGACAACAGAACAAGAACTACATCTACATGCTATGTTTTCACATTGGGTGATATAGCAATTAATTGGATCTCTCAGTTCAGAAGATTGTTGTTATCTCCATGACAAAGGTCCGACTATGTTGCAGCTAAGTAACTGCACAAGGAAATGATATGATCACAAATTTCAAGTAGTTGGACAAAAAGCAAAATAACTATAAGCTATGCAATGATAGTTAAGAGTGTCATTCATGGAGGAGTTGAAAAATATACCTCCTTTATCAATAAGCTATACAGTGTGTGTTTAGAGTGGAAGACAAAAGTATTATTACCCTAACCCTATGTTTGGTTGCCAAGAAAATAAGTAAAAACTTGGAAAAGAAAAGAAAATGAGACAAAACTCAACTAAAAATTGTATTAGAAATTCAAAATTTTCTTTTTTTTTCCATATTTTCACCTATTTTCTCGACAACCAAACATAGCATAAAGAAACTATAAAAATTCAACACATCTAAAAACTGATACGATGACTATAATATGACATAATTTCTAACACAAGGGAGATCTTAATAATTTTCCCATATGGTGAGACCATATGATTTAATTGAATCACTAAGCATTCCCACAAGTATCTAAACCATAGAAGCAAGAGATGATTTATGACTTACTAAAAAAAAAGGAGACTCAGTTAAAAAAATATTACATTGGAAGAAGTGTGCAACACCTCCTCAATGATGTTCCTGTTTCCCTCGAGCTTATTCAGGTTCAAATGCATCCCATATTCGAATATTTGTCGTCATGTTAATCAGAAAAATAGCAAAAAGAGACTCTTTTCTTCTGCATGCCTTCTTCAATTTCAATGGGCTTCGATGATTGGATTATGATCGTATCGTACACTCGGCTTTTGACTAAAGCAAGAAGATAGAATCTTCGGGGCCTGTTTAAATCATCGATGCATGTAGGCCTTACATCTGATAAAGCAATGAGATCTCCTTTATTGGACTCATATATTCCGATGTCATCCTGAGTATGTGATTCAATGATAATGTTGTATAACAAGGTTTTGGGAGTCTTTATAGATAATATTCTGACTGTAGGTGCTCGAGACAGAAGCATCATGCTTGAAAACAAATCAGCACGTGTTTCCTCAATTAGTGGAAAAATGTATGACTTGAAGTAATGCTCTATTAATGAGAAGGTCTTGGGGATCTGCTCCACCTGTTAAAGAGCAATTTAAAGGCTAAAAAGTGCAAAGTCTATGTTCTTGTCCACCATATGTTGTGATGATTGAAGAAAAAAACAATAGATGTGTACATAAGATCATCCTTTCAAGTCATTTCCAGTTCTAAACTAAGAGATCTCTTATATGGTTCCAATAAATTAGAATGATTTCGATTTTCAAGTCCACTAAAATAATCATCATCCATATATCAGGTATTCTTGATATGCATATATAGAGGCCAAGTAGTATATGTGTGACGCATAGGCAACCTTGTTTGTGTCACGTGTCTTGTTTGTGTCACATGTCTGAGTGACACGTGACACTCCTTTCAGCCCACAAAAAACCCAATGTGTAAGTCTCCCTTCTCTAACATGTGGAAAAAATCAGTCCAATCGAAGAAGTCTACGCTCGTCAGATCAGTCGATGGAAACTATAACCTAGGTTGGGTCATATTAACCCTAGGAGATAATGCTTACCAACTAGGGTTAGTGGCAAACATTTCCAACATCCAATTAGACAACCTAGGTCCTAGACATCTCCAATTGGACTAATCTTTTGCTATATGTTAGGAAATGGGGACCCACACCTTGAGTTTTTTAAGGCTCAAAGGAGCACCACATGTCACTCAATTGCATGACGCATAGGCAAGGTTTCCTATGGCGTGGATTTCAAGTCCCGCTAAAATAGGTGTCATGCATATATCAGGTGATCCTGATATGTATGTGTGTAAGTGTGTGAAGCTAGATTTTACACCATTAGTGTGTGTGTGAACGAAGAGAGTGATTTTTACCCCTATTTATTTAATGACTAAATTAAAATTGTAATGTTATATTGGCTATTTCATAAATTCATAAAAGTGAGAGAAAATCAAAGGAATGACTTGTACTGAAAATATCTTATTTTTCCTTCACATTTTCTCTTCTTCATGAAGCGATCAAGCGACCAAATTACCCTTGCATCTCAAGATCATTCATTCAATCAAAGGCACAAAATAATCTAGTGAACATTACCAAGTCCACCAAGGGTTGTGCATTGTAACACCGTCACACACACAATATATATAGTGTACGAATGACCAACCTTGTACATGTAATCAAGGTATCTAACCATTTCTGCAAGAGTTGAAAAATTAACCTTACAGGTGTTCCCTTCCATGTGGTTGGTTTTCGATTCTCACCGGGGATTTTTAAATTACCCAAATACCCCCTTTTTATATTTGTAAGTTATCAAGTGATTCAAACCACCCCCACGAGGACATGTCTCCATGACTACACTACATCATACAACTAACGTAGGTAGCTTTTCTACACATGAGATTAGGACTAACAATTCTATTGTAAATAAGATACACAAAGTCGCAACCAATGGGTTGCACAACCATGACTCCCCAAACGAACAGCTTGGAATTCCCTCAAACTACCACCTTTAATGGAGTCCAAATCTTTTGGGCGGTTCATACTACCATTTTTGTTATCCAGGATCACATATACCAACTAAATGTTGGGAATCACGTAACAAACCCATAACACGATCACCGGAAAAATAAGAACAGAGAAACACATACAATCACACAACACAAGATATTATGTGGCTTGAATAATGATGCCTACGTCCACGGATCCACACCACTTCCCTATGCTCAAAGGAAAAACCAAATCGAAGCAATACAAGTTCTCACCCTCTCTCAAGGAAAACCTCTCTTGGTGGCTACAATAGTTTTTCACGGACTATTGGGATAATGAAACCCTAATTCCAAAGTACCTTTTATATTAGGGCCAAAATGAGCTTCAAAAAGGACTCGGGAGACCCAAAAATGCTGGGGTGTTCGAACCACCGAAGGGGGCATTGTTGCAAAATTCTTTCTCTGTAGAGACCCAAAATTTAATTTTTTGGTATTCGTGTCACTTAATTTAATTCTCGGTTGTCGTGACTAATTTATTGTATAAGTTCAAAATTGGAACAATTAAAGTAGCATACAACGAGTTTTATAAATTAAACAATTGAAAACTGACGAAATCGCCTCTATCAATGTAGGGGCATTTTGGTCATTTAAAGTCATCTAAAATTTATGAAATATTTAGAGTAGATTCTAAATGTCCTAACGTATCTACGGTTCAAATTTGAACTTACTCCAATAAGAATTGACCTCTCTAGAATTTTTCATAGTTCAGTGGCAAAATCATAAATACGCTTGTAATCTGAGAAACCCCAAACTCGATTTTTAGCTTTCCTATTTAAACTATTATTGCCCAAAACTTATTAGGTTTTTAGTGAGAAAGTTGAGAGAACTTTTCTTGAGTATTCTAAGGGTTTTCAAATGGAGAAGACCTAGAGATTTGTTTATAGAAGAAGGAAAAGGGCTAGAGATCAAGAACCTTTCTTTGAAGATCAAGATTTGATCTTTTAAGATAAAGAAGCATTGTTGGAGACCAAGATCTAACTATTCTAAAGTGCTTCAATCGTACGGAAGCGATCTTGAGAGGTAAAAGTACAACTTTTACTAATAATTAAAATTAATATATATTTTGTAAGATTTGAATATCGATAGATCTAATTGTTAAAGATGAAAAACAATGATTTGATTGATAAGTTATAAGATACATAATTTATTCAAAGGATTTATATTAGGTATGGAATATATTTGATTTAAATTCTCACAAATGATTCATATTGATGATCTATGTTTACGATTAAATATTGAGTATATTTAATAGGTTTGATTTTACACGAATGAGAATGGATTTAATATTGAATGGCATGATCTTGAGAAGTTCCAAATATTATTTTAAATAAAGGAGAATTAAAAATGTTAGTTTTTATGATTTAATGAATTGTTGAGAATTGATTTACATAATTTGCAATGAGTTATTAAATAATTATTAACTCGTGAGTGTTAAATATTAGCCCGTGGACGTTAAATCTTAGCCCGTGAATGTTAAATATTAGCCCGTGAATGTTAATTATTGTCTTTATGAATTGCATGTGGTAAGTCTATTTATATATTCATATATTGTGATTTAATTTCAGAATGGTGAATGCTTAGGTTACCTTAACCTAGATCTTTTGCCTTAATGGAATGAGACGTTTTGGTAGGGTTTCAATGATGAGAATTGTAGTCTAAGGGCTAACCTTAATGAAAGTGGATCACACCACTTGCACAAGTCTCACTAGCATAGATCATTGTTAAAAGTCTCATAAACATAAAAAATCTGAAAACTAAATAAAACACTCTATGTAATGACCTGAAATTTTAAGACAATAATTTATGGGTCCTTAACTATGATTAAATAATTAAGTCTTTGTTAAATTGGTGAAAAGTGCGAATTTACCCGGGATTAGATTGTATAGATAAAACTTCAGTGTTTTTATTCGAAAATCGTACACAATGTGCGGGTCGACTATCTGGACGATTAACTGGCGTGCCGGATCTATCGTGTATTGATTTGTGGGACCGCAGAGGTCTTGTATATAAGAAAATCGTGAAAACGGGAAAGTTACAGATTTCCAGAGTTCCATTGGGGCAATGATTCTAATAGAAATCCGTGCGGCTGGTACCACAGTATGCCGATCGGCCGTGAGAACTACCGTTTGTTGTTTTGTCAATCTCTTATCTCTTATAAAGAAACGGCAGCGTTTTTTGTATCCGAAATCAGAAAATTAGTGAGTTTTGCAATTTTCTTTCGGATTTACTTTTGATTGTCAAAACTCAGTATTTTTCTCCAAAATTTTTACAGTAAGTGTCGGACTGCCCCTAGTTCGGTCACCTGAAGTTTCGTCAAAATTGGATGACATTTAATAGAGTTTCAGAGGCTTGTATGTGCAAAAAATCAGAAAAATGGTTAAAAAGTTGATCCGTCAAAGTTGACCGGTCAACTTTAACTTTCCACACCTTAATGGTCCTGTACTTTTGCACATAATCTCACCCCTTTGCCTATAAATAAGAGGCTAGCCTCTCATTCGGTCATTTTTGCTTACGGTGGTGTTTGGCCAGCCAAACACCCCACTTTCTAGAGAGAGAGAGAGGAGAGAGAGAGAAGAGAGAGAAGAAAAGGAAGGCCATCTTGGGATAGTTTGACGCTCCTGACGCATTGGTGGCGTCTATTTTCTTCCCTGGCACCTCGATCGACGTGTAGAGAGAGAAAGGGAGAAATCTAGAAAGAGAGTGAAGGTGTGAAGGCAAGGAGCTTCACCTTGGGGTTGATTGTACTCCCGAGCGCGTTGGCAGTGTCTGTTTCGGCCCTAGATGCCTCGAAGTACTGAAAGAGGTAAAAACCATTTCCATCTCTCCTCTTTTCCCTTTTATTTTGATATACTTTGTTGTGGAATGGATGTTTGTGGTTTGACGTGGATGAAAAGGGTCGGAGACCCCGTGGATGTTGTATGGGAAGGTGGTGGAGCATGAAAAAGTGAATAGAGGAATGTAGCCTCGGTCTAGGGTGTTAAAAACACCGGATTTAGGTCACTGTACTCTGGGCGATCGATCGCCCAACACTAGCAATCGATCGCCAGTGCCCAGGTTTGTCTGTTTGGGCTGTGATGAAGTGTAGACTTTATGTGGACCTTCGGGGAGCCTTGCTTGGGTCCCGGATACGATGGATAGTCACTCTAGGGTGACGAAAAGTTGATTTGAGTGGCGTGTAGGGCGATGGATGGATCCATTGGCCCGGGTAGGTTCCCCATCGGAACAATATTGTATGATGTGGTGTTATTTGGATGACGATGGACGGACCCATCGGCTCAGATTTGTTCCCTATTGAGACCATTGGTATGATGTGATGATCTTTGAACATTTTTAAGGCAATGGAAGGTCCATTGGCCTTGTATAGTCCCACCTCGGGACAATGCTTGTGCGATATGATGTTGTTGTAATAGGGTAAGGCGATGAAAGGGTCCATCGATTGGATAATATTCCACACTGGAACGGTATACCCTCGGACTCGATCCACGGGCATGAGGCCCAACAGACTCAATTAATCAAGCGAGGCTTGGATTAATTGGAAATTTCCTATGGTTAGAAAGCCTAACCTGGGTTAATGCTATCTGAAGTTTCCTCTTTGACTAGGTCCGGAGAGGCGGCGTCGGTAAAGAGTCGGGGTTCCTCCGTGACTGATAGTCAGGAGTGTTATGATGGAATTGGACCTAGGGACCCAGGGTTGATTGGGGTTTACGAACTAGGGATGTACTGATGTATTGAGTTTACGAACTCAATGATGTTACCTTGAGGGAGTATTGACCTAGGTTGACAGGTATACACCCAACAGAGGTTTGTGATGACAAAAAATGTTAGTTTTGGTTTCTCTGCGACTGATTGTCGGGAGTGGGTGGATTAATATCCATAGATCCTCTTTGACAACCTCAGGAGTCGTAATGTTGTATAGTTCCTCTGTGACTGATAATCGGGAGTGGGTGGATTATTATTCATAAATCCTCTTTGGCTAGGTCTGGAGTGGTTGTATTGTGTAGTCCTCCATGACTGATAGTCGGGAGTAAGTAGAATGTTATCCATAGATCATCTTTGACCGTGTCAGGGGAGAACAAATGGTTGTGTTGTCTGATATTTGATAGATATGTCATGAGGATAGCACTCCCCACCGTGGTTGAGTCAGATGGTTGTATTGTCTGATATCTGATAGATATGCTGTGAGAATAGAATTCCCCACTATGGCCGAGTCAGATGGTTGTGTTATCTGATAGATATATCGTACCGAGGCTGAGTTAGTAGGTTGTGATGCCTCTGATAGATATGTTATCCATACCGTAACTTAGTCGGATGGTTGTGTTATCTGATAGATATATCGTACCGAGGCTGAGTCAGTAGGTTGTGATGCATTTGATAGATATGTTGTTTGTACCATGGCTGAGTCAGATGATTGTATTATCTGATAGATATGCCGTACCGAGGCTGATTCAGTAGGTTGTGATGCCTCTGATAGATATATCGTCCATACCGTGGCTGAGTCAGATGGTTGTGTTATCTGATAGATATGTCGTGAGGATAGAATTCCCTACCGTGGCTAAGTCAGATGGTTGTGTGATCTGATAGATATGTCGTACCGAGGCTGAGTCAATAGGTTGTGATGCCTCTGATAGATATGTCGTCCGTACCGTGGTTGAGTCAGATGGTTGTGTTTGTACCGAGGCTGAGTCAGTAGGTTGTGATGCCTCTGATAGATATGCCGTGAGGATAGAATTCTCAACCATGGTTTAGTCAAATGTTGTGTTGTCTGATATCTAATAGATATGTTGTGAGGATAGAATTCCCCACCGTGGCTGAGTCAGATGGTTGTGTTATCTGATATCTAATAGATATGCCGTGAGGATAGAATTCCCCACCGTGGCTGAGTCAGACAGTTGTGTTGTCTGATAGAGATGTCATGAGGCTAGAGTTCCTCACCATGACTGAGATCAGATGATTGTGTTGGTTCTAACAAGTGAAGGCCCAGATTATGTATTGAGTCTATGAACTCAAGGTTGTACGGAGTCTAAGGACTCAAAGTTTGATTTCATTGGGCGTAAGCCGGTTGATCTCGATAGTTATCATGGGGGTATGAGACGCCATGGTAATAGAATTGATGTTAACAGATTCGGAAATGGATAACGAGTCTACAGACTCTAAATTGGATATTGAGTCGACGGACTCGTTTGATTTCATTGGGTGTAAGCCGGTTGATCTCGATAGTTATCATGGGGGTATGGGAAACCATGGTAACAGAGTTGATGTTAATGGATTCGGAAATTGATAACGAGTTTATGGACTCTAAATTGGATATTGAGTCTACGGACTCAAGAATAAAGGTTGAACATGGGCGAAGGCTAATTGATTGAGTATGTGGACTCAAGGATAGAGTGTGAGCGGTTATCTAGAACGGTAACCTAGTGGTGTAGACGATGATTAGATGAACTTGAAAATTAGAGGTTGAGAACCTCGAAATAGGATGAAATAGCCCTGAGTGAACTCGGGTCACGGATTACGATATTATATATTGTTATAATATAAGAATTGTATTGCAATACTATATCGTTATTGATGATTGTTACTAGGTGGAAAATAACCTAGATGAATTGTGGATTTTGCTGGGCTTTATAGCTCACTCCTCATTTTATGTGTTCAGCTTCTGAAGCGGTTGCCGATTGGTAAGAAGTTATACTTGATAAATTCTGGAAGTGTACCGGCGCAGTTATGGCGCCAAAAGTAAAGGCTATTGTAGTCAGTGGGGTAACGTATTTGCTTATGATGGGTTATTGTGATGGTCAGTTGTTATTGCTTATGTAAGCTCATAAGAAAAGTTGAAAAATTTCCGTATTTTCGCGGGTAAAGTCTTCCACATGCATGGTTATGACGAATGAGCACACGTCTCAGAATTTGATTCCCTAGGCACGTGTTTGGGACGTCACACTCTAAGGTACAACTGGAAGAACGATCATGTCGGCATATGGTGATATGGTAACGATCATGTTTTGGCATGTGGTGATATGATAACGAGCATGCTACAGCATGTGGTGCAATGTTAACGACCATACTTCGGTATGTGGTGCTTTGATAACGATCATGTCCTACATGTGGTGGTTAAGAACTTGTAAAGAACTGTAATGCATGGTAAAGACTGCACTAGTCTTAATGTTGCCGAAGTCTCATAAGTCTGCATAAATACTGATATGATTTTTTAAATGCATGTATTGTTATTAAACTGAAAAGCATGTTAATGATCTTATATTTGTTCTAAGTTTTTCGCACTCTAATTAATATGTATTGAAAAGCATGTTTATGGGATTTGGTCACAGGATTAATTATGACATTTATTGATTATGTTGTTATTTTATTGGAAAAATTTTCAGCTCATAATTTAATTATGCCTATTATTGCTTAATGTTAAGGATGTTATGCAGTGTCATGGGTCTAAAGTCCCTTTTTGACCAAGGGGAGATTTGGGGAGTTACATTATCTGCCTTGGCTGTCCCATCAAGTCAAGTGTCCATATCCCATCACTAAAATGTGACATGTGTCCATTTTTTCAATATAAATGTGAGCATTTTCTAAAGCTCGGTTGAGTCAACAGGAATGCAAATCTTTTAGGCAGAATCGAATATCACTTTTACTATCCGGACCCACATATGACAATAAAAAATAAGACACATGCCTTCAATTTTTTGAGATAGATCAAAGCCAATTGCAATTGAATTCCCGTGAATTCAACTACATATTTGTCAAATATCAATTGGAAGAGAAAAAAAATTGAATTTGATTTTCCTGCCTGTTTTTTCCTCCTCCAATCCATACATGACACATGCAAATTCACTTGAATTTAATTGCAATTGGCTGTATGTGATCTCCAACTTTTCTAATACATTGTTTGAGTCATGATGAATTTCAAACAAGAAATCCATGCTCATTAATTTGAGAGATTATCCAAGTTCCGGGTAAGAGAGTTGATTAAGTTCAAATCTTGCCCAGGTGATTTTGAAAACAAAATAAGTTTTGAAATATACTTTTATTAAAAGGTATTATACTTATAAAAGGATTTTTTAAAAATGTTTTTCATGAGAAATTGTTTCTCATGGCTTAATCATAAGTCTTGGAAACCCGGATGATTTGCAATGGGCTATGGGTTAGATAGTATGTCAATCTCGAAGGCCCATTAGGGATAATGTATTTGGAAGGATAGATCGAATTTAAAAGTTCATGTGGCGGGATCCTTAATGGTTAATGTTCACACACTGGGATTCAATTGCAACATGGATATCTCACGTCACTTGCAATTTCGATGTAATTCCCATTTAGGGTCAATGAGATAACATTTGATAAGCCAGGATAAGAATGTCCTAGAGCAATCTGTGGAGGTGCTCACATAAGAAATACAAGCTCAATAATTGATTAAAAGTTAATCAATTATTTTAAGTGATTAAAAGTTAATCATTTAATTAAATAGATTAATAGTTAATCTATTGTTTAAATTAATTATTAATTTAAACTAAGGGATTATTTTAGTAATTATTTGATTAACATAATTAAAGGGGAAATGGGTTTGACCCATATCCATAAACCCATTAAAATGGACCTTTAATATGGGCCAAAGCCCATGGGTTTAAACCCTAGGGTGGGGCGCCCACTTGAGGAATCTTAATTGGATTATGATTTGTTTAATTGAATAATTATTGAAATATAATTCCTTTTATTATGGAATTAAAATCCAAGTGTTGGATTGCAATTACGATTAAGATGTTATTGTAATTAGATTACAATAAGGAGTTTTAACTCCCCAAAGTCCACACCCCATAGAAGCTCATGCCCCCCTTGTGGATTCCTAGTTTGACTAGGTTTCCTACTTTGGTGTAGGATGCTGACTTATCCATTTTTATTAAGGAATCCTCTTATAATAGGGACTCTTTAATTAATAGTATTACTATAACTAAAATAGTTATAGATTAAGTAGGAGTTTATTTAATTAATAATAAGAGTTATTGTTAATTAATAAATCCTACTAGATAAGATCAAGTTGGAGTAGGATTAGGATAAGATCCTAGTCTATAAATACCCCAACACCCTAGACCATTAAGTAGAATTCTCTAGAATTTTTTCTCTCATCTCCTCTCTCTCTCCAAACTGTGAGCCCTAGGGGAGACCCCTAAGGATTTTTGTGAGCTATATTGGTGGTCCTAGTTGGGTTTTGCAAATCTAGGGTTTTGAACCTTAGTATTATTGGTGATAGAAGGTTTACACCATTGATCCATCTTTTTCCTCTTGCTTCTATAATTCCAAAGGAGATTCTAAAACTTCGTGGGGATAGCGAAGAATAAGGATCGAGCTTCTAGTAATTCATCGGAGAAATCTCTACAAAGAGTTCTGACGGTTCGAGTGGATTGAGCTTCACTGGCGAAAAGCATTCACCGAGGTGATATGACTAAAACTCTTAGATAATTTTGATGCTTTTTATGGTGTTAAGATCTAGGGGATCCAGTTTCCGCATAAATTTTTATCTGGATCTCCCTTCACTCCATTGGGGAAACAGGGAAAGTTTGACTCCGCTTGAGGAAAGATTCAGGAGAGAATGTCTCTATGGGGAATCTCTAAACTTGAGAATGTTTCAACCTACTTTGGGCTCCGCCTTGATAGAAATTTTCCTTCTTTGGTTGAAGCTGATTCTTCTGGGGGTCTGCCCCTTTGGTGACCACACCTGATTGTCAAGTTGCCTACGTACCCTTTGTAGGATCAGGTCATGACGTAGTTCAAGCTGATACCACGGATGACAAGGGAGGGTGTCCCTGATGAAGTGTTTTTGAATGAAAGGTTGTTAGGCTCAAAGGGCTAACTAGCGGATTTCATTGATTTAAAAATTGGTTATATTGCTGGGGATAAGGAGATAGTGTGCCAAAGATGACCTCCTGCTATTTCCCGGAGAACTTAAAATTGCAAAACGCTTATCAGATCTAGAACCTAAGCATAGTATCTCTTGACTTTATCCATGTTGACAAGCTCTGAGAGGGCTTCGTCATCCATACGTCCGTGTCGAAGGGCACTGGCGAAGAATTTTTCTCGGACAATGTATATGCCTTCGTAGTTGGGGGTGAATTTTTCCCTCGGGCCAGGGTGGTTTGGTAACATTTTTTTGGAAAACAAGATCACTGACTTCGATGCTTCGGGGCTTGACTTTCTTATTGAACGCCCTAGCGTCTCTGGTAGGCCTGAGAGTGGTTGATACCTTTCAGTCATCTTTCTTCTATCAGATTCAACTGCTCAAACCGGGCCTGTGCCTATTCTGCTTCTGAGATTTTTGCTTTCATTAACACCTGGAGTGATCAAATTTCTACTGCTTTCATACCATAAGCTAGAGAAAATTGTGTTGCCCTAGTTGAGGTTCGAATGGACGTTCTTGAAAAAATCCGGTGAACCTCAAATCTAATGTTTGAGTTGAGAACTCACAAATTCAAGGAGATGGTTAGGACTCCGTATAAGTCTATCCACCCTTTTTAATATTTAACAATTAAGTTATTAAGTAAGGGATGTTGTACTTTAAAGTACGGAATAAGATAAACAAGCAAACCACAATGCAAGCAATTTTTACGTGGAAACCCTTTTGGGAAAAACTACGGGACCTAGTCCAGCAATGAGAATCCACTAAGACAAAGAACCAGATACTTACAGACTTGAACCTCACCCAAATAGGACTCGAATTCCTCGATCCACGGCTAGTCCTCCATGCCTCAATAAGTAATCACGATCTCGCGATCTAGTGCAGTAACCTGTTCTTCTCTTGTGTCTCGACACCCACGATCTCCACGATCGATCTCTGTCAATGACGGCTTCGGATTCCACGGACCAAATATCATATTCATGATCCTCCTTGGATCGATCTCCTTCGCAAAGGCTCCAGAACACTCTAGCCAATTTGTTCTTTCCAGGACAGGTTGATGGTTTTGATTAAAATCAAATCTTAGATGGACTCCATCAATGGGAAAGTCCAAGCAAGCAAGAATGGAACAATGATTTGCAAACTCTAGGATGGAAGAAGGACTAACAAAGGGAATGAGATAAAATAAAAATCAGAGTTTCCATGAACTCTAGAGATAGCTAAAAATCCTCTCAGTACTCTCCCAAAGTCCCCATTCACATACTAGAAGGGTTCTCCTTAAATAAAGAAACCAAAACCAAGTTTTAGAAGTTGCCAAAACCAATTTAGAGACTTTTTTAAGTATTCCCAAAAGGGTTTGGGTCGACCCAAATTGGCACTTGGGTTGACCCAACTGCACTTTTGGGTCGACCGAACATTTCTTTGGTCTTTAGTTCATTTTCCCATACATTTTTTGTTGGGGTCTGGGTCGACCCAATATTGTTTCGGTTGACTGATATATAAAAGCTCATTTTTAGCTCTTGATTCCTTCACAAAAGTTGTAGATATTTTTGGTGTGGTCGATTTGATATATTATGGAGAAAATTTGGGGCTACGGTTTGAGAGATATGCCTCTTACAAGGAACCTTGGTTTTTAAGAACCTCTAACACTTTTGGGCTACATATCTAGTCACTTAAGGTCCATATGATTATTCTGTGTCAATTACCACCTAAGGTATCATAGTATGATTATTCTAAGTCAATTACCACATAAAGTAACATGGTATCTAGGTCACTTACGATCCTATGAGTGAAACGAAGGATATGATCGGAATGTCTTTAACCGATCTTCTTCGGTCTTCATCTTCACTTGTCGTAGATGCTTGAAGGCAATGACACAAGATACACTAGACTCACTTATTTTGACACCAGAATAAGCCAACACTAAAACATAGACTTTACAATCTCCCCCTTTGGTAATTCCGTGGTAAAACCAAACTGAAGTACATGACTTGACACAATCACCCAAACACATCAAAATGGTGAATTAGGGCAATACATGACTCCAACACAATTACATGACACCAATTTACAAATAATCTTAAAGTGAAGATACTGAAGCTCTTGTCATGTAAGGTTTGTCTACTGCAACCTTGCACCTGCACATGCTCATAAACAAAACACCCAGTGAAGCATGTATGAAATATGAAAATAAATAAACACAGGTATTGCAAGGAATGTACTGAATTAGGGAAATAATACCCTAACATTCTCCCCATTTTTGACACAATTGCCAAAGGTAATCATGAAGCCAATATCACAAAGAATATAGCAATGTAACACATGTTTAATATCAAGGCAAACACAATACAACCAAGCAAATGCAGACAATGCGGGGACTAAAGAGCGGGGAATAAAATATACCAATACAAAGCAAAAAACTCCCCCTCAACAACTCAACTTGATCTTCTCCCCTCAAGATCAAGGACACTATCAAAATCAGGGCACCTATACTAGAAGGCCCGTGACAATCAATAAGGAAACACATAATAATATTAAAAAAAATATCATGTGCTACACAAACATGCATCAAAAACATTCCAAGCAGTAGTAATTTAAAATTACAAATCCAATGAAGAACATGATTAGTCAGTTCGACAGAGGATACACCTTTAACTAAATCTCACGGAATGTTAAAGCATAGCCAATTCACTTAATCACATTTAGTAAACAGTTCAAAAGTGAAGCAATATGTGTGTAGTGGTGGTCTGACAAGATACTAGATCAAGATTTCTTTCCCTTTCCAAGGATATGACATTAACCACTAAAGGGATTCCGGAGATAAAAATCTAAGTCAAGGCTAGTTTGATTCAGATATGCTAATTTTTTTACATTTTGGCGCTCCTTTATCAATTTTATTTGACTAAATATTTTTCTTTTACTTTTGGTCAAATACCTCTGACCTTTGTAAGATTTCTTTTGATATTCTTTATCTGAACATATCTTTTCATGCAATGATGGCTCTCACACTATCCAGGTAGGTTGTCCTAGCTATTGGCAGCAGAGGCTTTCACTCTAGCAACCTAGATAGATAACTACTGTCCACATAGGTAGCCATTACATATTGTTTACATCCAATAATAACTTTAACACTAGCCTAATAGGTAACCCTTTTCATTGCAACATTTTTTTGCTCATGAAGGATACATAAAATGGGGATGACTAACAATATGGTCATTCTAGATTGGTCATCCAAGGTCACACTTTTGGGATAAGTCAAATACATACAAATTGGAAAATAGATCTCTGAACAGAATCAGTCAGAGTGCATGTGAAATTTGTAAAGTATACACATATGAATAAGTCTTTAACTGTTCAAGATAAAATCAGACTAATTTTCAGCCTAACCAAGAGACTATGAAGGTGATATATCCTCAATCAGCAACAAACTCATGTTCAACCCTAGACAAGTATAGAAATAAAGATCACACAAGGAATGCAGATCATGCAAGTCAAACAAGGGCAACATGACAATTTTTTTTATTAGATTTTATGGTTTTTCAATGTTTTTGAATTTTTCAAAATAAAGAAAATAGAAAAACAAACCAAAATAGATAACAAAAAAAAATAAAAACTACTAGTATACACAAGCAGTATAGCATTAGGACAAGATATAACAAACAAAGCATACCCTAGGTTATGACAGGAACGGGCTAAGTGAAGCCCTTCTGGCCTTCCTTTCTCACCCAAATGGTTTTAGCAATTCGATTGACCCTTTGGTCTCTAACCATTTCAGTTGAGGTAGGTATGACCTTTTGCCTCTTCCTCCTATTCCTCCTTTTCCAGGATTGAATCCTAAAATTATGGCAGACATTATGATTCTCCCCGTTACCTCATTTATATGTAGCATAAGGAGTGTCATGACCATGCCTCTATCTAGAGTTGTGAGCAATTTTCATCACATCTTCACACAAACTCCTAGACTTCTCCACTAGGACCTCAACTCTCCTTTAAAGATTCTCATTAAAATTATTGTGGTTCTCAAAATCATGATTGGGCATTCTTCAAATTTTAGGACATCGAGGCTTAATGTGACCCTTCACTCTACATTTATGACATGTAGGAATGAATTTCTGAGTAGAAGGGTCTTTCCTATTGTTAGGAAGGTGCCTCTCATCACTAGGATCAGTGTTTGAGGTAGATGGAGTTTCCTTCACATCTCCACACCTCTGATTTTGCTCAAGATCAGCCAACTTGATTTCAAGACTTGTCTTTTCATCAAGACAAACATGCAAATCAGATTCAAGAAGTTGAGTCTTGACAAGGAGGGAAGCCTTCTCTTCTTCAAACTGCGACACAAGAACTTTCAACTCAGAAGCCACTTGGTTTAAGACATCTCTTTCCATTTCAATAGATTTAACCTTTTTGGTAATGAAAAATTGAACCTTTTTCAGCTTTAGGCATTCTTGAAATAGCTCATCATAGGCTTCCTTGAGGTCTCCCTCAGACTCTGAGTCATTCTGACTCTCTTCATCCTCACCATCACTATGGTGTTGGTCACTCACAACATTTAAAGAAGATTCTTCAACCCCGGATAAAGATGCAGTGAAGGCCACATTGTTGGCCAGGAAATGACCCTAAAGGGGGGGTGAATAGGGTCTTAGGTAGATTTTAAAAAATTAAAAGTATGAACTACAAGTTCAAAGAGCGGAATAGAGTATAATATGCAACAAGATAAAACAATGGAATATTAAAAGAGAGAGAAGATATAAGAAGAGTGCAAACTCAAGATTTGTTCTCGAGGTTCAGCAAACCAGCCTACTCCCCGCCTCAGCTTCCAGCTAGAGGATTCACCATGATTCCTTAATCGTACAGGCTCCTTCACAGGTGGAGTCCAAACCCTTACAATCTCTCTTTACAGGTCGAGATATCACCTTTCAAGCTCTCCTTTAAGCCGAGCTGAAACCTTTCAAGAGTACAACCCTCTCTTGATATTGCTGAAGCAACCACTTCAGTGCAAGAATCCTGGATTCTTGACTACTCTCAATAAATAGGTTTTGGATTGAAAATCCGAACAGAAGGCTCCTTAAATGAGCTGGATAAGAGTGAAATATAAACTCTAATAAAGTCTCTCAAAGAAAGTAGACTTAAATGAGCTCATGAGAAACTTTTGGGGATTTTCTAAGTGTGAGAGTGAGTGAAAATCAATAACAATGAATGAGGGATCAATGGGAGTTATTGCAGTGATCAAGAGTTGATATTCATTCATAAATGAACTCCTTTTATAACATTTGATCTAATAGTGCCGTTGGGGAAACATTAAATGCTTTTAGGTCCGTTGCAAACTAGCTGTTACAGAAAATTTTCTGTTTCAGACATGATTTCATCGACGAAGTGGAGTTCCCACTTGAGTTCGTCGCCGAATTCAAAAGATAGAATTGGATTTCAAAAAAATCCTGAAACGACTTCGTCGCCGAATCTTAACCCAACCAAAGATTTCGTCGACGAATTCATGAGACAGAATAGACTTTTAAAAATTCTGTCATGACTTTGTTGCTGAACTCAATCTACCCAGATAATTCATCGACGAATTCAGAGTAAAAACTCTGAATTCAGTCTAGGATCAGACCGAAGGGATTTGATTGATTTCCTAGGTCAATTAGCTATCTTTTTATCATATTTTTATGATTCATTAGGGCCTTAAATTGATTTCAAAGGATGTCCTAGGCTCCTATGGTCAATTTATGGTTCTTGAGCTTATTCACTTCGCCTTTCTTTTGAGGACTTTTTACATAAGTCCTATACATTCTCAGAATAATACATTTACAAAAATGAGAGATAATCTTGGCTTGACTTGGGTCTTGTGATTTTGCATTTTGTCTTCAATGGTCTTGACTTGGACTAAGGTCTCTTCTTGAATCTTCATCTTGTATTCAGTTGAACTTCCTCTTGGATAATTTCCATCATTTTTAATGATTGGAGTGCTATCAACTTATGTAATCTGAAATGTTCACGCACTTAAATGGTTCCATTAGTACCAAATATTTTCATTTCATTGTTATGTTATTATCAAAATTATTAGGGGTACTCATGGTTGTAACCCTAAGGCTAATAATCTCCCCCTTTTTGATGATAACATAACAATGTAATGAAATTGGGTTAAGCTCCCCCTCACGACATGTTTTTCATAAAAACTTTGAGGTAAGCTCCCCCTACGCATATGCATTTGTAAAAATAATGACAGTTATAATTTAGATGCATATTTATGATGAGTTAAGGGATATATCGCCCTGGTTATGTACCAAGAAAAGTTCCACAAAGATAAGTTTCAATTTTAATTTCTCTTCACACCATATTAGATCCAGACAAGAATAGAATTGCATAAGCGAAAGACATATTATGTGTGTACTGCCAAAGATGCAAAAAAAAATCATAATTCAAATGGTTCAAATGTCATTTCATTTATCAATCATCAATCATCGAATTTAAATTTTCATTACATTTCATATTTCTCCCCCTATGTCAACATCAAAAAAATAAAAAAAATTACAGCCCATTTGCTTTCTTCTTTTTGATGAGGTCTGCAACCTTTGAGAGGACATCTTCTGATGGCTCAGCTGGATCGGAGTCATCACGGGAGTCTGAGGAAGAGGAGGTGGAATCTGAGTCGGAAGGAAGGGAGATGATAGGGGAATCAGTAGCTTGACCCCTTGGAGGGGGTTACCTTCATTGGTCTCTTGCCTTTGGAAGAAGAGGGAGCTTGAGAGGAAGGTTGAGAAGGAGTGGCTCCACTAGCCAGACTCACCAAAAAATGATTCATTTTCTTCAACTCATCAGTGGCCCGCAAGGTAACTGAGGCAGCTATGGAGTCATGCTCTGCCATATCCAAAAGAAGCTTGCCTTGAGTCTTCAACTGAAGAGCTAATGATTTTACAATTCCTTGGATTGTCTTTGTGACCTTCTCCATTCGGATACTTTCTTCGGATTGTTTTGCCCCTAATCTATGAAGAAAGGAGGACACAGAGTCAACTCTATCTTTGGTGACTGAGGTATCCATCTTAACTGTCCCTAAGACAGAGTAGGTGGCATTGGCACACTCTCTAAGATCATTATGCACCGTGGCAAGAGAAGACTGAACTGCCTTGGGGAGTTTACTCATCTCAGACTCAAGAGCTGCAAACCGGGAGAGAGTAGAGGAATGGAGATTCTGAATAGTTTTCCTTGATTCGATTTGAATGGCTGTAAGCTTTTCCCTTGACTCTGTCATGAAGGAGAGCAGGGATGCTCTAATTTCCTCTTGAAAAACCTACTGGCTCATCCTCATTTCCAACTGAAACTGCTCCAAGTTGGAAGACATGGAGGCAATCTGCCCTGCCATGATGTTCAGCTGCTCATCTGAAGCTGGCCTATTGGGCACCTTATAGAACTGATCAGGGTCCTCATAGTGAGGAGACATCTGTCTATGAGAGCTCTCTGGAATCTCTCCAGCATCCACGAAATCAGACCAGTAGGCAATTCATTTCTGGGGTGCTGCTCACCCTGAAGCTCATCTGCAGGATCCTCTTTTGGTACTGGCTGCTGCTTAGCCTGGGGTTCCTCCTCTGGCACTGATGCTTGTTGCTGCTCAGCCTGAAGTTCTGCTGTGGGTGCAGATGAAGAGGAAGGAATAAATGAAGAGGGAGTAGAAAAAGGTATAGATGGAGTATGAATAGGAACTGGAGTACTGGAAGGAAGGGAGGAGGACTGAGAAGCAGAGGGTTTGGGAGTCCAAACCTTCTGGGAGTCATTCCAGATATAGCCCATTCTTTGAATGGTTGCTTTGCTATAAATGGAGGAATCATCAAGGGTGACAATATCTATCTGAGAGGCTAAAGGAACATTGAACTATTTAAAGATTTTAGTCAGAGCCTGACCAAAAGGGAGACACCCTAATTTTCTCTTGAATGCATCATCCATATAATGGACAATGATGTAGGAGAGATCAATGGCTGTGGTTGTTAGGATGCACCCCATAAGGAATACATCGAAGTAGGTGAGATACTCCCTATCACCAGCCCTGGGAACTAGGTTATAGGTGATTATGTGATGAATCAATCTAGTAGAGAGAGTAAGATCTTTAACCTTAGGTTGAAAAGGAGACGTGAAATCATGGTTTATGCACATCATTTTCAGTGCTTCAACCACATCAAATCCTTCATGACTGGTCCACTGACCATTCACAAAAGTTTGAAGGGTACACTGAGGGATTTTCAAAATTGAGGGCAATTGATTTAAATGAAAAGAAATGTTTTTACCCAAGAAAAATGAGGTAATAAGAGATTCAGATTGTTTGAAATGGAAGTGAGTGTAAAAGAGTTTGACCAACTCAAGAAACATGGGTTCGTTAGATTCAAGAAATTTATCCCATTTTAGGGCAGAAAAGAGGGTTTTTATGGGTTCAAGCCCATAGGCATCAAGACTAATGAAATTGACAACTTTACCGTACAGAGGAGAACGAGAGAGGAATTTTTCTTTGAATAATTTCTCGTACTTTGCTTCCTTGAACTTTGCTGGGATTGGAGTTGAACTTGAGGCCGGTTCTTTTCCTTTGTCGGTTCGGGATTTCTTCTTTGGTGGCTCTACCGATGCATTCTTCATTCTAGGAGGCATTTTCTGAGAGATTAGAAAGATTTGCTAGATCTTGGAATGAAGAAGGGTGCACGAGCAATGGAATAGGGACTTTGGAGGGAAAGATTAGGTTTGAAAAAGGTGTGGATTTTTAGGGGTTACTATTTATACACATGACTCGATTCGTCGCCGAAATGGGTTTCGTCCCTTAATTCGTTGCCGAAATTGAGTTGGGAGCCCTAATGTGTTTGATTTCAAATTGACTTCGTCGACGAAATGGATGACTCATCCAGGTTCGTCGCCGAAATAGGTACAGAAAACATTCTGTTTTCTATATTTCCCAAAGATTCGTCGCCGAAATCACGTCCTGGATTGAATTCGTCGCCGAATTCAGTCCTGAATACGAAGAATTGATTTCTCTTTAGTTTTCTACCTGTTTTCCTTTAAGTCAAAGATACATCAACACAACTAAATTTTTCAAATCGTATTCAAATCAATCTTTGAAACAATCAAGCAAGTTATAGGCAGATCAAATCAAAGATTTCAATTTTTGATTACTTTTGATCTTGATTAAGTTAGATCATTTAGACTTGTCATTCCCAATTCTCTTCTCAAAGCACTGAACCTATCAGATTGTGGAGGTTTAGTAAAGATATCAGCAAGCTGATTAATAGTATCAACAAATTCCAAGATAACATTTCTATTTTGCACATGATCTCTAATAAAGTGATATCTTATTTCTATGTGTTTAGTTCTTGAGTGTTGAATGAGATTCTTAGTCATGCAAATTGTACTTGTATTATCACACTTAATCGGAATTTTAGTATAGATGAGTTTAAAATCTTCTAGCTGTTGTTTAATGTAGAGAGTTTGAGCACAACAAAGTCCAGCTGCCATATACTCAGCATCAGCTGTGGATAAGGCTTCTGAATTTTGTTTCTTGCTAAACCATGAAACAAGAGAATGTCCTAAAAAGTGACAAGTTCCACTAGTGCTTTTTCTATCTATTTTGCATCCAGCAAAGTCTGCATCTGAATAGCTTATTAGATCTAAGTTTGTATCCTTTGGATACCATAAGCCTAAATCAATTGTTCCAAGTAGGTATCTAAAGATTCTTTTTACAGCAGTTAAGTGAGATTCTTTTTGACAGCATTGGAATCTTGCACAAATGCAGACACTGAACATAATGTCAGGTCTACTTGCAGTGAGATACAAAAGGCTTCCAATCATGCCTCTATAGAGTTTTTCATCAATATTTTTTCCTTTTTATCCTTATCAAGTTTGGTTGATGGACTCATAGGAGTATCCATTATTTTAGTGTTTTCCATTCCAAACTTTTTAAGTAGTTCTTTAGTATATTTAGCTTGATTAACGAAAGTTTCTTGTTTGGTTTGTTTGATTTGAAGTCCTAAGAAGAATGTTAATTCACCCATTATGCTCATTTCAAATTCTTTTTGTATTGTTTTAGCAAACATTCTACAGAGAGATTCATTTGTTGATCCAAATATGATGTCATTTACATAGATTTGAATTATTAGCATATCATCATTTTTGGTCATTATGAATAAAGTTGTGTCAATTTTACCTCTTGTGAATTCGTTTTCAATTAAGAAGCTGCTTAGCCTATCATACCAAGCTCTTGGAGCTTGCTTTAATCCATATAAGGCTTTAGTTAGCTTAAATACATGATTAGGGAATTTATGATTTTCAAAGCAAGGTGGTTGATTTACATATACTTCATTAATGTACCCATTTAGAAATGCACTTTTTACATCCATTTGATACAATTTGAGCTCTTTATGACTAGCAAATGCAAGTAACATTCTTATAGCTTCTAGTCTAGCAACTGGGGTAAATGTTTCATCATAATCTATCCCCTCTTCTTGGTTGTAACCTTGAGCTACTAATCTTGCTTTGTTTTTAACTACATTCCCATTTTCATCCTTTTTATTTCTGAATACCTATTTTGTTCCAATAATAGATTTATCATTTGGTTTGGGTACTAGATCCCAAACTTGATTTCTACCAAATTGATTTAGCTCTTTTTGCATCGTAATGCCCCACGATTCATCTTCAATAGCTTCCAAGGCATTTTTAGGTTCAATTTGACTTAGGAAAGCAAGGTTCATTAGATTTCTTCTTGTTCTAACCCCTTGTTCCATATTACCAAGTATTAGATCCTTAGGGTGATCTTTTATTAATTTTCAATCTTTAGGAAGTTGATAGGATTCTTCATTTTCAATTTCTTCTTCATTATCTATTTCAATGGAGTTGTTACTTGATTTTCTTTTTCTTGATCATTTTTATTTTCTTTGTTGATTTCTAAATTAGATATTGCTTTTGGAAGATTATCAATTTCATCATCCATATCAATAGTGATTTTGTTAAATGGATTTGATTCATCAAAAACTACGTGAATTGATTCTTCAACAATTAATGATTTCTTATTAAATATTCTATAAGCTTTGCTATTAGTAGAGTAAACTAAGAAGATTCCTTCCACAGATTTAACATCAAATTTCTTAAGATGTTGTTTATCATTAAGTATGAAGCATTTACATCCAAACACCTTAAAATAACTTATATTAGGGATTCTTCCATTCCATAGCTCATAGGGAGTTTTATTTAATTTGTTTCTTATAACAACTCTATTAATTACATAACATGAAGTGTTAATGGCTTCAGCCCAAAAATAATTTGGTAACTTATTTTCATTCAGCATTGTTCTAGCCATTTCTTGAAGAGATCTATTCTTTCTTTCTACTACACCATTTTGTTGAGGATTCTAGGTGTTGAAAAATGATGGTTAAAACCATTTTCATCACAAAAAGATTCAAGTTCCTTATTTTTAAATTCTCCTCCTCTATCACTTCTTATGTTGTTAATAGAATAACCTTTTTTATTTTGAACTCTTTTACAAAACTTTTTAAATAGAGAAGGTGCTTCATTTTTATGAGAAAGAAATAGTACCCATGAGTATCTTGAAAAATCATCCACTATAACAAAAGCATAAGTTTTTCCAGTTAGGCTAGCTACTTTATTTGGACCAAAAAGATCCATATGCAAAAGTTCTAAGGGCCTAGTGGTAGAAATTATTTTCTTGGTTTGAAATGAAGATTTTATTTGTTTTCCAAGTTGACAAGCATCATAGATTTTATCCTTGATAAATTTAGTTTTAGGTAATCCTTTAACTAATTCATTTTTGGAGAGTTTAGACAAAAGATCCATACTAGCATGTCCTAGTCTCCTATGCCATAGCCAACTTGCTTCATCTATAGCAGAAAAATATATCATGTTTTGAGATTTAAGTTCATCAAAATCTAAGGTATAAATATTTTCATTCCTATGTGTTACAAACAAAGTATTTAGATTATCTTTATCCTTAATCATGCAGATATTTGACTTAAATGAAACATTCAATCCCTTTTCACAAAGTTGACTAATACTTATGAGATTATGCTTAAGACCATCAACGAGTAGTACATTCTCTATAAAGACAGATTTATTCTTACCAATGTTACCTATGCCGATGATCTTCCCTTTGGCATTGTCTCCAAATGTCACATGACCGCCATCCTTTGGAGTGATTGATGTAAATAGTTCCTTGTTCCCGGTCATATGCCTTGAGTATCCACTGTCCAAGAACCATGTTGTCTTGGAAGTTCTTGATTTGAAGCATACTTACACATCCAATTTAAGTAACTCCATGATACTTTCCCCCCGATGCCCAAACAGTTTTGGATGGTACCCAAAGTGATCTGGGCTGTGGTTTGGGAGGATTAGTTCCCTTGGGAACTCATATCATTCTTGGTCCTTTATGGTTAGTTTTTGAAATAGAAGATGTTCCTTTTGGAACCCAAACTTTTCTAATTATTTTACCATTATAAAATGAGGTAGATGGTGGAGTTTGGTGACTACTTAGTTTTGTAAAGAAGTTTTGAAAATCTTTTTGTTTTGAAAAAGTATTATAACTAAGTCCAGCCTTGTTAAAAACACATCTTTGTTGTCCTAAAAGTCTTTCTAGGTTCTTTTGATCATTTGTGAATGTGAGGACAGTATTAGTCAAGTCCTTGACTTTATCTTTTAGCTTATCACATTGACATGATGAGTTATGAGGAATATTTTCAATATCATTTAATTTCTTACTCAATTCCTCATTCTCAATGGCTAACATACTCTTCTCTTTTTGTAGAGTTTCACATGATTGTGAGAGAGTGTGGATTTCCTTTTTAAAGGATTTGTTTAATTTAGCTATTCTACCAAATTCAGTATAAAGTTCATCAAATGCTTCTCTTATTTCATCATATGAGAGAGAATCATTTGGGGAAGAAGTTACCTCATCCTCATTTGCCATGAGGCATAGATTTGCTACTTCTTCATCAGTTGAATCTTCCGACTTGCTTCCCTCTGAGTCATCCCAAGTTGCTATCATAGCCTTCTTCTTGTACTTTTGGCTTTTCTTGAGTTGAGGGCAGTCAGTCCTTATGTAGCATAGCTTCTTACATTCATAACAGGTGAGAGGTTCCTTCTTGCTAGATTAAGCTTTGTTCACTTCTTTTGAGAACTCCTTCTTGTATGGTCTCTTTTTGAAGTTCTTCTTATGCTTGAGGAACCTTTTGAACCTTCTTGCCATCAAGGCTATATCTTCATCATCACTGCTGGTTTCCTCATCACTGATTTCAACTTGAGTAGACTTGAGACCCAGCCCTTTCTTGGTTCTAGGTTCATCAGGCATTTGATCCTTCATTATGACTTCATGAGTCATAAGAGATCCCAGCAGCTCATCCATAGGCAGTTTGGTGAGGTCCTTAGCTTCTTGGATTGCTGTTACTTTTGGAGTCCAATCCTTGGGCAATGATCTTAAAATCTTTCTCACGTTTTCTGCATTAGAATACACTTTACCCCAGAGATTTAAGACCATTTAAAATGTTAGTAAATCTGGTGAACATATCATCGATAGATTCTTCTTTTTTCATTTTAAATAATTCATACTTGTGAACAAGCATGCTAATCTTTTCTTCTTTAACCTAATTAGTCATTTCATAGGTGACTTTCAGTTTATCCCATATTTCTTTAGCAGAGTCACATCCAGACACTCTGTTAAATTCTTGGGGACTCAAAGCACAGTAGAGGTTGCTAATAGCTTTAGCATTAATTTGAATGAGCTTAATGTCAGCTTCATTCCATTCTTCCTCTACCATCGGAATTCTGACATCATCCACAGTTTTTGTGGAAAGATAAGGGCCATTGACTTACTCTCCAACACTCATAATCTAGAGCTTGAATGTAATACATCATCCTAGTTTTCCAATAGTTATAATTTTCTCCATTAAAAATTGGTGGTCTAATGGTGGTTTGTCCTTCTCCTAGGCTTGTTGCAAATACATTGTTTGCCATAATAAAATCGATTACTCAGATTGTTTAGATCTAATTAGAGTATTAGGCTCTGATACCAATTATTGGCCAGGAAATGACCCTAAAGGGGGGGTGAATAGGGTCTTAGGTAGATTTTTAAAAATTAAAAGTATGAACTACAAGTTCAAAGAGCGGAATAGAGTATAATATGCAACAAGATAAAACAATGGAATATTAAAAGAGAGAGAAGATATAAGAAGAGTGTAAACTCAAGATTTGTTCTCGAGGTTCAGCAAACCAGCCTACTCCCCGCCTCAGCTTCCAGCTAGAGGATTCACCACGATTCCTTAATCGTACAGGCTCCTTCACAGGTGGAGTCCAAACCCTTAAAATCTCTCTTTACAGGTCGAGATATCACCTTTCAAGCTCTCCTTTAAGCCGAGCTGAAACCTTTCAAGAGTACAACCCTCTCTTGATATTGCTGAAGCAACCACTTCAGTGCAAGAATCCTGGATTCTTGACTACTCTCAATAAATAGGTTTTGGATTAAAAATCCGAACAGAAGGCTCCTTAAATGAGCTGGATAAGAGTGAAATATAAACTCTAATAAAGTCTGTAAAAGAAAGTAGACTTGAATGAGCTCAAGAGAAACTTTTGGGGATTTTCAAAGTGTGAGAGTGAGTGAAAATCAATAACAATGAATGAGGGATCAATGGGAGTTATTGCAATGATCAAGAGTTGATATTCATTCATAAATGAAATCCTTTTATAGCATTTGATCATATAGTGTCGTTGGGGAAGCATTAAATGCTTTTAGGTCCGTTGCAAACTAGCCGTTACAGAAAATTTTCTGTTTCAGACATGATTTCGTCGATGAAGTGGAGTTCCCACTTGAGTTCGTTGCCGAATTCAAAAGACAGAATTGGATTTCAAAAAAATCCTGAAACGACTTCGTCGCCGAATCTTAACCCAACCAAATATTTCATCGACGAATTCATGAGACAGAATAGACTTTTAAAAATTCTGTCATGACTTCGTCGCCGAACTCAATCTACCCAGATAATTCATCGACGAATTCAGAGTAAAAACTCTGAATTCAGTCTAGGATCAGACCGAAGGGATTTGATTGATTTCCTAGGTCAATTAGCTATCTTTTTATCATATTTTTATGATTCATTAGGGCCTTAAATTGATTTCAAAGGATGTCCTAGGCTCCTATGGTCAATCTGTGGTTCTTGAGCTTATTCACTTCACCTTTCTTTTGAGGACTTTTTACATAAGTTCTATACATTCTCAGAATAATACATTTAGAAAAATGAGAGATAATCTTGGCTTGACTTGGGTCTTGTGATTTTGCATTTTGTCTTCAATGGTCTTGACTTGGACTAAGGTCTCTTCTTGAATCTTCATCTTGTATTGAGTTGAACTTCCTCTTTGTAGAGCCCTGAACTTTTTCATTTGCCAATTTGCATTTAAAGTAGTGCAATTAATAAATAAGGAAGAAATTGGAAATTCCGAAACATCAAAAATGTTCATTTTCGAAGTACGAACCCAACGCAAGTTGAATCGTCGAAACCCGACGAGCGAGTCAAAAGATATGGCCAAAACAGTCTGGACTTGCAGGAAACCGATCGCTCGGTCCATAGAGCGATCGATCGGTCCAAAACCGATCGATCGGTAGCTATCGACTGGTCAAGATTTTTGTATGGGGAAATTTTCCAGAGAGTTGATTTTTGGTCGAGAGCTCGGTCAACACACTGATCGCTCGGTAGGCCAACCGATCGATCGGTCATAAACACCGATCGCTCGGTCCTCGTGTTTTTGCAGAAATTTCATTAAGGGTGTTTTCGTCTTTTGGGCGTTTCACTCATGCCTTAAAGGCTTTGCCCGATCATTTGAGGGTTCATACACAACCCTTAGAGTCTTTTGAGAGATAGAGAGAAAGGAGAAGGGTTTCCAAAACCTAGGTTTTCATTTGGGGAGAAATCAAAGGGGTTAAGACCCTAGATCAACCCCAAGCTCGTTTTCTTCAAGATCAAGGCCCAAGCATTCGAGGAGCTCGTGATCCAAGCTAGGGCAGCAACTACACGGTCGTTTTTGGAAGGGGTTTCTTCCTCATTTCTTCAAGGTCGGTACTTCTTGCTACCCTCCTAGTTATAGTTCTTCTTTTTCTTTATTTTCTTTGTGTTCCTTTATATATCCATGTATTATGAGATGGGTTGTGAATGGTGAATGATGAATGGTGAATGGAGATGAATGTGGGCGATTGGATGCCGTGTGTATTGATGTGATGGATAAACGGGGAGGGCATTGTACCCATAATGAACATACATATGTGATGTGAGAAAAACCCACCTAGAAAAGCATGTTGTAGGGTTAATAAATAATGAATGCACCATGTTTGATGAAATGCCAAGGTGAATAAAATGAATAATAAATTAAGAAAATACATTTTTAAGGTTTATGAAAATTGCTAGGGTCATGATAGTGTGATTTTTCGCTTTCCCTAAATGATATGAATATTAAATTACCCAAATCATTGATGTTATGTGTTAGGAATCACTCAAATGCCATATTTAATTCCAATGCAAGTATGCACACGACCTCACGAGCACGCATACATGACATGATTTACCGAGGTTTTCAAGAATGGGATTTAGAGGTGGGGCATATCCTACGATATGTTTTACCTCGCTTTTGGCAAGGACAAGACAATCATGCATTTTCATAAGAAGGGTCTCCCTTCCCTCACAAGTGCATCTCACAAGGACATCTCACAAGGACATCTCACAAGTGAATCTCACAAGTGGAAGGACAAGCATGAGCATTCTAGGAAGAAGGGTCTCCCTTCCCTCACAAGTAGTTTACTTTTCTGAGTAAGCATGACATGACATAGCATGACAAGCATGAGCATTCTAGGAAGAAGGGTCTCCCTTCCCTCACAAGTAGATTACTTTTCAGAACAAGCAAGCATGATACACGCATGGCATGACATGACACGCATGATACAAGCATGACACACATGACACGGTAGACAAGTTTTCAAGCATAAAAAGGGTAATTTCAGTCAAGTCAAGTGCACAAGATTTCAAGGGTTTTACCGGCTTTTATGAATGCAAACATGATGAATTGTATTGCTTTACTTTATTGTCATGATATGAATCATTCCTGCTTTATTTATATGCGTGAATTGTTTCCTACTTTATGTATGCTATCCGTATGCTATGACTGTTGGTTAGTACTTGGTACCCGCTGAGTATTCCATGCTCAGCCGTACTTCTTATGTCGGCAGGTGATGACGGAGCAGCTGGTCCTTTTGATGTCTGTGCTCCGAGCCCTTGGGTAGAGGAGGAGTACGTCGAGGAACCTTTGGAGGAACCTCCAGTAGAGGGTTACCATTAGGTGGTTGTAGATTCTGAGTGAATAGCTGTGGGTGAGATGAGAGATATACATTCATGTATTTTGGCGGGCCTGTCCGCACTTTCTTTTGGATTCCATTTGTCGTGACCCAAAACCCACCCTAGGAGTTAGAGTGAACTTTGGACGACTAATCATGGCTTAGATGACTTGCTTGACAAACCAACCTGTAAAAACCCACAGAGCATATACAATAGAGGATGACAGCGGAAACATAACTATAAAACACAGCGGAAGTCTAACAACCTCTAAGTATATACACATGGTCCAAGTTTAATACAAAGAAATCAAAACAAAGAAAGTGCGGACATGCCCGTCAAAATACATGGATATAATCACTCATGCTCACCCACAGCTAATCCACTCAGAATCTAACAACACCTACTGATAACCCTCTACGGGAGGTTCCTCCAAAGGCTCCTCGACGTACTCCTCCTCCACCCATGGACCAGGAGCACAAACATCAAATGGAGCAGCAGCTCCCTCAGAACCTGCCGACATAAGAAGTACGGCTGAGCATGGAATACTCAGCGGGTACTAACTACTAACCAACAGTTATAGCAAGAGATAGCAATGCATACGCAGGAAACAATATAGATATATATATGAATCAGGAACAGTTAATATCATACCAAGAAATAAGGAAATTCATAACCATACTTGCAGTTCATGCAAAAGCCGATAAGATCTTTGAAAAACTCCATGCGCTTGACTTGACTTAAAATACCCTTCGCGTAATTGGGAACTTATTTACCGTGTCATGCTTGTCATGCTTGTATCATGTGTGCCATGTCATACTATGCGTGTCATGCGTGTATCATGCTTGCTTATTCGGAATTTAAACATGTTCACATGCCTAGTTGCCGTTCATAGTCCGTCGCAACTAGTACCCTATATGCGGAATGACATGCCTAGTTGCCGTTCGTAGTCCATCGCAACTAGTACCCTATATGCAGATGGGTATGCCTGGTTGCTGTTCATAGCCCGTCACAACTAGCATCCATGCGGAATGTGAATGCCTAGTTGCCGTTCATAGCCCGTCGCAACTAGCATCCACGCGTGTCATGTGATGCTATGCTATGCGTGTCATGCCATGCTATGCTATGCATGTCATGCCATGCTATGCTATGCGTGTCATGCGATGCTATGCATGTCATACGAGGGGATGGGAGACCTTTCCCTATGCAATGCATGATTGTCTTGCCCTTGTCAAAAGCGAAGTGAAACATATCTTAGGATATGCCCCACCTCTACGTCCCATACTTAAAACATCGGTAAATCACGTCATTTCATGCGTGCTCGTGAGATCGTGTGCATACTTGCATTTGGAATTAAATATGGCAATTTGGGGTAATTCACAAAGCATAGCATATAACAATTTAAGTGAGTAATAATCTACACATTTTAAGAAATGTAAGAAACACGCTATCATGAACCCTAACAAATTTCAAGAGCAATTAAGCATGGGTTCCTTTAATTTATCATTTATTTTGTTCACCTTGGCATTTCATCAAACATGGGGTGTGTTCATTATTCACTTAAACCTAGATCATGCTTTTCTAGGTGGGTTATGCTCACATCACACTTGTATGTTCATTATTAGTACATTGCCCTTTCCCATTCATTCATCACATCATCCACACGGCATCCATTCGCCAACATCCATCTCCATTCACCATTCATACCACCAATCTCATAACACATATATATATGTGAAGGAAAACAAGGAGAAACAAAGGAAAAAGGGAAGCTATAACTAGGAGGGTAGTAAGAAGTACCGACCTTGATCAATGAGGAAGAAAACTCCTCCCAAAAACGTGCGTGTAGATGCTGCCCTAGCTTGGGGAGATGCTCCTCACGAGTTTGTGCTTTGATCTTGAAGAAAAATGGGCTTGAGTTGAGTGTGGGTTCACAAACCCCTTGATTTCTCTCCAAAATGGAAACCCTAGGTTTAGGAATCGCCCTCTCCTCTCTTCTTATCTCCCAATCTCTCTAAGTGTCAAAATGAAGCCCTAAAGGCTCGGGTTAAACTCTTAAGGTAAGAGTAAACCGACCAAAAGACCATAATACCCTTACTGAAATTTCTGCAAAAACGCGAGTACCGAGCGATCGGTGTTAATGACCGATCGATCGGTTGCCTACCGATCGATCGGTTTCATAACCGAGCGATCGGTTAAAATTTCACTCTCTGGAAAATTTCCCCATACAAAAATCTTGACCAGTCGATAGCCTCTGAGTGATCGGTTTTGGACCGATCGATTGCTCCATGGACCGAGCGATCAGTTGCCTGCAGGTCCAGACTGTTTTGGCCATATCTTTTGACTCGCTCGTCGGATTTTGACGATTCAACTTGCGTTGGGTTCGTACTTCAAAAAGAAACATTTCTGACGTTTCAAAATTTTCAATTTATTCCTTATGTATTAATTGTACTACTTTAAAGGCAAAATGGCTATGAAAGTGTCATGCATTAAATGTGAAAAGGTCCGGGGCTCTACACCTTTTGTGTAAACTTGGATTCGTATATACATAGAGGTTTGTTTAGACTTCCGCTGTGCTATGTTAGACTATGTTTCTGCTGTTTATATCCTCTATTGTATATGCTCTGTGGGTTTTTACAGGTTGGTTTGTCAAGCAAGTCATGTAAGCCATGATTAGTCGTCCAAAGTTCACTCTAACTCCTAGGGTGGGTTTTGGGTCGCGACAAGAAGTGGTATCAAAGCTTAGGCTTTAGGTCTCTAGGGTCACTTAGAATCGAATACCATGGCTTGAAAAGAGCATAGGTTGGGAAACAAGTTAAGAAGGAAGTAAGTCGGAAGCGAGTCTTGATCCAAGTGAAAGACTAAACTTTAGTCTTAGTCAAAATGGTTGTTTCAACCAGGTACGAGTCTTAGGAGCGCTAGAACACCAAGGTATAATATTGTGAATACACCGATGGTTGTGATGCGATGTATATTAGTATTATATTATACACATAATGCCACTTGAATATTGTGAAATGGAAATGCGATAAATTGTGGTTTCAAGTGAGACTCATGTGGTGCTATTGTTCTCAGGACTTTAATCATGAGGCGGGGCACACGGGGTCGTGGACCACACACCAGAGCTTCATCTTCTTCTAGAGATGAGGATGAGCAGCCGGACCTCTCCCAGGTCTTAGGCTCTATTGCTGAGACACTCGCCATACTGGCTGCTCGGCAGGCTATACCATCATCGGCGGCACCTACTCCACCGCCCGCAGCTCCAGTACATCGTACCGCTGGAGTTGAGGCATTTAGGAGATTGAGGCCTCCATCCTTCCATGGGAGTGTGGACCCTCTTGCTGCGGAGGCTTGGATCCTCCAAGTGGAGAAGATATTTACGGTTCTCTCTCTGATAGAGGAAGAGAAAGTAGCATGGGCTGTCTTCATGCTAGAGGGCGAAGCCCACCATTGGTGGTTGTCCGCATTGAGGACATGAGATTTGACCCTGCAGGGTCAACCTTGGACTTGGGAGGAGTTCAAGGACACTTTTTATAAGAAGTACTTTCCTGTTGGAGCATGGGAGAAGAAAGAAAGAGAGTTCGTCAACCTAGAGCAAGGTTCGATGACTGTAGCCGCTTATGAGGCTAAGTTCTTGGAGCTATTACGCTTTGCGACTCACATGGTTTCCACCGAGGCAATGAAGGCGAGAAGGTTTGAGCAAGGGCTTAAGGATGTTATCATGGAGAAGGTATCGATTTTTAGACATGCTACCTACCCTGAGGTAGTGGACAAGGCCTTATTGGTCGAGGCCAATTCAGAGACAGTGTCCAAGAAGAGGGAATTGGCGAGAGGCCAACCTAGTAGTTCGGCACCTCCAGAGAGGCGGGCTCGTACCGGCCCTTATCAGTACACGTGGCCAGCACCACCTATGAGGCCATCTTATGCGCCTCCAGCTCCATGGCAGTATGTGCCCCAGGCACCGTGGCCTCAGGCTCTTCCAGCTCCACGGCCAGTTGCACCTCAGACGGTGAGGTATGCTCCACCTCTGGCCCCTCCGACCTATACACACGAGGTCTGCACTTCATGCGGCCGAAGGCACCCAGCAGGAGATTGTCGAAGGGCATCGGGTGGATGTTTTCATTGTAGTCGCCAAGGCCATATGATCAGGGATTGCCCTAGTCGGCATTTACCAGGCCAGTCTCAGGGGATTAGGCCCCCAGCACGCCCAAAAGGATCATACCAGGCGTCATTCCAGACTACCCGGTCTACACCTCCACCTCGCCAGGCGAACCAGGGGCGAGTTTTTGCCTTGACAGAGGGTGATGCACTTGCATCTGATGATGTGGTGCAAGGTACGCGTTTAGAGTTATTCTTTTAACCATGATTTCATGTTATGCTTTATTCCTTGTGTATGTATGTGGCGTGCTATATATCTATCTACCTATATACATATGATGTGATGCATGGATTGACGTAGCTAGTTGAAATTTTAGGAACCCTACTAGTCAATGAATGTTTAGCTCGGGTGTTAATTGATACCGGGTCTACTCATTCGTTTGTCTCACCGAGCTTCTCAGAAGGCTTTCCTGTGGAGCCTAGTCAGCTAGAACTGGAGTTAGCCATTTCAACTCCTCTCGGCAAAATAGTGTTGACAAACAAAGTGTGTCGAAGTAGTGTGGTTCAAGTGGAAAGGCACGAGTTGGCGGTTGATCTAATAGTTCTTGGATTCCAAGACTTTGACGTGATATTGGGAATGGATTGGTTAGCGGCACATCACGGGGATGTAGCTTGCTTTGAGAAAATGGTACTCTTCAAGCCAGTAGAAGGAAAACCATTCCACTTTCGCAGGTTGAAAAGTAGAGGCATTGCTCGTTTTGCAGCATTGAGCTTAGCTAACCCCGAGGCAAAGGACTCATCGACTATTCCGGTTGTGAGTGAATTCCTGGATGTATTTCCAGAGGAGTTTCCAAGATTACCTCCAGACAGGGAGATTGAGTTTGTGATTGAGCTTGCACCAGGCACAACTCCTATATTCAGGGCTCCGTATAGAATGGCTCCGATTGAACTCAAGGAGTTAAAGACTCTGTTGGAGGAATTGCAAGGTCTTGGTTTCATTCAACCAAGTGTCTCACCGTGGGGTGCCCCGGTGTTATTTGTTAAGAAGAAGGATGGCTCGATGCGGATGTGCGTCGATTATCGGCAATTGAACAAAGTCACTATAAAGAATAGGTATCCATTGCCTAGGATTGATGACTTGTTCGATCAGTTGAAGGGAGCAAAATTTTTCTCTAAGATCGATCTTCGGTCCGGTTACCATCAGTTGAAGATTAAGGCGAAAGATGTTCCCAAAACTGCTTTTAGGACTCGATATGGACACTACGAGTTCTTAGTGATGCCTTTTGGTCTCACGAACGCGCCGGCAGCATTCATGGATTTAATGAACCGGGTGTTCCGGCCATACCTGGATCGATGCGTGATCGTGTTTGTCGACGATATTTTGGTCTATTCCTAGACACGGGAAGATCACATGCGACACCTTCATCTTACTTTGGAAATGCTGAGAGAGCACAAGCTGTACGCCAAACTTAGCAAGTGTGAGTTTTGGTTGGAAGAGGTGGCATTCCTAGGCCACGTTGTTTCTGCTGAAGGTATCTTAGTTGATCCAAAGAAGATAGATGCAGTCATGAGTTGGGCGAGGCCCAAGAGTGTCACAGAGATACGCAGTTTCCTTGGATTGGCAGGCTACTACAGGAGATTTTTAGAGGGTTTCTCCAGCCTTGCGGCATCGCTCACTTACCTGATGAGGAAGAATGCGAAGTTTGTATAGAGCGACAAGTGTGAGATCAGTTTCACGGAACTGAAGAAGAGGCTTACTACAGCCCCTGTCCTTACTGTGCCATCCGGACCTTATGGGTATGAGGCGTATAGTGATGCCTCACACGATGGACTTGGGTGTGTGCTCATGCAACACAAGAAAGTCATTGCCTATGCATCGAGGCAATTGAAAGAGCATGAAATGAATTATCCCATGCATGACTTGGAGCTTACGGCGGTCGTGTTTGTACTTAAGATTTGGCGTCATTACCTTTATGGGGTGGAGTTCTATGTGTTCACGGATCACAAGAGTCTCAAGTATCTCTTTTCCTAAAAGGAGCTGAATCTAAGGCAACGGCGTTGGATGAAATTTTTGAAAGACTATGATTGTACCATCCAATACCACTCGGGAAAAGCAAACATTGTAGCGGACGCCTTAAGTAGAAGACCTCCGGGGTTATTAGCACACATGTTGGTGCAGGAATGGAAGCTACTTGAAGATTTTGTAAATCTGGACATCAGTGTGAATGACTCTGTCCGTAGTCCTATCTTGGAAAATGTCACGGTTCGGCCATACATTATAGATTTGATCCAAGAATACCAAGCCACAGATGCTGAATTGTTAGCTTATCGGGACAAGGAAGTTGCCAAGGGAAGTAAGGACTTCTCTCTCACTAGCCGAGGTGCTATCACATTCAAAGGAAGGCTTTGTGTCCCAGCCAATGCAGATCTTCGGAGGGAGATTATGGATGAAGCCCACCGGGCAAAGTACACTGTGCATCCAGGGGGCACGAAGATGTACTGAAACCTTAAGAGTCACTTTTGGTGGCGGAATATGAAGAGGGATGTTGCTGAATATGTGGCACTGTGCTTAGTGTGCCAACGGGTGAAAGCAGAACACATGCGACCCGCCGGTCTATTGCAGTCTCTTCCTATTCCCGTGTGGAAATGGGAGAACATATCCATGGATTTCATAGTTGGCTTACCAAAGACGGCAAGGGGCTCAGATGCGATATGGGTAGTGGTGGATCGTTTGACAAAGTCAGCTCTTTTCTTACCCTATCGTACTACCTTCAACTCTAGTCAGTTAGCTGCACTATATATCAAGGAAGTTGTTAGGCTACACGGGGTGCCAGTTAGTATTGTCTCAGATCGGGATCCGAGATTCACATCAAGATTCTGGAAGAGTTTTTAGGATGCCATGGGTTCCCGACTTGATTTCAGCACTGCTTTTCATCCACAGACGGATGGACAAACCGAGAGGGTGAACCAAGTAATAGAAGACATGCTTCGGGCTTGTATGCTGGATTTCAAAGGCAGTTGGGAAGAGCACTTGCCTTTGGTAGAGTTCACCTACAACAATAGCTATCAGGCGAGTATCCAAATGGCTTCGTTCGAGGCTTTGTATGGGCGAAGCTGCAGGTCTCCTCTCTACTGGGATGAGGTAGGAGAAAGGAAAGTACTTGGTCTGGAGTTGATCGAGCAAACTGCGAGTATAGTCAAGATCATCCGGGATCGGTTGAAAGTCGCTCAAGATCGTCAAAAGAGCTATGCGGACACGCGCCGAAGGGACTTGGAATTCCAGGTTGGGGATCGAGTCTTTGTAAAAAGTATCTCCTCGCAAAGGGATTATGAGATTCGGCAAAAGAGGCAAGCTTAGTCTTCGATATGTTGGCCCGTTTGACATCATCACGCGAGTGGGTGAGGTTGCTTACAGGGTTGCCCTTCCACCTCACATGGCCGCGGTTCACAACGTTTTCCATGTGTCTATGCTTCAGAAGTACATTGCGGATCCTTCGCATGTCATAGACTTGGATCCGTTGGAAATTCGAGAGGATCTCACGTTAGTTGAGAGGCCGGTTCATATATTGGATCGGAGAGATCAAGTCCTTTGCAACAAAACGATTCCATTGGTTCTCATGCAGTGGCAACATCATTCTCGAGAAGAGTCTACATGGGAGCGTGAAGCCGAAGTCAAAGCGAAGTACCCGGAATTGTTTGAATGAGTTTTGTATAGGTTTTGTATATGACTTGTAATTTTGTTTTGGTTTGTAATGCAAGTATCGTCTAAATTTTGAGGACGAAATTGTTGTAAGGGGGGGAGGATGTAGAGCCCCGGACTTTTTCATGCTTAATACATAGCACTTTCATTGCCAATTTACCTTTAAAGTAGTACAATTAATAAATAAGGAAGAAATTGGAAATTCTGAAACATTAGAAATGTTCATTTTTGAAGTACGAACCCAACGCAAGTTGAATCGTCGAAATCCGACGAGTGAGTCAAAAGATATGGCCAAAACAGTCTGGACCTACAGGCAACCGATCGCTCGGTCCATAGAGCGATCGATCGGTCCAAAACCGATCGATCGGTAGCTATCGACTGGTCAAGATTTTTGTATGGGGAAATTTTCCAGAGAGTTGATTTTTGGTCGAGAGCTCGGTCAACACACCGATCGCTCGGTAGGCAACCGATCGATCGGTCATAAACACCGATCGCTCGGTCCTCGTGTTTTTGCAGAAATTTCATTAAGGGTGTTTTCATCTTTTGGGCGTTTCACTCATGCCTTAAAGGCTTTGCCCGATCATTTGAGGGTTCATACACAACCCTTAGAGTCTTTTGAGAGATAGAGAGAAAGGAGAAGGGTTTCCAAAACCTAGGTTTTCATTTGGGGAGAAATCAAAGGGGTTAAGACCCTAGATCAACCCCAAGCCCGTTTTCTTCAAGATCAAGGCCCAAGCATTCGAGGAGCTCGTGATCCAAGCTAGGGCAGCAACTACACGGTCGTTTTTGGAAGGGGTTTCTTCCTCATTTCTTCAAGGTCGGTACTTCTTGCTACCCTCCTAGTTATAGTTCTTCTTTTTCTTTATTTTCTTTGTGTTCCTTTATATATCCATGTATTATGAGATGGGTTGTGAATGGTGAATGATGAATGGTGAATGGAGATGAATGTGGGCGATTGGATGCCGTGTGTATTGATGTGATGGATAAACGGGGAGGGCATTGTACCCATAATGAACATACATATGTGATGTGAGAAAAACCCACCTAGAAAAGCATGTTGTAGGGTTAATAAATAATGAATGCACCATGTTTGATGAAATGCCAAAGTGAATAAAATGAATAATAAATTAAGAAAATACATTTTTAAGGTTTATGAAAATTGCTAGGGTCATGATAGTGTGATTGTTCACTTTCCCTAAATGATATGAATATTAAATTGCCCAAATCATTGATGTTATGTGTTAGGAATCACTCAAATGCCATATTTAATTCCAATGCAAGTATGCACACGATCTCACGAGCACGCATACATGACATGATTTACCGAGGTTTTCAAGAATGGGATTTAGAGGTGGGGCATATCCTACGATATGTTTTACCTCGCTTTTGGCAAGGACAAGACAATCATGCATTTTCATAAGAAGGGTCTCCCTTCCCTCGCAAGTGCATCTCACAAGGACATCTCACAAGGACATCTCACAAGTGAATCTCACAAGTGGAAGGACAAGCATGAGTATTCTAAGAAGAAGGGTCTCCCTTCCCTCACAAGTAGTTTACTTTTCTGAGTAAGCATGACATGACATAGCATGACAAGCATGAGCATTTTAGGAAGAAGGGTCTCCCTTCCCTCAAAGTAGATTACTTTTCAGAACAAGCAAGCATGATACACGCATGGCATGACATGACACGCATGATACAAGCATGACACGCATGACACGGTAGACAAGTTTTCAAGCATAAAAAGGGTAATTTCAGTCAAGTCAAGTGCACAAGATTTCAAGGGTTTTACCGGCTTTTATGAATGCAAACATGATGAATTGTATTGCTTTACTTTATTGTCATGATATGAATCATTCCTGCTTTATTTATATGCGTGAATTGTTTCCTGCTTTATGTATGCTATCCGTATGCTATGACTGTTGGTTAGTGCTTGGTACCCGTTGAGTATTCCATGCTCAGCCGTACTTCTTATGTCGGCAGGTGATGACGGAGTAGCTACTCCTTTTGATGTCTGTGCTCCGAGCCCTTGGGTGGAGGAGGAGTACGTCGAGGAACCTTTGGAGGAACCTCCAGTAGAGGGTTACCATTAGGTGGTTGTAGATTCTGAGTGAATAGCTGTGGGTGAGATGAGAGATATACATTCATGTATTTTGGCGGGACTGTCCGCACTTTCTTTTGGATTCCTTTTGTGTAAACTTGGATTCGTATATACATAGAGGTTTGTTTAGACTTCCGTTGTGCTATGTTAGAGTATGTTTCTGCTGTTTATATCCTCTGTTGTATATGCTCTGTGGGTTTTTGCAGGTTGGTTTGTCAAGCAAGTCATGTAAGCCATGATTAGTCGTCCAAAGTTCACTCTAACTCCTAGGGTGGGTTTTGGGTCGCGACACTCTTGGATAATTTTCATCATTTTTCATGATTGGAGTGCTATCAACTTATGTAATCTGAAATATTCACGCACTTAAATGGTTTCATTAGTACCAAATATTTTCATTTCATTGTTATGTTATTATCAAAATTATTAGGGGTACTCATGGTTGTAACCCTGAGGCTAATACACAACCCCTAGTCTTCTCACAAGAAGAACTATCTGATTTCTCAGATTCGGATTCACTGTCATCCCTTGCTTTGCCCTTAAATCTTTTCTTATTAGAGCACTCAATGGCAATATGGCCGTAGCCTTGACATTCATAGCATTGAACACCTTGGGATTTACTGTCAGCACTTTTAAGATGTTTCTTATTTTCAAAGTACTTGGACTTAGGTTTCTCAAAAGATTTTTGTCATTTCGGATTGAATCTTTTATTAAATTTTAGAAATTTTCTGAATTTGTTTGCAAATAAACCCAACTCTTCTTCATCATCCTCGGAGTCATTATCTGAACCTTCTATGGATTCCTTGACAGATTTCAAAGCAATAGATTTTAGTTTCTTAGATGAGTTCAGATTCAACTCATAGATTTGGAGAGAATCAACCAACTTTTCGATTTTGAAAGTATTAACATTTTTGCTCTCTTCGATGTTGGTAACCTTCGATCGAAATCTCTCAAGTAGAGATCTCAAAATTTTTCTAACAATTTTGGACTCAGGAATACTTTCTCCTAGGTTAAAATAAGAATTAACAATGTCAATTAGATCAGAATAAAAACCATCAAAATTTTCATTATCATTCATTCTCAGATTTTCAAATTTAGAAGTAAGCATTTGAAGTTTGGAGATCTTGACTATTGTAGTCCCTTCATGGGTAAGTTTAAGAATGTCTCATGCCTCCTTCGAAGTGTCACATTTAGAAATACGTTAAAATTCTTTGGGTGTGACAACAGTGAAGATCGCATTTAGACCCTTATTGTTCCATCTACAACTTTCAAGATCTACATTGGTCCATTCAGAAGAAGGTTTAGAGATGGTTTGATTATCTATGGTTGTTGTTGGAGAGGTCCACTTTGTTCAACAGAAATCCATACTCTCTCATCCAAGGATTTTAGAAAGGCTCTCATACAAGCTTTCCAATAGACATAATTGTTTCTATCAAACAATGGAGGATAAGAGATGGATCCTCCCTCTCTTTGGAGATTTATATTCATCGAATATAAGAATAAGATCGCACTAAAAAATTAGTGAACCCGCTTTTATACCAATTGAAAAAATCTGGTGAACCTCAAATCTAATACTTGAGTTGAAAACTCACAAATTCAAGGGGATGGTTAGGACTTCCTATAAGTCTATCTATCTTTTTTAATATTTAACAATTAAGTTATTAACTAAGGGATGATGTACTTTAAAGTGCGGAATAAGGGAAATAAGCAAACCACAACATAAGCAATTTTTACGTGGAAACCCTTCCGGGAAAAAGCTCGGGACCTAGTCTAGCAATGAGAATCCACTAAAACAAAGAACCAGATACTTACAGACTCGAACCTCAGCTAAACAGGACTCAACTTCCTCGATCCATGGCTAATCCTCCACGCCTCAATAAGTAATCACGATCTCGCAAGGCTCGCAATCTACTGCAGTAGCCTGTTCTTCTCTTATGTCTCGACAACCACGATCAATCTCCGTCAATAATGGCTTCAGATTCCACCGATCAAATATCACATCCAGGATCCTCCTTGGATCAATCTCCTTCGCAAAGGCTCTGGAACACTCCGGCCAATTTTGTTTATTTCTAGAATGGGTTGATGGTTTGATTAAAATCAAATCTTAGATGGACTCCATCAATGGGAAAGTCCTAGCAAGCAAGAATGAAACAATGGCTTGCAAACTTTAGGATGGAAGAAGGACTAACAAAGGGAAAGAGAGAAAATAAAAATCCGAGTTTCTATGAACTCTAGAGATAGCTAAAAATCCTCTCAATACTCTCCTAAAGTCCCCATTCACGGACTAGAAGGGTTCTCCTTAAATAGAGAAACCAAAACCAAGTTTTAGAAGTTGGCAAAACCGATTTAGAGACTTTTTTAGGCATTGGGTCGACCCAATGGGGTTTGGGTCGACCCAAAGTGGCACTTGGGTCGACCCAACTGCACTTTTGGGTCGACCCAACTGCACTTTTGGGTCGACCCAATACTGTTTTCCCATACATTTTTTGTTGGGGTCTGGGTCAACCTAATACTGTTTCGGTTGATCGACTTATAAAAATTCATTTTTATCTCTTGCTTCATTCACAAAAGTTGTATATCTTTTCGACATGGTCGATTTGACATATTATGGAACAAAATTAGAGCTACGGTTTGAGAGATATATGTCTCTTACAAGGAGCCTTGGTTTTTAAGAATATCTAACACTTTTTGGGCTACATATCTAGTCACCTAAGGTCCATATGATTATTCTAAGTCAATTTCCACCTAAGGTATCATAATATGATTATTCTAAGTCAATTACCACCTAAGGTAACATGGTATCTAGGTCACTTACCATCCTATGAGTGAAACGTAGGATATGATCGGAATGTCTTCAACCGATCTTCTTCAGTCTTCATCTTCACTTGTCATGGATGCTTGAAGGCAATGACACAAGATACACTAGACTCACTTGTTTCGACACTGGAATAAGCCAACACTAAAACATGGACCTTACAGTTCTGTAGGTCATGAGTGCCTATGGGATCATCTCATGTCAGGCAGAGTATCTGCTTGCCATCTTCTCTATGATTTTCTTCATGTTTTTGTTGGCAGCTTCGACTGCACCATTGGTCTATGACCTGTATGACGTGAAATTATGATGTTGTATCTTGAATTTTTGGCAGAGATCTGTCATCCAGTTGTTGTAGAAATTGAGGGCATTATTTGTTACAATCTCGTACTGGACACCGTATCGGCAGATGATGTTCTTCTTTAGAAAGCTTTAAACCACGAAGGCAATATCATTGGCATAAGAGGCTACCTCGACCCACTTGGTGAAGTAATCGATTACTACTAAAATGAATCAATGTCCGTTCGATGCTTTCGGGACTATAAGCCTGATGACGTCAATGCCCCAAGCTAAGAATGGCCAAGGAATAGTGAGATTGTGCAGTCTAGTTGGCGGTGCATTGATCTTGTCAGCATAGATTTGGCACTGGTGGCATTTCTGTACATTCTGGTAACAGTCAAATTCCATTGTAGACTAGTAGGAGCCCAAACTTAGGATTTTATTGGACAACATTAGCCCGTTCATGTGTGGGCCACAAGCTCCTCCATGAACTTCTTCTACTACCTAAGCGGCTTCTCGGTTCTCAAGGCATCTGATCCAGATCGTGTTTAGCGATCTTTTGTACCAAATTCCTTTTTAGAGGACAAACTGAATAGCCAGTCTCTTTATCGCCCGACAGTCTGTCTTAGTGGCATCGAGTGAGAAGGTCCCATCCTCGAGATACTATTTGATGTTTGTATATCAAGGCTTGTTGTCTGATACCTCTTTTATCTCGAGGTAGTAGGTAGGTTGATCCTCAATTGGCCAAAGCATGATGCCCTTGGGAATTTGAACCATTAAGGCAAGAGTGGCCAGTGCATTGACAAAACTATTGTGGGTCCTGGACTTGTGACTGAAGGTGATTCTTCTGAATTGAGTGATTAACACATTGAGGTAGGCTAGTTATGGGACTAGTCTAGCTTCTCTGATGACCCAAGATTCATTTTTCTGGTAGATTACTAACGACGAGTCACCGTAGATATCAACCTCTTCGATTCCAATGCCCAGGGCTTTTTTTAGTCTGGCTATGCAAGCCTCATACTTTGCTTCGTTGTTTGAGCATTTAAACTTCAGCTTGACTGAGATAGGGAGGTGGGCTCCTTTATGTGAGATCAAGACTGCTCCTGCCCTGTGCCTATGACTGTTAGTAGCTTCATCGAAGTATAACTCCCAACTGAGGTATTCTCGCTCTTCTGATTCTATATACAAGATGGATTCATCAGGGAATTGATCATGTATTGAGACATAGTCATGTGCTGGACTGTGGGCTAGGTGATTTGGAATGGCCTGCCCCTTGATTGACTTCTGTGTAATGTATGTGATGTCGAATTCAGACAACATCATTGCCATCAGGCTGTCCTTTCGGTAGTGATCAACTTTTCCAGTAGTTACTTAAGTGAGTCTATCCGGGGATCAGAATTGCCAGATAAGAAAATAGATAGTGCCGCAGACCTTGAGTAGCCCAGGTTAGTGCCAAACAAGTTTTTTCAAAAGGGCTGTATTTTTCTTCATACTTTAGCAGACGTTTACTGATATAGTAGATGGTTTGCTTTATTCTGCTTGTGTCGTCATGTTGTGCAAGGACACACCCCATGAAGGTTTCTTGTACTGAGATGTAGAGTAGTAGTGGCTGTTTTGGTGTAGGAGGCACAAGTACTGGAGGATGAAGAAGATACTGCTTTATCTTGTCGAAGGCTTCTTGGCCTTCATCTGTCTAGACTGTAGTTACATTCTTCCTGAGAAGCTTGAAAATTGACTCACATATCGGAGTAAGCTGAGAGATGAACTGACTGATGTACTAAATTTTGCCAAGGAATTTGTGAATTTCCTTTTCAATTTGGGGAATTGACATTTTGATGATAGCTCTGTCTTTAGCTAGATCAATCTCAATACCTCTTTTGCTGACTATGAAGCCAATGAGCTTTCTCGATGAGGCTCCAAAGACACATTTGGTCGGGTTTAGTCTTAGGACGAACTCTTTTAGTCTGCCACACAGTTTCTTCAAGTCTTTATGATGTTGCCTGACAGTTAGTGATTTGACGATCATGTCATTTACATAAACCTCAGCTGTCTTGTGAATCATGTCATGGAATAGTGTCATCATAGCCCTTTGATAAGTTGCCCCTGCATTCTTGAGTTTGAAGGGCATTACCTTGTAACAGAATGTGCCTCAAGGTGTACTAAAGGAGGTTTTCTCCATGTCTTCTTCTATCATTCTGATCTGGTTGTATCAAGAGAAATCATCCCTGAATGAGAGTGTCTCGTGCCCTGCAGTATTATCGAATTGGATGTTGATGTGTGGGAGAGGGAAATTATCCTTAGGGCTGACCTTTTTCAGATTCCGGTAGTCGATACACATTCAGACTTTGTTAACTTTTTCGGGTATCGACACAATGTTGGCTAACCATCCAGGGTAGGTTGCTACTACTAGGAAGTTTACTTTGATTTGCTTCCCTACCTCTTATTTGACTTTCTGTGACCATTTGGGCCTCATCCATCTCAATTTCTACTTATCTGGTCTCATTTAAGGGTTCAGGGGTAGCCTGTGCACTACTAAGGCTGGGTCCAGACTAGGCATGTCTGTATAGGACCAGGCAAAGACGTCACTGTAGCTTTTCAAGAAGCTGATCATGTCTGTTCTCTGTAAAGGGCTCATGGTTGTACCGATCTTGATGAGCTAGGGATTATCTTTGGATCCAAGGTTTATGGTCTTGGTGTCCTCGATATTAAACTGCAATATTCCTTCATTGCGTTAAACGAGGTCAAGGATTTCTTGGGGAGGTTCCTCTTCCTGCTCTTCATCATACTCAACTTTTGAAAGTTCATGAAGGGTTTTGGGAGTGGCCTAGTCGTAGGCAATTTCTTTGCTAATCATTAGCTTAGCTTTGCATTTTATTATTTTGGTGGCTTCAGCACACTAATCGTTCCAGGGGAAGGACTTGTGTGTTTTCGTCATCAGCTGATTTTGAAATGTTTATACAAAACATGATTTTGAGTCAAAATATTTGATTTCATTGATAAAAACAGATGATTGTTGTTTTACAAAATATTGACTTAACTAAAAGAGGCCTACAACGGTCGACTTGGATTTTTCAACCGGAGCTGTAAGCGGTAAAATTTGTTCTTTGCTTATCAAATTTCCTCCATTGTTGTATGAAGTTTATTGTTTGTTGTGGGGGACTATCCTTCTAATCTGAGTAAACTCAGACTGTTAATTACCTTTCCTATTTGGGGAAGAACCTCTGATTAAGAAGAAAAATATTTTATTTATTTAATGGGGTTGCCTAGATCCCATGTAGGCGTTACAAGATACCTCATAGAGGTTTTAGCATCAAAAAGTAAGAAAAGAAAGAGAGGTGGCCATATTGAGGGTTCACCTGGTATTCTCCATATGGAGGAGATCCTCATTCTTCCTCTTTGACTGCTGTTGTTCTTGCAAAAAGAAAACTTTTTCCTTCATTCCCTTGTACGTATGTGGGTATTTTTGCATTGAGAGTTTCTTGTGAGAAACTCCCACTTTTATATCTTTTGGAGAGTCCTCTTTGGACTCCCCTTTGACTTCCTCTTTTTTAGAAAATCAAAAGAGGCCAACTCTCCTTAGAGAGGGCCATCTGTCTTAGACAGCTGGTTTCTCTTATTTTAGTGAAACCACACGGATGGGAGTCCTTTTCAAAGGACTCCAAATTGGTTTCCTTTTCTGGGAAACCTGGAAGGATTAAACTTTCCCCCTAAAAAGGGGAAAGATTCTTATCTTTCTAGAAAAGGGAAGAGATAACTTCTCCTTTCGGATAGGGTGTCATATGACACTCTCTTATTAGAGAAAGAGAGTGGATCTCTATCTTGGGATGCCCCAAAACTAGCAGAGAGTCCTTTTTATTAAGGATTCCCTACCACATGGCGGTCAGATAATGGTTGCCATCTGGGAAAGGACTGACCTTGGTCAGTCCACAATTAAAGAGGAGAGACCCATGGTCTCACCCGCGGTCTAGGTCAAGTCCAATTATATTTGGACTGCGGACCAGGGTTTGACCTTAGTCAGTCCACGGACCAATACAGGGTAGGACCATGGGTCCAACCCTTGGTCTAGGTTAGGTCCATGACCTTTTATGGTCACAGAATGGGCTAGTCATTGACTGGCCCGCGGATGAACTCATGGAGTCTGTCTGCAAGTTTGAATAAGGGTCTCTCTGCGAGGGCAAACCCTATCCACGTGTCAGTCCTCTAAGGACTGACACAAAGGATGTCCGTGAGGCATTAATGCCCTACTGCTAGCATTTAATGCTAGGTAGGCTGGTGGTAAGCTAGCCCTTGGCCAGCTGGTGCGCGTGCCTTTGGCATGTGCGAAGCCTAACCGCCTATTTAATGGGGGGAGATCCTGTGTAGGCAAGTGCACCATGCACCCGCCTTACGGGCGGTAAGATTTCACTACCCATAAATGCCCCTCAGGATATGAACGACTGAAAATGGTCCAGCCATTCAGATCCCACCATATGGCAGTGAGCATGGGGAGGCTTATTGTCTCCCTACTCCGTGGGCTGTACCTTAGCGGATAGCCCACTACAAGTAGTGGGTTTCGAGGAGTCCCCATAATGAGGGACTCCAACAACCTACGCAAGAGTGGCTGGAGAAATTCCAGCCATCTGGGTTGTCCATTCCAAAGAAATGGATGGCCTGGATACATCAAGGGGTCCTCTATATAAAGGACCTTTAGCCTTTGGAGAAGGCATTTCACCTTCTCCTCCTCCAGAATCAGAGTGAATTCTAGTTCTTTTCCAGAGTTCTTTTACTTTTCAGAGTATAATTTTCTTTTTTCTCTAATCCGATCATCCCTTTTTAAGGTATGTTCGATCTCGTTTTTTAGAGAAGAAACCCTTTCTTGGGGATGTGGATTTTCCTCATCCAAAAGCTTCAGAATGTCTTTATGGACATTCTGATAAAGTTTCCGGTGACATTTACCAGAATTTTAAGGTTTTCCGATGCGGAAAACCCAAAGGGTCATCTAAAAGATAACGTTCTGTTCGCAGAATTATCTGTGGACCAATCTCATCCACGGATCTTATTCGTGGAATTTTAATTTAGTGTTTGCGGGTATCATACCTGCGGGGATTAATTATTGCCCGGGTCATTTTATCCGCAGACTTGGACTTTTCCAAATTTTGGTTAAGTCCAAAAGTTTGTCCGCGGACTTGGACTTCTCTAAATTTTGGTTAAGTCCAAAAATTTGTTCGCAGACTTGGACTTTTCCAATTTTTGGGTTAAGTCCAAGAGTTTGTCCCAAGACTTGGACTTTTCCAATTTTTGGTTAAGTCTAAAAAGTTTGTCCATGAAAGATGATGTTTTTTTTTTTTTTTATATCAGTAAATGATATATGTATCCTTGCTGACTTCATGCTTACTTTTTTTTTCTTTTGCAAAATGAATCTTTCATCACAGCATGCTTCGAGGTGGGATATCCTTGATTAGTTGAAGATTAACAAAACTGAATTTTTCTTCATTCATTATTTGAAGACTACAAGGGATTTTATCATTGATAAGACTGAAGTTGTCGAGCTGTGTGACTTGGTAAGGCAGATAACAGCGAAAAACGCTTTAATATTCTCTTATAACATTATCATTAGTTTAATGATAGGATGCCATAAGGACACACTCGATATCTTGGAACCTATTAAAAGTTCAGATGTTCTTGACGGTGAGCTTTAGCATACGCTGAAGGGAATACGTTGTACTCTATCCATCTATCCTAATGAAGCTAGCCTGGGTTGCTTGATGCTGCTGAACAACCACCTCATTGATGTCGAGGGGCCTGCTTTTCAAGGTATTGCTATTCAGCTTCGCAGCTTGCCGCGGCTGACAATATTGAGAGACAATTCCTAGCCCTGCTTTCAGATGTCACCTCCGCTGCTATTGATTGGCTAGAATCCTCTTCTGGAGATGGATCAGCACCAAAGATGATGGTGGAGAATTATATTTTGAATAGCGTTCACCAATACGGTGTTCTGCCTTAGACCTTATATTCAAGGCACTACTTGTCAGATCCAGTAGCTTGTTAGAGCCGACAACATATTCTCAAGATACTGCTTGTTTAACTCAGTAGCTTGTTGGAGCTGACAACATATTCTCAAGATACTGCTTGTTTATCTCAAGTGAGTTCTCTAATTTATGTGGAGTTCCCTCATTTCGTTATCAATGAATAAAAGACTTTATTTTTCATCTTGTACTCCTCCATTTTTTAATGATATGACTTCCTTTTTGTATCTTGAGGAATTGGTGTTCTTTTAAAAGAACAGGCTGAACCCATTTTCAGGCTGCCTACGTACCCATGATAGGATCAAGCCAAACGTAGTTCCAAATTGGGTAATTTTAGACTCGTAATTTATGAGTAGATAGTTTCCGTTCATATCTAGGAAGTTTTGGACTTGTAATTTGAGAACAAGTAGGTAGTTTCCGTTCGTACCTAGGAAGGCTTAAACCTGTATTTTAGGAGCAAGTCTTTGAGAAATGACGAATCTTTTTAGCTCGTATTCAGGAGCCTGTCAAATTGCTTTAATTTTTCCCTAAGCTAACTCTTGGAGTGTTAGTTTAGCGAGCTATTTGTTGCCCTAATTTTTTCCTAGACCTTCTTCATGAAGTTTTGGTCTAGCAGACCTTTTTTTTTGACTAATTTTTTTTTGTCTAAGTCGTCCATTTGGATTTTCAACTTAGCGAGCCATATTACCCTAACTTTTGCCTAAGCCGTCCTTTCAGATTTTCAACTTAGCGGGTATTTTGGTGCCCTAATTTTTGCCCAGACCATCTTTTGAGATTTTGGTCTAGTGGGCTTTGAGAATCTTACATTGGTCAGGGAAGATATTCTGTTGTCCGTCCATTGTAATCAGCAGATATGCTTCTGATGGTGAGAAATCCTTCCTTAGAATTGTGGTTTCTTCTTGATGGCTTAGATAGCAGTATTCTTCGTTTCAACCATATTGAGGGGCAATAATAATGATTTTGTATCCCATGGGGATAGTGTTCTTTTAGAAGAACTGACTGAACCCAAGTTAATTTTCTCAGGCTGCCTACGTACCCATAATAGGATCAAGTCAAACGTAGTTCAAAAGGGTCATTTGGATTTGAATTTTGAGAGCGAATAAGTAGTTTCCGTTTATACCTAGGAAGGTTTAGACTTCGGCCTTGTATTTGGGAGGATTTTGAAGCTTTGATTCGCAGTTTGATGGCAAATAGGCAGTTTTCATTCATACCTAGGAGGGTTTAGACTTGGGCCTTGTATTTAGGGGGCTTTTGAAGCTTTGATTCGCAATTTGATGGTGAATAGGCCGTTTCCGTTCATACCTTGGAGGGTTTAGACTTCCGTCTTGTATTTGGGGGGCTTTTGAAGCTTTGATTCACATTTTGATAACGAATAGGCAGTTTTCGTTCAAACCTAGGAGGGTTTGGACTTCGGTTTTATATTCTAGAGACTTTTGGCACAGTGAACCTTTTTAGCTCATATTTAGGAGTCTGTCAAATCACTCTAATTTTTGCCTAGATTGACTCTGGGAGTGTTAGTCTAGCGAGCTATTTATTGCCCTAATTTTTGCCTAGACCTTCTTCTTAAAGTTTTGGTCTAGCGGACATTTTATTTTGACTCAATTTTTGTTTAAGCCGCCCCTTAGGGTTTTTAACTTAGTGAGCCATTGTCGTTCTAATTTTTGCCTAAGCCATCCCTTAGGGTTTTTGACTTAGCGAGCATGACTCTAATTTTTGCCTAAGTTGTCCCTTAGGGTTTTCAACTTAGCGAGTCATTTTGTGCTCTAAATTTTGCCTAGACCGTCTTTTAAAGTTTTGGTCTAGCGAGCGTTTCGATTCCTAGGAGTAGTATTGCTTGAGGAATCTTGCATTGGTTGGAGGGGTAATTCGCTCTCCTTCCATTGAAGTCAACAGGTATACTCTTTTAAAATATACCTTTTCGACGACGTAAGACCCTTCTCACTTTGGTTCAAGGTTCCCCTTGGTTTGCTGAGTGACGATGATTGGTATAAAACCCCGGAACCGAGTTCACTAGGCTGTGAATAGTGTGTGAATAGTGCTATGAATAGTGTTGTGAATAGTGTTTTCTAGGCCAAAACCCTTAATGGGATGACGGCTTCATGTTTTAAAATGAAAGGAGATTTCAAATGAGACAAAATATGTGTGGAAAATATTTTAGGGTGTTGGGATGAAAATAAAACAAGAGTATACAATACTCTAAGTGTCGCAAAGAGGAATGTCGAAGAATACCTCAACTTGAGAGAACTCTAGTTTTCTCATCCGAAATTGGAATCGAGTGATTCTTATGCCATTAGAAAGATATCAAGATCCTATTTAAGGTTCATGTTTATCACATTTCCCGATCTTGAGTCGAAGCTCGGTGAAATGTGGGTTTTAGACAAATTGTCTGCTGAAATTCCTGACCAGTAGCCTTTAGGACCATTTTGGAATATGAAGATAGAATAATTAGGCTTTATAAAAAACATGAAAGTTGTTCTCCTTTAAATGTAGAATCCAATGCAAGTTGAATCGTCAAATTCAGATCACCGAGTCAAAAGTTATGGTCGAAATACCACAGCGGGAAAAATGAAGGAATGAATAGTGAAGGATCTATCTAGTTTGGGGAGGATAGATCCTTCAATCCCATACACTGATGGATCTATCCATTCCAATGACCGATAGATCCATGAAGCCATATTTTGCATGGGTTTTCTTCACAGTGAGAGGAATTTTGATGGATCTATCGGTGCTCTTGACCGATAGATTCAATAGTGGCTTGGTTTGCCTTATAACCGTCTCCTTCAGATATTTAGGGGGTGTAATGGTCTTTGGCCTCACCCCTTGGCCTATATAAACCACAATTTCGTGGCTAGGGTTACAAGAACCCTAGAGAGGAGATTTTTGAGTGAAAGTTGAAGGAAAAGAGGGAGAAGAGCTTGGGTTCTTCTAGGCTTTGTGCTAGTGATCAAGTGGAGTTGATTTTTAACTTCAAGCTTTCTTCCCAAGCTTGGATCTTGCTACCAAGGAGTATTCGCAAGGTATAAACCGTAGGGATTTGGTTTTGAAAGGTACATACCTTCTACTAAATTGCCTTGTTATGACTTCATAAGTAGATACCCTCTACTAACTATCTTTGTCGTGATTTATGTATTGAAAGTAATATGTAAAGCATGTTTTTGGTAAAAGTGAGGTATAAAAGATGGTTTTTCTTATGAAAGTTGGTTTATTATCATCAAATGATAAAAAGGGTTTGGTTTTGATGAAAAGTATGGAATTGTGGGGTTTTAAACATGTTATGAGTTTGGTATAAGTAAAGGAAAATTGAAAAAGGAGTTTTTCTATAAGTGTTAAGTACTCAAAGATGATTTTTGAAACAAAGGGTAATTACTCCCTGCTTGTAAGCTTGTAAAGAATGATTTTCGACAAAAGGGTTTTCAATCCCTCCTCATAAAGAATTGTAAAGTATGTTTTCAAATGAAGGGTATTGGAGACCCCCTTTTTAAAGTAAGATTTCTGAAAAGGTATTTGATACCCCTTTAAAGTATGGTTTTCAAAGAAGGTTGGTAAAGTAAGGTTTTGAAAAGGGTATTTATAGACCCCCTTTAAAGTGAAAAGGTTTTGATGAAGGGTTGTGGATACCCCTTGTAAAGATGAGAAAGTTTATGTGATGGGTATTTGAATGCCCCCTTGTAAAGCTGAATAAGATTAATGGGGTATTGGATACCCCCTTGTAAAGTGAAGTTTCTGAAAAGGGTATTTGCATGCCCCCTTGTAAAGCTGGAAAGAATGAAGGGTATGTTGATGCCCCCTTGTAAAGCGTGGTTCGGAAAAAGGGTATTTTACATACCCCTTGAGAAAGTGGATTCGAACAAGGGTATTTACATACCCCCTGAGAAAGTTGAAAAGTATGATTCATGAAATGGGTATTTGACACCCCCTTGTAAAGCATGGTTCGGAAAAGGGTATTTTAGATACCCCCTGAGAAAGTGGATTCGAACAAGGGTATATACATACCCCCTGAGAAAGTTGGAAAGTATGATTCATGAAATGGGTATTTGACACCCCCTTGTAAAGCATGGTTCGGAAAAGGGTATTTTACATACCCCCTGAGAAAGTGGATTCAAACAAAGGGTATTTACATGCCCCCTGATAAAGCTGAATAAGAATAATGGGTATGTGAGGCCCCCTTGTAAAGTATATGATTCTGACAAAGGGTATGTGATGCCCCTTGATAAAGCTGAATAAGAAAAAGGATATGTGATATCCCCTTGTAAAGTAAGTTTTGGAAAAAGGATATGTGATATCCCCTTGTAAAGTATGTTTTGGAAAAAGGATATGTGATATCCCCTTGTAAAGTATGTTTTGAAAGAAATGAGATTTTGACAAGGCTATGTGATAAACCCTCGTAAAGAATGTTTTTAAGGAAAGAACTCTAAGTATGTTTTGTAAAGAATGATCTCAAAGTACATTTTTAAAAAAGTACAGTTCGCTCAAAGTATGATTTGGTTCTAAGTATTGGTTTTGCTCAAAGATGTAAGGTTTTGAAAGTAAAGATTTAAAGTATGGTTTCCGCACTCTGATTAAAGTATACATATGAATTGTTTAAGTTTCTACGCACTTGTATTCTATTTTGATGTCATAGCTCTGCTAGTTAGTGGTTGGTAGATGCCGAGTATTCAATGCTCAGTCGAAGTTGTTATCTTCGGCAGATCACAGGTTGGATGGTTGTGCTCTTGAACCAAGGATCGTGGAGGAGTATGCCAGGAAGCTGATGGGCAGTCATCAATGATGGTTGAGTGATGAGAGGGAGAGACATGTATTTGGGTTGATCTTGTGGGAGTTGTATTGAAATTGAGTTGATAACTCAAGTAATGGACCTTGTATACAGATTTAGTAATCATTCAGTATTTTGTTTATATTAGCACGTGGAAGATTATACTGTCAAGAAGAAATTTTCAGGTTCGCCTTTTAGCGTGCCTTGTATGCTCTTGTAGAATGTTATGTATGCCTTATGTGTCATGACAGGATGGCATGACACGGCGGTCACGTTGCCAAAGTCTCCTAACTCTTAGGGGGTATTTTGGGTCGTGATAATTAGAGTCCTGACCATTAAGACCAAATCTCCTATTTTGAAAGACCTTAGTCTTATTCTTTTGTTGAAGGCATTAGTTAGTCTTTGTCTATACATCTCTAAACTCTGTTAGGCTTGGAGACGACGTTCATCAAGAGTTTAAAGCTCTGCAAGACAAACTTTAGCTGAGTCTTCTTTTGTGATAGACTGCTGAATTGCTACTTGTAGGGAGGGAATTTGAATTTTAAGGGGAAGAACTGCTTCACTGCCGAAGACCAGAGAATACGGCGTGGCTTGTGTCGGAATCCGATGAGTAGTTCTGTATGCCCAGAAGGCTTCAGGTAGGCGTTCATGCCAGTCACGTTTGATTTTATCCACAACTTTCTTGAGGATTTTGCACAAAGTCTTGTTGAAGGCTTTGGCAAGACCATTTGTGACTGCATAGTACCAGGTGGAATGGTTTTCTCAGATACCAAATTTGGCATACAACTTGTGTATAGGGGCACTTTGAAAAGGTTGCCTGTTATCTGTGATGATGCTTTCTGGAATCCCGAACCGATATATGATGTTGGTTTGGATGAAGTCTGCCACTGAGTGGTGTTTGACCGATTTGAGAACGACAACTTCGGCCCATTTTGAGAAGTAGTCCGTCACAGCTAGGATGTATTGATGCCTAGCAGATGATGGTGGGGTGAATGGTCCTATGACATCCATTCCCCATGCCGCGAACAGCTATGAACATATTTTCATATGAAGACGGGAGCCCGATATATGAAATCAGCATGAAGTTGACAAACTTTACATTTTCTTGCATAGTTGAGACAATCAGTGATCATTGTGAGCGTGAGATTTCTTCACTCACAAAAAGGGGTGTGGATGATGGAATTACCTGTGTACCCTCACGGGTGTGAAAGGGTTTTATCGTTTAAGAGCCACCACCTATTCATTCAGAAGGGATAAGTCCCCTGGGTTTGGATAAGGTCTTGGTCTGCGAGTGAGATCAGGGTAAGGGGTTCGGTTAAGTCCGGGGAAGGTGTTAGGCACCCCAAAGCTTCCGTCTTTACAACAGTTCCATACTCCCCGGGTTTAAACCAATTTAAAGTTAATCTTGATTAGAATGCCGGAGTGTTTAAGTTAACACTAATCCAAGAAAGGAAAAGCTAACTGGTGCCAGGCCCATGTTAGGCTACCTACGTACTCACAGGGTGAGATCAGACCGAGTGTAGTTCTGGCACGTGAGCTAGTGCCGAGGCTAGGGGTGTGTGTGTGTGCACCGAGGGTGGCTAACATGGACTAGTCTGGTAGACTAGGGTTTGGTTTATCGAGGAGGGTCGAGTGCATGGTATTCAAGCCCGGTAGGCTTAGGGGGTAGTTCGGTAGACTAGGATGGAGTCCGGCCCAGGTTAAGGTTGCTAACCGGGGTTAGGCCGAACTAACTATGGTTAGGGTTGCTAACCACAGTTAAGGGTAAGTGAGATGTATAGCCTGGTAGGCTAAAGGAGAGGCCCTGTAGGCCGAGGATAGTCCAGTAGACTTGGTTTTTAAGCCCGGTAGGCTGTAAACCGAAACTAACTACAATTAGGGTTGCTAACCACAGTTAAGGGGGTTCTAACTATGGTTAGGGTTGCTAACCAGGGTTAGGGAGAGGGCCAAAGTCAGTATTATGGTTCGATTTCATTTTTAGGAATTTCTGTTTAATTTCCCAAAGTTTGTGGGGTTAAGGGGTGCTTAACCGCGGTTAAATGTTAATCGGAGGTGGATTTAACCATGGTTAAGGGTCTGGTAAGGTCCAAGGTGGGCCCAGGGGGCTAGGTAGGGTCTAAAGTGGTCTCCTACCAGGCCTGGGCCCCTGCAAAAGCCTTGAATGAAAACAAAGTTAATGTTGGTAACTGGATTACCGACATTAGTGACAGTGTTTTTAGGCTGTGCTTTTGCCACTGTTAACTAGGGTTAAGGTGTAACCCAGAGGTGAAGTGAAGGCATAGGAGTGTAGAAGGTACTCTTGGGAAGGTTTCAGGCCAAGTGTGGGCCCCAGGGGATGCCTGGAGTGGGTCCCACAAGGCTGCAAAGGTGCTGGGTCTGTACGGTCATATTGGCGATAGTTATTCTACCACCAATACAAAACTAGGCCAAAGTAAAATTGTTGGTAGGAGGACTACCGACAGTATGCACTGTTTGCATTTCAGGGATTTAACTAGGGTTAGGCTTAACCCTAGGACCTGGAAGGACCAGGTCTAGCTCAAGGGAGTGAGAGGGACCCAGTTTGGGCCCTGGAAATGGACCACGGCCCACCAAAGTTGGCCAAACGAAGCTTCAAGGTAAACTGCCAGGAATGGCGGTACTGAGATTACCGCCGTTCCTGGTTTTGCTTGAAACAGGGGTGGTGGCTAGAGGGGCTATACACAGAGATTCCCAGGGATTCCCTCATGACCTGAGGGATCCCTAGAGGGTCCGTGATAGCTCTGAGAGCTCTGCGAAGGGATGTATACCTGTAGGGGTTCACCACACCTATGGACAAGGTGGGTGAACTCCCTGTTGGGTTTGCACTACTGCTACAATCAATGAATAAGCAAGAAAATGTCCCTTGGAGATGACCAGGGGCTCACAAGGAATGAACAAGCAATAAAAAATAGGTAGGGAAAGTCCCTACCCTGTACTCTATTTTCTTGCCGAGGTTGGAGGTCTGCAACAGTGATGGTGAATGCAACAGTGATAGGTTGCAGCAACTAGGGGATTTGAGATAGGCCAAGAGGAATCTTAGGAAGCTTTCAAAAGCTTGAGATGGAATCAAGACCAGTGTTTTTTAGCAGGGCTTCACCTATGGGATTTGCAGACGCTTGAAACCGTAGGGGTGATTGGGGTTTTATAAGGAAGAACCTAAGGGACCTAAGAGGGTTTAAAAGGAAGGGAGAGAACCTGAATGGACCAAGGTGAGGTCGACTAAAAGGCCGGATGGGAGAGATCGAGGTGGAGGTTGAGTGTGCAGGGGTATTCGAAGACTGTAAGCTCGTAACTTGCATACTGTCGGTAGAGGATCTACCGACAGCCAGAACACAGGCCAAAAAATAATGTTAGTAGATCATCTACCGATATTATGAGATTTGATTTGTAATGGGCCTAGCCCTACACAAACGGGTATGGGAGTTTTTTCTAAGGTCTTTTTGGGCCTTAAGGGCTTAGACTAGGGGTCAGGCCCTATAGGCCAAGGGTCTTAGCGTTTAAGCCCTAAAGGCTCTAGGGCTCGGGTTTTTGGACATGGTTTTTGTACTAGGATTCGACTAGGCTTAAACTAGGGATGCGTCCTAAGGTTACTAAAGGCTTTACCTAGGCTGTGAGGGGTTTGGCAGGGTGTAACCATAGTTAAAAGATTGTAACTAAGGTTAGGTGGGGGTGTAAAAATTGGGTGCTTACAATCATCATAGGCCAGTAGTAGCCCAATCTTTTTAGTTACATTTGTAGCTTGGGTCCAGCTTGGTGGGCACCACAGATCCCGGCGTGAGTTTCTTCCATGACTTGATCTTTTGAATTCCTGAGAGGCACCTCATCAAGATACCATCTAGAGACCTTTTGTACAAAGTTTCTTCCAACATCACAAATTTTGTGACCCGTCGACGGAGTTCAGCACGTTTGGCACGACATCTAGGCAATCGACCATGTTGGAGATAATCGATGAAAGACTGTCGCCAGTCTTCATCTTTTTCTTTGATTATCACAGAACAAAATGTTTCCAAGAGATCTATATCTGAAAGGGGTTTGAGAGTTCTTCTCTACCCCACTATGATAGTCAGCACCCTGTTTGTTGGTAGAGTTAGAGATGCTGCAAGACCGGCAAAAGCATAGGCTTGATTGTTGAGTCCTCTATTGACATGGAAGTGGCTACTTCTTGGTATTTGAGCAAGTAAATGATCCAATCTCTTCTGATAGGGAAGGAGGCTAACTCTTCCCATGACATATTCACCTCGAACTTGGTTGATGACGAGTTCCGAATGTCCATAGATGGTTAGTTCATCCATCGGGATTTCGAGAGCCAATTCGAGACCTACTATCAGGGCTTCATATTCAGCTTCATTGTTTGAGCATCCTTTTGTTAGGGTGAAGGAATAGGGTAGGATTGCGTTGCCTGGTGTGACAAAGACAATACCAACACCTGATTTGTTCTCCTTTGGGTTGATGCGCTTGATGCCATCAGGGTTTCTTGAAGCTTTATCAAAGTACATCTTCCAGCCTGGTTTGACCCGTACCTGCATAACTTCTTCGTCAGGGAGGTCGGTGACCAAAGGCGAGTCTGCAGGAACCGGATGTGCTGTAAGGAAGTCAGCAAGGACTTTCCCTTTCATTGCCTTTTAGGGCATGAATTCGATTTTGAATTCCGATAGAAGTACCGCCCATTTTGCCATTCTGTCAGAAGAGTGGGGCAGGACATTATGTATTTGAGAGGATCGGCTGTGGATATCAGTTTCATTGAATGCTTGAGCATATAATGCCATAATTTCTTCAAAGCGAAGATGAGGGTCAGACAAAATTTTTCTATTGGCGTATATCTGCATTCTGCTCCAACCAGAGTCCTACTTATGTAGTACAGGACATTCTCCTTTCCTTGGTCATTATGCTGAGCAAGGAGAGCCCTAAGAGATCATTCGAGTGCTGCTATATAGAGGATAAGTGACTTTCCTCTAATAGGACTCATGAGGATTAGTGGGTTGGTGAAATAGGTTTTGATGCTATTGAGGGCATCTTGACAAGCCTGATCACATTAGAATGATATTCCCTTCTTCATTAGTTGGGAAAACGGTTGGCACCTTCTGGCCAAATCGGAGATGAATCTCCCGATATAAGCAAGTCGACCCTGAAGTTCTTTCAACTCGTGAAGATTTCTTAGAGGGGCCATATCGCGAATGACCTTTATCTTAGTAGGGTCAATCTTGATTTCTCTGTGGTGTACCACAAAGCCTAGAAATTTCCCAGATGCAACTCTAAACGCGCATTTGAGTGGGTTCATCTTGAGCTGATGCTATCGCATTCTATCAAAGATTTCTCGAAGATCATCCAGATGATTACTTTGTTGCCTTGTTTTGACAACTAAGTCATCGACATAGCATTCGACTTTGTCATGAAGAATATCTATAAATATGATTGTCATGACCATTTGATAGGTTGCTCTGGCATTTTTGAGACTGAATGACATGACTTTGTAGTAGAACACTCGGTTGGAGGTGTGGAAGGCTGTAAGCTCTTCATCTTCCGGGGCCATTTTGATTTGGTTGTAGCCGGAATATCCATCTATGAAGGACAGGGCTTCAAAGCTGGCTGTAGCATCGACCATCATTTCTATGATAGGCAAAGGGAAGTCATCCTTGGAACATACTTCATTCAAATCCCGGAAGTCTATGCAAACCCGGATATGTCCATTCTTCTTTTTTATAGGAACAACATTGGCAAGCCAAGTAGGGTATTGAACCTCTCCTATGAACCTAACTTTGAGGAGTTTATCTACCTCGGCTTCAATTTGAGCGACCAGTTCCGGGCGAGCTCGTCTTTGTGCATGCTTGATTGGCCTAACATCTTCTCGAGTTGTGAGATGATGAACTGCAATTTTCGGATCTAAACCAGACATTTCTGTATAGTTCCAGGAAAAGACATCCTTGTACTCTTTTAGGAGACAAAGATATTCCACTTTCTCTTTTTTAGATAGGGAAGCACTGACAAATGTTGGCCTTAGGTCTTGTTCTGAGCCAAGGTTAACTTTGACAAGATCATCAACTATTGCTTGACCTTCTACTTTAAATTCTAGCTAACAATAACAATAACAAAGCACAACTGTAATAATTACAATACACAATAATCAATTTTAAGCAACACTAGCAACATATGACATTTATAGCATTGAAAATGAAGTAATATAAATATCTTGACATGCGTGCATGAATGCGAAAACTCTGATAAAACTCATGTTTGGAAACCTGTTTCATATCTTGATCTTGCTTGTGAAAATCATGCATGCGTGTCTTGTCTTGTTTGGAATCACATGTCTTGCTTGTTCCTGACTTGTTCTTGACTTGCTTGACTTATATACTTGTGAGCCAGAGGCTAGCACCCGCACATCTCTGGGCTACCAACCTCCTTGACATTGCATTTACTTGTGAGCCAGAGGCTAGCACCCACACCTCTCTGGGCTATCAACCTCCTTGACGTTTCATTTACTCGTGAGCTAGATGTGATATATCCTAGGGATATGCCCTACCTTGATGTTCATGCTTGTTTATTTCATTCAATTACTTGTACTTGAAAAAAGTCGGTTCATGCATGCATACGTGCGTATGTGTAACATTTGTAGTGACATGGTGACATGCTTGAATAGAATAATCGCATGAGTGTGGCATTTCAGTTTCTAACATGAACATGTGGGAATTTAGACAACATATATAGCATTGAATCAAAGTTACAATGTAGGAGGAAACTACACAATTCATACTTGCATGATTATCTTTTAAACTTGTAAATTTCTTATTTGGGCATTTCATCAAACACTTAGTGTACAACTTATTTATAATCATTTATTCAAGTTCTTAGTTCATGCATTTCATCAAACATCACCCATGTGTTTATTATTTGTAGCCCTTCCACCCTTTTCCATTTCACACAACACATCACATTCATATGGCATCCATCGCCTCAACCCCTCCTCCATTCATACATCCCACCATTAACCTTTATCTTGTTTATTTGTAGGGAAGTTAAGCATTTCAATCAAAAGGGAAAAATAGGGAAGAATCATACACAAGATTCACAAGAAAGACCAAGTTATTACCAAGGTAGTTAGTAGGGTGTAATAATCTTGAAAAGAAGAAGAGGAAAACCCTTGAGAATACCGTGGAAGACGTTGCCCTAGCTTGAAAAAGAGCCCCACACGAGCTTGAGGGTGGATTTGAGAAATCCAAGCCCTTGGGATGATTCTAGGGTTCACAATACCATGATTCTCTCAAGTTAAAGCCCTAGGAGGAAAACTCCTTTGTCCTTACTCACTCTCACTCAAAGTATGATGCCTTAGGGTTTATGAACCCTTCTGGCTCGAGCAAGGCTTATAAAGCCAAGGGGTGATGGCCAAAAGACCTAAAATGCCCTTAATAAAATTCTTCAAAAACGCGAAAGACCGAGCGATCGGTGCTTATGACCGATCGATCGGTGCCCAACCGAGCGATCGGTGTTTTTGACCGAGCTCTCGGTTAAAAACACCCTCTCCGAAAAAATTCTCCATAAAAATTAGTGCACCAGTCGACAGATACCGATCGATTTATTTTGGACCAATCGATCTCTAGTTTTGACCGAGCGATTGGTAGTGTACCGATCGATCTCTAGTGATCGGCGATTAGCTGGTTTTTGCTGTTTTGGCCATATCTTTTGACTCGTTCGTCGGATTTTGATGATTCTGCTTGTGTTGGATTCGGCTACGAGAACACTGTTCATTAGACACGAAAAGTTTCGAGGTGCTACATTCTCCCCCTTTACAAAAATTTCGTCCCCGAAATTTGGACGATACATACACGTACGAAACCCTAGCAAAATACAAAAGAATGCCAATGTCCTAAACAAATAATTGAGGATATTTTTCTCTAACTTTGGCCTCTCATTCCCATGTAGCTTGTAGAGCCCCAGACTTTTTCATGCTTAATACATGACACTTTCGTTGTCATTTTGCCTTTTTAAGAGGTATAATTAATAAATAAGTAAGAAATTGGAAATTCCGAAACGTCAGAAATGTTCCTTTTCGAAGTATGAGCACAACGCAAGTTGAATCGTCAAAATCGGACGAACGAGTCAAAAGATATGGCCAAAACAGTCTGGACCTGCAGGCAAACGTAGCTCGGTTACACGCTAAGGACGTAGCTCGGTTATGCGCTAAGGACGTAGCTCGGTTATGCACTAAGGTTGTAGCTCGGATGGCACTAAGGACGTACTCTGATAACGTATACGTTGTGCATCCATTGTGCAACAGACAACGGGTACATCGTGTAGCAGACAACGTGTACGTTGTACAGCACAACGGGCACGTTGTACATAAGACAAAGGACAACGAGCTCAGCACTAGGCACAACACAACGGACAACGAGTTGGTGCTATTCACAGCACAACGAGTTGGCACTATTCACAGCACAACGAGTTGGTGCTATTCACAGCACAACGAGTTGGTGCTATTCACAGCACAACGAGTTGGCACTATTCACAGTACAACGAGTTGGTGCTATTCACTGCACAACGAGTTGGCACTATTCACGGCACAACGAGTTCGGCACTTGCGTTTTTGCAGAAACTTCAGTAAGGGTATTATGGTCTTTTGGTCGGTTCACTCTTACCTTAAGAGTTTAACCCGAGCCTTTAGGGCATCATTCGACACTTAGAGAGTTTGAGAGAATAGGAGAAAGGGGAGAAGGCGATTCCAACCTAGGGCTTGTCTTTGGAAGAGAAATCAAAGGGGTTTTGAGACCCTAGATCACTTCCAGTCCGATTTTTTCTTCAAGATCAAGGCACAAGCTCGTGAGGAGCATCTCCTCAAGCTAGGGCAGCAACTCACGGTCGTTTTTGGAAGGGGGTTTCTTCCTCACTTGATCAAGGTCGGTACTTTTTGCTACCCTCCTAGTTATAGTCCCTCTTCTCCTGTATTTCTCTTTATTTTCCTTTATTTACACATGTGCTATGAGATGGATGGTTGTGAATGGTGAATGGAGATGGAATGGGCGATTGGATGCCAATGGTTGTGTGTGATGAACAAATGGGGAAGGGCATTGTTCCAATAATGAACATACATGTATGATTTGAGTAAAACCCATCTAGAAAAGCATGTTGTAGGGTAAATCCATAATGAACACATCATGTTTGATGAAATGCCAAGGTGAATACAGTGAGCTGTAAATTAGGAAATGCATGCTTAATTACTTATGAATATTGCTAGGGACTATGATAGTGTGTTTCTTGCTTTCCCTAAATGATATGAATATTACATCGCTCAATCATTGATGTTATATGTGTTGTGAAATTACCCAAATGTCATGTTTAAATTTAATGCAAGTATGTACACGGTTCCCACGAGCACGGCATGCATGACATGATTTATCGAGGTTTTCAAGAACATGGTTAGAGGTGGGACATATCATATGATATGTTTTACCTCGCTTTTCACAAGAAGACAAGAACCAACATTCCACGAGGGGTCTCCCCTCACTCACAAGTGCATATCATGAAGAAGGGCCTCCCTTCCCTCGCAAGTACATACATATCATGAAGAAGGGTCTCCCTTCCCTCGCAAGTGCATTGCATAAAGAAGGGTCTCCCTTCCCTCTCAAGGCATCTCTCAAGGCATTTCACAAGCGCATCTCACAAGTGTATCTCACAAGTTACAAGATCACAAGCAAGCACGCATGACATGACACGATCTACAAGAATCAAGCAAGATAGACAAGATGAGTTTTTAAGCACGAAAATGGTACTTTAAGTCAAGTCAAGTGCACGGTGTTTTCAAGGGTTTTATCGGCTTTTATGAATTCAAGCATGATTATATACTCCTTTACTTTATTGTTATGATATGAATTATTCCTGCTTTATATGTGTGAATTATTTCTTGCTCTATGTATTGCTATCTGTATGCTATGACTGTTGGTTAGTACTTGGTACACGCTGAGTATTCCATGCTCAGCCGTACTTCTTATGTCGGCAGGTGATAGCGGAGCGGCTGCTCCTTTCGACATCTATGCTCCGAGTCCTTGGGTAGAAGAGGAATACGTTGAGGAACCTGTGGAGGAACCTCCCATAGAGGAGTATCATTAGGTGGTTGTAGATTCTGAGTGAATAGCTGTGGGTGAGATGAGAGATATACATTCATGTATGTTGGTGGGTCTGTCAAGCAAGTATTTCCCGGTTGTGCTGTACATTCATGTATTTTGGTGAGATGAGAGATATACATTCATGTCTTTTGGTGAGATGAGAGATATACTCTATTGTATATGCTCTGTGGGTTTTTTGCAGGTTGGTTGTCAAGCAAGTCATGATTAGTCGTCCAAAGTTCACTCTAACTCCTAGGGTGGGTTTTGGGTCGCGACAGAAGTGGTATCAGAGCTTAGGCTTTAGGTCTCTAGGGTCACTTAGAATCTTATACCACGGCTTGACAAGAGCATATGTTGGGAAACAAGTTAGGAAGAAAGTAAGTCGGAAGAGAGTCTTGATCCAAGTGTAAGACTAAACTTTAGTCTTAGTCAAAATGGTTGTTTCAACCAAGTACGAGTCCTAGGTACGCTAGAACACTAAAGTATAAGTATAATGTGATGAATACTCTGATGACTTGATGTGATGTATATTAGTATTATACCACTAATACAAATTGAATTATTGTGAAATGGCGTTGAAATAAATTGTGGTTTCAAGTGAGACTCATGTGGTGCTATTGTTCTTAGGACTTTAGTCATGAGGTGGGGCACACGGGGTCGTGGACCACACACCAGAGTTTCATCTTCTTCCAGAGATGAGGATGAGCACCCGGACCTCTCTCAGGTCTTAGGCTCTATTGCTGAGACACTCGCCATACTGGCAGCTCGGCAGGCTATACCATCATCGGCGGCACCTACTCCACCGCCCGCAACTCCAGTACATCGTACCGCTGGAGTTGAGGCATTCAGGAGATTGAGGCCTCCACCATTCCATGGGAGTGTAGACCCCCTTGCTGCGGAAGCATGGATCCTCCAGATGGAGAAGATCTTTGCGGTCCTCTTGCCTACAGAGGAGGAGAGAGTAGCATGGGCGGCTTTCATGCTAGAGGTCGAAGCCCACCATTGGTGGTTGTCCGCATTGAGGACACGAGACTTGACCATGCAAGGTCAACCGTGGACTTGGGAGGAGTTTAAGGACACGTTCTATAAGAAGTATTTCCCGGTTGGAGCTCGGGAAAAGAAAGAGACAGAATTCATCAACCTTGAGCAAGGTTTGATGTCTGTGGCCGCTTATGAGGCCAAGTTCTCGGAGTTGTCGAGATTTGCGCCTCATATGGTTGCTACTGAGGCAATGAAGGCAAGAAGATTTGAGCAAGGGCTCAAGGATGTTATTATGGAGAAGGTTTCCGTTTTCAGGCATGCTATCTACCCTGAAGTGGTAGACAAGGCCTTATAGGTCGAGGCCAATTCTGAAGCGGTGTCTAAGAAGAGAGAGTTGGCAAGAGGCCAAGCCAGTAGTTCAGCACCTCTAGAGAGGCGGGCTCGTACCAGCCCTTATCAGTATGCGTGGCCAGCACCACCGATGAGGCCATCTTATGCACCTCCAGCTCCACGGCAGTATGTGCCTCAGGCACTGCGACCTCAGGCTCTTCTGGCCCCATGGCCTGTTGCACCTCAGACGATGAGGTATGCTCCGCTTCCGTCCCCTCCGACTTATACACACGAGGTCTGCACTTCATGCGGCCGAAGGCACCCGGCAGGAGATTGTCGAAGAGCATCGGGTGGATGTTTTCATTGTGGTCGCCAGGGCCATATGATCAGGGATTGCCCCAGTCGGCATTTACCAGGCCAGTCTCAGGGGATTAGTCCACCAGCATGCCCAGCAGGATCATATCAGGTGTCATCTCAGACTACCCGGTCTACACCTCAGTCTCGCCAGGTGAACCAGGGGCGTGTATTTGCCTTGACAGAGGGTGATGCACTTGCATTTGATGATGTGGTGCAAGGTACGCCTTTGGAGTTATTTTCGTTATTCGTGATTGTTATGTTGTGTTTTATTCCTTGTGTATATACTTGGTATGCTATATATATATACCTATGTGTATACTCTGTTGATGCTTGAATTGACGTAACTAGTTAAAATTTCAGGAACCCTACTAGTCAATGAGTATTTGGCTCGAGTATTGATTGATACCGGGTCTACTCATTCGTTTGTCTCGCCAAGTTTTTCAGAAGGCTTTTCTGTAGAGCCAAGTCAGCTAGAACCGGAGTTAGCCATTTCGACTCCTCTTGGCAAAACAGTATTGGCAGATAAAGTGTGTCAAAATAGTGTGGTTCAAGTGGGAAGCCACGAGTTGGCTATCGATCTAATAGTTCTTGGATTCCAAGACTTTGACGTGATATTGGGAATGGATTGGTTATCGGCACATCACGGGCACGTAGCTTGCTTTGAGAAAATGGTACTCTTCAAGCCAGTGGAAGGAAAACCATTCCACTTTCGCGGGTTGAAAAGTAGAGATATTGCTCATTTTGCGGTGTTGAGCTTAGCTAACCCCGAGGCAAAGGACTCATCGACTATTCCGGTTGTGAGCGAGTTTCTGGATGTATTCCTAGAGGAGTTGCCAGGATTGCCTCCAGACAGGGAGATTGAGTTTGTGATCGAGCTTGCACCAGGCACTGCTCTTGTTTTCAGGGCTCCGTATAGAATGGCCCCTATTGAACTCAAAGAGTTAAAGACCCAGTTGGAAGAATTACAAGGCCTTGGTTTCATTCGACCAAGTGTCTCACCGTGGGGTGTCCCGGTGTTGTTTGTTAAGAAGAAAGATGGCTCGATGCGGATGTGCGTCGATTACAAGCAATTGAACAAAGTCACTATAAAGAATAGGTATCCCTTGCCTAGGATTGATGACTTGTTCGATCAGTTGAAGGGAGCGAGATTTTTCTCGAAGATAGACCTTCGATCGGGTTATCACCAATTGAAGATTGAGGCGGAAGATGTCCCCAAAATTGCTTTCAGGACTCGGTATGGACACTACGAGTTCTTGGTGATGCCTTTTGGACTCACGAACGCGCCGGCAGCCTTTATAGATTTGATGAACCGAGTGTTCCGACCGTATCTTGATAGGTGCGTGATTGTATTTGTTGATGACATTTTGGTCTATTCCCAGACACGGGAAGATCACACACGTGACCTACGCCTTGCGTTGGAAATGCTAAGAGAGCACAAGCTATACGCCAAACTTAGCAAGTGTGAGTTTTGGTTGGAAGAGGTGACATTCCTAGGCCACGTTGTTTCTACAGAAGGTATCTCGGTAGACCAGAAGAAGATCGAAGCAGTTATGAGTTGGGCGAAGCCCAAGAGTGTTACTGAGATACGCAGTTTTCTTGGATTGGCAGGCTACTACAGGAGATTTGTAGAGGGTTTCTCTAGCCTTGCAGTACCGCTCACTTACCTGACAAGGAAGAACGCCAAGTTTGTATGGAGTGATAAGTGCGAGATCAGTTTCACGGAACTGAAGAAGAGGCTTACTACAGCCCCTGTCCTTACTGTGCCATCTGGACCTTATGGGTATGAGGTGTATAGTGATGCCTCAATTGGACTTGGGTGTGTACTCATGCAGCACAAGAAAGTCATTGCCTATACATCGAGGCAATTGAAGGAGCATGAGAAGAATTACCCCACGCACGACTTAGAGCTTGCCGCAGTCGTGTTTGCACTCAAGATCTGGCGACATTACTTATGTGTATACGGACCACAAGAGCCTCAAGTACCTCTTTTCCCAAAAGGAATTGAATCTAAGGCAACGGCGTTGGATGGAATTTTTGAAAGACTATGATTGTACCATTCAATACCACCCGGGTAAAGCAAATGTAGTGGCTGATGCTTTGAGTAGAAGACCCCAAGGGTTGTTAGCACACATGTTGGTTCAAGAATGGAAGCTACTAGAAGATTTGGCAAATCTGGACATCAGTGTGAATAACTCTGTCCGTGGTCCTACCTTGGCAAATGTTACGGTTCGGCCGTACATTATAGATTTGATCCAAGAATATCAAGCCATGGATGCAGAATTGTTGGCTTATCGGGACAAGGAAGTTGCTAAGGGTAGTGAGGAATTCTCTCTCACTAGTCGGGGTGCTATCACATTCAAGGGAAGGCTGTGTGTCCCAGCCAAGGCAGATCTTCGAAGAGAGATTTTGGATGAAGCACACCGTTCGAAGTACACAGTGCATCCAGGGGGTACAAAGATGTACCGGAACCTCAAGAGTCACTTTTGGTGGCGGAATATGAAGAGGGATGTTGCGGAGTATGTAGCACGATGCTTAGTGTGCCAACAGGTGAAGGCAGAGCACATGCGGTCGGCAGGTCTATTGCATTCTCTTCCTATTCCCGAGTGGAAATGGGAGAACATATCCATGGATTTCATAGTTGGCTTGCCAAAAACGGCAAAGGGCTCAGATGCAATTTGGGTTGTAGTAGACCGCCTGACGAAGTCTGCGCACTTCCTACCCTACCGAACTACTTTCAACTCTAGTCAGTTAGCCGCTTTGTACATCAAGGAAGTGGTGAGGTTGCACGGAGTGCCCGTTAGTATTGTGTCAGATCGGGATCCAAGATTCACATCACGATTCTGGAAAAGCTTTCAGGAAGCTATGGGTTCCCGACTTGATTTCAGCACTGCTTTTCATCCACAGACGGATGGACAAACCGAGAGAGTGAACCAAGTCATTGAAGACATGCTTCGGGCTTGTATGTTGGATTTCAGAGGCAGTTGGGAAAAGCACTTGCCTTTGGTTGAATTTGCCTATAATAACAGCTATCAGGCAAGTATCCAAATGGCACCATTTGAGGCCTTGTATGGGCGAAGTTGTAGGTCTCCTCTCTATTGGGATGAGGTAGGAGAAAGGAAAATACTTGGTCCGGAGTTGATTGAGCAAACTGCAAACACAGTTAAGATCATTCGGGATCGATTGAAAGCCGCTCAAGATCGCCAGAAAAGTTATGCGGACACGCGCCGTAGGGACTTGGAATTTCAAGTAGGGGATCAAGTTTTTGTGAAAGTATTTCCTAGCAAAGGGATCATGAGATTTGGAAAGCGAGGCAAGCTCAGTCCTCGGTATATTGGGCCTTTTGAGATTATCACGTGAGTTGGTGAGGTTGCTTACAGGGTAGCTCTCCCACCTCACATAGCCGCAGTTCACAACGTCTTCCATGTGTCTATGCTTCGGAAGTACATTGCGGATCCTACGCATGTCATAGACTTGGAACCGTTGGAGATTCGAGAGGACCTCACCTTGATTGAAAAGCCGGTTCAGATTTTGGATCGAAGAGATCAGGTGCTTCGCAACAAGACAATCCCTTTGGTTCTTGTGCAATAGCAACACCATGCTCGGGAAGAAGCTACATGGGAGCGTGAAGCCGAAGTCAAAGCAAAGTACCCAGAATTAATTGAATGAGTTTTTGGTATAAGTTTGTATATGACTGTAAGTTCCTTTTTGATTTGTAATGCAAGTAGTGTCTGAATTTCGAGGATGAAATTTTTGTAAGGGGGGGAGGATGTAGAGCCCCAGACTTTTTCATTCTTAATACATGACACTTTCGTTGTCATTTTGCCTTTTTAAGAGGTATAATTAATAAATAAGGAAGAAATTGGAAATTCCGAAACGTCAGAAATGTTCATTTTCGAAGTACGAGCACAACGTAAGTTGAATCGTCAAAATCGGACGAACGAGTCAAAAATATGGCCAAAACAGTCTGGACCTGCAGGCAAACGTAGCTCGGTTACACGCTAAGGACGTAGCTCAGTTATGCGCTAAGGACGTAGCTCGGTTATGCACTAAGGTCGTAGCTCGGATGGCACTAAGGACGTACTCTGATAACGTATACGTTGTGCATCCATTGTGCAACAGACAACGGGTACGTCGTGCAGCAGACAACGTGTACGTTGTACAGCACAACGGGCACGTTGTACATAAGACAAAGGACAACGAGCTCAGCACTAGGCACAACACAACGGACAACGAGTTGGTGCTATTCACAGCACAACGAGTTGGCACTATTCACAGCACAACGAGTTGGTGCTATTCACAGCACAACGAGTTGGCACTATTCACAGTACAACGAGTTGGTGCTATTCACTGCACAACGAGTTGGCACTATTCACGGCACAACGAGTTCGGCACTTGCGTTTTTGCAGAAACTTCAGTAAGGGTATTATGGTCTTTTGGTCGGTTCACTCTTACCTTAAGAGTTTAACCCGAGCCTTTAGGGCATCATTCGACACTTAGAGAGTTTGAGAGAATAGGAGAAAGGGGAGAAGGCGATTCTAACCTAGGGCTTGTCTTTGGAAGAGAAATCAAAGGGGTTTTGAGACCCTAGATCACTTCCAGTCCGGTTTTTTCTTCAAGATCAAGGCACAAGCTCGTGAGGAGCATCTCCTCAAGCTAGGGCAGCAACTCACGGTCGTTTTTGGAAGGGGGTTTCTTCCTCACTTGATCAAGGTCGGTACTTTTTGCTACCCTCCTAGTTATAGTCCCTCTTCTCCTGTATTTCTCTTTATTTTCCTTTATTTACACATGTGCTATGAGATGGATGGTTGTGAATGGTGAATGGAGATGGAATGGGCGATTGGATGCCAATGGTTGTGTGTGATGAACAAATGGGGAAGGGCATTGTTCCAATAATGAACATACATGTATGATTTGAGTAAAACCCATCTAGAAAAGCATGTTGTAGGGTAAATCCATAATGAACACATCATGTTTGATGAAATGCCAAGGTGAATACAGTGAGCTGTAAATTAGGAAATGCATGTTTAATTACTTATGAATATTGCTAGGGACTATGATAGTGTGTTTCTTGCTTTCCCTAAATGATATGAATATTACATTGCTCAATCATTGATGTTATATGTGTTGTGAAATTACCCAAATGTCATGTTTAAATTTAATGCAAGTATGTACTCTTCTCCTGTATTTCTCTCAAGGCATCTCACAAGCGCATCTCACAAGTGTATCTCACAAGTTACAAGATCACAAGCAAGCACGCATGACATGACACGATCTACAAGAATCAAGCAAGATAGACAAGATGAGTTTTCAAGCACGAAAATGGTACTTTAAGTCAAGTCAAGTGCACGGTGTTTTCAAGGGTTTTATCGGCTTTTATGAATTCAAGCATGATTATATACTCCTTTACTTTATTGTTATGATATGAATTATTCCTGCTTTATATGTGAATTATTTCCTGCTCTATGTATTGCTATCTGTATGCTATGACTGTTGGTTAGTACTTGGTACACGCTGAGTATTCCATGCTCAGCCGTACTTCTTATGTTGGCAGGTGATAGCGGAGCGGCTGCTCCTTTCGACATTTATGCTCCGAGTCCTTGGGTAGAAGAGGAATACGTTGAGGAACCTGTGGAGGAACCTCCCATAGAGGAGTATCATTAGGTGGTTGTAGATTCTGAGTGAATAGCTGTGGGTGAGATGAGAGATATACATTCATGTATTTTGGCGGGTCTGTCCGCACTTTCTTTTGGATTCCTTTTGTGTAAACTTGGATTCGTATATACATAGAGGTTTGTTTAGACTTCCGCTGTGTTATGTTAGAGTATGTTTCCGCTGTTTATATCCTCTATTGTATATGCTCTGTGGGTTTTTTGCAGGTTGGTTGTCAAGCAAGTCATGATTAGTCGTCCAAAGTTCACTCTAACTCCTAGGGTGGGTTTTGGGTCGCGACATAGCTTCTTCTACTGAATGGTGCTGCCATCTCACAAGCACTAAAAGAATGATCTTGTTGCGCAAGACTTGATCTCACCTGTCCAAGATTTGCACTGGTTGCTCAACTAGTGTGAGATCCTCCCAGATTTCTACCTGATCATGCTCGATGACATGAGAAGGGTCCAGGATGTACTTCCGGAGCATAGAAACATGGAGTACATTGTGGACATTTGCCACATGAGCAGACTAGGCAACACGGTAAGCCACCTCACCAACTCTAGTGATGATCTCGAACGGACCCACATATCTTGGGCTAAGCTTGCCTCTCTTCCTGAATCTCATAACACCATTGGTCGGTGAAATCTTGACAAAAACTAAGTCGTCAACACGAAATTCAAGATCTCTCCTCGGTTGTCGGCGTAGCTCTTCTGTCTATCCTGTGCGGTCTTCAACCTCTCCCTGATAAGCTTGACCTTATCCGCAGTCTGTTCAATTAATTCAGGGCCCAACACTTTTCTCTCATTGACATCATCCCAATACAACGGAGATCTACAACTTATCCCGTACAAAGCCTCAAAAGGCACCATTTGTATGCTCACTTGATAACTGTTATTGTAGGCGAATTCCACTAAAGGCAAGTGGTCTTCCCAACTACCCTTAAAATCTAGCATAAGAGCTCGGAGCATGTCCTCGATGATTTGGTTCACCTGTTCTGTTTGCCCATTCGTCTGTAGGTGGAAGGCGGTGCTAAAGTCCAAACGGGAACCTATTGCACTCTGGAAGCTCTTCCAAAACTTGTAAGTGAATCGAGGATCTCTATCTGACACAATGCTCACTGGCACCTTGTGCAACCGAATGATTTCCTTAATGTACAGCACCACTAACTAATTTGAATTGAAGGTAGTTCGGTCTGGCAAGAAATGGGTGGACTTAGTTACTCTGTCAACCACAACCCAAATAACATCGGAGTTTCTTGCCGTCTTTAGCAGCCCCACAATGAAATCCATGGAGATGTGTTCCCATTTCCACTCGGAAATAGGGAGGGATTGTAAAAGTCCAGTCAGTCTCTTGTGCTTGGCCTTGACTTGCTGGCACACTAAGCACTTAGACACATACTCTTCTATTTCTTGCTTCATGTTTCACCACCAAAAGTGCCCCTTCAAGTTTCTATACATTTTGGTACCCACAGGGTGAATGGTATACTTGGACCGGTGAGCCTCATCCAAAATTTATCTTTTAAGCTCTACATTGGCTGGGACACAAAGTCTACCTTTGAACGTGATTGCCCCATCATAGTTCATGGCAAAATCCTCACTTCCTTTGGTAACCGCCTTGTCACGAAAAGCGATCAACTCGGCATCCGCTACTTGCAACTCTCGGATCCGATCTATGATGCACGGCTTCACCGTGATATTTGCCATCAATGGCCCGTGCGTCTGTGGGTTGAATCAAATGTCAAGGTTGGAAACATCCTCCAACAACCTCCACTCCTTTAGCATCATGTGAGCCAAAATTCCAATAGGCTTTTGGCTAAGAGCATCGGCTACAACATTCGCCTTGCTCAGATGGTATTGAATGGAACATTCATAATTTTTCAAAAATTCCATCCATCTCCTCTGCCTTAAGTTCAATTCCTTCTGAGAAAACAAATATTTTAGGCTTTTATGATCCGTGAACACCTCAAACTATTCCTCGTAGAGGTAGTGCCACCATATCTTCAATGCAAACACAACTGCGGCGAGCTCTAGGTCGTGAGTAGGATAATTCTTCTCATGCCCTTTAAATTGCATTAAGGCGTAGGCAATGACCTTTTCGTGCTGCATGAGCACACATCCCAACCCCACATGGGAGGCGTCACTGTAAACGATAAAACCACCACTCCCGAAAGGCATTGTGAGGACGAAAGCCGTAGTAAGGCGTTTCTTCAACTCTTGAAAGCTCACTTCGCATCTGTCACTCCAACTGAACTTGACATTTTTCCTCGTCAAGTAAGTGAGAGGTGTAGCCAAACTGGAGAATCCCTCCACAAATCTCTGGTAATAGCCTGCCAACCCAAGAAAACTACATATCTTAGTGATGCTCTTGGGTCTCTCCCAACTCATAATTGCCTCTATCTTTGCCGGGCCAACAGAAATGCCCTCACTTGACACTACATGTTCGAGAAATGTTACCTTCTCTAACCAGAATTCGCACTTAGCTTGACATACAGCTGTGCTCTCGAAGCGTCTCAAGAGTAAGGCGAAGGTCTCGATCATGATCCTCTCGTGTCAGGGAATACACCAAAATGTCATCTACGAACACCACGACACATCTATTGAGATAAGGTCTGAACACCCGGTTCATCAAATCCATGAACACCGTCGACGCATTCGTCAAACCAAAAGGCATAACAAGGAACTCGTAATGCCCATACCTCATCCTGAAAGCCGTCCTTGGAATATCTCCCTCCTTGATCTTCAATTGATGATAGCCGGATCGAAGGTCGATCTTGGAGAAAAATCTTGCTCCCTTCAGTTGGTCAAATAGGTCGTCTATCTGTGGTTGGGGATAACGATTCTTGATAGTGACCTTGTTCAATTGCCGGTAATCGATGAACATTCTCATTGATCCATCCTTCTTTTTTACAAAGAGGACCAGAGCTCCCCATGGCAAGACACTTGGTTGGATGAAACCAAGTTGTTGTAACTCTTTAATTTTCTTTTCAATTCCTCAAACTCTATTGGGGCCATTCTATGCGGTGACCTTGAAATCGGAGTGGTGCCTGGAGCAAGCTCTATCGCGAACTCAATCTCCCGATTTGGAGGAAATTCAGGAAGTTCCTCTGAAAATACATCCAAGAACTCACTCACAACCGAAATGGCTGAGGAGTTTGGTGCCTCTGGGTGTGCTAAGCTCAAGGCTACGAGGCGAGCAATATCCCTTTCTCTCAATCCTCTACAAGTCTTGAAAATCTAGGATGATGAGATCGGCTAACAGTTCATTCTCCCCCACTTGAACCACACAATCTCTAAATATTTGGTCCTTATCAACTGACTTGCCAAGTAGAGTTGCAATAGTCAACTCCTGTTCTAACGGAGTAGCCTCAGTCGAAAAGCCCTTTGCAAAACTGGGTGACAAAAGAGTGAGTGGATCCTGTGTCGATCAACACTCGGGCGAGACACTCATTCACTAATAAAGTGCCTGTGTGATTAAATAATTGATATCATTAGATTTCAAACAAGAACATACATCATACATAGGTAACCCCTAGTATAAATAACAACACATCTTATAACAGTAATCATTCATAATTTAAAGCTCTAACATTTTTGCGTACCTTGCACGACATCATCCGATGGACGTGCGTCCCTCTCTGACAGGGCGAAAACTCAGCCCTGGGTGGCTTGGCGAGGTGGCTGTGTAGATGGTGAGGCCCTCGAAGCCTGAGAAGAGCGCTGTTGAGATGTCTACCTAACAGGGGGCCTACTCCCCTGAGACTGGGCTGGTAGATGACGTCGGGGGCAATCTTTAATAATTTGGCCTCGGTCACCACAATGAAAACAACCTTCGATAGCCTTCCGACATTCCCTTGCTGGATGCCTCCTTCCACAAAGGGTGTAGACAACATGTGAATATGTGAGAGGAGTATAACCCATGGCCTGAGTCACTGCAAGGCGAGGAGCTTGAGTGAGAACCGGGCAAAAAGCTGGTGGGGCAAAAGGGCGAGGAGACTAAGGAGTAGAGTACATCCTCTATGACTGAGCTGGTCCTACAGATTGATACGACATAGTTCTAGCTCTCTTTTCTGTCGAGTCACTAGACTGACCCTTCTCCATCCCTCTCCTCTTGAAGAACTCTTCAGAATTAGCCTTCGTTAATAGTGCCTTTTCCACTACCTCGGCATACGTCTCATGCCAGAACATCGCAACTCGGTCCTTGAGGTAGGCCTTCAACCCCCTCTCAAATTTCTGGGCTTTCATAGCCTTGGTAGCAATCATATGTGGAGCAAATTGTGATAGCTCCGAAAAATTAGCCTCATAAGCAGCAACAGACATATTACCCTGCTCCAAGGTAATGAACTCAACTTCCTTTTTCTCTTTCTTCCCTATTGGGAAGTATTTCTTGTTGAAGATGTCCAAGAACTCTCCCCAAGTCCAATCTTAACCCTATCGGGTCAACTCCCGGGTCCTAAGTGCGGAGTTCCACCAATGATCGGCCTCACCTTCAAGCATGAAGGCGGCCCAAGTAACCCTTTCTACCTCCATAAGCGCCAACACTGAGAATATCTTTTCTAATTGTCGAATCCATCCTTCGGCCACAAGTGGATCAATGCTTCCACAAAATATTAGACGCCTCATCCTCCAAAAAGCCTCTATTCCGGCTTGTACTCGATTAGGAGGAGCCGTTATAAGTGTGGCATTAGGAGGAGTAGCCGGTTGCCTCGCCGCTAGCATAGCCAAAGTGTTGGCTATTGACACAAAAGCTTGGGCAAAGTCGGGTTGCTCATCACCCGATGGAGCATCACCTCTGTTGCCCCTCGTGTTGTATCCGTGACCCCACGCATTGCGTCTCATGATTTGATCCTGAGAACGACAATACACATGAGTCTAACTTGGATACGCATTTAGTAACAATTTCACCATTTGCTCAATGTATATTCACTAAGCATAGAACAATACACACATGGTATACATAACAATGTCATAACATACAATCCGTGTTCCTAGCGTTAGGACTCTAAGTTTGGTTGAAGTTCAACCGGTTTTGACCAAGACTAACTTGTCAGTTTATACTTGGAATACAACTCTCTCCTATGACCCTAATGCCTTGTTCAATCATGGTATCGAATACTAAGTGACCCTAGGGACTCTAATGCCTAGAGCTCTGCTACCACTTCTGTCGCGCCCCAAAATACCCCCAAGGAGTTAAGGGATACTTTAGAGGTGACTGTTCGTACTTGCTAAACCAACCTGTAATGAACAAGGCTAAGTATGATACAATACAACAATAATCAGAGTGCAGAAGCTAAACATAAGTGCGGAAGCGTGAACAACCATTTTCTTTTCTATACACGGTTTGTATTCCAAGTTTTATTCAAAATATATCAAGTTAAAGGTGGACATGCCCACCTGAAAAAATACAAAAGAAAAGTCGAGCCCACTATGCTCAACAGTAATCTAAATACGGCCAGACATCGCTATCACTATCCTCCTGTGACTGGATCGGGATAAGAGGCTCTCTCTCCTTAACATACTCTTCCTCAACCCAAGGCTCGGGGTTGAGGGCTTCTTCGGTACCTGTCGACATAAAAGTAGGTTGAGTATGGAATACTCAGCGAGTACAAGCTACTAGCTAACAATAGCAATAACAAAGCACAACAGTAATAACTACAATACACAATAATCAATTTTAAGCAACACTAGCAACATATGACATTTATAGTATTAAAAATGAAGCAATATAAATATCTTGACATACGTGCATGAATGTGAAAACTTCGGTAAAACTCATGTTTGGAAACCTGTTTCATGTCTCGGTCTTGCTTGTGAAAATCATACATGCGTGTCTTGTCTTGTTTGGAACCACATGTCTTGCTTGTTCCTGAATTGTTCTTGACTTGCTTGACTTATATACTTATGAGCCAAAGGCTAGCACCCGCACATCCCTGGGCTACCAACCTCCTTGACATTTCATTTACTTGTGAGCCAGAGACTAGCACCCGCACCTCCCTGGGCTACCAACCTCCTTGACGTTTTATTTACTTGTGAGCTAGATGTGACATATCCTAGGGATATGCCCTACCCTTGATGTTCATGCTTGTTTATTTCATCAATTACTTGTACTTGAAAAACATCAGTTCATGCATGCATGCGTGCGTATGTGTAACATTTGTAGTGACATGGTGACATGCTTGAATAGAATAATCGCATGAGTGTGGCATTTTAATTTCTAACATGAGCATGTGGGAATTTAGACAACATATATAGCATTGAGTCAAAGTTACAATGTAGGAGGAAACTACACAATTCATACTTGCATGATTATCTTTTAAACTTGTAAATTTCTCATTTGGGCATTTCATCAAACACTTAGTGTACAACTTCTTTATAATCATTTATTCGAGTTCTTAGTTCATGCATTTCATCAAACATCACCCATGTGTTTATTATTTGTAGAATGCCCTTCTACCCTTTTCCATTTCACACAACACATCACATTCATATGGCATCCATCGCCTCAACCCCTTCTCCATTCATACATCCCACCATTAACCTTTTTATCTTGTTTATTTGTAGGGAAGTTAAGCATTTCAATCAAAAGGGAAAAATAGGGGTGAATCATACACAATATTAACAAGGAAGACTAAGTTATTAGCAAGGTAGTTAGTAGGGTGTACTAACTTTGAAAAGAAGAAGAGGAAAACCCTTAAGAATGTCGTGGAAGACGTTGCCCTAGCTTGAAAAAGAGCCCCACACGAGCTTGAGGGTGGATTTGAGAAATCCAAGCCCTTGGGATGATTCTAGGGTTCACAATACCTTGATTCTCTCAAGTTGAAGCCCTAGGAGGAAAACTCCTTTGTCCTCTCTCACTCTCACTCAAAGTATGATGCCTTTGGGTTTATAAACCCTTATGGATCGAGCAAGGCTTATAAAGCCAAGGGGTGATGGCCAAAAGACCTAAAATGCCCTTAATGAAATTCTGCAAAAACGCGAAAGACCGAGCAATCGGTGCTTATGACCGATCGATCGGTGCCCAATCGAGCGATCGGTGTTTTGACCGAGCTCTCAGTTGAAAACACCCTCTTTGGAAAAATTCCCCATACAAATTAGTGCACCAGTCGACAGATACTGATCGATTGGTTTTGGACCGATCGATCTCTAGTTTTGACCGAACGATCGGTAGTGGACCGATCGATCTCTAGCGATCGGTGCTCAACAGGTTTTTGCTATTTCGGCTATATCTTTTGACTCGTTCGTCGGATTTTGACGATTCAACTTGCGTTGGATTTGTCTTTCGAAAAGGAACCTTTTTGGAATTTCAAAATCTTTAAATTCTTCTGTCGCGACCCAAAACCCACCCTAGGAGTTAGAGTGAACTTTGGACGACTAATCATGACTTGCTTGACAACTAACCTGCAAAACCCACAGAGCATATACAATAGAGGATATAAACAGTGGAAACATACTCTAACATAGCACAGCGGAAGACTACCAAACCTCTATGTATATACGTACACAAATCCAAGTTTATACAAAAAGTAATCCATACGAAAGAGTGGACATGCCCGCCAAAATACATAAATCTAACTCTCATCTCACCCACAGCTAATCCACTCAGAATCTAATCACCACCTACTGATAACCCTCTACGGGAGGTTCCTCCAAAGGCTCCTCGGCGTACTCCTCTTCCACCCATGGACCAGGAGCACAAACATCAAATGGGGCAGCAGCTCCCTCAGAACCTGCCGACAAAAGAAGTACGGCTGAGCATGGAATACTCAGCGGGTACTAAATACTAACCAACAATTATAGCGTAGAAATAGCAATACATAATCAGGAGCAATTCATATATGTCAAACGGAAACAATTCACATCATACAAGGAAGTAAAGCAGTTTATAATCATGCTTGTAATTCGTAGAAAACCGATAAATCCTCTTGAAACATCGTGTGCTTGACTTGACTTGAAATATCTTTTTGTACTTGAAAGCTTGTCATGTCTATCTTGCTTGATTCTTGTATGTCGTGTCATGTCATGCATGTCATGCGTGCTTGCTTGTGATCATGTAACTTGTGAGATATCCTTGTGAGGTGTCCTTGTGAGATGCCTTGAGAGGGAAGGGAGACCCTTCTTTATGCAATGCACTTGCGAGGGAAGGGAGACCCTTCTTTATGATATGTATGTACTTGCGAGGGAAGGGAGACCCTTCTTCATGATATGCACTTGTGAGTGAGGGGAGACCCCTCGTGGAATGTTGGTTCTTGTCTTCTTGTGAAAAGCGAGGTAAAACATATCGTAGGATATGTCCCACCTCTAACCATGTTCTTGAAAACCTCGATAAATCATGCCATGCATGCCGTGCTCGTGGAAACCGTGTACATACTTGCATTCAAATTTAAAGATGACATTTGGGTAATTTCACAACACATATAGCATCAAAGATTGAGTAATGTAGTATTCATAGCATTATGGGAAAACAGGAAACACACTATCATAGTCCCTAGCAATATTCATAATTTATTAGGCATGCATTTCCAGATTTTCAGCTCACTGTGTTCACCTTGGCATTTCATCAAACATGGTGTGTTCATTATGGATTTACCCTACAACATGCTTTTCTAGATGGGTTTTACTCAAATCATACATGTACATTCATTATTGGAACAATGCCCTTCCCCATTTGTTCATCACACACAACCATTGGCATCCAATCGCCCATTCCATCTCCATTCACCATTCACCATTCACCATTCACCATTCACCATTCACCATTCACCATTCACCATTTACCATTTATCCATCTCATAGCACATGTGTAAATGAAAGAAAATGAAGAGAAAAGAAGGGGAAAGAGGAACTATAACTAGGAGGGTAGTAAGAAGCACCGACCTTGAAGAAATGAGGAAGAAACCCCTTTCCAAAACGACTGTGTAGCTGCTGCCCTAGTTTGAGGAGATGCTCCTCACGAGTTTGTGCCTTGATCTTGAAGAAAAACGGGCTGGAGGTTGATCTAGGGTTTCAAACCCTTTGATTTCTCTCCCAAATGGAAACCCTAGGTTGGAATTGCCTTCTCCTCTTTCTTCTATTCTCTCAAACTCTCTAAGTGTCGAATGATGCCCTAAAGGCTCAGATTAAACTCTTAAGGTAAGAGTGAACTGACCAAAAGACCGAAATACCCTTATTGGGATTTCTCTGAATAGTGCTGTGAATAGTGCCAACTCGTTGTGCTGTGAATAGTGCCAACTCGTTGTACTGTGAATAGTGCCAACTCGTTGTGCTGTGAATAGTGCCAACTCGTTGTACTATATGAATAGTGCCAACTCGTTGTGCTATAAATAGTGCCAACTCGTTGTGCTGTGAATAGTGCCAACTCGTTGTACTATGAATAGTGCCAACTCGTTGTGCTGTGAATAGTGCCAACTCGTTGTGCTGTGAATAGTGCCAACTCGTTGTACTGTGAATAGTGCCAACTCGTTGTGCTGTGAATAGTGCCAACTCGTTGTACTGTGGATAGTGCCAACTCGTTGTGCTGTGAATAGTGCCAACTCGTTGTACTGTGAATAGTGCCAACTCGTTGTGCTGTGAATAGTGCCTACTCGTTGTACTGTGGATAGTGCCAACTCGTTGTGCTGTGAATAGTGCCAACTCGTTGTACTATGAATAGTGCCAACTCGTTGTGCTGTGAATAGTGCTGTGAATAGTGCCAACTCGTTGTACTGTGAATAGTGCCAACTCGTTGTGCTGTGAATAGTGCCAACTCGTTGTACTGTGGATAGTGCCAACTCGTTGTGCTGTGAATAGTGCCAACTCGTTGTGCTGTACAAACGTGCCCGTGGTGAGTTGTACAACGTGCCCGTGGTGAGTTGTACAACGTGCCCGTGGTGAGTTGTACAACGGATGCACACAGTATACGTTTTCCTACAGGTACAGACTGTTTTGGCCATATCTTTTGACTCGTTCGTCCGATTTTGACGATTCAACTTGCGTTGTGTTCGTACTTCGAAGAGGAACAATTCTGACATTTCGAAATTTCCAAATTCTTCCTCATTTATTAATCATACCTCTTAAAAGGCAAGATGACAACGAAAGTGTCATGTATTAAGCATGGAAAAGTCTGGGGCTCTACATCTTCTTTATTTATTAATTACACTATGTGAAAGTCCAATTGGCTACGAGAACACTGTTCATTAGGCACGAAAAGTTCTGGGGTGCTACATTCGACAAAATCCAAGGTTGGTTGTCCTTATTTTCTTTGGGGCTTTGGGTGTATTTGAACACCCTATTAAGAATTGCAGTTTGGGTAGGTCTATGATTGCTTTTCGGGACATTTTTAACCTTTTCCTCTTTGGGCTTTTGTTGAATGTTTCTTTGATCACTTTTGACATAAAATCGTACATCTGCGTAATGTGCCTTTGCATCTTTGAAAGGATCATCATCAGCATCGATCCTTACTTGCCTATTTCCCTGAGGGTATTTGAGGCATTGGTGATAAGTGGATGGCATAACTAGATGGTTATGCATCCATTGACGCCTCAATAAGGCGTTGTATGATGTATCAACATCGATTACCAGAAATGTCGTAGTTTCAGCAATATCCCCAAATCTAGTTTTGAGGTTGATCATGCCCTTGGGCTTTTGCTCATTATGATTAAAGGCTTGGATGATCAGGTTGCTTTCATGAAGTCGGCCTATTTGTACGCCAAGCTTGGACAACATCCTTTTTGGGAGGATGTTGATGGCTGAACCTCCATCTATCATTAATCTGGAGATACTAGTTTTATTAACTAGTTCTGAGAAGAATAGTGGCCGATTATGTTGGAGAGTCTCAGCTCGTATGTCTTCATCATCGAAGGTGATTGTGAAGAGGCAGGAAATCCCTGTTTTAGGACGTTGTGGCGGCTGACTTGTAACTTCTTCAGAAAAGTCTTCCAGATTAGAGAGGGCATATATGAGAGACCTTCTCAATTTAGGGGACATCTTGAGAGCATCATAGACGCTTAACAAGGAAGGAATTTTCTTTAGATTGGCCAGAATATCGTACTTGACCCTCTTATTATCAGGAGCTGTTTGGGCCGGGGCCGGTTGAGCTTTAGTCCGATTTTCATGTTGGACTGGCACAAACCTCTGTTGTAACTTTCTATCTTATCGGAGGTTGAGTTGATAGAATTTGGCAATCGTCTGATCTATTTTTTCAGACGACTCTCATTCCAAGAGTTGGACCATGTTCACGAAACTGAAGTCCAAGTTCCTTTTCATGCTTTGAAAGGGCGACCGACTTCTCTTTTCATATTGCCCTGTCAGACTTCTAGGCTGGGCTATAACTTGTTTAGATGCCAGTGAACTGTCAGCTGGCCCTGAGCTTAGGACTGCTTCTTCTCTTGGAGGGTGTTTGTTCAAATTGACTGCAACAAATGAATCTTGATTCTCGGGTTGAGTTGAGGTTTGCACTGATCATCGTATCTGACGATGGTTTTGATTTGGGGCCTATGTGTACTTAGCCTTTCTCGAGAGAAATCAGATTGTACTTGTTCATCATCTGCCTCTCGTTCTCCTCCAAATGAAAATCCTTCAGAAAGATCTGAAAGTCTTGTAGGTGTCCGTCTTGGTGTGGATGGTCTCCTTTCTGGGAGTTTAATATCTTCAGATTGATCTAGTCAATCCTGAAATGCCCGATGTTTTTCTGGACTGCAGGCTACCACTTATCTTGGCATGTTCAACCATGAAGGGTCTTCCTTTGGGACCACATCGATGACATAACAAGAGAAGATATTGGACTCATCTTCCGAGTCCGATAACTAGAGGCTATCATAATCGCAGTTGGAGCAGAAGCCTGGAGGGATGAACTCCATTAAGGTGATTGCCATTAATGACTTTTGTTCCAAAAGATTATCTTGGGTGGGCCATTTTTCTTGGCTCTCCTTACTCTTTCTCTTTTCTTCTTCTTTTCAATCTTAACTATGCGCTTCCCTTCTTTTCTTTGGGGTTGAGCCTGCCTTGTAGCTTAAGCTTTTTTTTAGCATCAGCATTTTGAGTCAACTGCTTTTTCTTCTAGGCTCCTTTTCTTTCAAAGAGAGTCCAATCTTCTTCGCCTAACGGTTTATCGCTAGGAAGGTTACCACTTAAAGTGCTTCATCTTTTTCAAATGGTTTTGAAGCCACCACTGTATTGGATGTAGCTGCCTGTTGGAGATCTTGACTAATGACAATCTCTTTATTGTCTAGAAGTCTTTGAATGATGTCCTCCAATACAACGCAGTCACCTATTTTGTGAATGATTATATGATGATAAGGGCAATATTTGAGATCATCTTTCATCCCAATCTCTTGAGGTCTGCTTTCTGGGAGAGTGATTAGTTCATTGGTGAGGAGGTCTTCAAACAGATCTTTGACAATGTCTTTAGAGAATGAATATGTTTTATTCATTCTTTCCTCAATGGTGATCTTCTCTGGTGGGTCACGCTTATCTTGCCATTGTGGCCTTCTTGCTCCACCTTGAGTTTAGTATCAAACTTGACTGGTGCTTTATCATTGTTTGATCTACCGATCGGTCTATCAGTACTTGGTGCTAGTTGCACAGTCTTTTTTGTTTCAATTACTGCGGCTGTTGAGGATTCAAGGCGATAAGTAGCTCTGGAGGTGCACATTAGCGGGTTATTAGTTTTAGGTGTAAGTTAGTAGGGTTGTGCGTGTAACTCTCTAGGGTTTCATGGCAGCTGCCCCAATAAGAGGGAGATCTCCACCAAGGCCACTGGATCAGGAAGGTAAATCCTATGCTTCTGTCGTTGGTAACGCATCCAGATCGGGTAATGGAATAAATCATTCTGTAGATTTCAGTTTTGAATCGATAACTGAAGTTAAGAAACCATCAACATATCAAGGGGAACTAGCGCTATTCTATTCTCATGAAGAAATCAACTCCTCAGCAGTAATATACCAACACGTTTTAATTGCCAAATTCATGTTCGGGCTTTTCTTCGATTGAATCTTTGATAGAGTTCATAAAGGAAACGATCCACACTAAGTTAGGTATTGCTATAGGGATCCTGGATGAGAGGCATATGCTAATAGATTTAAAGCAGAAGCAGATTACCTATCAGTTTGGATCAAAGAGTTCGTCTATATGGAGGGACAGCTTGTGCGGTTTATTAAATGGACTCCATTTTTTCTTGCAGGAGTAGAACCTACGGTGGTCCCATATGGATAACATTGCCGGGGTTACCTATAAATTTTTTCAACCCAAAGGATCTTAAAGCCATTGGTAGTATCGTGGGGAAAGTGTTGAAGGTAGATGGGCCAACTAAAACTCTCTCGAGACCGAGTATAGCCAGGATCAGTGTGGAAATAAATGTTTCTAAATCCAAAATTGATAGGTTCTGGTTAGGCTTGAATAATTCGGGTAGATGGCAACAAATTCTTTATGAGAAGGAACCAATTATTTGTGTTAAATGTCAAAAGATCGGGCATAGCAGAGAAGAGTACAGATGCATGGAGAAAAGATATTACAAAAGAGTGGTAAAGGAGAAGATAAAAACTGGTAAATCAGTATAGCAAGCTGTTCCATTCCTTAAAAATAATACTAAGAGATGGGTTCAAAAAGTTTTCGGGAAAACGGCTGACCTAGAAGATCAGAGGCTAACTATAACATCTTTAGAGGGGGATACGAATGATGATCGGGAAAGGGAAGAAGAGAAAGATGAGGATCCTTTGTTAAATAAAATTTCAAAAGAGGCTGTAATTTCAGATGAAGAAAGAGAAACGGGTAATCAACACAAGGATCAAAGCGTAGATGGAGAAGATGAGTCTGATATTGAAGTTTCAATCAAAGAAGGTGCTCAAGGGAATGGAAAAATTACTGAAGATGCAGTAATCCCAGATGAAGAAAGAGAGACGGGTAATAAAAACAAGGAGCAAAGTTAGTTGGGGAAGAGGAGCCGGATATTGAAGTTTCAATTCTCGAACACATCGGAGCCAAGATATCATATCAAATTTAGGAAAATATGATGAATACTGGACCGAATGATAACATTGTTATTGTGAATCATGTGATAGAGTACGAGAGTGGTGTGGGCAATAGTGAGGACCAAGAAACTCAAGAGCTGTTGGATGCGTTACAGGTTGAACAACCTAAAAGTAGATGGCGTTCTAAGGAAGAAGAGGTGTCATCTATAAAGAATACAAAAGATGATGGGAATAGGTCAGAAATCAAGAAGGGTAGAAACAAACCTGATCAGAATCTGGTGGAATTCATACATAGTTGCAAGGCTTTCTCCAACAAAATTGCTGGATCAGTGTGGTTAAAGAGTTATCCTATTAGTCAATCGAGCAATGTGGTAGAGGATACCAGTCTAAAAGCAAGGACGAGAATAACAAGATTGAAGACCAAAGTGGGATATCAGGCTACTTCTCAATTGTCTTATGTGTAGTACAATCATATGGAATATTCGAGGAGCGGGCAACCCAAATTCTTGAGGAGATTGAAATCAGTGATAGTGGAGAAAATGATTTCAATAGTTGTGATTCTTGACCCAAAGAGAAATTTAAAGTTTCGAGATTAATATGTTTTAGATATGGGATTCAAAAACCATACAGAAAATAATGGAGATGGTAGCAGGATTTGGGTGTTCTGGAAGGATGAGGTTACAGTGTTCTTTATTCAGAAATCTCACAAATGTATTTCGATGGTTCTTTCGGAAAGAGGCGCGAAACCGGTTAAAATTTCTTTTATTTATGCTTCTTTTGATAGATTGGAAAGAAGGTCTTTATGGGAGGATTTACAAATTTTCAGCTCTGATAATTCCACTCCATGGATTATAGGGGGTGATTTTAATGTAATCAGTAATGCAGAAGAGAAAAAAGGAGGCAGAAATCCAGCATTAAATGTGATAGATGAGTTTAATAATATGATTACCCAATGTGGATTGATTGACGGGGGTTTTTGTAGGAACTAGTTCACTTGGTGTAATGATCGCATTAGAGCTCACTGTATTTGGGCTAGACTGGGCAGAGTGCTTTTCAATTCAGCTTGGCTTGAAGTGGTTATGCAGACTACTATTACCCACCTTCCTCAAAGTCCTTCGGATCATGCTCCTCTACTCATAGAAGCTGCTTGTGAGGGTCTCCTTCTTCGTTCAAATTTCAAAATATGTTGATAAAGGATGCAGGATTTATGGATATAGTGCAAGAGAGTTGGAAATTAAAAAAACTAGGTAATCCTATTACTTCCTTTTTCTTGAAATTAAAATCTCTTAAAATTCAGCTATCGGCATGGAATAAGAATAAATTTGGGAATATTTTTGCTAATCTGAGAGCTTATGAAAGCAAAGTGGAAGAGTTGGAAAACCATATGCAGATCAACTGGACTGAAGAGGGACACTTGGAGCTATGCAGTGCTAAATCGAAGTTGAAAAATTACTTAGATATGGAAGAAATTTTTTGGAAACAAAAATCTCGAGAGCATTGGCTAAAAGAAGGTGACAAAAATACTAAGTTTTTGCACTCAGTTTATCAAAATAATCATAAAAGGAATACAGTGCAATCTATTCAAGATAGTAATGGGAACTTATTGACTCAAGAGGAAGATAAGGGCAGGGAAGCAGTTAAGTTCTTTCAGAAAATCCTACTTTCAGAAGGGGTTTCAGAGAGTGATAAAATTGTGGAGAATATTCCTTCCCTAGTTTCGGATGAGGAGAATGCCACCCTTTGTAATATTCCAGATAGGGAAGAAATATAGAAAGTAGTGTTCGAGATGAAGGAGTCAGGTACTCCAGGGCCTGATGGATTTTTGGGTATGTTTTATCAGCATTGTTGGGATATTATTAAAGAGGATCTAGTTGATATGGTTCAGTACTTTTTTCATTATGGTTTCATACCAAGAGCTGGTAATGCTACGATGCTATGTTTGATAGCAAAAATTGAGAATCCGGTTACTTTTGAAGATTTTCCACCAATTAGTCTCTGTAATGTTTTCTACAAAATTATTGCGAAAGTGATTGCTGTGAGATTGGGTCTTCTTTTGCCAAAATTAATTTCAAAGGAGCAGTCAGCATTTATCAAAGGGAGAAACATAGGGGATAATATTTCAATGGCTCAAGACATGACTTCGCACATAAATAGGAAAGTGAGAGGAGGAAATGTAATTTTTAAGTTGGATATGGCTAAAGCATATGATAGAATGGAATGAGATTTTCTCCTATTAGTTTTGAAGAAATTTGGAATTAGTGAAAATTTCTTAAAGCTAATAAAAGGTTGCATCACTTCGCCTTTTTTCTCGGTTATACTTAATGGGAAATTGTATGGTTTTTTTCAATCTTCTCGTGGTTTACGTCAAGGAGACCCTCTTTTGCCGGCTTTTTTCATCCTGGCTGAAGAGGTTCTTAGCAGAGGGTTGAAGAGTATTTATGTAGAAAGTAAGGTGGGTTAACAAGACCTCGAGAAGTGCTATACCTATCACTCACTTTTTACAGATGACACTCTTATTTGTTGTAATGGGCAGAAGAGATCTATTACCCAACTGTTCAAATTCTTATTGGATTATGAATCAGCGTCGGGGCAAAGGATAAATAAGTAGAAGAGTGCTATGTATGTGGTGGAAAATAAATCTGAAAGGGATAAGAAAAGGCTGATTAACACCAGTGGGATTAAAACCGGTATGTTCTCGTTCAGGTATTTGGGTATTCCCATTCTCATTGGTCGTATGCAAATCATCTACTTTGATTATATGATTGAAAAAGTTAGAAGAAAAATTGAAGGTCGGAAAGGTAAACTTTTGTCAAATGGAGGGAAGCTTGTTCTTATGAAGTCTGTTCTAACTTCTTTGCCAATTTATAGCTTGATGGGATCCAACATTCCAAAAGGAGTTCTTATTAGACTGGAAAGTATATTTGCCTCATTTTTCTGGAATGATACTTTGGGCTGTCATAGAACTCATTGGGTTTCTTGGACCAAAATAGTGAAACCGATCGAGGAAGGTGGTTTGGGAATTCAGAAACTTGGGGAGGAGGCGAATGCTTTCAGAATGAAGATGGCATGGAAAATTATTTTTGAAAAAGGTCTTTAGAGCAATTATTTCAGAAGCAAGTATTTGAAGAATAATCATCCTTGGATGATAGATAGCTTCTTAAAAGGTAGTAGAACTTGGTTAGAGATTGGTAGATGGATCAAAAGAACTTTGCTTAATTGTAAATGGTTGATAGGGAATGACGAAAATACAAATTTCGGGTTCGACATTTGGTATGAGGATATTCCTTTAATTGATTCGGCTATAGATTACCCAACAACTTTACCCATGATAAAAGATAGCTGGAGTAGAGACAGGTGGCAGGCTAAGGAGTTAAATATTCTTCCCACTAGATTGAGGCAAGAGGTACTTAATTTCTCTATTTCTTTATCTAATCATGAAGATAAAATCATTTGGACTAAAGACAGCTCAAGAAAATTTTCATCTAAATCTGGTTGGGAATGTGTTTGTGAAATTTTTTCCAAAGGTCAGTTAGGCTAAATTTATATGGAATGAGGCTATCTGTCGCGATCCAAAACCCACCCAAGGAGTTAGAGTGAACTTTGGACGACTAATCATGACTTACGTGACTTGCTTGACAACCCATCCTGTAAAACCCACAGAGCATACACAATAGAGGACATAAATGGCGGAAACATACACTAACATAGCACAGCGGAAGACTTAATCCAAACCTCTACGTGTATAAACATATACATGATCCAAGTTGGTACAAAAGAAAAATACACCAAAAGAAAGTGTGGACAGGCCCACCAAAATACAAGAATATATCTCTCTCAACTCACCCATAGCTACTTCACTCAGAATCTACTACCACCTAATAGTAACCCTCGAGCGGAGGTTCCTCTAAAGGTCCCTCAACGAACTCCTCCTCCACCCATGGGCCAGGAGTACAGACATCGAATGGAACAGCAGCTCCCTCAGAACCTGCAGACATAAACGTACGGCTGAGCATGGAATACTCAGCGTGTACCAACTACTAACCAACAGTCATAGTAAAAAATAACTATATGGAAAGCAGGAAGCAGTTCACAGATATAAAGTAGGAACAATTCATATCATCACGCGATAGTAAAGCAGTTGATAATCATGCTTGCATTTCGTAAAAGCCGATAAAATCCTTGAAAAACATCACGCACTTGACTTGACTTAAAACATCCTTTTCGTGCTTAAAAAACTTGTCTTGTCATGTGTCTTGTTTTGTCGTGTTGTGTCATGTCATGCGTGTCATGCTTGTATCATGCGTGTCATGCGTGTTTGCTTGGGAGTTCAACATGCTCATGTACTTCTGAGATGCGCTTGTGAGATGCCTTGAGAGGGAAGGGAGGCCCTTCTTTCATGATATGCCTTGAGAGGGAAGGGAGACCCTTCTTTAATGCAATGCACTTGTGAGTGAGGAGAGACCCTTCATGGAAGGGAGGGAAGTGTAAACTCCCTCCTAATAAATGGTTGTTCTTGTCCTCTTGTCAAAAGCGAGGTAAAACATATCGTAAGATATGTCCCACCCCTAACATCCTTACTCTTGCAAAAACGTCGGTAAAACATGTCATGCATGCCGTGCTCGTGGAATGGTGTACATACTTGCATTGAAATTAAATATGACATTTAGGGGATTTCATTTCATAGCATAACAATTTGAACAAGTAGGCATCCATAAAACATTAGGGAAAACAAGTAATCACACTATCATACACCCTAACAATTTCATAATCATTTAAGCTTTCAATTTCTTCATTTACAACTCATTTTATTCACCTTGGCATTTCATCGAACGCGTGATATGTGCATTATGGTTAATCCTAAATCTTAAATTTCTAGGTGGGTTAATGATCACAACACACGGGTGTATTCATTATTGGTACAATGCCCTCCCCATTTCATTCATTACAACAACCACACGGCATCCAATCGCCTATTCACATCCACACCCCCATCCATTCATCCCACATTATCTTGCTTAGAAATTTAGGGAAAAATATAAAATAAAAGAGACTATGAACTAGGAGGGTAGTGTAGGGTACCGACTTTCAATAGAGTGGAGAACACCCTTGATTTGGAGTCCCAACCTTGAAGAAGAACCCCTCTTTGGGTTTGAGGAACTCTAAATGCTTGAGGAATGATCCTTCTTTGAAAATCTTCAAGTTTGAACCCCCTTTGATCTCCAATCAAAGCCACATTGGAGGATTTCTCCAAAATCCTCTTCTCCTTTCTCCCCTCTTTCTCTCCTCTCTAGGTTAGAAATACCTCAAATGAGGATCCCTAAACAAGAAAAGGGTTTAAAACCCTCAAATCCGGAATCTGCTACCGCATGCGATCGATCGCACACTTATCTGCGATCGATCGCAGGTCCTTGCGATCGATTGCACCTGGATGCGATCTATCGCACATGAACCCGAACCTTTCTGGTCTGATTTTCCCCTGCATGCGATCGATCGCACATTCTTGCGATCGATCGCAAATCCCTGCGATCTATCGCACCTGGGGATCCATCTATCGCATATGACCCCGAGAGTTTGGGACCTATTTTGCCTGCATGCGATCGATCGCACCTGACTTGCGATCGATCGCACCCTTCAGATTTTGTTATTTTTCTCCTATTTTTCCACACTTCGGTAATTCGGCCATAACTTTTGACTCAGTTGCCTGATTTTGACGATTCAACTTGCGTTGGATTCATCTTTCGAAGGAGGACATTTCTAGGATTTTAGAATTCTAATTTCTACTTTTTATTGACTAAATTTCCCCTGAAGTCGACTGATCCGTAAATGGGTTTCAGTAACTTGGGTTTTCGATATATTCGACTTAGGAATACTACTTCTTACCACTTGGAGTTGTTCAAAATTTCTCATTTCATAGAAATGGAAGATTACAAAGGCTTCATGTCTTGGCATGGGTCCCAATACATGGCAAAAAGTTCCGGGGCTCTGCATCCCTCCCTTACAAAAATTTCATCCCCGAAATTTGGACGGGACATGCATTGCAAAACCAAAACAAAATCACAAGCCACATACACAAGCCTATTCGAACAACTCGGGATACTTCGCTTTAACCTCGGCTTTACGCTCCTATGTAGCTTCTTCTCGAGCATAGTGCCACCATTGCACAAGAACCAAAGGAATAACCTTGTTGCGAAGCACTTGATCTCTTCGATCCAAAATTTGAACTGGCTTCTTAACTAAAGTGAGATCCTCTCGGATTTCCAACAGTTCCTACTTTATGACATGCGAAGGGTCCGTAATGTACTTCCGAAGCATAGACACGTGGAAAACGTTGTGAACCACGGCCATATGAGGTGGAAGAGCTACCCTGTAAGCAACTTCACCAACTCTCGTGATAATCTCAAATGGTCCAACATACCGAGGACTAAGCTTGCCTTTTTTGCCAAATCTCATAATCCCTTTGCTAGGAGATACCTTCACAAAGACTTGATCCCCTACTTGGAATTCCAAGTCTCTGCGGCGCGTGTCCGCATAGCTCTTTTGACGATCTTGAGCGGCTTTCAACCGATCCTGGATGATCTTAACTATACTTGCAGTTTGCTCGGTCAACTCCAGACCAAGTACTTTTCTCTCTCCTACCTCATCCCAGTAGAGACGAGACCTACAGCTTCGCCCATACAATACCTCAAATGGTGCCATTTGGATGCTCGCCTGATAGCTGTTATTATAGGCGAATTCGACCAAAGGCAAGTGCTCTTGCTAACTGCCTTTGAAATCCAGCATACACACCCGAAGCATGTCTTCAATGACTTGGTTCACCCTTTCAGTCTGTCCATCGTCTATGGATGAAAAGCAGTGCTGAAATCAAGTCGGGAACCCATAGCATCCTGAAAGCTTTTCTAGAATCTTGAGGTGAATCTCAGATCCCGATCCGACATAATATTGACTGGCACCCCGTGTAGCCTAACCACTTCCTTGATGTACAGAGCAGCCAACTGGCTCGAATTGAACGTAGTTCGGTAGGGTAGGAAATGAGTCGACTTTGTCAAACGATCCACTACTACCTATATCGCATCTGAGCCCCTTGCTGTCTTTTGTAAGCCAACTATGAAATCCATGGATATGTTCTCCCATTTCCACTCGGGACTAGGAAGAGACTGCAATAGACCGGCGGGTCGCATGTGTTCTGCTTTCACCTGTTGGCACACCAAGCACCGTGCCACATACTCTGTAATATCCCTCTTCATATTCCGCCACCAAAAGTGACTCTTAAGATTCCGGTACATCTTTGTACCCCCAGGATGCACTGTGTACTTCGAACTATGTGCTTCATCCATGATCTCTCGTTGAAGATCTGCATTGGCCGGAACACACAGCCTTCCTTTAAATGTAATAGCACCTCAACTAGTGAGAGAAAAGTCTTCACTACCCTTGGCAACTTCCTTGTCCTGATAAGCCAACAATTCAGTATCCGTGGCTTGGTATTCTTGGATTAGATCTATAATGTAAGGCCGCACCGTGACACTTGCCAAAACAGGACCGCGAATTGTATCATTCACACTGATGTCCAGATTAGTGAAGTCCTCCAATAACTTCTATTCTTGCACCAACATGTGTGCCAATAAACCCGAAGGTCTTTGTAGAACCCCAGATCTTGATGGCCATGTACGACGAATGATATCATATACTAAAGCATGTAAGAATGTATTTATGGTGTATGGGTGTTTGGAATGAAATAGGCAAGAGTATAGAATACTCTTGAGTATTGACAAGGGTTATGCCTTGGCATACCCTCGACTCTAAATAGCCCTAGCGTTCACACCGCACATCGGAATCAAGCGATTCTTGGATTTTTGGAAAGGTAATTGAACCCTCTTCAGGGTTCATGTTGATCACTTGTCTTGGTTTTGAGTTGGTGTTAGGTCAAAAAGAGCGATTTCTGAAGTCGGGTCGGTTTAAAATCTGGATTGACGAAACCCAATTTCGGATCAGTCAGGTTTAGGGGCAAAATGGTTCAAGAAAAAGGAAGAATTAGAAGTTGTGAAAAACATAAAAGTTGTTCTCCTTCAAAAGGTGAATCCAATGCAAGTTGAATCGTCAAAATTGGACAAGCGAGTCAAAAGTTATGGCCGAGATACGAAAATGCAAAAATGCTGAAGCTTTCTGCAAAAGTTGCGATCGCTCGTAGGGACCCTACGAACGATCGTAGAGTTGCTACGATCGATCGTAAAGCCCCAGAAATGCTGGAAACTCTCGGGTGAAACTACAATTGATCGTAGGAAGCTACGATCGATCGTAGAAGGCTACGATCGATCGTAAATCGCTACGAACGATCGTAGATAAGCGATTTTACTTTCTTGGATGCGATTTTTTAGGGGTTTTTCACCCCTTACACTATAAATAGAAGACTTTAGGAGGGTTTTTGGGTTACCCTAAACCAAGGAGAGTTCCTAGAAAGAGAAGGAAAGGATCTTGAGCATTCCAAAGAGGGTTTTGCTTGAAACCAAGAAGAGCTTCAATCAAGGGTTGGATCTTCCCCAAATCAAGCTTGGATCATTCAAATCAAGTGAGGATTTCTCAAGGGGTTTCTTCAACCTAGAAATTGATCCAAAGAGGTTAGTAAACTACTATCTAGCCTTGTTATCATACAAAGATGATTCAAATAGATGATTTTAATTCTATTATGATACAAATAGGAAGTGTGGAAATTTGGGTGAACTAGATCATGAATAAACAATCAAATAGGGTTTTACAAATTGGGGGTTTTTCAATAACAAGGATGAATATGGCTAAACTTGTAAGAAAATTGTAATACCTTTAAATGAACCATGATTTTAAGTATACTATGATGCAATGACAAACAAGGGATTTTGGGTGAACTTGATTATGTTCAAATAAGCAAATAAGGATTTAAGATTTTGGGGGTTTTCCAATAAAAGGGTGAATATGACTATAAGTGCAAGTAAGTGTTAATATCCTCCAAGGAACCATGATTTTAAGTGTGATATGATGAATTAGGCTTAGAAGCTATGATTTTTATGATGTGACGCAATGAATGAAATGTTCTACATTCTAGAATTGTTTAAGTATGTTATGATGCTAATATACCTTGTATGAACCATATGAGTTACTTAAGGTCTTCAAGTATACTATAATGATCATTATGCCTTGCATGAACATGTTTAATTAGTTAAAGCTTTCCACATAGATGTTATAATGCTCACAAGCACTCTACGCATGATAAGTATTGCACGACCGTGGTTTTTCTCATAAGCATGAATTTTCAAGAAAACATAAGAGGATTTTCAAAGGCATTCATAAGTAAGAAGCATACATGCATAAGCATAGACTAAGCCAAACTTTGGGTTGGCATTCTAAGATCGGTTACTCCACGCTCACAAGGATCAAGTCTAGATCTTGCATGAAATCCACGGATCATAAGTCTCACAAGGCTTTTCAAGAACTCATAAGAAACTCACAAGTCTAAGATCTTGCATATGTCTCCAAGGAGAACAAGCTCACAAGGATCATAAGCTCACAAGAAGCTCACAAGTACTCATAAGCTCACAAGAAGCTCATAAGCTCACAAGTACTCACAAGCTCACAAGAACTCTAAGCTCACAAGAACTCATAAGAAAACACGAGGCTCACAAGCATTCATAAGAACTCATAAGCATACATGAGAGGGTTTGTTTTCCATGAAAAGAACAAGTTTATGAAAGGTTTTTCCCGACGGGTTTTAAGCATGGATTTTGGTGATTTGTATTCTTTTACGCACTGTATAAAATATTGTGATTATGATAGCATTGTTAGCTAGTAGATTTTGCTCGCTGAGTATTCCATGCTCAGCCGTACATGTTATGTCGGCAGGTACACGGACTCCATTTGACATCTGTGATCAGGGGCCCTGGATAGAGGAGGATTATGGCGAGGAGGAGCCATATGTAGAGCCTTAGAAGGAGGCAAATGACTTAGACCACTGGCCCTTTTAGAGTGATTACATAGAGAGAGAGAGAGAGTATTATCATTTTTTATTTTGATAGGTGGGCATGTCCACCTTTACTTTTGTGACGTATGTACAAACTTGGAATACACAGCATGTATAGAAAATAAATTTTTGGATTACGCTTCCGCACATTGGTTTAAGCTTCCGCCTTATTCATGATTATGTTTGTCATGACTTGGATGTTATTACAGGATGGTTTGGTATCGGATATGGCACATCACGAGCCAAAGTATCCCTAACTCCCAGGGGGTATTTTGGGTCACGATAGTCTTCTACTCAAAGTGTTTGCTACCACGTTTGCTTTGCCCGGGTGGTATTGAATGGTGCAATCGTAGTCTTTCAAAAATTCCATCGAACGTCGTTGGCGTAGATTTAGCTCCTTTTGGGAAAAGAGATACTTGAGGCTCTTGTAATCCATTTACACATAGAATTCTACCCCATAAAGGTAATGTCTCCAAATCTTGAGGGCAAACACGACTGCGACAAGTTCCAAGTCGTGCGTGGGTTAATTCTTTTCATGCTCCTTCAATTGCTTGGATGCATAGGCAATGACTTTCTTGTGCTGCATGAGCACACACCCAAGTCCAACATGCGAGGCATCACTGTACACCTCTTAACCACCATGTCCGGATGGCACTGTAAGGACAGGAGCTGTGGTAAGTCTCTTCTTCAGTTCCGTGAAACTGATTTCACACTTATCACTCCATACAAATTTCGCATTCTTCCTTGTCAAATAAGTGAGCGGTGCCGCAAGGCTAGAGAAACCCTCTACAAATCTCCTGTAGTAGCCTGCCAACCCAAGGAAGTTGCGTATCTCTGTGACACTCTTGGGCCTCGCCCAACTCATGACTGCCTCTACCTTCTTCGGATCGACCGAAATACCTTCTGCAGACACAACGTGGCCTAGGAATGCCACCTCTTCCAACCAAAACTCACACTTGCTAAGTTTGGCATACAACTTGTGCTCTCTCAGCATTTCCAAAGCTAGGCGAAGGTCTCGTATATGCTCTTCCCGTGTCTGGGAATATATCAGTATATCATCGATAAACACGATCACGCATCGATCAAGGTATGGCCGGAACACCCGATTCATCAAATCCATAAAAGCTGCCGGGGCGTTCGTGAGACCAAAAGGCATCACCAAGAACTCATAGTGTTCGTATCGAGTCCTGAAAGCAGTTTTGGGCACATCTTCGGCCTTGATCTTCAATTGGTGTATCACCTGAGCGAAGATCGATCTTTGAGAAAAATCTCGCTCCTTTCAACTGATCGAACAAGTCATCAATTCTAGGTAATGGATACCTATTCTTTATAGTGACCTTGTTCAACTGTCGGTAATCGACGCACATAAGCATTGAGCCATCCTTCTTCTTGACAAATAAAACTGGGGCACCCCACGGTGAGACACTTGATTGAATGAAACCAAGGCCTTACAATTCCTCCAACTGAGTCTTCAACTCTTTGAGTTCAATCGGGGCCATTCTATACGGAGCCCGAAAGATGGGAGCTGTGCCTGGCGCAAGCTCGATCACAAAATCAATCTCCCTGTCTGGAGGCAACCCTGGCAACTGCTCTGAAAATACATCCAGGAATTCACTCACGACCGGGATAGTCGAAGAGTCCTTTGCCTCGGGGTTCGCTAATCTTAGTGCCACAAAGCGAGCGATATCTCTACTTCTCAACCCCCGAAAATGTAATGGCTTCCCTTCCACCGGCCTGAAGAGGACCATTTTCTCGAAGCAGGCTACATGCCCATGATGAGCTGCTAACCAATCCATCCCCAAGATAACGTCAAAGTCCTGGAATCTGAGGACGATGAGGTCGATTGCCAATTCATGGCTTCCCACTTGGACCACACTACCTCTGAAAATGCTATTTGTCACCACTGTTTTGTCGAGAGGAGTCAAAATGGTTAACTCCGGTTCTAACTAGCTAGGCTCGGAGGAAAAACCTTGAGAGAAACTCGACAATACGAATGAATGAGTAGACCCGGTGTCGATTAATACTCGAGCCAAACATTCATTGACTAGTAAGGTTCCTGAAATTTTAACTAGCTAAGTCAATCCATGCATCAACAGCGTATAAATATAGATACATAGATATATAACATGCCATATACGTACACAAGGAATAAGGTATAACATGAATCGCGGGTAAAAGAATAACTCTAAATGCGTACCTTGCACCACATCATCAGATGCAAGTGCATCACCCTCTGTCAAGGCAAAAACTCGCCCCTGGTTCCCCTGGCAAGATGTAGGTGTAGACTGGGTAGGCTGGGAGGATGCCTGGTAAGATCCTGTTGGACGAGCTGGCGGCCTAATACCTTGAGACTGGCCTGGTAAATGCCGGCTAGGGCAATCCCTGATCACGTGGCCCTGGCGACCGCAATGAAAACATCCACTCGATGCCCTTCGACAGTCTCCTGCTGGGTGCCTCTTGCCACAAGAAGTGAAAGCCTCATACGTGTAAGTCGGAGGGGCCGGAGGTGGAGCATGCCTCCCTATTTGAGGTGCAACAGGCCGTGGAGCCAGAAGAGCATGAGGTCGTGGCGCCTGTGGCATGAACGGCCGTGGAACTGGAGGCACATAAGATGGCCTCATCGGTGGTGCTGGCCACGTTACTGATAAGGGCCGGTACGAGCCCGCCTCTTTGGAGGTGCTGAACTACTGGCTTGGCCTCTCTCCAATTCCCTCTTCTTGGACACGGTCTCTGAATTGGCCTAAACCAACAAGGCCTTATCCACTACTTCGGCGTAAGTGAAGTGCCTGAAGACCGAGACTCTCTCCATAATAACGTCTTTGAGCACTTGCTCAAACCTTCTCGCCTTCATCGTCTCAGTAGCGATCATATGAGTCGCAAAGCGTGATAGCTCCAAGAACTTGGCCTCATATTGTGCCACCGACATCGAACCTTGTTCTAGGTTGATGAATTCTCTCTCTTTCTTTTCCCAAGCTCCAACTGGGAAATACTTCTTATAGAAGGTGTCCTTGAACTCCTCCCAAGTCTAGGGTTGACCTTGCATAATCAACTCTCGAGTCCTCAAGGCGGACAACCACCAATGGTGTGCCTCACCCTCAAGCATGAAAACTGCCCATGCTACTCTATCCTCCTCTGAAGGCGAGAGGACCGCAAAGATATTCTCCAACTGGAGGATCCAAGCCTCCGTGGCAAGAGGGTCCACATTCCCATGGAATGGTGGAGGCCTCAATCTCTTGAATGCCTCAACCCCAGCTATACGATGTACTGGAGCTGCAGGCAGTGGAGTAGGTGATGCAGACGATGGAGTAGCCTGCCTAGTCGCCAGTAAGGCTAAAGTCTCTGCAATAGAGCCGAGAACCTGAGAGACGTTCGACTGCTCACCCTCATCTCGAGAAGAAGATGAAGCCCTAGTGTGTGGTCCGTGACCCCGTGTGCCCCGCCTCATGACTAATGTCCTGAGATCAATAGCACCACATGAGTCTAACTTGGAACCAAAATTCATCATACTTTCATTTCACAATAATTCAAGTAGTACGATTAATATAATATTAGTATACATTGCATCATACCCATCGGTGTATACATAATAGACTTAGTGTTCTAGCGTTTCTAGACACGCACTTGGTTGGAGCAACCATTCTGGACTAAGACTAAAATTTAGTCTTACACTTGGATCAAGACTCTTTTCCGACTTACTTCCTTCCTAACTTGTTTCCTAACATATACTCTTGTCAAGCCGTGGTACCAGATTCTAAGTGACCCTAAAGCCTAAGTTCTGATACCACCTCTGTCGCGACCCAAAACCCACCCTAGGAGTTAGAGTGAACTTTGGACGACTAATCATGACTTACATGACTTACTTGACAACCCATCCTGCAAAACCCACAGAGCATACACAATAGAGGACATAAATGGCAGAAACATACACTAACATAGCACAGCGGAAGACTTAATCCAAATCACTACATGTATAAACATATACATGATCCAAGTTGGTACAAAAGAAAAATACACCAAAAGAAAGTGTGGACAGGCCCACCAAAATACATGAATATATCTCTCTCAACTCACCCACAGCTACTTCACTCAGAATCTACTACCACCTAATAGTAACCCTCGACCGGAGGTTCCTCTAAAGGTTCCTCAACGTACTCCTCCTCTATCCATGGGCTAGGAGCACAGACATCGAATGGAGCAGTAGCTCCCTCAGAACCTACCGACATAAACGTACGGCTGAGCATGGAATACTCAGCGTGTACCAAATACTAACCAACAGTCATAGCAAACAATAACTATATGGAAAGCAGGAAGCAGTTCACAGATATAAAGTAGGAACAATTCATATCATCACGCGATAGTAAAGCAGTTGATAATCATGCTTGCATTTCGTAAAAGCCGATAAAATCCTTGAAAAACATCGTGCACTTGACTTGACTTAAAACATCCTTTTCATGCTTAAAAAACTTGTCTTGTCATGTGTCTTGTTTTTTCGTGTCGTGTCATGTCATGCGTGTCATGCTTGTATCATGCATGTCATGCGTGCTTGCTTGGGAGTTCAAAATGCTCATGTACTTCTGAGATGCGCTTGTGAGATGCCTTGAGAGGGAAAGGAGGCCCTTCTTTAATGATATGCCTTGAGAGGGAAGGGAGACCTTTCTTTAATGCAATGCACTTGTGAGTGAGGGGAGACCCCTCATAGAAGGGAGGGAAGTGTAAACTCCCTCCTAAGAAATGCTTGTTCTTGTCCTCTTGTCAAAAGCGAGGTAAAACATATCGTAAGATATGTCCCACCCCTAACATCCTTACTCTTGCAAAAACGTCGGTAAAACATGTCATGCATGCCATGCTCGTGGAATGGTGTACATACTTGCATTGAAATTAAATATGACATTTAGGGGATTTCATTTCATAGCATAACAATTTGAACAAGTAGGCATCTATAAAACATTAGGGAAAACAAGCAATCACACTATCATACACCCTAACAATTTCATAATCATTTAAGCTTTCAATTTCTTCATTTACAACTCATTTTATTCACCTTGGCATTTCATCGAACGCGTGGTATGTGCATTATGGTTAATCCTAAATCTTAAATTTCTAGGTGGGTTAATGATCACAACACACGGGTGTATTCATTATTGGTACAATGCCCTCCCCATTTCATTCATTACAACAACCACACGGCATCCAATCGCCTATTCACATCCACACCACCATCCATTCATCCTACATTATCTTGCTTAGAAATTTAGGAAAAAATATAAAATAAAAGAGACTATAAACTAGGAGGGTAGTGTAGGGTACCGACCTTCAATAGAGTGGAGAACACCCTTGATTTGGAGTCCCAACCTTGAAGAAGAACCCCTCTTTGGGTTTGAGGAACTCTAAATGCTTGAGGAAGGATCTTTCTTTGAAAATCTTCAAGTTTGAACCGCTTTTGATCTCCAATCAAAGCCACATTGGAGGATTTCCCCAAAATCCTCTTCTCCTTTCTCCCCTCTTTCTCTCCTCTCTAGGTTAGAAATACCTCAAATGAGGATCCCTAAACAAGAAAAGGGTTGAAAACCCTCAAATCCGGAATCTACTACCACATGCGATCGTTCGCACACTTATCTACGATCGATCGCAGGTCTTTGCGATCGATCGCAGGTCTTTGCGATCGATCGCACCTGGATGCGATCTATCGCACATGAACCCGAACCTTTCTGGTCTGATTTTCCCCTGCATGCGATCGATCGCACATTCTTGCGATCGATCGCAAATCCCTGCGATCTATCGCACCTGGGGATCCATCTATCGCATATGACCCCGAGAGTTTGGGACCTATTTCGCCTGCATGCGATTGATTGACTTGCGATCGATCGCACCCTTCAGATTTTGTTGTTTTTCTCCTATTTTTCCACACTTTGGTAATTCGGCCATAACTTTTGACTCGGTTGCCCGATTTTGACGATTCAACTTGCATTGAATTCATCTTTCGAAGGGAGACATTCCTGGTATTTCAGAATTGTCAATTTCTACTTTATTTATTGACTAAATTTCCCTTGAAGTCGACTGATCCGCAAATGGGTTTCAGTAACTCGGGTTTTCGATATATTCGACTTAGGAATACTACTTCTTACCACTTAGAGTTGTTCAAAATTTCTCATTTCATAGAAATGGAAGATTACAAAGGCTTCATGCTTTGGCATGGGTCCCAATACATGGCAAAAAGTTCTGGGACTCTACACTATCCCTCCAAAAATCTCTATCCTTATTTGGAAAATTTTTCAAAATGCCATCTCGGTGGATTTGAGAGTTCAAGAGAAAGGGATATCTCTTTCAAGTAAGTGCGAATGTTGTTATACTCCTAATAGGGAATCTTTATCTCATCGTTTTTGCCAAGGTGAGGTAGCTAAGAAGATTTCGATGAGAGTGGGGTATGCCTTGAATATTCAGATTTTTGAGGGGGATACTATTCAAACTAGATTGATGATAATTTTCCAAGGTAGGAAGTGTAAATCCCTAAATAGGTGTTGGCAAATTCCGTGATCATTAGATAGGTCAGTTGAGTCGAGTCGTCGAGTCATGTTCAACTTGTCAGAAAAGAAGAGAAGAGCTAAAGCTTAAAGAAGATAGAAGAAAGAGAAGAAAAAGGTTCTACTCCGGATCTAGACAGGTAATGGACTAAGAGACCCCTACCTAGGTTTGATTTGACTTAGATAACCCTAAAAATACCTAGGAGGATAGTTTTAAGCCTATCAAAGTTATTTGATCTTAGTTGAATCAAATAAAAATAAAATGAATTAATTTTGGCAAAAATTCTGTCTCAACCGATCGCTCGGTATTGCGACCGATCGATCGGTGGCCTACCGAGCGATCGGTGGCTATCGACTGGACTAAATATTTGTATGGGGAAATTTTCCAGAGAGATGTTTTATGACCGAGCGATCGGTCATTAGAACCGATCGATCCGTTGTGAACCGAGCGATCGGTTGTGAGCACCGATCGATCGGTCCCCGTAAAAAGAATTTTTCTTTTTCTGGATTCTTTTTTTAACCCTATATAAACAACTTTTGAGAGACCTAATTCGTGCTTTTTATAATTTTTGAAAGAGTAGAGGTCTGAGAAACTCTTCTAGGGTTTTTCTAATTGTTTTTATTAGATCTTTGTAGATCCCTCCTCTTTCTTAGATCCTAGAGAATGCAAGTATAGATTAAAATCTTTGATCTTGCATTGTGTGATCTCAGATCTGTATGAGATCCCTCTAGGGTTTGAAATTTACTAAATTGATTCACAACCCTACACCTTGTGTGTTTGTCCGGTGTTTGATCCGGAGCCTTCGTGGAAGGAGATCGATCGTGTGTGATCGTGGATTTGAAGTTGCTTGAAAAGATTTGGTCGGTGTGGAACCGAAGCTGCTAAGGCGGAGATCGAACCTGCTGGTTCGTGGAAATCAAGAGTAAGAGTCTATACCTAGGAACGTCGTTTCTGTTTTGGTAAGGTCTTGTCTTGTACTTGATATCTTTTCATAGTGAAGTTTATTGCTGGACAAGGTCCCGTGGTTTTTTTCCCGTTAGGGTTTTCCACGTAAAAATCTTCTGTGTTTGATTTGTGTGGATTGTCTGATTGAATTAATTGTTGATTTCTAAACATATTAATTGAAAAATTAAAATTGGTTAGAAATTATTAGATAGACCTATTCACCCCCCCTCTAGGTCTTAGAGATCATTGATCTGGATAAATTTCAATTGGTATCAGAGCTAGTTCACTGATAAGGCTAATCCCTTAAGTGTGATCCTGTATTATCCGTGATCATGAGTACTCTAAGAGAAGGAGGATCCGTCTCTCGTCCCCCACTTTTTGATGGAAATAATTATGCATACTGGAAAGCTAGAATGAGAGCCTTTCTCAAATCAATTGACGAGAGAATTTGGATGTCTATACAGAATGGGTGGACTACGCCCGTAAAAACTGTAGGTGATTTGACTGTCGTCAAATATTCTGATGAATGGACCAGAGAAGAGCTTGATTCAAGTGGATGGAACACTAAAGGTCTCAATGCTATCTTTACTGCAGTCACTGCTGAGGAATTCAGACGAATTTCTTCATGTGAAACAGCAAAGGAGGCTTGGGACATTCTTGAAATTACCCATGAGGGTACTACCACTGTTAAAATCTCAAAACTCCAAATGTTAACCACCAAATTTGAACATTTAAACATGAACGACAATGACACTTTTGATGAATTCTATGCAAAACTTAGTGACATTGTCAACGCTAGTTTCAATTTAGGTGAGAAAATATCTGAGTCCAAAATAGTTAGAAAAGTCCTTAGATCTCTCCCAGAGAGATTTCAACCCAAAGTCACTGCAATCGAAGAGAGTAAAAATGTTGACTCTCTGAAGATTGAGGAATTGGTTGGATCACTCCAAACCTATGAACTCAATCTACGTCCATCCAAGAAGAATAAATCTTTAGCCTTAAAAACCATCAAGGAAACTTTGGATGAGGATGACAGTGATGGAGAAATGAATGAGGAAGAAATGGCTCTTTTCGTTAAAAAATTTCGAAAATTTTTTAGAACGAAAAAGAGGTTTAATCCCAAACAGGGAGGAAAATCTTTTGATAAGTCAAAGTCTAAACCCTGGGAAAACAAGAAAAATTCCAAAAGTGGCGACAAGAAATCCCAAGGTGTTCAATGTTATGAATGCCATGGCTTCGGACATATTTCACCTAACTGTCCTAACAAGAAGAAGAGTAAGGGCAAGGTGATGAATGCCTGTTGGGATGACAGTGATTCCGAGAATGAAGAATCGGACAGTTCCTCTTCAAGTGAAGATACTGGAAATCATACGGCTTTCACTGTTTCCCTATCTGGGATTCTTGAGACTACCTCTGCGGTTGATGAAAAGGATAGAAGTGATGAAAGTATTCATACTGAGTCAAGTGATGACTTACAGAAGAGTCAAACTGACTCTGAAAGTGATGAAGATTTGAAAACAACTTATGATAAGTTGTATGCTGAAAGTTTAAAACTGACTAAAACAAAAATCTCTTTGAGCAAAAAACTCAAATTCATTCAAAATGAAAGAGATATCTGTAAACTAGTAGCAGAAGAGAAGAGTGCACTAGTTAGTCAGTTGGAAAATGAAAAAGAAGCATTTGTTATAAAAGTTCAATGTCTTTTGGAAGAGAATGTCTCATTGACTAATGTGGTCAGAAAATTAGAAGATGAAAGAGACACTTCCATGAAAGAAATTGAAGAGTTAAAAACTCTGCAAATGGAGCTGGAAACTTTTAAAGTCTCTCTTGTTGATAAGGTGAAATTTCTTGAAAAAGAACACCAAATTACCCTTAAAGACAAGACTGACTTGATTCAGAAGGTCTATACTCTTGAAAAAGAAGTGAGAATGTTTGGTAACACCAGCTGCCTAGATGAATTAGTCAGAAAGTATGGATCAAATTCTAGTAGATCTGGGATAGGACATGTTGACACACCAACTGGTCCTTTAGCTGTTGGAACAATGGCTAGTGCAGTGTTTGAGCCAATACATTCTGAACCCAAAGAAAATTTACCTTCTACATCAAGTACTAAGGCTTATACAAATTTTGTAAAGCCTAGATATACAGCTCCTAGAGTGAATGCTTTAAGGAATCAAATTCCAGTTAGAAGAAATCTTCCTCCTCTACCAAGATTCATACCCACATGTCACTTTTGTGGTGTGAGAGGTCACATTCGACCTAATTGTAATGCATTTAGGAGAGCTCCCCGAAATGGTTCATGGAACCAAAATCTGAGTCAAGGGACTCTTCAAAGGCAGATTCAGGTTCTAGCTGAAAAGTCTAGAATGTTGAGCGATGATGTTAACAGAATTGCTCAAATCTCTAGGACAAGGACTGGTCAATTTATTCCAAATGATTATTCAAGAGGAAATAATTTGACTTATCAAAAAACTAGAACTGAACAAAACAGAAAAAGGTCAAGGATGACAAAAAGGAAAAAGGTCTCTACTACACAGATTAATGATCAAAGATCTAAACAAAGTTTAAAGACTGTGTATGTGAGAAAGGAAGACCTTAAGTGCTTTGTCATTCATACTGCCTTGAAAGCCCAAAACACAGAAATGTGGTATTTCGATAGTGGGTGTTCTAGGCATATGACAGGTAACAAGTCCTTATTTATTCAATTTGAGGACTGTCCTGATGGGACTGTTACTTTTGGTGATGGAAGCAAGTCTTTAGTCAAAGGAAAGGGTATCATCAATTCACCAGGCATACCTAAATTGAAAGATGCCTTGTTTGTTGAAGGACTGAAAGCTAATTTAATTAGCATAAGTCAACTATGTGATGATAATCATGCTGTGCACTTTACCCAAAATAAATGCTTAGTCATTAATGGTAAAGGTAAGTGTGTTCTAGAAGGATTGAGAACCACTGACAATTGCTACGGCCTAACTCCCAGTCCTATTCCCTCAAATGTCTGTTATAAGACTAGAATTGAGGAGGTTGATTTGTGGCACCGAAGACTAGGTCACATGAACTTCAAAGACCTATGTAAAATCTCTAAGCAAGAGCTTGTGAGAGGTGTTCCCAAACTAGGAAAGCCTTCTACTGCTGTGTGTGGGCCATGTCAAATTGGTAAACAAATTAGGACCCCACATAAGAAGACTTCAAGTATTGCTACTTCATATCCACTGGAATTAATTCATATGGACCTTATGGGTCCTACAAGAACTGAAAGTCTAGGTGGAAAGCGATACATCCTAGTCATGGTTGATGATTTCTCTAGAATGTCTTGGGTGGCATTTATAAGAGAGAAATCCGATGCTTTTGACAATTTCAAAAGTATTTGCCTGAAAATTCAAAATGAGAAAAGATGCCCAATCACTCGAATTCGAAGTGATCATGGAAAGGAGTTTGAAAACTCTAAGTACAACGACTTTTGTGATGAGTCTGGCATCAAACATGAATTTTCTGCACCTATTACACCTCAGCAGAATGGTGTAGTAGAGAGGAAGAACAGGGTTCTCCAAGAGATGGCTAGAGTTATGCTTCATAGCAACAATCTAGCTTCTCATTTCTGGGCTGAGGCAGTTCACACTGCTTGCTATATAGTTAATAGAGTTTTTGTAAGACCTGGAACAAGGAAAACCCCATATGAGTTGTGGAATAACAAGAAACCTAGTGTCAAGTACTTTCAAGAATTCGGAAGTAAATGCTATATCCTTAAGGATAGAGAGCAACTGGGAAAATTTGAATCCCGGAGTGATGAAGGGATATTTCTTGGGTATTCCACCAACAGTAGAGCTTATCGAGTGTATAACTTGAGAACCTCTACAATTATGGAGTCCATAAATGTAATTGTGGATGACTCTGGTGTTGAAAATGTGCAATGTGAGGATGATGAAAGTGCTGAAAATGAAGATGTTGAAATTATTTCAACTTCACCTATTGATAAGCAAACTTCTCCATTAAAACCTACACATCCTAGGGTCATGAGTCCTCACACCTCCACTGATATTATTGGTGATGTTGAAAGTGGAGTGAGAACGAGGAAACAAATTGAAAATGAAGTTAGCTACATTTGCTATACTTCATCTTTTGAACCCAAGAATGTAGCTGAAGCTCTTGCAGATGATAATTGGATAAATGCAATGCAAGAAGAGTTACTTCAGTTTACTAGGAATGATGTTTGGTATTTAGTACCTAGGCCTAATAATACAATGTGATAGGTACCAAATGGATTTTCAAGAACAAATCTGATGAAAAAGGTACTATCATAAGAAATAAGGCTAGGTTAGTTGCACAAGGATATACCCAAATTGAAGGTATTGACTTCGATGAAACTTTTGCTCCTGTAGCCAGGCTAGAATCAATAAGAATTCTTCTAGCTGTGGCTTGTAATATGAAATTCAAACTTTTTCAAATGGATGTTAAGAGTGCCTTTCTGAATGGCATTCTACATGAAGAAGTCTATGTGGAACAACCAAAAGGGTTTGAAGATCCACATCACCTTGATCAAGTTTATCGACTAAAAAGGGCCCTCTATGGTTTAAAACAAGCTTGGTATGAGAGGCTGACTACTTATCTCTTGGAAAACGGATTTTCGAGAGGGGGAGTAGACAGAACCCTTTTCATAAAGAAAGTGAAAGGTGATATTGTCATCGCCCAGATATATGTTGATGACATAGTATTTGGTTCCACATTAGACTTACATGCTCATTCATTTGCTGAACAAATGAAAAATGAATTTGAAATGAGCATGGTTGGTGAGCTAAGTTTCTTCCTTGGTCTTCAGATCAAGCAATTGGATTCTGGGATCTCAGTATCTCAAATCAAATATGCAAAAAATCTAGTGAAGAAATTTGGAATGAGTTTTGCTAAGCATGCTAGGACTCCTATGAGTACTACTATAAAGCTTAGTAAAGATACTTCAGGGAAGGATGTCGATCAGACTAATTATAGAAGCATGATTGGTAGTTTGCTCTACCTAACTGCTACTAGACCCGACATAGCCTTTAGTGTTGGAGCATGTGCCCGTTATCAAGCAAATCCCAAAGAGTCTCACTTAGTTGCTGTCAAGCGTATCATTCGCTATGTGAGTGGAACTTTGTCCTTAGGCCTCTGGTATTCTTTCGATACAAATGTTATTGTTCTGGGGTATTCTGATGCTGATTGGGCTGGAAATACTGATGATAGGAAGAGCACCTCCGGCGGGTGTTTCTATATTGGAAACTGCTTAGTTGCTTGGCTTAGCAAAAAGCAGAATTCCATTTCCTTGTCTACAGCCGAGGCTGAGTATATTGCAGCAGGTAGTTGTTGCACCCAACTTCTGTGGATGAAACAGATGTTGAAGGATTATGGAATTGATCAAAGCACTATGATTGTGTATTGTGATAACACAAGTGCAATCAATATCTCCAAAAATCCTGTGCAACACTCTCGCACAAAGCATATAGACATTAGGCATCACTTCATCCGTGATCTTGTTGAGCAAAAAGTTGTGTCTATTGAGTATGTCCAAACAGAGAATCAATATGCGGACATTCTCACAAAACCTTTAGATTCCCTTAGGTTTGAACTCCTTAGGAAATCCATCGGTTTGTGTGGAGTTGAGTAATGGTGTACTTGTTTTATAGCCTATGTGTTTTTCATGTTCTATTTAAGTCATAGAGCTATTTTTTTTTGTTATTTTCTTTAAGTAATAAAAATCCAAAAACATTCAAAAAATTGAAAAATATTGCAAAAAATAATGTGTTTGTATGACCTTATTTATCCTATCTTTTAGCTTAATGTTATTTCCTTGAAATCATATTTAACCATATAATCCAAGGATAAATATATCATAGGATTGAATAAAATAGGAAAGTTCAATTGTTGGTTCGATCTTGTGATTGAATTTGGTCATGCTAATTAACCTCAGTTAGAGTTGAGCATACAATGATGTTCTAATTTGCACAAGCACTCTGACTGATTCTTTAGATGGTTTTAGTTCCTATATAAAGGTTCTGATATTATACCATATGGTTCCCTAGATTAATCAAATCTAGTATAACCAATGTCATAAAAAATTCCATAAGGTGAGCCCCCTAGATATAAAAATTATTGACATGGAGAGGACTACCTGTGAATTTGTGTGATAGCTACTAGTGAATGCAAACAGTGAGTAATGGCTACCTAGACAAACAGTAGGTATCTATATGGATTGCTAGTGTGAAAGCCCCTACTGTCATTAGAAAGAGCTACCTTCTCACTTGAGTGAAAGTCACCAGTGTGCTAGTGTCTATATATGTGTACTCCAAAAAGAATTTACATAATGAGTACAATTTGACTGAAAAAGAAATGAAATAAATTTATTAGTCAAATATGGGGTAAAAATTGCTCATCAGATAAATATGGATGATTATTGGTTTTAAAACTAGTTTTTGAAAATTTTAGAGTCCCATTTGAAATATAATGTCAAAATCTAAATTAAGGAAGGAAACCAATTCAACGAGTCAAGTAATGAATTTTGATTTCATACTCACATTACTTCTAATTGTATCTTGACTCTGATTGTGAATTTGATGCAAATACCATATTTAATCACCGGTGAAAATCAATTAATGTTTTCATAATCCTTGTTTATGCCTATACTTGATATATCAATTCTTGGGTGATTATTATCTATGATTTTTATGAAATCACATGTTGCAAATTTTTTTATCAGTTGGTCATTTTGAGGTGAAAATGTATTTTAAATGTTCCATTGGTTGAGGGGGAGAAAAGGTTTTAACAGTAAAAATTTTTGAAAAATTTTCAGACCACCGATCGCTCGGTGCTAAAGACCGATCGATCGGTCTTTCGTGAACAGGGTTATAAAACCCTCATTTCTATTTTATTGTTCACTTGTTCTCCGATCTCCAGAGCGATCTCTCGGTTTCCTCTCCTCCAAATCTTTCCTACGAACATTCCATTCTACTCTAAAGGTTTCCCAAGCATCTAAAAGGTAAGAGTTGTGCATTTTCTTTGCTTTAGATTGATTTTCTCATCTAGGGCATCATTTCTTGCATTTTCTTCAATGGCTTTCGTTTTGTCGTTAATCCTTCTTGCCTATCTCATGTCTGGCATTCCCAAACGTCGGAGGTTGGTCCTCAACAACCAAGAGGATCCTCCTCAAGATGAGGAAAACCTAGAGCCCTTTACTTTCACTCCAATAGGGCATGGTATTTCCATTGGGGACAGGCCAATTCGTAGAATGATTGATTCTACAATTGAGAATCGTCAAAAATCTCTGGCTGATAAAACTCGGAAAAATAAAGGTAAAGCTTCATCTTCCCAGTCCAGTAAGTTATCCCAGTTTATCAGTCCTACTGCTGCTCAACTCTATAGTGAGTATTTTAGCAAGAAAGGTGTTATGGTTGAAAGGGACATACATATTTCTGATTTTGGTGATTATTATCTTCCTACTCTCATTTCAGATCGTCAATGGGAAGGTATACTTACCTTATCCGGTCCTGCTTCTGTCCAGTTAGTTAGAGAATTTTACTCTAATTTTTCTGAAATCAACCAGAAAAAATGGTCATTCAAATCTCGAGCATTAGAACAATCTGTTGTCATAAATGCTGATTTGGTTTCTAAATTCCTTGGGTGTCCTCGAGTTCCAAATGCATATTATCCTTATATTTATAAAACTGATGAGGATAAAGACTCCATGGAACATGTTGTTACCTTTCTAAGTGGTACTCCTACGTTTTGGGTTGGGTCTCTTATTGAAGTGGCGAAACTCACTAAGGATGCTAGACTAGTAAACCTAGTTATGAGTGCAAATATCCATCCAAAGGTTCATACTGCGGACCTTAGGGAAGATAGAGCTAGATTTTTGTTTAGTCTTCTACGTGGGCGTGATATTGATCTTGCCGCTCACATCATTGACTTGATGATCCAAGCCCATCAAACTAATACAGCAGTTGGAGCCCTACCATTTGGTTCACTCATCACTAAACTTCTTGGTTCTCAAGGAGTTATCGCTCCTCCTGGTGTTCCTACTCGAGTTCCTAAGGGTCCAATCACCAAAAAGACCCTAGCTCAGAGTTTTTCACATGCCTCAGTTCGAGATACAGAGGAGGGAGCAGAAGTTGGTGCTGGGTCATCTCGTCCTCCTCCGACCACTATGGACGATCTTGGGAGGATGATGAGAGAGATGCAGATGGATCTCTGGACTCATATTTCTTTATACGAGGAGTTTACTACAGAGGTTCGTGGTAGACTTGGATCTCTCGATGCAGCAGTGCTTGGAGTACAGAGAGATGTTCGAGATTTTCGAGCTTACTATGAGTCACAGCTCACTTCTGATGATGAGCAAGAGTGATGGTTCGTGATAGAAGTTGTTTTTTAGTCGAGTGACAGACTTTGTTTACCATTTTGATGTATTTTGTCTTGGTTGTACTTAGTACAAACCTTCTTGGTTATTATTGACTTGTTATGGATGTATCCATTTGAATGGTTTATGCTCATTACTTTCTATCTCATCTCCTTTCACTGGTTTATGCTTTTCTTTTCTAATCCACCTTTGGCATTTCGAGCCAAAAAGGGGGAGAATGGTATTATAGATGTTATGGATTGTGTTATGGATGATGGATGAGTATTATAGATGTTATGGATTGTGTTATGGATGATGGATGAGCTTTTGGAATAGTGTTATGGATGATGGATGAGCTTTTGGAATACTAACCTGTTATGGATTGTGAATGGTTATACATATTTTCATGTATATATGTTATTTCCCATGCTTCATAGGTTTTTGATTTAGCATGTGCAGGCAAACAGGTTCTAAGTTTGGTAAATCATGACAAGTTAACATGTCAAAAGTCATGTAATTATTTTTGAGTCATGTAAAGGTCAATTTTCCATTTTTGAATCAATTGGGAAAATTTGAACCTAGTATATGAATTAGTTTTATTTTGTCCCGGAATTGCCAAAGGGGGAGATTGTAAATCCCTAAATAGGTGTTGGCAAATTCCGTGATCATTAGATAGGTCAGTTGAGTCGAGTCGTCGAGTCATGTTCAACTTGTCAGAAAAGAAGAGAAGAGCTAAAGCTTAAAGAAGATAGAAGAAAGAGAAGAAAAAGGTTCTACTCCGGATCTAGACAGGTAATGGACTAAGAGACCCCTACCTAGGTTTGATTTGACTTAGATAACCCTAAAAATACCTAGGAGGATAGTTTTAAGCCTATCAAAGTTATTTGATCTTAGTTGAATCAAATAAAAATAAAATGAATTAATTTTGGCAAAAATTCTGTCTCAACCGATCGCTCGGTATTGCGACCGATCGATCGGTGGCCTACCGAGCGATCGGTGGCTATCGACTGGACTAAATATTTGTATGGGGAAATTTTCCAGAGAGATGTTTTATGACCGAGCGATCGGTCATTAGAACCGATCGATCCGTTGTGAACCGAGCGATCGGTTGTGAGCACCGATCGATCGGTCCCCGTAAAAAGAATTTTTCTTTTTCTGGATTCTTTTTTTAACCCTATATAAACAACTTTTGAGAGACCTAATTCGTGCTTTTTATAATTTTTGAAAGAGTAGAGGTCTGAGAAACTCTTCTAGGGTTTTTCTAATTGTTTTTATTAGATCTTTGTAGATCCCTCCTCTTTCTTAGATCCTAGAGAATGCAAGTATAGATTAAAATCTTTGATCTTGCATTGTGTGATCTCAGATCTGTATGAGATCCCTCTAGGGTTTGAAATTTACTAAATTGATTCACAACCCTACACCTTGTGTGTTTGTCCGGTGTTTGATCCGGAGCCTTCGTGGAAGGAGATCGATCGTGTGTGATCGTGGATTTGAAGTTGCTTGAAAAGATTTGGTCGGTGTGGAACCGAAGCTGCTAAGGCGGAGATCGAACCTGCTGGTTCGTGGAAATCAAGAGTAAGAGTCTATACCTAGGAACGTCGTTTCTGTTTTGGTAAGGTCTTGTCTTGTACTTGATATCTTTTCATAGTGAAGTTTATTGCTGGACAAGGTCCCGTGGTTTTTTTCCCGTTAGGGTTTTCCACGTAAAAATCTTCTGTGTTTGATTTGTGTGGATTGTCTGATTGAATTAATTGTTGATTTCTAAACATATTAATTGAAAAATTAAAATTGGTTAGAAATTATTAGATAGACCTATTCACCCCCCCTCTAGGTCTTAGAGATCATTGATCTGGATAAATTTCAGGAAGTGTAGAACCCCGGAAATTAGGTTCACAGTTCAAGTGAATAGTTTCAGTGAATAGTGTCGAGGGCACTAGTATTGGAAGGGCCAAATGAATTTATTATAATATTGGGTTTGGTTAATGAGAGTGAGGGTTCCTCATGGCCTAAGTGTGATGTGAGTTTAGTGTATGAATCAAGGGAGGCGAGATGTCTTTGAGAAAGCAAGCAAAGAGTATAAGACATACTCTAAGCGTTGAGTGAATAGTGCTGTGAATAGTGTCGGTCCATGGGTTGTGAAGGTCAAAAGTCTTCTTGTATTGTTGTGGTTGTAGAATAAGGTACAATGAGAGTCTTTACCTTGAGTTAATTGGGTAGGAGTATGTGTAGCTCAGAAACAATGAGTATAAGAATACTCTATGCGTTTTAAAGTCAAGGGTATGAAATTCCCTAAGCGTTATAGTGTTAGGACCACATGAATCTTGTTGTTCATGGGGGCTTTTGCTTTCCGTGGATATGTTAGAAATTTTTTTAGGGTCCTATGGACCTTTAGGAATGTCTTAAGGGTGTTAAAACAAGAGTGAAACACTCTAAGTGATCAAAGTTCAAAAGAAAAAGGATGGCTTCACATACCTTCGACTTTAGGGAGACATAGTTTGGTCACCGCTTATCGGAATTGACCGATTCTTGAATCTTTGGAAATTTATTTAAACCTTTTTCAAGTTTCATGTTGATCACTTTTCCAGATTTTGAGTCGGGGTTAAGTCAAACGTCCAATTTATGAAACCGGGTCTGTTGCAAATCTGGACTGTTGAAGCCCATTTGCAGACCAGTCAGTCTTAGGGGTATTTTGGTCCATGAATAAAGAATAATTAGAATTTTTGAAAAACATGAGAGTTGTTCCTCTTTGAAAGACGAATCCAACACAAGTTGAATCGTCAAAATCCAACGAGTGAGTCAAAAGTTATGGCCAAAATACGAAAGTACAAAAAACATGGAAACTTTCTGTCCTAGGTACGATAGTTCGTAAACTTGTAGCGACGCTACGAACGATCGTAGAGTTGCTACGATCAATTGTAAGGCCCCAAAAAATGTTGAAAACCTCTGGTCAACCTACGATCAATCGTAGGAAGCCTACGAACGATCGTAGGCGTGCGAATCAAACTTTTTTGTGGGAATTCTTTTGGGGTTTTCACCCCTTTGCCTACAAATAGAAGAGGATTTTGGGGGTTTTTGATTACCCAAAACCTAGAGGAGAGTTGTGGAGAGGAAAGGAGAAGAGAAGGGAGATTTGGGGAGGATCAAAGGAAGGTTGTGGATTTAGATCAAGGGATCTCAAGGTAGATCTTCCCCTCTTTCAAACTTGAAGCATCCTCTTCAAGTGGGATCATCCTATATCAAGTTCGGGGTTTTCCAAACAAGGGTTTTCTCCAATCAAGGGTTGATTTCAAAGGTTAGTACACCCTTTCTAGTTAACCTAGTAATAACCTAGATCCCAACTTAGGTTTTCAAGCTTTTCAATGTTGCAATTTTGAATGATTATTCCCAAATTCCATACTAAGCATGTTTTCCCTAAATGCATGGATTATTAAGCATGATTGGGATGTAATAGGCTAAGTAACCAAGCTATATGCCATGAATGCCTAAGGTATGATGCTTATGACAATGAGTTCCATTTTTCATGATTTTCAAGTATTCTATGAAGCTTTTGAGTTGTCCCATGATCAAAGAAATGCCTTTAATCAATGTACACATAATATATGCACACCAAGTGTTTGTTGAAATGTGGATTTTGAGAATGTGAGTTAAAAGATGTAAGGACATGTTGAATATCACGTGTTTGATGAAATGCAAACATGGAAATGAAACTCAAGACTATGAAGACATGATTTAGGGATTTTTCCCAATTTAATGAATTTGCTAGCATGTTCTCTATATTTAGTTAAAACCTCACATGTCTAAAGAAATTTTGAATGCTATATAATGATCTCCTTAATTTAAGTGCTTTCTATGATTTCCATGATGCTCACACTACTCTATGCATTGTATTTAATGTTTAAAAATGCTTTTGATGATTTCTATGATGTTCACTATTTCCTATGCACAAGCGTGGTTGTATGCATGAACCTAGTTTTCTAAGCATGATCATATGACACTAAACCAAGATAAGAATGATTTCCAACACCAAGACAAGAATGATTTCCACGAAATAAGGACAAGACAAGATCCTAGTATGTCCGTCCATTTCATAGTTCAGGTACTAGCTAAACAAGACAAGATAATAACCTAGTATGTTTCTCCATTTCATAGTTCGGGTACTAGTCAAACAAGACAAGAATCTAGTATGTTCGTCCATTTCATAGTTCGGGTACTAGTTAATACAAGACAAGACACTAGTATGTCCATCCATTACATAGTTCGGGTACTAGTTAAAAACAAGGTAAGATGCTAGTATGTCCGTCCATTTCATAGTTCGGGTACTAGTTAAACAAGACAAGAACCTAGTATGTCCATCCATTTCATAGTTTCGGTACTAATCAAACAAGACAAGCAAGAATGACAAGACACTAGGCATGACTGTCCATCTCATAGTTTGGGTGTTAGCCAAATAAGATAAATGAAATGAAGAACCTCATAAGACGTATAAGCAATCTCAAGACTCAAATGATGCATGAGGAACTCACGAAACTCAAATGATGCATAAGGAACTCACAAGACAAAAATGATGCATAAGGAACACGCAAGACATAAATGATGTATAAGGAACTCACACGATATTCGAAATATATTTTAGTTAAAGCATGGACATAAGGTATGATTTTAAATGTGATGTTCGAGATTTATATATGTTATTTCGTTTTGCTTCCGCACTCTGATTTGGTATATACGATGATGAACTGTACCATGTATGTCATATTATTGTTATTACTATTGTTAGCTAGTCGCTTGTACTCGCTAAGTATTCCATGCTCAGCCATACATATTGATGTCGGCAGGTGCACGGTTTCACATTTGCGCTCCTGGTCCCTGGATGAGGAGGATCATGGTGAGGAGGAGTCTCACGTGGACCCTACGGTAGAGCTTCAGGTGGAGGCGAGAGACTTAGATAGCTGGTTGTATCCAAGGGACTACTGAGAGAGAGAGAGAAAGATACTTTATGATTTTGTATTTTGATAGGTGGGTGTGTCTACCTTTATTGGTTATGTTTTGTATATGAACTTGGAATACAGTTAAGTTATTAAAGAAAATTTCAGTTCACTATTTCGTCATGCCTTGTATACTCTTGCAGGATGGTTTGAAGTATAAGTCACGTTGCCCAAGTATCAAACTCCTAGGTGGTATTTTGGGGCGTGGCAGGAAGAATGGTTCAGTGATGGGATTTCTTTGAATTGTTTTGCCGGCTTTCATTTGTTGGGAGATTTGACTGTTTCGGAATGCTTCAAGATATGACAACTTCAAAAGAAGTTTCAAGGATAACTTGAGAAGAATAAATGAAAGTGTGAAAGGAGCTGCTAAAGTATGGAAATTTACAGAGAGTATGTAGCACCCCAGACTTTTCTATACTTAATGAATAGTACTTTCATAGCTAATTGACCTTTCTCATAGTCTAATTAATAAATAAGGGAGAAATCAAAAATTCTAAAATGTTAGAAATGTTCGTTTTCAAAAGACGAATCCAATGCAAGTTGAATCGTTGAAATCCGACGAGCGAGTCAAAAGATATGGCCAAAACAGTGGGGACCTGCAGAGCACCGATCGCTCGGTCATTATTAGCGATCGATATGTCCAAAACCGATCGATCGAAGGCTATCGACTGGTTAACTTTTTTGTATGGGGAAATTTTCCAAAGAGCTTGTCTTTGACCAGTCGCTTGGTCAAGAACACCGATCGCTCGGTAGGCAACTGATCGATCGATCATAACCACCGATCGCTCGGTCTATCGCGTTTTGCAGAAATTTTATTAAGGGCTTTTTTGTCTTTTGGGTGTTAAACCCTTGCCTCATAAGGCTTGCTCGAGCCTTTAGGGCTTCATTCACCATACTTAGAGGGTTTTGAGAGATAGAGAGAGAGGAGAAGGGGATTCCTAACCTAGGTTTTCCTCTTGAGAAGAAATCAAGAGTTTGGGCTACCCAAGATTTATTCCAAGGCTCGGATTCTTCAAATCCAAGGTTTAAGCTCGTGGGGGGAGTCTCTCTCAAGCTAGGTCAGAGTTCTACAAGGTGTTCCTCAAGGGGGTTTCTTCCCCAATCAAGCATAGTTCAAGCAAGGGTTCTCTTCTTTCAAGTTGAAGCTTCAATCAAGGTTTACAACCAAGATCAAGCCTTGATTCAAGGTTAGTACACTCTATTAACTTCCCTAACAATAACCTAGGTTTTCACTCTTGATATTATGCTTTCTTTCCTTATAAAACGTATCACCTTCACTAAATATAAACAAGATAAGAAAAAGGTTCGAATGTGTGGATGGGATGTGGATTGTGGCGATTGGATGCCATTGGATGTGGATGTGATGTGTGAAATAGAAAACGGTGGATGGGCATTCTATAAATAATGAACATACCATGATGATTGATGTAAAATAAGCGCTAAAAAGGGTGAAGAAAAACTACTAAAAATGTTGCACACCGGATGTTTGATAATATGCCTAAACCAAGAATAAATGAATTTAATAAAGGAAATGGATGTAAGCCCTATGTAATTGTTCTTGTAAATGATGACTTGACCAAATGCTATGTTGATCACCTAAATGCTTACATGCTATATTATGAATTGAAATGTGATGCGATATTCCTCTTGTTACACGTGTTCCCATGATTGTCACTATTGGCACGCACACGAGCACGCATGCATGCATGAACCGAGTTTTCAAGAGCATATGCATTAATAAATCAACAAGAAAACATTGCATGTCAAGGAGGTTGGTAGCCCAGGGGTATTCAGGTACTAGCCTTTGGCTCACAAGAAAACTGAAAATACTACCTGTCAAGGAGGTTGGTAGCCCAGGGGTATTCGGGTACTAGCCTCTGGCTCACAAGAAAACTAAAAGCTACTATATGTCAAGGAGGTTGGTAGCCCAGGGATGTTCGGGTACTAGCCTCTAGCTCACAAGAAAACCATATGTCAAGGAGGTTGGTAGCCCAGGGAGGTTGGGGTGCTAGCCTCTGGCTCACAAGTAAAGGAAAATATTACATGTCAAGGAGGTTGGCAGCCCAGGGATGTTCAGGTGCTAGCCTATAGCTCACAAGTATGCAAGGTGATGAAAGGACTTGCATGCATGATTTTCAAAAGCAAGACCGAGACATGAAACGAGTTTTCAAGCATGAGCTTTATCTGCTTTTTCGCATTCATGCATGCATGTCATGATAATGATATTGCTCTTGTTCAATACCATTTATCTTATGATGCTACTATTGCTTTAAATCGATACCTTGTATTTTGTTCATTCTTGTTATGCTTCTATTATTACTATGGTTTGCTAGTAGTTTGTACTCGCTGAGTATTCCATGCTCAGCCGTACTTTCATGTCGGCAGGTACTGAGGAAGCCCTCGACCCTGAGCCTTGGGTCGAGGAAGAGTACGTAGAGGAGAGGGACCCTTCTATCCCATTACAGTCTTAGGCAGATAGAGACCTCGACGTGTGGCCGTACCTCGACTACTGTTGAGGGGAGAGTACGAGAGGGTCCTTTGGTGTATTTTGACATTTTGATAGGTGGGTCTGTCCACCTTAGAATTTGATATGTATTGTGTGTATGTTTCACTTGGAATGCTATTTTGGAACTTTAGATGAAAAGAAAAAGTTAGTTTACACTTCCGCATATATGTTTAGCTTCCCCGCTCTGATTATTATCCTTATTGTATTGGGTATGAATTCAATGAGGCTGATTTCTGCACTTATTTTGAAATTCGCTCAATCACTCCTAAGACTAAAAGGCCCATTCTTACTAAATGGATTAGTCCGTCACCGAGCTGGTTTAAATTAAATATAGATGGAGCAGCTAACTATGGTTTGGGTGTCAGTGGAGGGGGTGGTATTATTCGGGATTCAAGCGGGAGGATGATTATAGTCTACTACGAGTTCTATGCGATGGAATCTAACACTATTGCTGAAATTAGGGCAATTTGGGATGGTTGTTTGCTGTGTAAAAAGTTGGGGCTATCTAACATCATTGTGGAAAGTGATTCTAAAGTTATTATTGATGTAGTAAATGGTATTTTAGATCCCTCATGGAAAACTTGGTACTGGTGGAAGGAAATTATTAGTTTAAAGTATGATTGTAATTTGGTTTTTTAGCATACTTACCTTGAAAATAACCAGATTGCTGATTTCCTATCCAAAGAAGCTTGCAGAAATTAGGATAGTAAAATTTTCAATTTAAGTAGTGATTGTCCGGAGCCTATTAAAGGCATGATGTGCATAGATAGAACATCTTTATTTAATATTAGATTGTAAGTCGGGTTCTTTTTTGGCAGGGGTTTTGGTTTTATGTCCCCCCCCCCCCATGCTTTGTAATTGTTTGCAGTGGGAGGGGCTGTCCTCCCTTTTTGGTTTGGTTATCGGGTAGCGGTAAGGTTTTATGTCCCCCCCTTCTTTGTGTTGGTCAGTTGTAGGGGTAAGGTTTATGTGCCCCCCCCCCCCCCCCATTTTTCTATTTTTTAATAAAACAGGTAGGGTTCTCCAAACCCCCCACTCCTTCTGAGTGGCTTTATTTTTTTTAAAAAAAAAGTACCTCTACCTCGCCTTATTTTCCTATGTGGCTCTCCATGTCGTGTGCTTTTGTGCACAGGTCTTCGAAACCAACAAAGGTTTGGGCCATGTGGTAGTTGACAAATCATACCTAAAGTTGTTGAGGCATATCCGGATAAGTTCCAGTTGAGTGAACTTTTGAGGACAGGAGAAGGTCAAGGCTCTCCATCGGGCAATGAATTTTGTTACAGACTCATTGTCTCTCTATTTGGTTTCAATTAGTTCTGGAACACACACTATTCTTTGAGTGTTGTAGAATTACTTGCTGAATTCATTCACCATCGTGCTCCAATCAGGGATCGAAGCCTCGAGGAGGTTGGCATACCATGTAAACGCAGCACCTTCTAGAGATTGCATGAAGAATTGGAGGCAGAGAGCTCTTGTCTTGGATGCTAATCCACACCTCGAAAGGAAATGAGACAAATTTTGTCTCGGATCTCTAGTACCATCAAATATTTTGAATGGTTGTTGAACGAAGTCTAGCAGGAATGGAACTGCATCCATGATAGCTGGATAGGGCTTGACAATCATTCAAACATCTTCTTCTTTTTCTTTGGCCTACCACATTTGATTGCGAACGATCTCTTCAATGGCAGCGAGAAGAGACGGTGGAATTCCTCCTATAAGAGTAACTTTATTTGGAATGGGACCTATTCTGGGTACCCTTTGATGATTTGGAGGTGCAGGGGTGGTGCCTTGATTACTGCTATCTCATATGTACAGGAAACGGAGTCCAGGTGCCGATACAGATTTGAGAGCTGACAATTAAGTAGCCAACTCTTGCATTTGAGACATCATAGCCGTGATCTCATCATTCTTGTACTGGAATTGAGCCTGCAAGGCCACTGTTTGATCATTTGATGGTAGAGGTACCAAAGTTAAAGGGTTATTCCCTTGAACTGCGTTCCAGTCTAAATTTTCCATCATGACCGCTACCGGTCGTTCTGACGCTAGTACCTGTAGCTGGAACAGATTCAAAAATTCTTCTTCCGTGAAGTAAGTGCTAGGCATCCCGTATAGACGATTAGATGCATTGAAAACCATTTGAGGTATTTCTAATATTATCTCTGACATTACTAACTAGACCATTGGTTCATCAGTCATAACCCTCGGTTGGAAGGATTCTTCCCAATTCTCTTGGAGAGGTTATCGAGGTCACTTTTTGCTCTGATCCCTCTTGGTATCCATTGGCATCAGTCTCTGGGACTGATTGAACTAGGTCTTGGGCTTTTTCTTTACCTTTGACCTGATTCTTCAACTCCTCCTTGTGAGTATGGATTTTACTCACTAGTTAGGAGTCGCCACTTATTAATTCAGTAGGGATAAGTTCCCGGGTAATGGATAACGTCTTGGTCTGCTTAGAGATCTAGGTAAGAGATTCTGTTAAGCCTGGGGAAGGTGTGAGGCACCCCGACACTTCCATTTTGCAATGGTTCCCTACTTACTAGGTTTAAATCATATTAATTTCAAGTTGTTAGTCAAATGTCTTAGGTTTAGTTTATACTAATCCAAGAAGGGAAAAGTTAAACTATAGTCGAACCCAGGTTGGGTTGCCTACGTACTCACATTAGGATGAGATCAGACTGAGTGTAATTCTGGCACATGAGCCTATACCGAGGCTAGGGGGAGTGTGTGTGTGTACCAAGGGTGGTGTCGCGACCCAAAACCCACCCTAGGAGTTAGAGTGAATCTTGGACGACTTAATCATGACTTACATGACTTACTTGACGAACCAACCTGCAAAACCCACAGAACATATACAATAAAGGATAACAGCGGAAGCATAACTATAAAACACAGCGGAAGTTTAACAAACCTCTAAGTATATATACACATGGTCCAAGTTTAATACAAAAGAAAACAAAACAAAGAAAGTGCGGACATGCTCGCCAAAATACATGGATATAATCACTCATGCTCACCCACAGCTAAACCACTTAGAATCTAACACCACCTACTGATAACCCTCTACGGGAGGTTCCTCCAAAGGTTCCTCGACGTACTCCTCCTCCACCCATGGACCAGGAGCACAAACATCAAATGGAGCAGCAGCTCCCTCAGAACCTGCCGACATAAGAAGTACGGCTGAGCATGGAATACTCAGCGGGTACTAAATACTAACCAACAGTCATAGTATACAGATAGCATAAATAAAGTAGGAAGCAAGTTGCATATATAGAACAGGAACAATTTATATCAAACAAGGAAGTAAGGCAATTTGTATTCATGCTTGCATTCAGAAAGACTGATAAAACCCTTGAAAACATCGTGCACTTGACTTGATTGGAAATACCATTTCCGTGCTTGAAACTTGTCACGTTTGTCTTATCTTGTCATATCATGCGTGTCATGCCATGTCATGCTTGCTTGGAAAGTAAACTACTTGTGAGGGAAGGGAGACCCTTCTTCCTAGAATGATTATGCTTGTCATGCCATGTCTTGTCGTGCTTGCTTGGAAAAGTAAACTACTTGTGAGGGAAGGGAGACCCTTCTTCCTAAATGCTCAAGTCATGTCCTTTCACTTGTGAGATGTCCTTGTGAGATGTACTTGCGAGGGAAGGGAGGCCCTTCTTATGTTATGTATGCACTTGCGAGGGAAGGGAGACCCTTCTTATGAAAATGCATGATTGTCTTGTCCTTGCCAAAAGCGAGGCAAAACATATCGTACGATATGCCCCACCTCTAAATCCCATTCTTGAAAACCTCGGTAAATCATGTCATGTATGCGTGCTCGTGAGGTCGTGTGCATACTTGCATTTGGAATTAAATATGGCATTTGAGTAATTCATAACACATAACATCAATGATTTGGGCAATTTAATATTGATATCATTTAGGGAAAGCGAACAATCACACTATCATAACCCTAGCAATTTCCATAAACCTTAAACATGCATTTTCTTAGTTTATCATTCATTTTATTCACCTTGGCATTTCATCAAACATGGTACATTCATTATTTATTAACCCTACAACATGCTTTTCTAGGTGGGTTATACTCACATCACACTTGTATGTTTATTATTAGTACAATGCCCTTCCCCATTCTTTCATTACGTCATCCGCACGGCATCCATTCGCCAACATCCATCTCCATTTACCATACATACCACCCATCTCATAATATATATATATATATATATGAAGGAAAACAAGAAGAAATAAGGGAAGGAGAGGCTATAACTAGGAGGGTAGTAAGAAGTACCGACCTTGATCAAGTGAGGAAGAAATCCCCCTTTTCAAAACGACCGTGAGTTGCTGCCCTAGCTTGAGGAGAGTGCCCCACACGAGCTTGAGCCGAGACTTGGAGAAAATAGACTTGAGGATGATCTAGGGTCTCAAACCCCTTTGATTTCTCTTCAAAATGGAAACCCTAGGTTTAGGAAAACCTTCTCCTTTCTCTCTATCTCTCAAAAGACTCTAAGGGTTGAGAATGAGCCCTAAAGGCTCGGGCAATCCTATATAAGAAAGGGTATAACACCCGAATGCCGAAAATGCCCTTAGTGAAAATTCTGTAAAACGCGAGGACCGAGCGATCGGCGTTAATGACCGATCGATCGGTTGCCTACCGATCGATCGGTTTCATAACCGAGCGATCGGTTAAAATTTCACTCTCTGGAAAATTTCTCCATACAAAAATCTTGACCAGTCGATAGCCTCCGAGCGATCGGTTTTGGACCGATCGATCGCTCCATGGACCGAGCGATCGGTGGTCTGCAGGTCCAAACTGTTTTGGCCATAACTTTTGACTCGTTCGTCCGATTTTGACGATTCAACTTGCGTTGGGTTCGTACTTCGAAAACGAACATTTCTAACGTTTCGGAATTTCCAATTTCTTCCTTATTTATTAATTGCATTACTTTAAAGGAAAATTGGCTACGAAGGGTCATGCATAAATGTCAAAAGTTCGGGGCTCTACAGGTGGCTTGAGGTCTAGTCTGATAGACTAGGGTTTGGTTGACTAGGGTTGGTCATGGTGCATGGTATAGACCCAGTAGGCCTGGGGTAAGTCCGGTAGACTAAGGTTTGGGCCCGGTAGGCTAAGAGTGAAGTCCGGTAGGCTAAGGCGAAGTTTGACCAAGGTTAGGGTTGTTAACTGGGGTTAGGTCAAACTAACTATGGTTAGGGTTGTTAACCATAGTGAAATGAGGGTAAGGTTAAGCCCGGTAGGTCTAGATTGGGCTCGGTAGGCCAAGGGGTAAGTCTGGTAGACTGGACTTTAGGCCCGGTAGGCCAAAAATAAAAAAATAACCGTAGTTAGGGTTACTAACCGGGGTCAAGGGTGGTCTAACCATAGTTAGGATTGCTACCCAGGGTTAGTAAGGGCTAAAATTAGTTTTATTGTCCAATTGATATTTTCAGGGATTTTTGCTAAGGTTAAGGACTGTAGACCAAGGTCTGACATAAGTCAGTTCGCGGACCAATACAGAGTGGGACCATGGGTCCAACCCTTGGTGTAGGTTAGGTCCATGACCTTTTATGGTCATGGATTGGGCTAGTCATTGACTGGCTCGCAGATGGACTCATGGAGTCTGTCCGCAAGTTTGAATAAGGGTCTGTTCGCGAGGACAAACCTTATCCACGTGTCAGTCCCTTAAGGACTGACACAAAGGAAGTCTACGGGGCATTAATGCCCTGCTAGTAGCATTTAATGCTAGGCGGGCTGGTGGTAAGCCAGCCCTAGGCCAGCTGGTGCCTTGCATTTGGCATGCGCAAAGATAATCGCCCATTCAATAGGTGGTGATCCTGTGTAGGCAGGTGCACCATGCACCCGCCTTATGGGCGGTGAGATTTCCTGTAACTTGCTTGCCCCGGCCCTGGATGGCCTTGATGGTGAGAGTCTCGGTACACCAACGGATCAGTGGTTGGCAACTGGATGATGCTTCGACATCGTTGGAGAGGGTGCAAACCTGCTCGCTGGATCTTCTGCTTCGGTAGCATCTTTGAAAGTCAGCTTGTCGAACATCTGTGTCATGATGAATACTTCTGGATCTGGAATCCCTGAAAATTCGACATTGGGCTAGGGTTTTGAGATGTTGATAATTGGTGCAAGGGGTGTAAGCACCCAATTTCTACACCCTGTCAAACCCCAGTCCTTCTCAGTGGAATCCTCTGTAGAACTCTAGACAAGCCCTAGGTATAGTCTAAACCCTAAGTACCCTATAACAGAGGCCTTTGGGCTCATGGCCCATTGTCTGTAAAACCGTAAAACCCTAGGACAATCATCTGGACTCAAAGCCCATTACCCTAAACCCTAGGCTAAATCTAGGTTAACCCTAGCAAAGCCCTAGGTCTAACCCTAGGAGAACCCTAGACCAAACCCTAGACCTAATCCTAGCTTAAGCCCTAGTAAAACCCTAGGAAAAACCCTCATGGGCTCAAGGCCCGTTTACAATCCAAAACCATAAAAATCCATAAGCCTAGGCCTTTGTGGGCCCAACCAAAGGCCCACCAACCTTAGGGGTCCACTAAGGTGGGGCCCACAACCCCTCAGTTCAAAAAACAGGCGAGAAGACCCTGAAATGGCACCACTAATCCCTTTCAGCCCAAGCGTGCATGGGTCTGGCCCAAAATAGAATAAGCCTCAGGGTGTCAGTAATAAGATTACTGACACTCTCAAAATGAACTATTTTGAGAGTGGTGGTAATCCTATTACTGCCACTCTGTTTTTCTGTAGAACGCATACGTAGGTCTCTCCCTGTTGTTCTAGACTACCTGGGTTCCTCCTCAACTTGCTCCCCACGCCTCTCCAAATCCTGTAAAGCCCCTGAGGGTCTTCCCCCTCCTTTATAAGAGCAAGGACTGTAGCACCCTGGACTTTCCATACTTAATGAATAGCATTTTTTAGCTAATTGGCCTTTATCGTAGTCTAATTAATAAATAAGAGAGAAATCAGAAATTCTGAAACATCAAAAATGTTCCTTTTTGAAGGACGAATCCAACGCAAGTTGAATCATCGAAATCGGACGAACGAGTCAAAAGATATGGCCAAAACAGTTCAGACTTGTAGAGCACCGATCGATCGGTCCAAAACCGATCGATCGGTAGCTATCGACTGGTAAAAAATTTTGTATGGGGAAATTTTCTAGAGAGCATGTTTTTGACCGGTCGCTTGGTCAAAACACCGATCGCTCGGTAGGCAACTGATCGATCGGTCATAACCACCGATCGCTCGGTCTTCGCGTTTTTGCAGAATTTTCAATAAGGGCATTTTTGTCTTTCAGGTGTTAAAACCTTACTTCATAAGGCTTGCCCGAGCCTTTAGGGATTATTCAACACACTTAGAGGGTTTTTGAGAGTTAGAGAGAGAGGAGAAGGGGATTTGCACCTAAGGTTTCCATTGGAGAAGGAATCAAAGGGTATGACAACCCTAGATCATCCTCAAACTTGGATTGTTTCAAGTTCAAGGCTCAAGCTCGTGGGGGATCTCGTTATCAAGCTAGGGCAGCATTCTCCAAGGTATTTCAAGAGGTTTTTCTTCCCCAAACCAAGTCTCCCTCAAGAAAAGGTTTCTTCCTTTCAAGTTGGAGCTCAAATCAAGGTTCCTACCAAGATCAAGCCTTGATCTAAGGTTAGTACACCCTACTAACTTTCCCTAGCAATAACCTAGGTTTTCTATTGTAAATGGTGATTCTTTGTATTATGCTTTCCTTCCCCATTAATTGTATCATCTCAATAAATATAAACAAGATAAGGAAAAAGGATATGAATGTGTATAGAATGATGATTGAGGCGATGGGATGCCAAATATATGATGTGTGATGTGTGTGGTGTGGGAAATGGAAAATGGGGGATGGGCATTTTACAAATAATAAACTTACCCTTATGTGTTTGGATGGAAAATATGCATTTAAGAAGAAGAAGATGAACTATTGATGGACATCGTATGTTATGTGTTTGATAAATGTCTAACCTATGAAATGATGACTTAAACGAATTGGATGTAAGCCTTATGTAATTGTTCTTGTAAATGATGACTCGACCAAATGCTATGTTGATCACCTAAATGGTTGCATGATATGCTATGAATTTAAATGAAATGCAATATCTCTTTTGTTATCCTCACTCCCATGATTATCACTATTGGCACATACACCAACACGCATGTTAGCATGAACCGAGATTTCAAATCCATGTGCATATAATAACCAACAAGAAAATATTGCATGTCAAGGAGGTTGATAGCCTAGGGAGATTCGGGTACTAGCCTCTGGCTCACAAGAAAACCCCAAAACACATATTGTCAAGGAGGTTGGTAGCCCAAGGAGATTCGGGTACTAGCCTCTGGCTCACAAGAAAACTAATCAAGTAATAAGAATCACATATTGTCAAGGATGTTGGTAGCCCAGGGACATTCGGGTACTAGCCTCTGGCTCACAAGAAAACCATATATCAAGGAGGTTGGCAGCCCAGGGAGATTCGGGTGCTAGCCTCTGGCTCACAAGTTACAAGATGCAAGGTTACAAGATGATGACAAGGCATTCAGGCATGCACGCATACATGATTTCTACAAGCCATACCGAGATATGAAACGGATTTCCAAGCATGAGTTTTATCGGAGTTTTCGCATTCATGCACGCACGTTAAGATGATTGTATTGTACCATGTCTTATGCTATTTCTTTTGTGATGCTCTGATTCCTGCATTGTACTGTATTACCATTGTTGTGTTCCTTATTGTTATGGTTAGCTAGTAGCTTGTACTCGGTGAGTATTCCATGCTCAGCCGTACTTTCATGTCGGCAGGTACTAAGGGAGCCCTCGACCCGGAGCCTTGGGTCGAGGAAGAGTAGATAGAGGAGAGAGAGCCGTCTATCTCATTGCAGTCTCAGGTGGACCGAGACCTTGACGTGTGGCCATACCTCGACTACTCTTGAGGACAGAGTACAAGAGAGGGTGCTTATGTATTTTTACATTTTGATAGGTGGGCATGTCCACCTTAGACTTAGACATGTTTTGTATATATGTTAACTTGAAATACTATTTTTGGAAATTTTAGAAGAAAAGAAAAAGTTAGTTACGCTTCCGCATTTATGTTTAGCTTCCGCACTCTGATTATCATTGTTTTAGTACTATAATTATCTTGTTCATGACAGGATGGTTTGGCAGGTATGTATAGTCACGCCTAAAGTATCCCTAAACTCCTAGGGGGTATTTTGGGGCGCGACAAGGACACCCCCCTTAGTTCTGGACTCCAAAAATCCTAAGGTTACCCTGTCAAAAACATTACCCCACTCCATCTTCTTGCCTCCAAGCCCTGTCCAGACATACCCAGCTTTCACCACCTACCTAGGCTAAACCTCAGACCTCCTAGACCCCCCACCAGACCTCCCTTCACCCTTGCACAACAGTGGCACAACCACCATAGCATCCAGCACCGCCAGCAGCTACCAGGAGCTCCTCCACTGAGTAGGGCCACTCCTTACTCTCTCCCCTTGTTCTCAATCACTATAAGACCCCCTGGTCCTATTCCAGGGGGTCCATTATTGTTGTATATTTGTTCAGTAGCTTCCCAAGCCTGGGATAGGGACTCCATGTCTTCTTCATAGACATAGGATAATCCCTTGAGGCTTAGCTCAAGTCCAACACCTACCTAGCCATGCATGGCATCACCCCTTAGGGTCTAGGGGTCCCTCAGTCTATGAGGGAACCCCTAGACCTGTAGAACCCCAGAATTTTCGTACCTAATGAGTAGCACTCTCATCGCCAATTGGCCTTTCACGTAGTCCAATTAATAAATAAAGAACAATTGGAAGATTCTGACATGCCAAAAATTTTCCTTTTCGAAAGACGAATCCAACGCAAGTTGAATCTTCAAAATCCGACGAATGAGTCAAAAGTTATGACCGAAATACCGAAGTGGGAAAATGAGAGAAAACAAAAAAATGGGCAAAAATACAAGGAACCGGTCGACCGAATTTGCTATTGGTCGACTGAACACCCACCGGTCGACCAATACCCATTACCGGTCGACCGAATATCGCACTAACTGAATGGGAAAATTTTTCAGAGAGATCATTTTTGACGAGTCGATTGAAGGTCACCACTGGTCGACCGGTCATGCCGAAATTTGCCCAGTTCAGTCTCTTAAGCCAAATCTATCGTGACCAAGAACCCACCCTAGGAGTTAGAGTGAACTTTGGACGACTAATCATGGCTTACATGACTTGCTTGACAAACTAACCTGCAAAAACCCACAGAGCATATACAATAGAGGATATAAACAGTGGAAACATACTCTAACATAATGCAGCGGAAGACTAACAAACCTCTATGTATATATATACCTAAATCCACGTTTACACAAAAAGGAATCCATAAGAAAGTGCGGACATGCCCGCCAAAATACATAAATCTAACTCTCATCTCACCCACAGCTAATCCACTCAGAATCTACAACCACCTATTGGTGACCCTCTACTGGAGGTTCCTCCAAAGGCTCCTCGACGTACTCCTCTTCCACCCATAGACCAGGAGCACAAACATCAAATGGAGTAGCAGCTCCCTCAGAACCTGCCGACATAAGAAGTACGGCTGAGCATGGAATACTCAGCGGGTACTAAATACTAACCAACAATTATAGCATAAAAATGGCACTACTTAATCAGGAGCAATTCATATATGTCAAACGGAAACAATTCATATCATACAAGGAAGTAAAGCAGTTTATAATCATGCTTGTAATTCGTAGAAAACCGACAAATCCTCTTGAAAACATCGTGCGCTTGACTTGACTTGAAATATCTTTTCGTACGTGAAAGCTTGTCTTGTCTATCTTGCTTGATTCTAGTATGTCGTGTCATGTCATGCATGCTTGCTTGTGATCATGTAACTTGTGAGATACTCTTGTGAGATGTACTTGTGAGATGCACTTGTGAGATGCCTTGAGAGGGAAGGGAGACCCTTCATTATGCAATGCACTTGCGAGGGAAGGGAGACCCTTCTTTATGATATGTATGTACTTGCGAGGGAAGGGAGGCCCTTCTTCATGATATGCACTTGTGAGTGAGGGGAGACCCCTCGTGGAATGTTGGTTCTTGTCTTCTTGTGAAAAGCGAGGTAAAACATATCGTAGGATATGTCCCACCTCTAACCACGTTCTTGAAAACCTCGATAATTCATGCCATGCATGCCGTGCTCGTGGGAACCGTGTACATACTTGCATTCAAATTTAAAGATGACATTTGGGAAATTTCACAACACATGTAGTATCAAGATTGAGCAATTCAATATTCATATCATTTAGGGAAAGTAGGAAACACACTATCATAGGCCCTAGCAATATTCAGAATGTATTAGGCATGCATTTGCTAATTTACAGCTTACTTTATTCACCTTGGCATTTCATCAAACATGGTGCGTTCATTATGGATTTACCCTACGACATGCTTTTCTAGATGGGTTTTACTCAAATCATACATGTATGTTTATTATTTGAACAATGCCCTTCCCTATTTGTTCATCACACACAACCATTGGCATCCAATCGCCCATTCCATCTCCATTCACCATTCACCATTTACCATTCATCATCTCATAGCACATGTGTAAATGAAAGCAAATCAAAAGGAAAGAAGGGGAAAGAAGAACTATAACTAGGAGGGTAGTAAAAAGTACCGACCTTGAGAGATGAGGAAGAAACCCTCTTCCAAACGACTGTAAGGTGCTGTGTCGCGACCCAAAACCCACCCTAGGAGTTAGAGTGAATCTTGGACGACTTAATCATGACTTACATGACTTGCTTGACGAACCAACCTGCAAAACTCACAGAACATATACAATAGAGAATAATAGTGGAAGCATAACTATAAAACACAGCGGAAGTCTAACAAACCTCTAAGTATATACACATGGTCCAAGTTAATACAAAAGAAAACAAAACAAAGAAAGTGCGGACATGCCCGCCAAAATACATGGATATAATCACTCATGCTCACCCACAGCTAATCCACTCAGAATCTAACACCACCTACTGATAACCCTCTACGGGAGGTTCCTCCAAAGGTTCCTCGACGTACTCCTCCTCCACCCATGGACCAGGAGCACAAACATCAAATGGAGCAGCAGCTCCCTCAGAACCTGCCGACATAAGAAGTACGGCTGAGCATGGAATACTCAGCGGGTACTAAATACTAACCAACAGTCATAGTATACAGATAGCATACGTAAAGTAGGAAACAAGTTGCATATATAGAACAGGAACAATTTATATCAAACAAGGAAGTAAAGCAATTTGTATTCGTGCTTGCATTCAGAAAGACTGATAAAACCCTTGAAAACATCGTGCACTTGACTTGACTTGAAATACCCCTTGCGTGATTGGGAACTTGTTAACCGTGTCATGCTTGTCATGCTTGCATTTTCATAATTTAAACATGTTCACATGCCTAGTTACCGTTCATAGTCCGTCGCAACTAGTACCCTATATGCGGATGGGTATGCCTAGTTGCCGTTCATAGCCCGTCGCAACTAGCATCCATGCGGAATGTGAATGCCTAGTTGCCGTTCATAGCCCGTCGCAACTAGCATCCATGCATGTCATGTGATGCTATGCTATGCGTGTCATGCCATGCTATGCTATGCGTGTCATGCCATGCTATGCATGTCATGCGAGGGGATGGGAGACCTTTCCCTATGCAATGCATGATTGTCTTGCCCTTGTCAAAAGTGAAGTGAAACATATCTTAGGATATGCCCCACCTCTACGTCCCATACTTAAAACATCGGTAAATCACGTCATTTCATGCGTGCTCGTGAGATCGTGTGCATACTTGCATTTGGAATTAAATATGGCAATTTGGGGTAATTCACAAAGCATAGCATATAACAATTTAAGTGAGTAATAATCTACGCATTTTAAGAAATGTAAGAAACACACTATCATGAACCCTAACAAATTTCAAGAGCAATTAAGCATGGGTTCCCTTAATTTATCAGTTATTTTGTTCACCTTGGCATTTCATCAAACATGGGGTGTGTTCAATATTCACTTAAACCTAGATCATGCTTTTCTAGGTGGGTTATGCTCACATCACACTTGTATGTTCATTATTAGTACAATGCCCTTTCCCATTCGTTCATCACATCATCCACACGGCATCCATTCGCCAACATCCATCTCCATTCACCATTCATACCACCAATCTCATAACACATATATATGTGAAGGAAAACAAGAAGAAATAAAGGAAAAGAGAAGCTATAACTAGGAGGGTAGCAAAGAGTACCGACCTTGACAAAAGAGGGAAGGAATCCCCTTCCAAAATGCACGTAAGTTGCTGCCCTAGCTTGGAACACGAGCTCCACGAATGCTTGAACCGAAATCTTGAAGAAATCGGGCTTGAGGTTGATCTAGGGTTTCAAAACCCTTTGATTTCTCTCCAAAATGGAAACCTAGGTTTTGGAAAACCTTCTCCTTCCTCTCTATCTCTCTAAAGACTCTAAGGGTTGTGTATGAACCCTCAAATGATCGGGCAAAGCCTTTAAGGTATGAGTGAAACGCCCAAAAGATGAAAACACCCTTAATGAAATTTCTGCAAAAACAATAGGACCGAGCGATCGGTGGTTATGACCGATCGATCGGTTGCCTACCGAGCGATCGGTGTTTATGACCGATTGACCGGTCAAAACTCACTCTCTGGAAAATTTCCCCATACAAAATTTCTGACCGTGCGATAGCTACCGATCGATCGGTTATGGACCGATCGATCGCTCTATGGACCGAGTGATCGGTTACCTACAGGTCCAGACTGTTTTGGCCATATCTTTTGACCCGCTCGTCGGATTTCGACGATTCAACTTGCGTTGGGTTCGTACTTCGAAAAGGAACATTTCTAACGTTTTGGAATTTCCAATTTCTTCCTTATTTATTAATTGCACTACTTTAAAGGAAAAATGGCTACGAAAGGGTCATGCATAAATGTCAAAAGTTCAGGGCTCTACATGCTGCCCTAGCTTGGATCACGAGTTCCACGAATGCTTGAGCCGAAATCTTGAAGAAAATGGCTTGAGGTTGATCTAGGGTTTCAAAACCCTTTGATTTCTCTCCAACAGGAAACCCTAGGTTGGAATCGCCTTCTCCCTTTTCTCCTATTCTCTCAAACTCTCTAAGTGTCGAATGATGCCCTAAAGGCTCGGGTTAAACTCTTAAGGTAAGAGTGAACTGACCAAAAGACTGTAATACCCTTATTGGGATTTCTGTCAAAACACGAGTGTTGAACTCGTTGTGCTGTGAACAGTGCCAACTCGTGGTCCGTTGTCAAGGGTGTCGAACCCGTTGTCACGTTGTGTTGTGCCTAGAGCTGAACACGTTGTCCGTTGTGAACAGGGCCGAGCCAGTTGTCACTTCGTGTCGTGCATAGTGCTGAGCCCGTAGTCCGTTGTCTTATGCACCACGTGCCCATGGTGAGTTGTACAACGTACCCGTTGTGAGCTGCACAACGTGCCCGTCGTGAATTGTACAACGGATGCACACAGTATACGTTATCAGAGTACGTTGTCCGTGCTACGTTATCAGAGTACGACGTCAGAGCACGTCCTTAGTGCCTTCCGAGCTACGATTGCCTACAGGTTCAAACTGTTTTGGCCATATCTTTTGACTCGTTCATCCGATTTTGACGATTCAACTTGCGTTGTGCTCGTACTTCGAAAAGGAACATTTCTGACATTTCAAAATTTCCAATTTCTTCCTTATTTATTAATTATACCTCTTAAAAAGGCAAAATGACAGCGAAAGTGTCATGTATTAAGCATGAAAAAGTCTGGGGCTCTACAAAATCATTAAGGGTAAATGGGTCTTTGACCACCCCATTCTCTATAAAAGCCCCAATTTGTGGGTTGAGGGTTTCATAAACCCTCAAGCATAGTTTTGAGAGAGAGTGAGAAAAAGAGAAAGGGGGTTTCTCTTAGGGAATCTTCTTGGGAGAGATCAAGGGTTTAAAAACCCTAGATCATCACAAAGCTTGGATTTCTTCAAGCCCAAGCCTCAAGCTCGTGTGGGGTTCTCCTACAAGCACGGGTAACGCCTCCTTCAACCTTTCTCAAGGTTTTTCTTCCCTCTTCAAGGTCGGTACCCTAAAGTTCCTTTTTAGGGTTTTATCCAATTCCTACGTGTGTTAAGGAGATGGGATGAATGAATGGAAATGGATGTTGAGCGAGGGATGCCGTGAACGTTGTGTTGTGATGAAAATAAATGGGAAGGGTATTGCACAAATAATAAACACACATGCTATGTTGAATGAATGGGTGATAAAATTTAAGAAAAATATGATTAAGTTATATGGAAATTTCTAGGGTTTATGATAGTGTGTTACTCGTTTTCTTTAACGGCATGAATATTATGATTTGTTGAAAAGAATGTTATTCTATGTATTATTGAACTCCATATGTCATATTTATTTTCAAGCTATATCATGTACACGACCTCACAAGCATGGCATGCATGACATGGTTTACTAAGTTTTTCAAGAACAAGACCAAGCATTGAAAAGAGGGGGTTCTATACCACCCTCCCTCGCAAGTGCATCTCAAGAAAAAGAGGGGGTTCTATACCACCCTCCCTCGCAAGTGCATCTCATTAAAAAGAGGGGGTTCTATACCACCCTCCCTCGCAAGTGCATCTCATTGAAAAGAGGGGGCTCTATACCACCCTCCAAGCAAGCAAGCATGTGCCTCTTTAAATTCCAAGCAAGCATGAGCATGTTTAAATTCCAAGCAAGCAACCATAAGTATTTTAATTTCATGGCATGACATGCATGATTCGACATGACAAGACAAGCATGACCCGACAATACAAGCAAGACAAAACATGACAAGACAAGTTTTTCAAGCACAAAAAGAGTATTTTGAGACAAGTCACACACACGATGATTTCAAGAGTTTTTCCAACTTTAATGTGGTGCAAGCATGAAATATAAACTGTTTACTTTCCTGTCAATTATATGAACTGCTTCCTACTTTATTTTGTTATTATTATGCTATTACTGTTGGTTAGTATCTAGTACCCGCTGATTATTTCATGCTCAGTCATACATCTTATGTCGGCAGGTGTTGGTGGAGCAGCTGCTCCTTTCGACATTTGTGCTCCTGGCCCATGGGTGGAGGAGTACATTGAGGAGGTCCTTACAAAGGAGCCTCATGTAGAGGGCTATTACTAGGTGGTAGATTCTAGGTGAGTGTGGGTGAGCACGAGAGATCTTATACCCATGTATTTTGGCGGGCATGTCCGCACCTTCTTCCTTTTGTTTCTCTTTTGTACAAAACTTGGATCATGTATATACATAGAGGTTTTGGTTAGACTTCCGCTGTGCTATGTTAATTTATGCTTCCGCTATTTTTGCCCTCTATTGTATATGCTCCTAGTGTTTTGCAGGATGGTTTTTCAAGCATGTCATATAGGTCATGACAAGTTGTCTAAGATTCACTCTAAACTCCTAGGGTGGGTTTTGGTTCACTACAAAAGTGGTATCAGAGCTTAGGCTTTAGGTCTTTAGGGTCACTTAGAATCTAGTACCATGGCTTGCCAAGAGCATATGTCAGGAAGCAAGTTAGGAAGGAAGTAAGTCAGAAGTGAGTCATGTTTCAAGTGTAAGACTAAACCTTAGTCTTAGTCTAAAATGATTGGATTCAACCAAATGCGTGTCTGGAAAACGCTAGAACACTAAGTCTATTATGTATACGCCGATGGTTATGATGCGATGTATATTAGTATTATACAAATAATACTATTTGAATTATTGTGAAGTGAAACTGTAGTAAATTGAGGTTCCAAGTTAGACTCATGTGGTGCTATTGTTTTCAGGACTTTGGTCATGAGGCGGGGCACACGGGGTCACGGACTGCATACGAGAGCTTTTTCCTCTTCTCGAGATGAAGATGAGCAGCTGGACATCTCTTAGGTTTTCGGCTCTATTGCAGAGACTTTTGCATTGCTAGCGGCTAGGTAGGCAATTCCACCGCCTGCAGCACCTACCCCTCCTCCTGCTACTCCATCACCTGCAGTGCCAGTGCATTGTACAACTGAGGTTGAGGCATTTCGGAGAATGAGGCCTCCAGCATTCCATGGGAGTGTGGACCCTCTTGCTGTAGAGGCTTGGATCCTCCAGTTGGAGAAGATCTTTGCGGTCCTCTTGGCCACAGGGGAAGAAAGAGTGGAATGGGCTGTTTTCATGCTAGAGGGTGAGGCACACCATTGGTGGTTGTTTGCCTTGAGGACTCGGGAATTGACTAGGCAAGTTCAACCATGGACTTAGGGCGAGTTCATGGATACCTTCTACAAGAAGTACTTCCCGGTTGGAGCTCGGGAAAAGAAAGAGAGGGAGTTCATCAACCTCAAGCAGGGTTCTATGTCTGTGGCCCAATATGAGGCCAAGTTCTCGGAGTTGTCACGCTTCGCGTCCTACATGATTGCTACGGAGGCGATGAAGGCCAGAAGATTCGAGCAAGGGCTCAGAGATGTGATTATGAAGAGAGTCTCGGCTTTCAGGCATGCTACCTATCCCGAGGTAGTGGACAAGGCCTTATTGATTGAGACCAACTCTGAGGCTGTGTCTAAGAAGAGGGATTTGGCGAGAGGCCAATCCAGTAGTTCAGTACCTCTAGAGAGGTGGGCCCAGACTGGCCTTTATTAGTATGCTTGGCCAGCACCACCTCAGTATGCATGGCCAGCACCACTGCAGAGGCCATCTTTTACGCCTCCAATTCCATGGAAGTATGCGCCTCAGGTACCACGACCTCAGGCTCTTCCGGCCCCACGACCCGCTTCACCTCAGGCAGCAAGGTATTCTCCACCTCTGGCCCCTCCGACATACACATATGAGGTTTGCACGTCTTGCAGCCGAAGGCACCTGGCAGGAGATTGTCAGAAGGCATCGGGTGGATGTTTCCACTGTGGTCGTCAAGGCCACCTGATCAGGGATTGCCCTAATCAACATTTGTTAGGCCAATCTCAGGGGATTAGGCCCCCAGTTCATCCAACGGGATCATACCAGGCGTCCTTCCAGCCTGCACGGTCTATACCTCCGCCAGGTAAGGCAAACCAGGGATGAGTATTCGCCTTGACAAAAGGAGATGCACTTACATCAGATGATGTGGTGCAAGGTACCTGTTTAGAGTTATTCAATTATCCATGATTGTCATGTTATGCCTTATTCTTTGTGTACGTATATGACATATTATATATCTATATATCTATACATATGATGTTGATGCATGGATTAACTTAGCTAATTATAATTTTAGGAACTTTATTAGTTAATGAATGTTTGGCACGAGTGTTGATTGACACCAGGTCTACTCATTCATTTGTCTCACCGAGTTTTATCCAAGGCTTTTCTATAGAGCCTAGTCAACTGGAACCAGAGTTATTCATTTCGACTCCTCTCGGCAAGACAGTGGTAGCAGATAGTATTTTCAGATACAGTATAGTTCAAGTTGGAAGCCGCAAGTTGGCAGCTGATCTCATCGTCCTTGGATTCTAGGATTTCGATGTCCTCTTGGGGATGGATTGGTTAACAGCTCACCATGGTCAGGTGGCATGCTTTGAGAAGATGGTACTCTTGAAGCCGATGGAAGGGAAGCCATTTCATTTTCGGGGGTTGAGGAGTAAAGATATTACCTGCTTTACGGCGTTGAGTCTAGCGAACCCTAAGGCTAAAGACTCTTCGACTATTCTGGTCATGAGTGAATTCCTGGATGTATTTCCAGAGGAGTTGCCAGGGTTGCCCCCAGACAGAGAGATTGAATTCATGATCAAGCTTGCACCAGACATAGCTCCCATCTCTCAAGCTCCATACAGGATGGGCCCAATTAAACTCAAGGAGTTGAAGACTCAATTGGAGGAGATGCAAGGCCTTGATTTCATTCGACCAAGTGTCTCACTGTGAGGTGCCCCGGTGCTATTTTTCTAGAAGAAGGATGGCTCGATGCAGATGTGCGTCGATTACAAGCAGTTGAACAAGGTCACGATAAAGAATAGGTATCCATTTCCTAGGATTGATGACTTGTTCAATCAGTTAAAGGGAGCAAAATTTTTCTCTAAGATTGATCTTCGGTCCGATTACCACCAGTTGAAGATCAAGGCAAAAGATGTTCCTGAAATTGCATTCAGGACTCGGTATGGACATTACGAGTTCTTAGTGATGCCTTTTGGTCTCACAAATGTGCCGGCAGCCTTTATGGATCTAATGAACCGGGTGTTCCAACCATACCTAGATCGGTGCATGATAGTGTTTGTTGATGACATCTTGGTCTATTCTCAGACACGGGAAGATCACACGCGAGACCTTCGCCTTGCTTTGGAAATGCTAAGAGAGCACAAGCTGTAAGCCAAACTAAGCAAGTGCGAGTTTTGATTGGAGGAAGTGGCATTCCTAGACCACGTTGTTTCTGCGAAAGGCATCTCGGTAGATCTGAAGAAGATAGAGGCAGTCATGAGTTGGGCGAGGCCCAAAAGTGTCACAGAGATCCACAGCTTCCTTGGGTTGGCAGGCTATTACTAGAGATTCGTTGAGGAACTCTCCACCCTAGCAGCGCCGCTTAGTTATCTGACTAGGAAGAATTCCAAGTTTGTATAGAGAGATAAGTGCGAGATCAGTTTCATAGAGCTGAAGAAGAGGCTTACCACGATCCTCGTCCTTATAGTGCCATCTGGGCGTGGTGGTTATGAGGTGTACAGTGATGCCTCGCATGTTGGGCTTGGGTGTGTTCTCATGCAGCACAAAAAGGTCATTGCTTATGCGTCAAAGCAATTAAAGGAGCATGAAAAGAATTACCCCATGCATGACCTAGAGCTTTCCGCAGTGGTGTTTGCACTCAAGATTTGGAGACATTACCTTTACGGAGAAGAGTTCTATGTGTTTACGGACCACAAAAGCCTCAAGTACCTCTTTTCTCAAAAAGGAGCTAAATTTCTGGCAATGACATTGGTTGAAATTTTTGAAAGACTACGAATGCACCATCCAATACCACCCGGGCAAAGCAAATGTAGTGGCTGATGCTTTGAGTAGAAGACCTTCGGGGTTGTTGGTTCACATGTTGGTGCGGGAATGGAAGCTATTAGAAGATTTGGCAAATCTGGACATCCATGTAAATGCTTCCGTCCTGTAGTCCAGTGATGGCGAATATCACGGTTCGGCCGTACATCATAGATCGGATCCAAGAGTTGCAGGCCTCGGATGCTGACTTATTGGCTTTTCGGGACAAGGAAGTTGCCAAGGGCAGTGAAGAATTTTCTTTGACTAGCTAAGGTGCTATCACATTCAGGGGAAGGCTGTGTGTCCCCGCCAATGTAGAGTTGAGGTGGGAGATTATGGATGAAGCCCACTATTCGAAGTATACAGTGCATCCTGGGGTACGAAGATGTACCGGAACCTCAAGGGGCAATTTTGGTGGCAAAATATGAAGAGAGATATTGCAGAGTATGTGGCACGATGCTTGATGTGCCAGCAAGTGAAAGCAAAGCACATGCAATCGGTGGGTCTATTACAATCTCTCCCTATTCTCGAGTGGAAATGGGAGCACATCTTCATGGACTTTATCATTGGCTTGCCACAGATGGCAAGGAACTCTGATGCAATATGGGTTGTGGTAGAACGTTTGACAAAGTCTGCACATTTCTTACCTTATCGGACTATGTTCAACTCGAACCAGCTTGGGCCATTGTCTATTAAAGAAGTGGTACGGTTGCACGGGGTGCCAGTCAGTATTGTGTCTGATCAGGATCCAAGATTTACATCCAGGTTCTGGAAGAGCTTTCAGAGTGCAATGGGTTCCCAACTTGAATTCAGCACCACCTTTCATCCATAGACGAATGGGCAGACCGAGAGGGTGAACCAAATCATCGAAGACATGCTTTGAGCCTGTATGCTAGATTTCAAGGGCAGCTGGGAAGAGCAATTGCCTTTAGTGAAGTTTGCCTACAATAATAACTACCAGGCGAGCATCCAGACGACACCATTTGAGGCCCTGTATGGGTGAAGTTGCAGGTCTCCTCTCTACTGGGATGAAGTGGGAGAGAGAAAAGTGTTGGGTCTTGAGTTGATCGAGCAAACTGTGAACAAAGTTAAGATCATCCAAGATCGGTTGAAAGCTACTCAAGATTGTCAAGAGACCTATGCTGACACTCACCGTAGGGACTTAGAATTCCAGTTTGGGGATCAAGTCTTTGTGAAGGTATCTCCTAGCAAGGGGATTATGAGATTTGGTAGGTGAGGCAAGCTCAGTCCTCGGTACGTCAGCCCCTTCGAGATTATCACGCGAGTTGGTGAAGTTGCTTACTGGGTAGCTCTTCCAACCCATATAGCCACAGTCCACAATGTGTTCCATGTGTCGATGCTCTGGAAATACATTTCAGACCCTTCGGATGTCATAGACTTGGAACCATTGAAAATCCGAGAAGATCTCACTCTGGTTGAAAATCTGGTTAAGATATTGGATCAGAGAGATCAAGTGCTTCACAACAAGATTATCCCGTTGGTTCTTGTGCAATGGCAACATCATGCTCAAGAAGAGGCCATATGGGAACGCGAGGCCAAAGTCAAAGCAAATTACCCAGACTTGTTTAAATAGGTTTTTGTATGTGCCATGTAATTCTATTTTGATTTTGTAATGTATGTATCGTCCAAATTTCGAGGATGAAATTTTTGTAAAGAGTGGAGAATGTAGAACCCCGGACTTTTCGTACCTAATGAATAGCACTCTCATCTTCAATTGGCCTTTCACGTAGTCCAATTAATAAATAAAGAAAAATTGGAAGATTCTGAAACACCAGAAATGTTCCTTTTCGAAAGACGAATCCAACGCATATGAAATTTTTGCAAAGAGGGGAGAATGAAGAACCCCGGCCTTTTCGTGCCTAATGAATAACACTCTCATCGTCAATTGGGCTTTCACATAGTCTAATTAATAAATAAAGAAGAATTGGAAGATTCTGAAACACCAGAAATGTTCATTTTCAAAAGACGAATCCAACGCAAGTTGAATCATCAAAATCCGACGAACGAGTCAAAAGTTATGACCGAAATACCAAAATAGGAAAATGAGAGAAAATAGAAAAATGGGCAAAAACACAAGGAACCGATAGACCGAATTTGCTACCGGCCGACCAAACACCCATCGGTCAACCGATGCCCATTACCGGTCGGCCGAATATTGCACTAAATGAATGAGAAAATTTTCCAGAGACGTCATTTTTGACCGGTCGACCAGTTATGCCGAAATTTGCCTAGTTCGGTCTTTTAAGCCAAATCATTAAGGTTAAATGGGTCTTTGACCACCCCATTCTCTATAAAAGCCCTAATTCGTGGGTTGAGGGTTTCATAAACCCTCAAGCATAGTTTTGAGAGAGAGTGAGAAGAAGAGAAATGGGTTTTCTCCTAGGGCATCTTCTTGGGAGAGATCAAGGGTTTGAAAACCCTAGATTATCACAAAGTTTGGATTTCTTCAAGCCCAAGCCTCAAGCTCGTGTGGAGTTCTCCTACAAGCACGGACAATGCCTCCTTCAACCTTTCTCAAGGATTTTCTTCCCTCTTCAAGGTTGGTACCCTATGCTACCCTCCTAGTCATTCCTTTTCCTCTTTTCTTTCCTTTTTAGGGTTTTTCCCCAATTCCTAAGTGTGTTAAGGAGATGGGATGAACGAATGGAAATGGATGTTGGGCGAGGGATGCCGTGAACGTTGTGTTGTGATGAAAATAAATGGGAAGGGTATTGTACAAATAATAAATACACATGCTATGTTGAATGAATAGGTGATGACATTTAAGAAAAACATGATTAAGGTATATGGAAATTTCTAGGGTTTATGATAGTGTGTTACTTGTTTTCTTTAATGGCATGAATATTCTTATTTGTTGAAAAGAATGCTATTTTATGTATTATTGAATTCCATATGTCATATTTATTTCCAAGCTATATCATGTACACGACCTCACAAGCACGGCATGCATGACATGGTTTACCGAGTTTTTCAAGAACAATACCAAGTATTGAAAAGAGGGGGTTCTATACCACCCTCCCTCGCAAGTGCATCTCAAGAAAAAGAGGGGGTTCTATACCATCCTCCCTCGTAAGTGCAACTCATTGAAAAGAGGGAGTTTTACATCACCCTCCCTCGCAAGTGCATCTCATTGAAAAGATGGGGTTCTATACCACCCTTCATCGCAAGTGCATCTCATTGAAAAGAGGGGGTTCTATACTACCCTCCCTCACAAGTGCATGAGCATGTTTAAATTTCAAGCAAGCAAGCATGAGCATTTTAATTTCATGGCATGACATGCATGACACAACATAACATGCATGACAAAACAAGCATGACCCGACAAGACAAGCAAAACAGAACATGACAAGACAAGTTTTTCAAGCACGAAAAGAGTATTTTGAGTCAAGTCACGCACAAAATGATTTCAAGAGTTTTTCCAACTTTGATGTGATGCAAGCATGAAATATAAACTGTTTAGTTTCCTGTCAATTATATGAACTGCTTCATGCTTTATTTTTATTATTATTATGCTATGACTGTTGGTCAGTATTTGTACCCGCTGAGTATTCCATGCTTAGCCGTACATCTTATGTCAGTAGGTGTTAGTGGAGTGGCTTCTCCTTTTGACATTTGTGCTCCTGGCCCATGGGTGGAGGAGTACATCGAGGAGGTCCCTACGGAGGAGCCTCATGTAGAGGGCTTTTAATAAGTGGTAGATTCTAGGTGAGTGTGGGTGAGCACAAGAGATCTTATACCCATGTATTTTGACAGGCATGTCCGAACCTTCTTCCTTTTGTTTCTCTTTTGTACAAAACTTGGATCATTTACATAGAGGTTTTGGTTAGACTTCCGTTGTGCCATGTTAGTTTATGCTTGCGCTATTTTTACCCTCTATTGTATATGCTTCTAGTGTTTTGCCGGATGGTTTGTCAAGCATGTCATGTAGGTCATGATAAGTCATCCAAGATTCACTCTAAACTCTTAGGGTGGGTTTTGGGTCACGACAAGACCCCTGCTGGTTCAATCCCAGTAGGAGAAATCGAATTTTTTTTAAAATCTGCATAGTATTGGTAATACCATTACCGACAATATGTACTTTCTCTGTAACAACCTTGTTAACCATCGTTAACTCAGGCCCTGGTCAGTTCCAGGGCTATGGTTGGTTACCTTGGACCCTTGGCTAACTCCCTGCCAAATTTCAGATGTTGGCCTTGCCTTTAACCATGGTTAGTTGGCCTTCAAAATCTAGTTATCAGACTACCGGTAGTCTGCTTACCGACATTTCAGGGTTTTTTGAACAGTAACTTTGGACCTTTGTGGGGCCCATGTACCTCATCCTCTTGGGCCCACTCAAGGCCCATTGGACTCCCCTAGACCTCACCTATCTCCCTACAAACTTTCAGGGCCTAACTCTGTAGCACCCCGGACTTTTTCATCTTTAATGAATAGCACCTTCATAGCTAATTGGTCGTTTTTGTAGTTTAATTAATAAATAAGGGAGAAATCGGAAATTCTGAAATGTCAGAAATGTTCGTTTTCGAAAGACGGATCCAACGCAAGTTGAATTGTCGAAATCCGGCGAGCGAGTCAAAAGATATGGTCAAAACAGTCCAGACATACAAAGCACCGATCGCTCGGTCCAGTCAGCGATCGATCGGTCCATAACCGATCGATCGGTAGCTATCGTACGGTCAGAAATTTTGTATGGGGGAATTTTCCAGAGAGCGAGTTTTTGACCGGTCGATCGGTCATAAACACCGATCGCTCGGTAGGCAACCGATCGATCGGTCATAACCACCGATCGCTCGGTCTTCGCGTTTTTGCAGAAATTTCATTAAGGGCTTTTTCGTCTTTTGGGGTTTAAACCCTTACCCATAAGGGCTTGCCCGAGCCTTTAGGGCTTCATTCACAGCACTTAAGGGATTTTGAGAGATAGAGAGAGAAGAGGAGAAAGCTCTAACCTAGGGTTTGGTTTTGAGAAGGAAATCAAAGGGGGTTTAAGAACCATAGCTCGCCCCAACTCGAGTTGCTTCAAAATCGAGGCTCAAGCTCGTGTGTGAACCATTCTCCAAGCTAGGGCAGCAACCCAAGCACGTTTTTGAAAGGGGATTTCTTCCCCAACTCAAGCTTCTTTCAAGCAAAGGCTTCATCTTTCAAGTTGGAGCTTCAATCAAGGTCCCTACCAAGGATCAAGCCTTGATTCAAGGTTAGTACACCCTACTAACTTTCCCTAGCAATAACCTAGGTTTTCTATTGTAAATGGTGATTCTTTATATTATGCTTTCCTTCCCTATGAATTGTATCATCTCAATAAATATAAACAAGATAAAAAAAAAGGATATGGATGTGTATGGAATGTTGATTGAGGCAATGGGATGCCAAATGTATGATGTGTGATATGTGTGGTGTGGGAAATGGAAAATGGAGGATGGGCATTTTACCAATAATGAACATACCTTGATTTTTGGATGGAAAGTAGGCACTAAAAAGAAGAAGATGAACCATTAAGGAACCTTGCATGTTATGTGTTTGACAAAATGCCTAAACTAGGAATAAATGACATAAATGAAGAAAATGAAAGTAGGCCTTATGCATGTGTTCTTATGAATGATAAACTATTCAAATGCCACGTAGATTACTCAAATTCCTATATGGTTATACTGTGGATTGAATTGCTATACACTACTCTTCATGTCATATTGTCATCATGATATTACAAGTGCTACACACACCACACATGCATGCATGAAACCGGGTTTTCCAAGATTGTATTTGTATATGATGAATCAAGAACATGACAAGGAGGTTGGTAGCCCAAGGAAGGGTGCTAGCCTCTGGCTCACAAGTGAAATGAATCAAGAACATGACAAGGAGGTTGGTAGCCCAAGGAAGGGTGCTAGCCTCTGGCTCACAAGAGAAATGGAACAAGAACATGACAAGGAGGTTGGTAGCCCAAGGAAGGGTGCTAGCCTCTGGCTCACAAGAGAAATGGAACAAGAACATGACAAGGAGGTTGGTAGCCCAAGGAAGGGTGCTAGCCCCTGGCTCACAAGTATACAAGTCAAGAACAAATCAAGACATAAAATACAAGACAAGACACGATACACATACATGATTTGACCGAGACACGAAAAAGGTTTCCGAGACATGAGTTGTACCGAGGTTTTTGCATTCATACACGCATGTCAAGATATGGCTATGTATCTTATGCTTTCACTATTGCTTTAAATTAATATCTTGTATTGCTCACTGTTGTTATGCTTTCGCTATTGTTATGGTTAGCTAGTAGTTTGTACTCGCTGAGTATTCCATGCTCAGCCGTACTTTTATGTCGGCAGGTACTGTGGATGTCCTCGACCCCGAGCCTTGGGTCGAGGAGGAGTATGTAGAGGAGAGGGAGCCACCTATCCCATGGCAGTCTCAGGAGGATAGGGACTTGGATGTGTGGCCATACCTCGACTACTGTTGAGAGGAGAGGGTTAGAGAGTTCCTGTTTGTATTTTGATAGGTGGGCATGTCCACCTTTACTTTGATTGTATTTGGTATATGTTAACTTGGAATACTATTTGGAGTTATAGAAGAAAAGAAAAAGTTGGCTTATGCTTCCGCACTTATGTTTAGTTTCCGCGCTCTGATTATCATTGTATTATATTATGTTTAGCCTCTTGCATTACAGGATGGTTTGACAGGTACACGTAGTCACCTCTAAAGTATCCCTTAACTCCTAGGGGGTATTTCGGGGCGCGACAAACTCAACCCTTAACTAGGGTTAGTTAGCCTTCAAACTTTAGTTAATAGACTGTCGACAGTCGAACTACCGATAGACCCAAAAAAATGCCCCTAAGTTATTGGCGGTAATCAGATTACCGCCAATACAGACCGATTTTTTTACTAACTTTGGGCCCCTATGGGGCCCATACCTGAGCATATTTTGGGCCCACTCTTGGTCCATTTTCTTCCTGGCACTTCAGGCTTTCTGTACATACTTTTACTTTCCTCAGTGGTGATACCTAACCCCAGTTATACCCTCACAAACTATGGTTAAAAAGTTACTGTAATAGAGGTAATCCGATTAGCTCCATTCTTTAAATTTTTAATTTCGAGCTTTATGCTAGGCCTAGACCTAGTAGGAGGCCATTCTAGGCCCTGCCACACCTTATGGGCCCATTTTTGCCTAACCTTGACCTTAACCATGGTTAAAACGGCCTCCGATTAACTTTTAACCATGGTTATGTCATGAACCAAAATACCCCCTGGGAGTTAGGGATACGTTGGCTCGTGATGTGCAAATATCCGATACTAAACCATCCTGTAAAATACACAAAGTAATATATAATGGAAACATAAAGAAATGCGGAAGCTTAATCGTGTGCAGAGGCGTAACCCAAAAATTTCTTTTTCCATATATACTCTGTATTCCAAGTTTGTACATACATGACAAAAGTAAAGGTGGACATGCCCACCTATCAAAATACATAAAGAACTATACAGTCTCTCCACTTAGCAGTAGTCTAGATAGGGCCACCTATCTAGGTCTTTGTCCTCAAGTGACTGCATTAGGATAGGCAGATCCCTTTCTTCCTCGTACTCTTCTTCAACCCATGGCTCCTGGGTTAGGAATGACAATTAGAATAGGCTGAAGTTGTAACGACTCAGATATTTTAGAAAAATATACAATTTAATTAAGGTATTACCTTAATTGTTATTTTAGTATAAAGTATATACTATGTATTAAACTCAATATTAATACATGTATATAATAAGGAAATCATTACTTAAGATTATGACAAGTAGCGAAATCTTAGGGTGGATGCCCAAGTAATTAATGGAAGAATTGATCATGAGCTAAGAGGAGGACATGTGGCAAGTGCCACATATCAACACTACAATTGGACATCCAAGATTAACTATGGTTAGAGTCATTTAGTTATGATGAGTTAATCATAAGTCAAGAATTGATTAAATAACATCATGTTGACATGTGGAATGATCTCCACATAGTACCATCAATAGTATGGACGGTCAAGATTAAAAGTATTGGTGGCAAATGTCATATGGCATCTTCATTAAATATATGCATGAACTAATGAGATGTATGCGGAAGAACCAACTCTATACCATGAATATAACTCACGCCCATTTTGGTCACCCTAGGGTAAGAACCCAAGTTAAGGTGAGGTTAATCATGGGGGATGAATTATAAACTTATTTATTAGGGATTTAACCCTTAGACATGTACAATGCACACGCCCACTTTGGATTAACCAAAGGTGATACATGAACTATGGTTAATGTGTAGATCTAATTTAATGAATACATGAAATATGGTTAGAACCTTGAGTTTAACCATGAATCTAGTTTAATGAATACATGAACTATGGTTAATATGTGGATCTAAATTCAAAGAATACATGATCTATAGTTAGAACATTGAGCTAACCATGAATCTACTTAAATGAGTACATGAACAATACCTCACGCCCAAACCCCCCTTGGCTATTTGGTTGGTGGTCACACTAATTAATTGGATAAACCATGAATCTAAATTAATATATACACGAATGTAATCTATGAACCTAGGCAAAATATTCATGAATTTATAAGATCCATGAACCTAACCATGTACATAATAAATAAGTTACATGAATAAAGTTAGGATTAGTGAATTGAATCTTTCAATTCATGAACCATGGGTTAATTAGGGGAGTGAACCAACATTTATGATAGGCCACGACCCTTGGCCTATATATATATCACACGCCCAACCCTTGAAGCACACACCAAGTTGGCGCCCAAGCCATGAGAGAATAGAGAAAGAGAAAGAAAGAAAGAAGAAGAAAGAAAGAAAGGAGAAGGAAAGAAAAAGAAGATAGTGTTGGTCGACTTGATTTCGGATTCGGCAAAAAGAGTAAGGAAATTTCTGTAATATTATTCTAAATGACGATTTAGAATAGAGGATAGTAATGTTAGGTATTTTAGAATGAAGAATAATGAAAGTTGTTTCTATCATATTATTCTAAACGATGATAGTAAAGCATTCGATAATACTAAGGTATAATATCGCAAGTAATTTCGGTAATATTATTCTAAATGGAGATCTAGAATGGAGGTTAATAATGATAAGTATTTTCAAATTGAAAGTAAATAAAGTAAGTTGTTTCTATAATATTATTCTAAATAATGATTTAGAATGAAGAATAATAGTAAAGCACTTGATAATACTGTGATTTCAGTAGTATTATCCTAAATGATGATTTAGAACAAAAGTAAGATATGTTAAATATGCTTTCACATTGGTTTGAAAATGACATAATAATGATGCTATGTATATTGTATGTGTATACTCTCTTCTAAATATTTTATTAGATAAGGGTTAAATTTTAAAAGTATATTTGTAGAAATGTCTACAAGGTAATAGTTATGGAATCTAACTATGATTTAAATAAAAAGGTTATATATATAATCGTAATAAGACGATTTTTGTATGTGTAATATTTCTTAGAAAGAAGAATGAAATGATTATATTGTAAGTCTTAAGCTAAGAGAAGACAAAGGAAATAGGATGATTTATCTTCTAAGACAAGGAAAATGAGATAAATATCTTATAAGGTCTTAAGCTAAGAAAAGATAATATAGATAAAAGACAAATATGTTTATCTTAAAAAGGTCTCAAGACAGTGGCAAGGTAAAGGAAGACCGTTCAGTAATACTTCATGAGGGGTAATGATGACTCCAAGATGGAATGAAATACTTCATGAGGGGTCAAACTCCAAGACAGAAGGAAATACTTCATGAGGGGTAATGATGACTCCAAGATGGAATGAAATACTTCATGAGGGGTCAAACTCCAAGACGGAAGGAAATACTTCATGAGGGGTTAAACTCCAAGACAGAATGAGCCTAAAGAAGTGTAACTTTCAGTGATCATCTTGAGAGACAAGTTTAAGATAAACCGGATCCAATTAAAAGATACTAAAAAGGAGAATATCTAAAGTACTTACATAATATAAATAGAGTTTAATATTATCTTATTACGAAAATGATGTTTAATTACATGTTTATATTATGCTTTGTTCTAACCCGATCTTTAGCATAATGTTATGGAAATTCTTAATGGGTTTCATAGCTTACTGATATTTACATCACCAGATAACCAGATGAACAGTTAAGGATCAAATGGAAAGTGATGATCAAGGAAGGGCGAAGTCGCTTTCAATTATGCTTTCATATTTTGTTATTTGATCATTTGGATGTATTTAAGTTGAATTATGTAAACTTTATAGTTTCATTTGGACATAAAATGATGGCAATTGCGTATGGATGAGTAAGGGTTTAAAAATTTTAAATTCCCTTGGTATTTTACGCTTCCGCAATATATTTAAAAGAGAATCTCATGAACGGATTTACTCTTAAATTTCATTAGTGAAATCTTAAGTTTAAGTCGGGTCGTGACAGAAGTTCTAGTTATGGCTATTCAAAGAATTCTCCGGTTGGGTTTCGAGTAGAAGGGTCATCGGGTCGGGCTTCAATTAGAATATTTAGGGATTTCAGCACTATCAAGTTTAGTTTGCATGGCTGCAATGTCTCGATCATGAGACTGCAAGATCTCATTTGTCCTTTGCTATTGGTCCGAGGGTTCTGCCACTGAGTCTGATCGACTTTCAAGTAAAATGACACTGGCTGCTTCTTCCATGACTGGCACTTTGATCAGGATTGCATCTAAGGCTACTACTTCTGCGAGAACTGCAGTCATAGAGCGAGTCATGGGTAGGCTCATACAACCAAAAAGAATGCAACGGCTAAACATGAATATGCATGATTTGTAAGAAAGAGGATGCTAGAAAAGATTCTTTATTGATGCATGTTTGTGAGTACAGGATTGTGTGACTTAAAAAACAGAAAAAGACTCGATTCTAGGCAGGTCTGTTAGGGACGGGCAAAGTCAAGTGGACAGGGCACACCATTGAGGTCCATGAGTTATTGTTGGTGGGATATGACTTCAACCTCCATGTTATCAATTGTCTCGGCAACATTGAACATCCGGGATCCGAACTGGTGGATCCGGGCGGTCATCTCAACCTTTGCACTATTTAGTTTCTCTTGGTAAAAATTCAGTTGGGCCCTGATGGCGGCTGTCTCTTTGGCATCACCTCTACGTCTCTTCTGGAGAGATCGGATTGTCTGCTCAAGCTGCTCAACCGTATTGCTTGAAGTTTGCAGTCCCGCTCTGCTTCCTGCTACCGGAATGCCTGTTGGGCTCTCCTTAGCCTTTATCCTTCTCTTGGATCTGTAATTGTAGAACCCCGAAATTTTTGTGATTGGTTAGATAAATATACCTTCATGGCCAAAGGGCCTCCCACGTATTTTGAATTTGTAATTGATGAGAAAGGATTAGAAATAAACTATTTGTGGTATATGAAGAGGTCTAGTGCCCTAAGAATGTTGGAAACAAGGAATGGAAACAACCCAAGGGGTCTAAGGGGTCAAAAAGGAGAAAACTGAGAGGTCCGATCGATCGTAGGTAAGGTACGATCGATCGTAGTCAGAGTAAAAATGAGAAAAAAAATTGGGTGCATGTGCGATCGATCGCATATAGGGAAAATTTTTGACAAAACCTTTGGGTCCATGTGCGATAGCTAGCCTCTAGGTGCGATAGATCACGTAGGAATATGCGATCGATTGCAAGTGTGTGCGATCGATTGCATACAGTGAGAACTTGGCAAAAGCTTTCGGAATTGAGTGCGACAGGTCGTCCCGAAGTGCGATCGATCGCACTGGGTCTGCAATTGATAGCAATTGGTGTGCGATCGATCGTACGCGAGTGTTGAATCCGAATTTGAGGGTTTTAACCCTTTGCCTATAAATAGGACTTCACTTAGGGATTTTTGGGGTTAAACCTAAACCTAAGGAAGAGAGAAAGGAGAGGGGAGATTGGGAGAATCCAAGAAGAGGGAGCATCTAGGATCAAGAGGAGACCAAGATTAAGGTTGATCTTCCCCAATCAAGCAAGGGTTCCTCAAATTTCAAGGTGGTGTTCATTCCCCAAGCTTGGGATTTCCAAATCAAGGGTTTTTCCTCAAGTTGGAGTTCATACTTAAGGTTAGTACACTCTCCTAGTTTAACTTAGTAGTAACCTAGATTTTCTTTTTAACATGATTATGATTTGAGCATGTGTACCCCTATTCTTACCTTAATCCAATGATTTCCTAAATTATACAAGATAAACTAAATGTGGAAGAATGTGTGGGATGTATGGAGGGTTGAGGCAATTGGATGCCATGTGGTTGTGATGAATGTGTGTTGAAAATTGTGGATGGGCAATGTACGCATAATGAACGCACATGAGATGTTTGATGAAATGTAAATGATGAAAATAGGAGTAAAAGACTTCAAAGAAAGATTGAATACCAAATGTTTGATGGAATGCAGGTGTGAGAAATAAATCAAGAATATGACATTATGATTTAGGGTTTTTTCCAAATTGGGTAGTTTTAATCAAATGCAATATAATTTCCTTCAAATGCTTTATGTGTTTTCATTTGAAATGTATATTAGGCTTCATTGTTTCATGCCAACATGATATCACCAAGGGTTATGCATGAGCACGCTAGCATGCACAAACCAAGTTTCTATCACAACCACGTGAACAAAAATCAAGAATGAGACAAGTAATTATGACATGAATGATAAAGCCAGACATCAAGCCGGTCAAGGATAGGGCATATTTTAAGATATGTCACACCTGGCCTATAAGAAAAACAAGTACAAGAATGCTAGTGTGTTTCATGAAAAATCAAACAATTCGGTGAACCTCAAATCCGATGTTTAAGTTGAGAATCTCACAAGATCAATGGGGTGGTTAGGTTTCCCTAAAAGGCTATCAATCCTTTTGAATGATTTTAACAATTAAGTTATTTAGTTAAGGGATGATAAAATTTAAGTGCGGAATAAGGAAAACCAAGCAAACCACAACACAAGGATTTTTACGTGGAAACCCTTCCGGGAAAAACCACGGGACCTAGTCCAGCCATGAGAATCCACTAAGACAAAGTAAACAAGAACTTACAAGACTCGAACTTGACTCCTTCGGACTCGACACCACGATCCTTCAGTTCTTAGTCCTCCACGCCTCGAAAATTCACCACGTACTCTCAAGTCCCATGATCAACCGCAGCCGCTTGTACTTCTCTTTGTATCTCGAAAACAGTCCACGATCTTCTGATCGATTTCCGTCAATGACGGCTTCGGATTTCACCGACCAAATCACTCTACCACGATCCTTCTCGGATCGATCTCCTTCTCAAAGGCTCCGGAACACTCCGGCCAAGGTGTTCTATCCAGAACGGGTTGATGGTTTGATATAAATCAATACCTAGATGGACTCCTTCAAAGGACAAGTCCAAACAAGCAATATTGGAACTTTTGCCTAGTAATCTCTAGGTCCAAACAAGCAATATTAGAAGGGTTCTAGCTTCATAGGAAATCAAAAACATGGTTTAGAAGTTGCTAAAACCCAAGAAGGAAAGTGCCAAAATAGCTAAATTAGCAAAAAACCGGATTCGGAAAAAATCCCATATCAGGGTCGACCCATGGGGATCATTCAGTCGACCGGATGGTGCCTTTCGGTCGACCGGATGGTCCTCTAGGGTCGACCCACACTATTTCATCTCTCTACCAAAAAACACCATACAAATTTTGCTATACCTAGGGTCGACCCTGAGGTGCCATCCTAAATTTCAAACTTCGTTTTTGGGTCTCATACCCTTCACAAAAGTTGTAGCTCTTTTTGACGCGGTCGTTTTGACATATTATGGAGCAAAATCTGAGTTACGGTTTGTGAGATACGCTCAAAACAAGCAACCTTAGTTTTTAAAAAAATTTCAGAATTTAAAACAAGTTTTGCACTGTTTATCTCATCACCTAGGATCCGTATGGTTAGTCTAGGTCACTTACCACCTAAGGCATCATGTTAGGATAATTCTAGGTCAAATCCCACCTATGGTAGTATGGTATCTAGGTCACTTACCTTCCTATGAAGGAAATGATCAACCGAGACTTCAACGGGTCTTCTTCGGTCTTCAACATCAATTGTCGTGGATGCTTGAAGGCAACGACACAAGATACACACCTAGACACCTAGACACCTAGAATCACTTGTTTTGACATCGGAATATGCCAATACAAAAACATGGACTTTACATTTCATTCCACCATAGTCCGGGTACTAGCCAAGTCAAGTCAAGATGCTAATGTGTTCCGTTCCATTATAGTCCGGGCATTAGTAAAGCAATTCATGATACTAATGTGTGCCATTCCATCATAGTCCGGGCATTAGTAAAACAAGTGAGATAACTATTGTGTTCCATTCTACCATAGTCCGGGCACTAGCCAAGTCAAGTCAAGATGCTAATGTGTTCTGTTCCATTATAGTCCGGGCATTACTTAAGTAAGTCATGATACTAATGTGTGTCATTCCATCATAGTCCGGGCATCAGTAAAACAAGTGAGATAACTAGTGTGTTCCGTTCCACCATAGTTCGGGCACTAGTCAAGTCAAGACAAGATGCTAGTATGTCCGTCCAATTCATAGTTCGGGTATTGGTTAAACAAGACATGAGGCTAATGTGTTCTGTTCCATTATAGTCCAGGCATTAGTCAAGTAAGACAAGCCGCTAGTATGTCTGTCGAATTCATAGTTTGGGTACTAGTTAATACAAGACAAGATCCTAGTATGTCCGTCCATTTCATAGTTCGGGTACTAGCTAAATAAGACAAGTGAAATAAAGAATCTCATAAGATGTGTAAGGTAACCATAAGATGCATAAGAGGAGTAAGGAACTCACAGGACTTACAAGATAATGGAAAATACGTGTTGAGTAAAACATGAATTGAAAGCATGATGTTTAAGATTGTACAATTGTTATTTGAATTAGCTTCTGCACTCTGTTTATGTATATGTGATAATGAACTGTACCATGCATGGCAAGTGATTGTTATTACTTATTATTGTATTACTATTGTTAGCTAGTGGTTTGTACTTGCTGAGTATTCCATACTCAGCCATACCTATTGATGTCGGTAGGTACACCATACAACTATCGAGGCAGTTCATGGAGAGTAGGAGTCTGATCGGATTTTCATCCAGATGTTAGGGTTTTGACATATGGCCCTAGGGTCGAGATGAGAGAGAGAGAGACATGTATTTTGGGATTCTTTTTTTGGGATTTTCATGTGGGCTTGAGTTGGTAACTCAAGTGTTGTTCCCTTTTGTACTTATTGTAGTTTTTATTAAGTCATTGTTTATGTTAACACTTGGAAGAACATTATATAGAAGAAATTTTCAGTTTCACTATTTGGTTTGCCTTATATGCTTCTGCAGGATGGTTGTTGTGATAAGTGACGAGCCCAAATATTGCCTAACTCTTAGGGGGTATTTTGGGGCGTTACAAAAGTGGTATCAGAGCCTAGGTATTAGGTTCTCTAGGGTTGTTTAGAGTTCGATACCACGAGTCAACCAAGGCATTAGGTTCATCTTAGGAATTGTATTCCAAGTGTAGACTAATCACTTAGTCTTCGTTTATGACAGGTTGATTTCAACCGAAATTAGTGTCTATTTTCGGATTTAAAAAAAACCAAAAATTTTATGTACTTATACTATTATGTGTTGTATTATCATGTGGTATATGCTAAGTGAAAACCTATGTCTTATGAATGGATTCCCAGTTGGACTCATGAGTTGAGGTGATACTCAAGCTCTACGGATAGTGACGCACCCCAAAATACCCCCTAGGAGTTAAGGGATACTTTAGAGGTGACTATTCTTACATGCCAAATTATCCTGTAATGAACAAGGTAAACATAATACTATAAAGACAATAATCAGAGTGTGGAAGTTCATAAAAGGTGCGGAAGCATAAACCAATTTTTTTCTTTTCTTATAAGGTGGTCTGTATTCCAAGTTTGCATATACAAGCATAACATAAAGGTAAATGTGGACATGCCCACCTATCAAAATACAAAAAGAAAACCTCACTATCTCTCCTCTCAACAGTAATCAAGGTATGGCCACACGTCCCGATCTCTATCCTCCTGCGACTGCATCGGGATAGGTGGCTCCCACTCGTCTACATACTCTTCCTCAACCCAAGGCTTAGGGTTGAGATTGTCCACGGTACCTGTTGACATAAAAGTACGACTGAGTATGGAATACTCAGCGAGTACAAGCTACTAGCTAACAATAGCAATAACAAAACACAATAGCAACAACAAGATATAATTCATTACATCAATTAAAGCAGTACTAGCAACATATGACATTCATAGTATTGAAAGTAAAGCAATGTAATAGTCTTTACATGCATGAGTGAATGTGAAAACTCCGGTAAAACTCATACTTTAAAAGTCATGTCTTGTTCTTGAAAATAGTCTTTCATGTCGTTCAAAACTTGCTTGTCATATCTAAAAACTTGTTCTTGTCTTGGTCTCATTCGTAAGAATTACACATGCTTGTCTTGTTCTTGTTGGAATCACTTTTCTTGCTTGTTCTTGTCATGAATTGACATATTCTTGACTTGACTTGTGTGAGCACGGATTTCTATGACACTCACTAGGAAGAATGAGATGGTGTATATATACCCTCACAGGTGTGAAGGTTGTGATTAAGAGTCGCCACCTATTTATTCAGAAGGGATAAGTTCCCTGGATTTGGATAAGGTCTTGGTCTACAAGTGAGATCAGGGTAAGGGGTTCAGTTAAGTTCGGGGAAGGTATTAGGCACCCCGAGACTTCTGTTGTACAACGGTTCCATACTCCCCAGGTATAAGCCAATTAAATTTAATCTTGTTCAAAATGCCGGAGTTTTTAAGTTAACACTAATCCAAGAAAGGAAAAAGCTAACTTGGGTCAAACCTGGGTTGGGTTGCCTACGTACTCACAAGGTGAGATCAGACCGAGCGTAGTTCTGGCACGTGAGCCTGTGCCGAGGCTAGGGGCGTGTGTGTGTGCACCAAGGGTGGCTGACATGGACTAGTCCGGTAGACTAGGGTTTGATTGATCAAGGAGGGTTAAATGCAAGGTATTCAAGCCCGGTAGGGTTAGGGGTAGTCCGGTAGACTAGAACGGAGTTTAGCCCAGGTTAGGATTGCTAACCGGGGTTAGGCCAAACTAACCATGGTTAGGGTTGCTAACCATAGTTAAGGGTATGTGAGATTTAGCCTGGTAAGCTAAGGGGAGGCCCTGTAGGCCGAAGATAAGTCCAGTAGACTTGGTTTTTATGCCCAGTAGGCCGTAAATCAAAAGTAACTGTGGTCAGGATTGCTAACCGAGGTTAAGGAGGGTCTCACTGTGATTAGGATTGCTAATCAGTTTTAGGTAAGGGCCAAAGTCAGTTTTATGATCCAAGTTATTTTTTAGGATTTTTTGATTAATTTTCCAAGATTTGTGGGGTTAAGGGATGCTTAACCGCGGTTAAGTGTTAACCAGAGGTACATTTAACCCTAGTTAAGGGTATGGTAAAGTCCGAGGTGGGCCCACGGGGGCTAGGCAGGGCCTAATGTGGCCTCCTACCAGGCCTGGGCTCCTGCAAAAGCCCAAAATCAAAATAAATTTAATATCGGTAATGGGATTACCGACATTAAAAACAGTGTTTTTAACTCGGGTTTTGCCCACTATTAACTAGGGTTAGGTTGTAACCCTGGATGAACTAAGATCATGGATGTGGAGAGGGGACTCTAGTGAGGATTTTGAGCCTTGTGTGGGCCCTAAGGGATGCCTGGAGTGGGCCCGACAAGAGTCCAAAGCTGTTGTACTTGCAATCACATATTGGCGGTAGATGGTCTACCGCCAATACTAAAATAGGCCAGAAAAAGATTGTCGGTAGATGCTCTACCGCCAATACGCACAGTGTTGATTTTTCATGGATTTAACCATGGTTAAGGCCAAGCCAAGCACTTGGAAGGACTAGGTGAAGTCAAGGGAGATGAGAGGGCTCAACCTGGGCCCTGGACATGGACCAGGGCCCACCTAAGTAGGCCAAACAAGCTTGAAACAGTAACTGCCAGGAATGGCGGTACTGTGTTTACTGCCATTCTTGGTTTTTTTTAAAAACCATATTTTTTCCCATATGGGTTGTCCACAGAGATGACCAGGGGTTCCCTCATGATCAGAGGGACCCCCAGAAGTCTGTGGTGGCCTACAATGCTCCGAGGATGGTGTTATACCCGTAGGGGTTCACCATACCTATGAGAAAGGTGGGTGAACACCCTGTGTGGGTTCGAGCTGTTAACTAATCCTCCAAAAAAGCATAAAAACGTCACGTGGAGATGACCAAGGGCTCACATGAAGGATAGAGCAAAATAAAAAATGGGTAGGGAGTGCCCCTACCCTGTACTCTGTTCCTGCCGTGGAGGAGTGGTCTGTGCACTTGTGGTGCACACTGATGGTGCTACAAGGGTTCGACTAGGGGAGAGCTGGGAGCTCTTGGACGAAGCTTCTTAGAAACTAGGAGGGGTTGTGTGGCCTAAGAAATGTTCAGGGCTTCTACTACAGAATTTAGATTTTTGCAGACCCTGTTTACAGTCGTGAGAGTTGGGTTTTATAGAGGAAGCTCTAGGGGACCTAAGAAGGATTAAAAAGAAGAGGGAGAAGGTGGTTGGACCAAAGGGAGGTCGATTGGGAGGAGTTGAGGTGAGGGTGGAGTGTGCAGGGTGTTTGTAGTGCTGTAAACTCAAAATTCACATAATGGCGGTAAATGGTCTACTGCCATTAACAAAACAGTAATGTCGGTAAATGATTTACCGACATTACGAGATTTGAATGAAATGGGCCTGGCCCATGTGTTAGACATGATGCCCAAAAAAGTCATTTAGATTGTTAGAACCTTATTAATTTGATTAATAAATGATTCTTCTTAATCTATTGTGTATTCATTATGGGTAATTGACCATGATCAGGAGATGATCTATACGATATGAGATATCGATAAAAGGTCCATACGATATATTGTAGGAAAGTTATGTGATTAGATTATCACAGGTAGATATAACTTTCCGGTTCCTTATACCTTATATAGTCACAGCTGTGAGTGAAGCTGGGAACTTCAGTTATATGGCTGCCAGAATGCTACGATGTTCTCAATAGTTGAGATGTAGTTCTATCTCGAACTATTGTAGTGGAGACTACACATCAGCATATGGGTGCTTAAATATACACTGACTGATTGCATTCAATGAGAGACCTCTTGCATAAGCATACTATCAGATAGTTGGTCTCTCATTCACATTGAACGGTTTCGATGATCCTTAGATCTGATGAGTTCATCTATGACTGGGCAGTGATCTAACTGTTTTGATTCCACCAACGTATTTTCTAACTTAGGGAATACAATACAGTGACAGTTGGATAGTCAGAAAGTTGTTCGAATCATGATGAATTTCAAACAAAAAATCCATGCTCATTAATTTGAGAGATTATCCAAGTTCCAGGTAAGACAGTTGATTAAGTTCAAATCCTGCGCAGGTGATTTTGAAAACAAAATAAGTTTTGAAATATGCTTTTATTAAAAGGTATTATACTTATAAAAGGATTTTTCTAAAATGTTTTTCATGAGAAATTGTTTCTCATGGCTTAATCATAAGTCTTGGAAACCCGGATGATTTGCAATGGGCTATGGGTTAGATAGTATGTCAATCTCGAAGGCCCATTAGGGATAATGTATTTGCAATGGGCTATGGTGGGATCTGTAATGTTTAATGTTCATACACTGGGATTCAATTGTAACATGGATATCTCACGTCACTTGCAATTCTGATGTAATTCCCATTTAGGGTCAATGGGATAACATTGGATAAGCCATGGTAAGAATGTCCCAGAGCAATCTGTGGAGGTGCTCACATAAGAAATACAAGCTCAATAATTGATTAAAATTTAATCAATTATTTTAAGGGATTAAAAGTTAATCATTTAATTAAATAGATTAATAGTTAATCTATTGTTTAAATTAATTGTTAATTTAAACTTTGGGATTATTTTAGTAATTATTTGATTAACATAATTAAAGGGGAAATGGGTTTGACCCATATCCATAAACCCATTAAAATGGACCTTTAATATGGGCCAAAGCCCATGGGTTTAAACCCTAGGGTGGGGCGCCCACTTGAGGAATCCTAATTGGATTGGGATTTGTTTAATTGAATAATTATTGAAATATAATTTCTTTTATTATGGAATTAAAATCCAAGTGTTCGATTGTAATTAGGATTAAGATGTTATTGTAATTAGATTACAATAAGGAGTTTTAACTCCTCAAATCCCACGCCCCATAAAAGCTCACGCCCCCCCTTATGGATTCCTAGTTTGACTAGGTTTCCTACTTTGGTGTAGGATGTTGACTTATCCCTTTTAATTAAGGAATCCTCTTATAACAGGGACTCTTTAATTAATAGGATTACTATAATTAAAGTAGTTATAGATTAAGTAGGAGTTTGTTTAATTAATAATAAGAGTTATTGTTAATTAATAAATCCTACTAGATAAGATCAAGTTGGAGTAGGATTAGGATAAGATCCTAGTCTATAAATACCCCAACACCCTAGACCATTAAGTAGAATTCTCTAGAATTTTTTCTCTCCACTCCTCCCTCTCTCCAAACCGTGAGCCCTTGGGGAGGCCCCTAGGGATTTTCGTGAGCTATATTGGTGGTCCTAGTTGGGTTTTGCAAATCTAGGGTTTTGAACCTTAGTATTATTGGTGATAGAAGGTCTACACCATTGATCCATCTTCTTCCTCTTGCTTCTATAATTCCAAAGGAGATTCTAAAGCTTCGTGGGGATAGCGAAGAACAAGGATCGAGCTCCTAGTATTTTTTCGGAGAAATCTCGACAAAGAGTTCTGACGGTTCGAGTGGATTAAGCTTCACCAGTGAAAAACATTCACCGAGGTGATATGACTAAAACTCTTAGATAATTTTGATGTTTTTTTATGGTGTTAAGATCTAGGGGATCCAGTTTCCGCATAAATTATTATCTGGATACCCCTTCAATTGGTATCAGTGCGCATGGTTAGGAGTATTTTTTGTTTATTTTGATAAGGTAATTAAATGGATGATTTAATTCATGAGATGAATTAATTTAGATCTATTTAATATTGCTCGTAGTTTTTATTATTTTATTTGTTCATAAGATGAATAAATAAATATTTATTATATTATTGAATGAGATTTGATAATTAAATAAATTTTGAAAACTAGTATTATATGAGATATAATTAAATTCAAAACAAAGAGTTTATTTTGAAATTCCTTTTAAATGATTTGATCATTAATTAATAAATCCCATGGTGTTTGACACCCTTGCTATTCTTGGAGATTAAAGCTTATTTCGATTTAAATTGATTCATGGATTTTCGGATTTGTATTTGATTAGAAGAATCGATATAGTTTCGGTATTTTGGCCATAACTTTATGATCGTAAGTCCGATTTAGGTCCGTCAATATATCGTTTCAAAGCCGTCGAAAAGATCTACAACTTTCATGAAGAAAGTTTTTCCAGAATCAATCTTTTTGAGGGTCAAAACTTAAGTCAAAAATCTAAAGTGGGAAAAGGAGTTTTCTAAATTAATTTTCGATGAGGCTTTCAAATTTTTTTTAAATTGCCTTATTTGATTATGAAAATTATTTTATGAAAAATACAGTTGTTTTATTTTTTCCGGGGTTTCATCTATATAAGATATAGATTTTTATCGGGCGATTTGATAATTGTCATCAAATTTTAAATCCTTTTAAAAATTAAGAAAAAGTACTCCATCACCATGTAGCATCTTTTTTATATGAGATTATAGTTATGGGTCATAATATATGATAAATTGTTTATCATTTATGTATTTATACTAGAGGTTAATATGTAGTAGGTTTTGGCAATTTGTAAAGGGTAGATTCATTCGGTTTCCCTGAAAAGGGCGAATAGAATACTGGTTTCCCTAATGCCATTTAAATTCTATTTAATGCATTGGTGGACATGCTGCGAAAGAGGATGTTGCGATATGATCTAGATAAGATGATAAAGGAAGGGATCGCGAAGGAGTTTGCGAGCTACCTTTGTTCTTATCACATTCCCTTGCATCCATGCATTTTAATTTATTGACCCATAATGATTAATCTTGTATACTAATGTTTTATTATCATAAGATGATAACTATTGTTTATTTATCATAAGATGATATCAGTTTATATGTTTAATTATTCTGTTGAAATAATTGCTCTTGATATATCATGTGTATATAAGACTGGGGACAAGTCCCTAAGTATTATGATCTTCTACCATACACTATGTGATCATATAGTGGGGAGTGTGAGCAAGCTGACAGGCCAAAGTTGGGCCCAATCCCTCTCACCTCTGAGTGAACATGGTGAAAACTGAATAAGCAAATAGTGGGAGCAATAACGCCAAAGCGTGAGCTTTCATTAGGGGTTTATTAGGTTCATGGTAGGTGGGCACATGAATAAGAGATATTATACAATGACGCCAAAGCGTGAGTGTAACATCCCTTATAGATCAGACAGTAGATCAAATACTCCAGAATTCACAAGATGAGATCTGTGAAATTGGATAAGATAGTTTCTATCTGCCTATTCAAGGCGATGTGATGATGTGCCCAAAGGCAGGATCACATTAAGCCAGTGTCTAGGTTTTCGATGCCAATTAAATCTTCCAAAATTGGCAATACCATTAGAAACAAACCCATAATCTAATTGGTATTAATGAATACAATAGATCCCTAATACTGTCTTATTTGTCATTTGATTAGATCATGACAGGCCTACACCCATTAACTGAAATTCTTCGTGATGAAAAGTTAGTAGGAACTAACTATGTAGACTGGAAAAGGAAGATTAGAATTGTATTTGTCGTGGATAACCTTGACCTATGTCTTAAGACACCTAAGCCCGAAATTCCTCCAGATGCTTCACCGGCCCAAAAGGCTGGGTTAGAGCAATGGGAGAGGTCCAATCAGATGACCAAGTGTTACATACTGGCTTCGATGTCTAATATTTTGCAAAGCCAGCATGAACACATGGATAAGGCTTCTGACATTTTGTAAAACCTTCATGAGATGTTTGGTGAGCAAAATAGGTCAGCTCGACAAGTAAAGTTGAAATCCCTTGTTAACACCAAGATGGTTGAGGGAACTCCAGTCAGGGAACACATCATAAAGATGATGGGATTATTGAATGAACTGAAAATTCTTGGTGGAGAGATGGATGCCATCACTCAAGTTGACACTGTTCTGCAGTCACTCCCTTCGTCCTTCAATTCGTTTGTGTTAAATTATAACATGAACAAGAGTGAAATGTCACTAAGTGAGCTTATGAACTCACTTGTGGCTGCAGAAGATTTGATCAAAAAGTCAACTAAAGGTGAAACTTTAATTGTCGATAAACCTGATACCTACAAGAAATCTAAAAGGTTTAGAAAAGGGAAGAAAGGCAAAGGAAAGTTTAAAGACAATAAGGGTAAGGCAAGAGTTGCCCAAGGTTCTTCAGGGACAGCTGGCAAGGAAAACAAAGGCAATGGAAAGTGTTTCCCCTATGGTAAAATAGGCCACTGGAAGAGGAATTGCAGGACTTACCTCGCAACTCTTAAGAAGGGTAGCGGAAGTACTCAAGGTATGAGATACTTTGAAGTACATATTACTGTTGAGTCTAAATTTCTGGACGGTCCTCCTAACTCATGGTGCGTGGATTCTGGATCCACTGTACACATTTGCAATTCTTTGCAGGGGTTCAAGGAAACCAGAAAGCTGACTAAACAGGAGCAGAAGCTTAAAGTTGGCACCGGTGCAAATGTTGCAGTGAAGTCAATCGACTTGTTTACTCTTTATTTACCTAAGGGAAAGACATTAATTTTAGAAGACTGCTTTTATGTGCCTTCAGCACATCGAAATTTGATTTTAGTATCTAGACTCTTATTTTATGGATTCTCTATCAATTTTAATTCAATTGTTGAAATTAAGAAAGATGGAATGGTCTTGATAACTTGTAATCTAATTAATGGTCTTTTTTTTATATTTCCATTGGTAAATAATAAATGTCTGCAAAGTGACAACGTCTCATCATCTAGAATGTTTGGAATGAAGAGACATTGCACTGAGTCTACTTATCTTTGGCACAAGAGACTTGGTCACATTAATCTTGATAGGATCAAGAGGTTAGTAAAAGATGGTTCCCTTGACTTCCTCAAGGTAGAACCACTCCCTACATGCGAGTCTTGTCTCGAAGGGAAGATGACCAAGAATCCTTACCTTAAAAAGGTAGGAAGAGCCGAAGAAAAGTTAAGACTAATGTATAGTGATGTATGTGGTCCATTTAACATTGTTGCACGAGGTCAATACCGGTATTTTGTCACATTTACCGATGACTATCCCAAATATGGATATGTCTGTTTGATGCAACACAAATCTGACACATTTGAAAAGTTCAAAGAATTCAGATTAGAAGTTGAGAATCAAACTGACAAAACCATAAAGACACTTCGATCAGATCGAGGTGGTGAATACCTCACCAACGAGTTTATGGATTACTTGAGGGAAAATGAGATTATCTCGCAATGGACAAGTCCTGCCTCTCCTCAACAAAATGGAGTTTCTGAAAGAAGAAACCGGACCTTATTAGATATGGTTCGCTCTATGATGAGCCATGCCAATGTTCCTTCATATCTTTGGGGATATGCTATACAAACTTCCATTTATATTCTAAACCGGGTTCTATCTAAGTCTATTCCGTTTACACCCTATGAATTGTGGACTGGGCGAAAACCTAGTTTACAACATCTAAGGGTATGGGGTTGTCCTGTGCATGTTCGCAAACTAGAACCCACTAAATTGGAATCTAGGACAGAGAAATAGAATTTTGTAGGATATCCAAAAGAAACTAAGGGTTTCTATTTCTACTCCAAGGCAGACCAAACAATAGTTGTTAGGCTTCATGCCACTTTCTTGGAGGAAGAAATGGATCTCCTTAAGAAATTTGAATTTCATGAGATGAAAGACGACACAGCCAGTATCCAAACTAAACCTAATCCTTCCCCTTTAATTTCTCCTAATTCTGTTCCACTGAGAAGGTCTGAAAGAGTTTCTAGACCACCGGATAGACTTCAGTATTACAATAATGAAGTTTATCTAGCTACCCCTGATGATGAAGATAGAGATCCTAATACTCATCAGAAAGCTACATTGGATGTAGATGCATAAAGCCATGAATGTTGAAATAGATTCCATGTATGAAAACGGTGTCTGGACTTTAGTAGATCCACCGAATGGTATAAGGCCAATTAGATGCAAATGGATTTACAAAAGGAAGAAGGGTGCCGATGGTAACGTGGAGACCTATAAAGCTAGACTTGTTGTAAAAGGTTATACTCAAATTCAAGGAGTTGATTATGAGGATACCTTTTCACCTGTAGCTATGCTTAAAACCATCAGGATATTGCTAGCTATAGCTGCACACCATGACTATGAGATATGGCAAATGGATGTCAAAACTGCTTTCCTTAATGGAACGTTAGATGAAGACATCTATATGAAGCAACTAGAGGGCTTAATTTCTCCTAACCAGGAGAACATGGTATGCAAGCTCAACAAGTCGATATATGGTTTTAAACAAACTTCAAGAAGCTGGAACCAAAGATTTGATCTTTCGATCAAAGAATTTGGATTCCATAAGAATTTGGAAGAATCTTGTATATACAAGAAGGACAGTGGGAGAGCGGTAGTATACCTAATTCTTTATGTAGATGACATCCTACTCATTGGGAATGATGTAGGGATGTTGTCATCAGTCAAGATATGGCTTTCTCAGCGTTTCTCAATGAAAGACTTGGGAGAGGCATCATATATTCTCGGAATAAAGATTCTGAGAGATAGAAAATGCCGAATGTTGGGATTGAGCCAACTTCCTACATAGACAAGATATTGTCTAGGTACAAAATGAGTGATTGTAAGACAGCACTCATTCCTTTTAGACATGGTGTCACTTTTTCTAAAAAGATGGCCCCTACATCAGCTGATGAGATCGAGCAGATGAAGAGGTGCCCTTATGCTTCAGCAGTTGGGAGCCTCATGTATGCCATGTTATGTACTAGACCGGATATCTATCATGCAGTGAGAGTTGTTAGTCAGTTCCAAAGCAATCCAAGTATAAGATAATTGGACTGCTATGACGCATATCACAAGTACCTGCAAAATGACTAGGGATTATGTGCTTACTTTTCACTTAGAGGAAGTATCATCTCATTCGTGAGATCATTGACAGGCAAGATGTAGTGGTTACAAAGATTAGGTCTCAACTTAAAGTTGTAGACCCGATGACGAAGGCTTTATCAGATAAAGTTTTTGTAACACACTTAGACAGTATGGGATTGAAATCTATGGCACAGTGACTTTTAGGGCAAGTGGGAGATTGTTAGACATAATGCCCAGAAAAGTCATTTAGATTGTTAGAACCTTATTAATTTGATTAATAAATGCTTCTTCTTAATCTATTGTGTATTCATTATGGGTAATTGACCATGATCATGAGATGATCTATACGATATGAGATATCTATACGATATGAGATATCGATAAAGGTCCATAGGATATATTGCAGGAAAGTTATGTGATTAGATTATCACAGGTAGATATAACTTTCCGGTTCCTTATACCTTATAAAGTCACAGCTGTGGGTGAAGATGGGCACTTCACTTATATGGCTGCTAGAATACTAAGATGTTCACAATAAATGAGATGTAGTTCTATTTCGAACTATTGTAGTAGAGACTATACATCAGCATATGGGTGCTTAAATGTACACTGACTGATTGTATTGAATGAAAGAACTCTTGCATCAACACACTATCAGATAGTTGGTCTCTCATTCACATTGAACGGTTTCGATGATCCTTAGATCTGATGAGTTCATCTATGACTGGGCAGTGATCTGACTGTTTTGATTCAACCAACGTATTTTTTAACTTAGGGAATACAGTACAGTGATAGTTGGATAGTCAGAAAGTTGTTCAAGTCATGATGAATTTCAAACAAGAAATCTATGCTCATTAATTTGAGAGATTATCTAAGTTCCGAGTAAGACAGTTGATTAAGTTCAAATCCTGCGCAGGTGATTTTCAAAACAAAATAAGTTTTGAAATATTCTTTTATTAAAAGGTATTGTACTTATAAAAGGATTTCTTCAAAAAAATTTTCATGAGAAATTGTTTCTCATGGCTTAATCATAAGTCTTGAAAACCCGGATGATTTGCAATGGGCTATGGGTTAGATAGTATGTCAATCTCGAAGGCCCATTAGGGATAATGTATTTGGAAGGATAAATCAAATTTAAAAGTTCATGTGGCGGGATCTGTAATGGTTAATGTTCATACACTGGGATTCAATTGCAACATGGATATCTCACGTCACTTGCAATTCCGATGTAATTCCCATTTAGAGTCATTGGGCTAACATTGGATAAGCCATGGTAAGAATGTCCTAGGACAATCTGTGGAGGTGCTCACATAAGAAATACAAGCTCAATAATTGATTAAAAGTTAATCAATTATTTTAAGTGATTAAAAGTTAATCATTTAATTAAATAGATTAATAGTTAATATATTGTTTAAATTAATTGTTAATTTAAACTTAGGGATTATTTTAGTAATTATTTGATTAACATAATTAAAGGGGAAATGAGTTTGACCCATATCCATAAACCCATTAAAATGGACGTTTAATATGGGCCAAAGCCCATGGGTTTAAACCCTAGGGTGGGGTGCCCACTTGAGGAATCCTAATTGGATTAGGATTTGTTTAATTGAATAATTATTAAAATATAATTCCTTTTATTATGGAATTAAAATCCAAGTGTTCGGTTGCAATTAGGATTAAGATGTTACTGTAATTAGATTACAATAAGGAGTTTTAACTCCTCAAATCCCACGCCCCATAAAAGCTCACGCCCCCCCTTGTGGATTCCTAGTTTGACTAGGTTTCCTACTTTGGTGTAGGATGTTGACTTATCCCTTTTAATTAAGGAATCCTCTTATAATAGGGACTCTTTAATTAATAGGATTACTATGATTAAAGTAGTTATAGATTAAGTAGGAGTTTATTTAATTAATAATAAGAGTTATTGTTAATTAATAAATCCTACTAGATAAGATCAAGTTGGAGTAGGATTAGGATAAGATCCTAGTCTATAAATACCCCAACACCCAATACCATTAAGTAGAATTCTTCAGAATTTTCTCTCTCCTCTCCTCTCTCTCTCCAAACCGTGAGCCCTAAGGGAGGCCCCTAGGGATTTTCGTGAGCTATATTGCTGGTCCTAGTTGGGTTTTGCAAATCTAGGGTTTTAAACCCTAGTATTATTGGTGATAGAAGGTCTACACCATTGATCAATCTTCTTCCTCTTGCTTCTATAATTCTAAAAGAGATTCTAAAGCTTCGTGGGGATAGGGAAGAACAAGGATCGAGCTTCTAGTATTTTTTCGAAGAAATCGCTACAAAGAGTTCTGACGGTTCGAGTAGATGAAGTTTCACCGGTAAAAACATTCACCGAGGTGATATGACTAAAACTCTTAGATAATTTTAATGCTTTTTATGGTGTTAAGATCTAGGGGATCCAGTTTCTGCATAAATTGTTATCCGGATCCCCCTTCACCATGCACACTCAGGCTTGGGAGTTTAGGCTTAGGGTTTTTGGGCCTTGTGTGCGTAGTTTAAGGGTTCAGACCCTATAGGCCATTGATTTTTAGGGTTCAAGCCCTAAGGGCTCTAGGGCTAGGCTAGGGCTTCGGCTAGGGTCACCTAGGGCTTGGGTTTTGGCTTAGGTTTTGCAATAGGGTTTAACTAGGGTTGAGTCCTAGGGTTTAACTAGGGTTTACCTAGGGTTTACCTAGGTTTAGGGTTTTGTTCTAGGGTTTTCTAGGGTTCGGCTTAGGGTGAGGCCTAAGACTAACTAGAGGCTTACCTAGGGTTTAGGAGACTTGGCAGGGGGTAACCATGGTTTAAAAGGCTTTAACCATGGTTAGATAGGGGTGTAAAAATTGGGTGCTTACAGTTGCCCCTCTTTGCTGGAGAATGCCAAGGTTAACGATTTGAACGGTAAAGACTGGAATCATCCTATTCCTACACCGAGCTCGGATCTTGAGGATGCGGTATGATGACATGTATGTATGTAGTGCAAGAAATGGTGAGTGCAATGAAGTGGTACAGCCACTACTGGGGGGTGAGTGAGTAGTTCAGACTACTCACTGGGGATTGATGGATGCAAGGATGGCACAGCCCGGAGGCGTTAGCTGAAGGGATTTGATATAGTTGATCGAAAAGACACAGGGCATCGAGAACACACAGGGTGTTAGAAAGGGTGACATGCAGGTGGTGTACATAGTAAAGGTACACACAGGATGTCGAGGACACACAGGGTGTCGAAGGGGAACATGCAGGAGGTGATGCTGTGGTATGGCAAGATTGTCAAGGAGCACACTGGATGTCGAGGACACGCGGGGGTGTCGAAAAGGGTGACATGCAAAAGGTAATGTTGCGGTATGGTGAGATTGCCAAGGAGCACACCAGATGTCGAGGACACGCAGGGGTGTCGAAAGGGTGACATGCAAGAGGTAATATTGCGGTATGACGAGATTGCCAAGGAGCACACCGGATGTCGAAGACACATGGGGGTGTCGAAAGGGTGACATGCAAGAGGTAATGCTGTGGTATGGTGAGATTGTCAAGGAGTACACCAGATGCCGAAGACACGCAGGGAAGTCGAAAATGGTGACATGTAGGAGGTAATGCTATGGTATGGTGAGATTGCTAAAGAGCACACCGGATGCCAAAGACATGTGGGGGTGTCGAAAAGGATGACATGTAGGAGGTAATACTACGGTATGGCAAGATTGCCAAGGAGCACACGGATGCCGAAGACACGCAGGGATGTCGAAAGGATGACATGTAGGAGGTAATACTGTGGTATGGCGAGATTGCCAAGGAGCACACCGGATGCCGAAGGCACGTGAGGGTGTTGAAAGAGTTGTGGCATGTCCGAGAGGCACTAGTCGGATTAATTTGAAAAGGCCGAGAGGCGCTGGGCTTTGATCAAGTTGATTGATGCTGAGGAATGTGGTCACGAGGTGTGACACTATGCAGGGATGTCATGCAGGGGATAAAGGTGAGGATGCTTTCCCTTGACTCTACTGATTGTGACTTGCGGGGATGCAGGCTATCGGCTTCTTCTGCTTTATCTTGTCGGGACTGCTTGTGCAGGCTAGTATGACCTGGTCTAGATACTAAAAGGTCTATTTTGAAAATGTTTTATAAAAGCTATTTGGACTTTTGTAAAATTTTTCATTTTAAGAGCAAGAATGTTCAACTAGCTTTTAGTTTTGCCGAGAAATTGCCTTAGTCAAGGCTTGGGGAAGCTGGTAATCTGTCTTTCACTCTTGGAGAGTCGAGTATGACCCAAAAGAGGTTTTGTCACCACTAGAGATGTTCATGGGTAGACCTGTTTGTCTTGTGACTGCTTGAGATTAGACTCTGGTTGGGGAGAAGCTTGTTGGGGAGCAAATTAGATGCTTCTATACTCTTGCTGGGGAGAGTGTATGTAGAGCAATGGGAAGCTTCTTCTGGAGATCCGCTGGGGAATATGACATCGTTGTAGACCGCTACTGGAGATCTGCTAGGGGATATGACACTGTCATAGATCGCTGCTGGGGATCTAAACTCTGTTGGAGACTAGTGTCGGGAGACTGTTCTTCCATGCCATCTGCTGGGGCCTACTGCAGGAGATTTATCTGCCTGGACTAACTACTGCCGGATTCTGTTGCCAAATTGCTCTTAAGCTTTTCTCCCTTTTTTTACCCTTTAAATGACCAAGTCATGGGGTTCGCATAATTTTTGCGCGATGAGGCCGTTGCCAGTTTTCCTCATGCCTGCGAAGCTGATTGATTTTTATCCCTTTTTTGTCCTTAGTCATAAGACTAGGTCTGGGGATCGAGTGATTTTTACGCAATGAGGCCGTTGCTGATTTTCACTCATGCCCACGATTACTGGGGAAATCTACATTTGATGGAGAAAAAGGATCTTTTCCCGTCAATTCCCTGAATAGCGCTCCTCTAGGGATTGGGAGACGATATTTCCACTGGGGATATAGATGTGATATTGTGCTTACACTGGTAGTTTTTCTAGGGGATCTAGAAGCACTTGGAGTAGGACAAAATGTAGGCTGGGGGATCGAAGTTTGGGACACCCTGGAATTTCTCCTATTGTATTTGATTTACACTCCCTTGGAGGTTTTGGTTTTTGATATAATTGATTTTCACTCTTTGGGGAACTCTTCTGTTTAAGCCTTGTACCTTTGGTTTCCCAGTGATTTTTTTTTGGGTCTGCTAGGGAATTCGAGAGAGGTTGTCTCGGGGAGAGTGAGAGAGGTTGTCTCTGTTGAGGATAGAGAGCTGAGTTTGTCATTGAAAGATTTTTCTGTTGGGGAAAAAGTCCGGAGAGATTGCCTCTATGGGGAGTCTTTGGCTTTTGAAATGTTTCGACTTCTATTTTGGGTTTCCCTTTGATGGAAATTTTGTACCCTTGAGAGCCGACTTGCCTGGGGTTTGAGAGGATTTTTACTCTGTTGGACTCTGTGGGAAGGGGCTTTTAGAGATGCTTTGGTTCCACTGGGGATGATCTGGCTCTGTATGGGGAAGTCGGGGGAGGCGTGTGGCTCCTCTGGGGAAGAGTTGACTCCATAGGGAAAGCTGGGGGAGATGTGATCTCCTTTGATGTGGGTGTGACCGCACCTGATTATGTCAAGTTGCTTACATACCCTTTGCAGGATCAGGTCATGATGTAGTTCAGGCAAATACCGCAGAGGGCGAGGAAGGATGTCCTTGAAAAGATGTAATAAAAGAAGGGCTGTTAGGCTCAAGGGGCTAACTAGCGGATTTCATTGATTTGTAAATAGGTTACAGAAACGGGGATAAAAAGTGTGCTAAGGATGGCCTCCTGTCATTTCCCAGAGAAACTACAAGTGTAAAGAGCCTATCAGATCTAGACCCTAAGCATAGTATCGTTTGACTTTGTCCATGTTGACGGGCTTTGGGAGGTTTTTGTCATCCATACATCCGAGTCGAAGGGCGCCGCCTGGGAATTTGTCTCGGATGATGTATGGGCCTTCGTAGTTGGGAGTGAACTTGCCCCTTGGGTCAGGGCGGTTTGGCAACATTTTCTGGAGAACAAAGTCACCGATCTGGATGCTTCTCCGCTTGACTTTCTTATTGAATGCCCTAGCCATGAGCCTCTGATAGGCCTGAGAGTGATTGACGGCTTTCAGTCGCTGCTCTTCAATCAGATTCAACTGCTCGTACCGCATCTGTGCCTATTCTGCTTCTGAAAGCTCTGCTTCCATTAACACTCTGAGTGACAGAATCTGTACTTCGATAGGGAGGACTACTTCCATACCATAGGCCAAAGAGAATGGTGTTGCCCTAGTTGAGGTTTGGATGGATGTTCTGTAGGCCATTAGTGCATATGGTAGCATCTCATGCCAGGCAGAGTACTTGGTGGCCATCTTCTCGATGATTTTCCTTAGATTCTTATTGGCAGCTTCCACTGCACCATTAGTCTGTGGCATGTATGGCATAGAATTGTGATGTTGGATCTTGAATTTCTGGCAGAGGTCAGTCATCCCCTTGTTGTAGAAGTTGAGAGCATTGTCTGTTACAATCTCATACGGGACCCCATATCGGCAAATGATATCCCTTTTCAGAAAACACTGAACCACTGAGGTTGTGATGTTGGCATAAGAGGCTGCCTCAACCCATTTCGTGAAATAATCAATTGCAACCAGGATGAATCGATTTCTATTAGATGCTTTCAGTGTTATGGGACCAATGACGTCGATGCCCCAAGCAAAGAATGGCTAAGGAGCAGTGAGATTGTGCAGTTTGTTTGGTGGTGCATTTACCCTGTCGGCGTAGATTTAGCACTGGTGGCATTTCTGTACATGCTTGCAACAGTCAGATTCCATAGTGGACCACTAGTAGCCTAGTCTGAGTATCTTCTTAAACAACATCAAACCGTTCATGTGTGGGCCGCAAGTTCCTCTGTGAACTTCTTCAACTACCTGTGCTGCTTCACTGGTATCAAGGCATCTGAGCTAGAGTAGGTTCGGCGACCTTTTGTACAAGATTCCTCCGGAGACGACAAACTCAATAGCCAGTCTTCTAATTGCCCGGTGGTCTATTTTGGTAGCATCGAGTGGGAAAATCTCATCCTTGAGATACTGCTTGATGTCTACATACCACGGCCTGTTGTCTAATACTTTGTCGATCTGAAGGCAGTAAACAGGATTACTGTTGAATCTTGATTGGTCAGAGCATGATGCCTATAGGGGTCTGTATCATGGAAGCGAGAGTGGCCAGTGCGTTGGTGAATCTGTTTTGGTTCCTGGACCTATGATTGAAGCTGATCCTTCTGAACTGAGTGATTATGCAGATTGAGGTAGGCCAAGTACGGGACTAGTCTTACTTCTCGGATGGCCCAAGATTTATTTGCCTGACAGATTACCAGAGACAAGTCACCGAAGATGTCAACCTCCTCAATCCCGATGTCCAGGGTTTCTTTTAGTCCGGCTATATATACCTTGTATTCTATCTCATTGTTAGAGCATCTGAATTTCAGCTTGACGGAGATAGGGAGGTGTGCTCCCTTAGGAGAGATCAGGACTGCTCTTACCCCATGTCCATGATTATTGGCAACTCCGTCAAAGTATAACTCCCAACCAGAGTACTCTTGTTCATCTGCTTCTATATACAGAATGGCTTCGTCTGGAAACTGATCATGTACTACAACACAGTCTTATGCTGGGCTGAGGGCCAGGTGATCTACTATTGCTTGCCCCTTGATTGACTTCTGAGTTGTGTACGAGATGTCGAATTCAGACAACATCATGAGCCATCGGGAAGTTCTTCCGGTGGTGACTGAATTTTCTAGTAGATACTTGAGTGGATCCATTTGGGAGATCAGGATTACCGGATAGGAAAGCAGATAGTGCCGAAGACGCTGAGTAGCCCAGAATAGTGCCAAACATGTCTTCTCAAGAGGGTTGTACCGCTCTTCGTACTCTTACAGGCGTTTACTGATGTAGTAGATGGCTTGCTCTGTTCTACCTTTCTCATCATGTTGTGTTAGGATGCACCCCATGGAGGTTTCTTGCACTGAGATGTACAGTAGCAAGGGCCGTCTCGGTGTAGGGGCACAAGTACTGGAGGATTTAGAAGATACTGCTTTATTCTGTCAAAGGCCTCCTGGTATTCTGCTGTCCAAACTGTCAGTGTGTTCTTCTAGAGAAGCTTGAAAATTGGCTCGCATATCGGAGTGAGCTGAGAGATGAATCTGCTGATGTACTGAATTCTGACCAGGAACCCTCAGATTTCCTTTTTAGTGTGGGGAGTTGACATTTTGATGATGGCCTTGGCTTTGGCTGGATCGATTTTAATGCCTCTCTTACTGACTATGAAGCCAAGAAGCTTTCCTGATGAGGCTCTAAAGACACACTTGGTTGGATTCAGTCTCAGGCTGAACTCCCGGAGTCTGTCGCAGAGTCTCTTCAAGTCTTCAGGGTGCTGCTTGGCAGTTGGAGATTTGACGATCATGTCATCCACATAGATTTCAGTTGACTTGTGGATCATGTCATAGAACAGTGTCGTCATAGCCCTCTGATAGGTTGCTCCTGCATTCTTAAGTCCGAAAGGCATTACCTTGTAACAGAACGTACCCCAAGGTGTTATGAAGGAGGTTTTTTCCATGTCGTCTTTTGGCATCCTGATCTGGTTGTATCTGGAAAACCATCCATGAAGTAAAGTGTCTCATGTCCTGCAGTATTATCAACCAGAACGTCAATGTGCGGGAGAGGAAAGTTGTCCTTGGGGCTTGTCCTGTTCAGATTCTAGTAGTCAATACACATTCAGACCTTGCCATCCTTCTTAGGTACCGGGACAATGTTAGCTAACCATTCAGGATAGGTTGCAACTTCCAGGAAGCCTGTGCTGATCTGCTTCTCAACCTCTTCCTTAACCTTCTGTGACCATCCGGGCTTCATCCGTCTCAGTTTCTGCTTTACTGGTCTGACGTTGGGTTTCAGTGGTAGTTTGTGTACCACCAATATTGGGTCTAGGTCGGGCATGTCTGCATACGATCAGGAAAAGACATCACCTAAGCTCTTCAAGAAGCTGATCATGTCTACTCTCTATTGTGGGCCCATGCTTGTGTCGATCTTGACTAACTGGGGGTTGTCTGTGGATCATAGATTAACTGTTTCAGTGTCTTCTATGTTCGACTACAAAAGTCCTTCGCTGTGTTCAAGGAGGTCCAGAATTTCTTGAGGCGGTTCCTCTTCCTGTTTTGAGTCATATTCTACTTCAGAGAGTTCAAGGAGGGTTTGAGGTGTAGCCCTATCAAAGGTGATTTCCTGGCAAATCAATTAGCTTTAGTTTATCATGCTTATGATTTTTTTTTATTGGCTTCAGGACACTAGGCCTTCCAGGGGAAGAATCCGTGTGATTTCGTCATCAGCCGATATGAAATATTTTTTCAAAAATATGATTTTTGAGTCAAAATATTTGATTTTCATTGACAAAATGATGACTTGTTAGAAAAATGACTTAAACAAAAAAGAAGTCGACAGTAGCCAGACATTTGGATTTTACAAATAGGAGCAAAGAGATATAGATGAAGGAGAAGGGTGATGCTTGGTCACTGCTGTCTTGGACCAACCTGTCCTGCACTGTGCTTACCCTGGCCCTGGCCCTGGCTGGCCTCGATGGTGAGAGCCTCAGACCACCAATGGATCAATGGCTGGTGACTAGAGGATGCTTCAGCGTTATTGGAGAGGGTGCAGACCTGCTCTTCTGCTGGATATTCTGCTTCGGTAGCATCTTCGACAGTCAGCTCATCAAATATTTATGCCATGTTGAAGAATTCTGGATCTGGAATCCCTGAAGATCATCACTGGGCTGGGGGATTAAGGCAACGGATGCAATAGAAGTTTCTGGGTAGATTTTGAAGATTCCCACAGGGAAGGTCAAAGAGATGTGGGGTCGGGGTTCAAGTTTCGCCGACTGTCTACTCTTCTTGGTCAGCTTGTAAAGGTAGTCCTCATATTTGGGCTTGTATCTCAAACCGAAGGGAGATGTGTACTGAGGAGGCGTGTATCTCTTCTTTATACCCTGATTCCTGGCACCGAGACCATTTCCGGGCTGGTAGTTCATTTTGGCCATCATTCTGACAAACGGTGGCACTGCTTGCTTGCTTTGTTGTTCCACCTGGGTGATAGAACTAACCTGCTCAAATTGGAATGTCATGAACGCAGTGCCTTACCCCAGCTCTTGGACATCCCCAAAGGAACTTGCCAACTCCTCAGAAGGAATGATGACTAGGCAGTCATCCTGCATGAGTTTGATTCTCTAGTGCAGAGAGGAGGGAATGGCTCCGGCCGCGTGGATCCACGGCCTCCCTAAGAGCAAGGTGAATGAGGTTGGTATATCTACAACCTGAAAGTTCATCGAGAACTGAGCTGGTCCAACCCCAATGGTCAAATCGATATCACCTAGGTTCTGCCTAGTGGTATTATCAAAAGCCCTGATGGTCATGGGTCTCTTCTTCACTTGACTAAGGTTTAGGCCCAGGTTTTGCAGTGTAGAAAGTATGCAGACATTCATGCTGGAGCCATTGTCGATAAGCACTGATGATAACGTTCTGTTCATGCACTGAACTGCTATGTACAAAGCCCGGGTATGATCCTTGTCACTGTCCAATATTTTCTCTTTCATGAAGGAAATGATTCTAGATTCGAGGACTTGCTTTACCATTTGCTCCAGTTTCTCGGGCGTTATGTCTGGTGTTACGTGGGCATTGTCGAATACTTGGAGCAGTTGCTTCCTATGGTACTCTGATGTTAGAAGAAGACCCAAGATAGATATCTGTGCTGGGACCTTGCTCAATTGTTGAGTGATATTGAATTCATCTACTTTTTTTAGGATCTTCAACAAGACTTCTGAATTAGCTGCTTCCTTCTGTGGGTCTATCACCCCTGCTTTTTCTTTCTCATTCTCTGCACCCTTTACCTTTGTTGGGTCAATTGTGGGAGGTTGATATAACCGGCCAGATCTGGTTAGGTTAGCTATGCTCTCGTTCTCAAGGATGAGAGAGCGAGGAGCGGGTACTCGGTTGAGGTCAAAAGGCGGCTCTAGGATGTAGGGGATCCGGACATGACCTAAAGAGGTTGAGGCTTGTGCTAGAGCTGTAGGGTAATTTACAGGGCAAGGGATAGTATAGATGATCTGTTCGGGGATAGGTATTTGGATTGGAGACTGAATGGTTTGTATGCTTGACTGGGGGAAGGGGATTATGACATGAGATCGGTAATAGGGCATGATGATGCCATCATCGACTGAGGGTGTGCTGGGTCCTGGCTGCCCTGTCCTGGGGACCACTAAATAAAGTTGATTTGATTGTTATATGGGGGCAGTGGCACCTGATTGATACTGGTGTTGCTAGTGTCGCGACCCGTAACCCACCTTAGGAGTTAGAGTGAATCTTGGACGACTTAATCATGACTTACATGATTTGCTTGACAAACGAACCTGCAAAACCCACAGAACATATACAATATAGGATAACAGCGGAAGCATAACTATAAAACACAGCGGAAGTCTAACAAACCTCTAAGTATATACACATGGTCCAAGTTAATACAAAAGAAAACAAAACAAAGAAAGTGCGGACATGCCCGCCAAAATACATGGATATAATCACTCATGCTCACCCACAGCTAATCCACTCGGAATCTAACACCACCTACTGATAACCTTCTACGGGAGGTTCCTCCAAAGGTTCCTCGACGTACTCCTCCTCCACCCAAGGGCTAGGAGCACAAACATCAAATGGAGCAGCAGCTCCCTCAGAACCTGCCGACATAAGAAGTACGGCTGAGCATGGAATACTCAGCGGGTACTAAATACTAACCAACAGTCATAGTATACAGATAGCATACATAAAGTAGGAAGCAAGTTGCATATATAGAACAAGAACAATTTATATCATACAAGGAAGTAAAGCAATTTGTATTCATGCTTGCATTCAGAAAGACTGATAAAACCCTTGAAAACATCGTGCACTTGACTTGATTGGAAATACCATTTCCGTGCTTGAAACTTGTCATGTTTGTCTTATTTTGTCATATCATGCGTGTCATGCCATGTCATGCTTGCTTGGAAAGTAAACTACTTGTGAGGGAAGGGAGACCCTTCTTCCTAGAATGATTATGCTTGTCATGCCATGTCTTGTCATGCTTGCTTGGAAAAGTAAACTACTTGAGGGGAAAGGGAGACCCTTCTTCCTAAATGCCCATGCTTGTCATGCCGTGCCATGTCATGCTTGTATCATGCTTGGAAAAGTAAACTACTTGTGAGGGAAGGGAGACCCTTCTTCCTAAATGCTCATGTCATGTCCTTTCACTTGTGAGATGTCCTTGTGAGATGTACTTGCGAGGGAAGGGAGACCCTTCTTATGTTATGTATGCACTTGCGAGGGAAGGGAGACCCTTCTTATGAAAATGCATGATTGTCTTGTCCTTGCCAAAAGCGAGGTAAAACATATCGTACGATATGCCCCACCTCTAAACCGTGTTCTTGAAAACGCCGATAAAACATGTCATGCATTCGTGCTCGTGAAATCGTGTGCATACTTGCATTTGGAATTAAATATGGCAATTTGGGGTAATTCACAAAGCATAACATATAACAATTTAAGTGAGTAATAATCTACACATTTTAAGAAATGTAAGAAACACACTATCATGAACCCTAACAAATTTCAAGAGTACTTAAACATGGGTTCCCTTAATTTATCATTTATTTTGTTCACGTTGGCATTTCATCAAACATAGGGTGTGTTGATTATTCACTTAAACCTAGATCATGCTTTTCTAGGTGGGTTATGCTCACATCACAATTGTATGTTCATTATTAGTACAATGCCCTCCCCCATTCATTCATCACCTCATCCACACGGCATCCATTCGCCAACATCCACCTCCATTCACCATTCATACCACCAATCTCATAACACATATACAAGTGAAGGTAAACAAGAAGAAATAAAGGAAAAGAGAAGCTATAACTAGGAGGGTAGTAAGAAGTACCGACCTTGATCAAGTGAGGAAGAAATCCCCCTTTCCAAAACGACCGTGAGTTGCTGCCCTAGCTTGAGGAGAGTGCCCCACACGAGCTTGAGCCGAGATCTTGAAGAAAATGGACTTGAGGTGAGTGTGGGTTCACAACCCTTTGATTTCACCTCCAAAAATCAAACCCTAGGTTAGGGATCGTCTTCTTCTCCTCTCCTTAGCTCTCAATCTTCTAAGTATTGTAAAATAAGCCCTAAAGGCTCGGGCAATCCTATATAAGAAAAGGTATAACACCCGTATGCCGAAAATGCCCTTAGTGAAAATTCTGCAAAAAAGCGAGGACCGAGCGATCGGTGTTAATGACCGATCGATCGGTTGCCTACCGATCGATCGGTTTCATAACCGAGCGATCGGTTAAATTTCACTCTCTGGAAAATTTCCCCATACAAAAATCTCGACCAGTCGATAGCCTCCGAGCGATCGGTTTTGGACCGATCGATCGCTCCATGGACCGAGCAATCGGTGCTCTGCTGGTCCCGACTGTTTTGGCCATAACTTTTGACTCGTTCGTCCGATTTCGACGATTCAACTTGCGTTGGGTTCGTACTTCGAAAACGAACATTTCTGGTGTTTCGGAATTTCAAATTTCTTCCTTATTTATTAATTATGCCTCTTTAAAGGTAAAATGACCACGAAAGTGTCATGCATAAAATGTGAAAAGGTCCGGTGCTCTACAGCTAGAGACCAACTTAACCCTTTCGTCATCCAAGAGATCTTGGATGGCACACTTCAGGCCTATGCAGAAGTTTGTGGCATGGCCTGGGCCTCTATGGAAGGCACAATGATGATCGGCATGGTAGTTCTTATTCTGTTTGTCAGGAGGTAAGAGAGGTGTGGACCTCTCAACTCGAGAAGACCCTGATTGGTTAGGAATTCCACAAACTGGCTGAGTGTGTATGGAAGAGGGGTAAATTTTCTGGGGGAATGGTTTTGCCCCTGGATTGGTCGGGTTGGTCAGGTATTTCTGACAACTGATTGTTGTTGAGCTACTAGAGCTGATAATCTGATGGGTGCTGTAGAAGCAACCATATGCATATCTTCTTTCTTTCTGTGGTCCCTGGGAGATCAAGCCCCAGACTGGATGAGGTAGTTGCCTTGGGGAGATCAAGCCCCAGACTGGAGTGAATAGCCCCGCTCTTGATGGCAGTCTCGATACGGGCACCCGTCTTGATGATGGTACCGAAGTCCACTACTAGCAGGGTCACCATAAGTGTCGAGTAGGGCTGCTTTAGAGTGCCCATTAACATGCTCTCCAGCTCCTCCTTAGGGATTGGAGTCGGGATCTTAGCCGCCATTTCCCTCCAGTGGGTGGTGTATTCCAGAAATGATTCATTGTTACGCTAGCTTACCTACTCAAGCTGGCTCTGAGGGCGGAGCTCCTGGTTAAAGGAGTATTGCTTTACAAAACTGTCAATGGCGTCCTGTCAAGTCTTGACCTTCTACTTGTCCACAGACATCTACCATGTTAGGGCTCCCCCTTTAGACTCTTTTGAAAGTACTGGATGAGTAAAGGCTGATTTCTGTTGTGTTGGAGCATGTCCCCTAAGTACAATTGTAGATGTTGCTTCGGACAACCCAAACCATCATATTTATCAAAGTCCGGGACCTTGAAGCCTACGGGAATAGCATCCCTAGATGAGAAAGTTAAATCCTCTAGCAATAGACTGGTACTGGTGGAAGCACCCTTCGTTCTTCTCATTTCCTCTTTCATAAGCTTGATCTCGTCCTGTAAGGATGAAGTGGGGTCTGAGGATGATGGCCGGTCTTGGTTGACGTGTGAGGCCTTAGGTTGCTCTTCTTATTAGTCAAACTCTTCTCCTACGCCTGTTACGAGTATGGGATCAGGTATGATGAAGGGGGGAGGACGAGGCTCTGGCATAGGTTACTCGGTTAGTCTCCGATTGGGGTTCGGGTAGAGGGTTCTTTGGTTCAGACACCAATTAGAATCTTTAGGGATTCCAGAACACTATCAATCTTTAATTGCATGGCTGCTATATCTCTGTTATATGACTGTAGGATCTCGCTGGTTCGCTGGTGCTGATCTGCAGGTTCCACCATTGAGCCTGAGTTGCTTTTTAATTGGGCTGTGTAAGAGCTACTCTCTTATTGGGCTGTGTAAGGTACTATCTCTGTGATTGGTACCTCTGTCAAGACTGCGTCTGCGGCTGCTGCTTCTGCGAGAATCACAGTCAGAGAATGAGTCACAAGTCGGCTCATGTAATTGAAAACAATGCAACAGCTAATCACGATTATGCATGATGCTAGAAAAATGATTTTTCATTGATGCATGAAGAGTGCAATGAGTACAAGATAATGCGACTCAAAAAGGAGAAAAAGACTCAATCCTAGGCAAGCCCGAGGGATAGCGAAGTCAAGTGGCCGGGGCACACCATTAAGATCCATGATCTGTTGCTGGAGGGATGTGATCTCAACCTTCATGTTTACAAGGGTCTCAGTAGCGTTGAATATGCGGTATCCAAACTGTTAGATACGGGAGGTCATCTCCGCCTTTGCACTATCAAGCTGCTCTTGGTGGAAGTGCAGCTGGGCCCTGATCATTGTTGTCTCTCTAGTGTCGCCTTTGCGCCTCTTGCGAAGAGATTGGATTGTCTACTCCAATTTTTTAACCTGTTCTTGTGTAGCTTGGAGTTCACAACCCTGTTCCGCTTCGTGTTGCCTAAATGCTTGCTAGGCTTTCCGTAGCCTTTTCTCTTTCTGCTGGATCTGGAGCTATCTCTCCAGGAAGAAGTCTGTCTAGGGAACCACCATTTCAGTTAGGAGTATAGTTCCACGTGATGGAGCTGCGACTAGTGTGGGCAGTTCCCTGGGTGCAGGCATGCCGGGTAGAATGTCAGGATTATCCACCCACTATTGGTATGCTGAGTTGGTCGGTGGTCCTGATGTAACCACAAAGTCAGGCCACTGGTCCCATTTGGAGCTACGCCAAGCTTTCTGGAAGCGTTGAGTAGGGTTGTCAGAGTGCACTGAGAAGGTGATCTAATCATTTTCCTGTTGGTCTATTACTAGGATGCGCTGAGGGAATCCAAATTGTCGGAGGACTCGGAGTGGTGTATAGACTGCAGAGCCTGTTAGACCAGCAAGAATCATGCATCATTTGCCGGTGATGATGACACGAGGTAGCCTATTTAGTACAAGCCACTCGTATTGCCATGTGATTTCTTCCTCTGACAGGGCTTGGAGAAGTTGGTAGAGCTCTCTGACATCTGTAGTTGTTATCCAACCCTAATTCTGAGAAATCTTCTGAGGTAGACTATAGGCTTCATGGAGGCCATCTGGTTCTGATATGATTGTAGGCAGGTGTCCTACCAACCAAAGATGTAGGAGAGGTGTACTAGCATAGAAGACGCCCTTTCTGCGATCTGTCGACCGGTTGAGAGCCCTGAGAAACTCAGCTAGGATGACTGGTATGACTGAGTAGGAGTTGTGCATATCCTCGACGATCCCGACCAGAACTGATTCGATAAGTGAACGGCACCTTGGGAATACCAGCTGAGACAATTTTTATCAATGCAAGGGCGTTGAGATCGGGAAGTTCCGCAATAATGGAGTCAGTGTTCCACTTGCGCTTGTACTTCTTTTCAAGAAAAGACATGGGTATCCAATCAAAAGAGTTGTTAGGACCGGGCTACAAATAGGCAGACTTGATATATAAGAACCTGGATAGGTCCGCCTAGTATGTTATCTTGTAGCGCGGTACTATGACTTCGTCATCCATGTTTAACCCTAAAATGTGCTGAATCTCTTCCAGTGTTGGGCAAAGCTCGTTCTTACCAAAACGGAATACCATGTGAGATGGGCCCCAACACTGGATAGCAGTGTTCATGAGGCGCGGGTCTGGGTTAACCACAAATAGGTATAGGATAGTCCCAGTTTTGTAGTACTGAGCCCAAGCGAGACGCTGACTCGAGGTAAAGGCCCCATTGCTTTCTGGAGGTTGTCATCATATGCCCCTGAGAAGTTAGATGCATGAGCCATGACAGTGGACCCATTGACTGAGTAATCCCTGAAGGACCTGCCATCTACCTGGACAATATGCAGACTTTATGAGTGCACTGTGTATGCAGATGGAATGCAAAAGATGATGCAATATATTATTTTTGTTTATTTGATTGGGTGTGACAAGGCACATGTGATCCAATAGGGCAGACAGACGAAGGTCTGATGTGCTTTAGCCCAGATTGTTTGAAAACTGAGGGATCTATCAGGTCAAGGTTGGGGATAGGCCCAATGAAGACCTGTCTGCTTGGAATTTGAACCCCATGTGCTACGTTAAGAAGTAGGGTTAGATGTAGTTTATTACAAGCATAGGTTTGACTCATTACATACCCCTGGGTGGGTGGTTATCCAGGTAGAATGTGCTCGGGTAGTCAACCATGATTGGGGATAGGTATGTGGTACAAGCAAGTTAGGGTTTATAGTAGCCCTCCTTGGGTGGGCTGCTTGTAGACTATATCCTAACCTGGGCTATATGTATGAATGCTGGTTTGATGCAAGTGTGCCTAGTAAGATGAGGGGATCACTTATCACCGTATATGCGACTCCATAGTATAGAACATACCTGAAAATGGGCGATTGGTGAAAGCGGGAGCGTTCAGAATCCTTTCCTGAAGGTAATCACTCAATAGGAGTAATTCCATGGACCTCCAAGACTATTAAGCCACTGACACCGAGGACGATCATCCAGCAGCCGTTAGCGTAATAAGCTTGTCTACTAGGTTGAGTGGGATAATTACACTAATATGACATGTATGGATGTACAGTACACAATTAACCAAAAGACGTAAAATGATTAGTGTTAAGTTAAACGCTTAGGTATTTTGAACAAGATTAAAGTTTAGTTGGCTTAAACCTGAGTTCCTGGTTGAACCCTGAGATGACTTTCCCTAGCAGAGTCGCCAAAGCTGTGAGCACGGATTTCTATAACACTTATTGGAAAGAATGGGATGGTGTATATATACCCTCACGGGTGTGAAGGTTGCGATTAAGAGTCGCCACCTATTTATTCAGAAGGAATAAGTCCCCCGGGTTTGGATAAGGTCTTGGGTCTTTGTCTGTGAGTGAGATCAGGGTAAGGGGTTCAGTTAAGTCCGGGGAAGGTGTTAGGCACCTCGAGACTTCCGTTTTACAACGGTTCCGTACTCCCCAGGTATAAGCCAATTAAATTTAATCTTGTTCAAAATTTCGAAGTGTTTAGGTTAACACTAATCCAAGGAAGGAAAAAGCTAACAGGGGTCGAACCCGGGTTGGGTTGCCTATGTACTCAAAGGATGAGATCAGACCGAGCGTAGTTCTGGCAAATGAGCCTGTACTGAGACTAGGGGCGTGTGTGTATGTACCAAGGGTGGCTGACATCGACTAGTCTAGTAGACTAGGGTTTGATTGACCAAGGAGGGTCAAGTGCAAGGTATTCAAGCCCGGTAGGCTTAGGGGTAGTCTAGTAGACTAGAACGGAATTTGGCCCAGGTTAGGATTGCTAATCGAGGTTAGGCCAAACTAACCATGGTTAGGGTTGCTAACCACAGTTAAGGGGATGTGAGATTTAGCCTGGTTTGCTAAAGGGAGGCCTTGTAGGCCGAAGATAAGTCTGGTAGACTTGGATTTTAGGCCCAGTAGGCCGTAAACCGAAAGTAACCGCGGTTAGGGTTGCTAACCGGGGTTAAGGGGGGTCTAACTGTGATTAGAATTGCTAATAAGGCTTAGGGAAGGGCCAAAGTCAGTTTTATGGTCTAAGTTGTTTTTTATGATTTTTTTATTAATTTCCCAAGATTTGTGGGGTTAAGGGATGCTTAACCACGGTTAAGTGTTAACCGGATGTACATTTAACCCTAGTTAAGGGTATGGTAAAGTCCGAGGTGGGCCTAGGGGGCTAGGCAGGGCCTAAAGTGGCCTCCTACCAGGCCTGAGCCCTTGCAAAAACCCAGAATCAAAATAAATTTAATGTTGGTAATGGGATTACCGACATTAAAAATGGTGTTGGGTTTTGCCCACTATTAACTAGGGTTAGGTTGTAACCCTAGATGAACTGAGATCATGGATGTGGAGAGGGGACTCTAGTGAGGAGTTTGAGCCTTGTGTGGGCCCCACAAGAGTCCAAAGCTACTGTACTTGCAATCACATATTGGCAGTAGGTGGCCTACCGCCAATACTAAAATAGGCCAGAAAAAGATTGTTAGTAGATGCTCTACCGCCAATACGCACAGTGTTGATTTTTCATGGAATTAACCATGGTTAAGGCTAAGCCAAGCACCTGGAAGGACCAGGTGAGGTCAAGGGAGATGAGAGGAGCTCAACCTGGGCCCTGGACATGGACCAGAACCCACCTAAGGAGGCCAAACAAGCTTTAAACAGTAACTGCCAGGAATGGCAGTACCGTGTTTACCGTCATTTCTGGTTTTGTTAAAAACCATATTTTTGCCCACATGGGCTGTCCACAGAGATGACCAGGGGTTCCCTCATGATCAGAGGGACCCCCAGAAGGTTTGTGGTGGTCTGCAATGCTCCGAGGAAGGTGCTATACCCGTAGGGGTTCACCACACCTGTGACAAAGGTGGGTGAACACCCTGTGTGGGTTCGAGCTGTTAACTAATCATCTAGAAAAGCATAAAAACATCCCTTGGAGATGACCAGGGGCTCACATAAAGGATAGAGAAAAATAAAAAATGGGTAGGGAGTGCCCCTACCCTGTATTCTGTTGCTACCGTGGAGGAGTGGTCTGTGCACTGGTGGTGCACACTGATGGTGGTTCGACTAGGGGAGAGTTGGGAGCTCTTGGATGAAGTTTCTTAGCAACTAGGAGGGGTTGTGTGGCCTAATAAATGCTTAGGGCTTCTATTACAGAATTTTGGATTTTTAAAGACCCTGTTTACGGTTGTGAGAGTTGGGTTTTATAGAGGAAGCTCTAGGGGACCTAAGAGGGATTAAATAGAAGAGGGAGAAGCTGGTTGGAAAAAAGGGAGGTCGGTTGGGAGGAGTTGAGGTGAGGGTGGAGTGTGCAAGGCGTTTGCAGTGCTGCAAACTCGAAACTCGCATAATGGCGGTAAAGGATCTACCGCCATTAGCAAAACAGGCAAAACCAGTAATGTCGGTAAATGATTTACCGACATTATGAGACTTGAATGAAATGGGCCTGGCCCATGCACACTCAGACTTGGGAGTTTAGGCTTAGGGTTTTTGGGCCTTGTGTGCTTAGTTTAAGGGTTCAGACCCTATAGGCCATGTATTTTTGGGGTTCAAGCCCTAAGGGCTCTAGGGCTAGGCTAGGGCTTCGGCTAGGGTCACTTAGGGGTAAGGTTTTGATTTAGGTTTTGCAATAAGGTTTAACTAGCGTTAAAACCAGGGTTGAGTCCTAGGGTTTACCTTGGATTTAGTTAGTGTTTACCTAGGTTTAGGGTTTGGTTCTAGGGTTCGACTAAGGGTGAGGCCTAGGACTAACTAGAGGCTTACCTAGGATTTAGGAGACTTGGCAAGGGGTAACCATGGTTTAAAAGGCTTTATCATTCATTTCGTGAATCACATTTGTTGTTCTTGTTGTTTCTTTCAAATACTTATACTTTTAAAAACAGCAGTTCATGGATGCATGCACATGTGTGTGTAGCATTTGTGGTGATCATGGTGACCTGTACAATTTAAAGAAATGGCATATGGCATTTCAATTAAATCTAACATGAGGAAATACGCAAGCATATAAGGCATAGAATCAATTTATCATTTTAGGGAAAACCTCATAAGTCCTACTTTCATATTCTTCATTAAACTCATGAAATTCTCATTTTGGCATATTATCGAACACTTGGTAAGCATCATATTTATAGTCCTTTGATTCAGGTTTCTGTCGCGCCCCAAAATACCCCCTAGGAGTTAAGGGATACTTTAGAGGTGACTACGTGTACCTGTCAAACCATCCTGTAATGCAAGAGGCTAAACATAATATAATACAATGATAATCAGAGCGCGGAAACTAAACATAAGTGCGGAAGCATAAGCCAACATTTTCTTTTCTTCTATAACTCCAAATAGTATTCCAAGTTAACATATACCAAATACAATCAAAGTAAAGGTGGACATGCCCACCTCAACAGTGGTCGAGGTATGGCCACACATCCAAGTCCCCATCCTCCAGAGACTGCCATGGGATAGGTGGCTCCCTCTCCTCTACATACTCCTCCTCGACCCAAGGCTCGGGGTCGAGGACATCCACAGTACCTGTCGACATAAAAGTACGGCTGAGCATGGAATACTCAGCGAGTACAAACTACTAGCTAACCATAACAATAGCGAAAGCATAACAACAGTGAGCAATACAAGATATTAATTTAAAGCAATAGTGAAAGCATACGATACATAGCCATATCTTGACATGAGTGTATGAATGCAAAAACCTCGGTAAAACTCATGTCTCGGAAACCTTTTTCATGTCTCGGTCAAATCATGTATGTGTGTCGTGTCTTGTCTTGTATTTCATGTCTTGATTTGTTCTTGACTTGTATACTTGTGAGCCAGAGGCTAGCACCCTTCCTTAGGCTACCAACCTCCTTGTCATGTTCTTGTTGCATTTCTCTTGTGAGCCAGAGGCTAGCACCCTTCCTTGGGCTACCAACCTCCTTGTCATGTTCTTGTTCCATTTCTCTTGTGAGCCAGAGGCTAGCACCCTTCCTTGGGCTACCAACCTCCTTGTCATGTTCTTGATTCATTTCACTTGTGAGCCAGAGGCTAGCACCCTTCCTTGGGCTACCAACCTCCTTGTCATGTTCTTGATTCATCATATACAAATAAAATCTTGGAAAACCCGGTTTCATGCATGCATGTGTGGTGTGTGTAGCACTTGTAATATCATGATGACAATATGACATGAAGAGTAGTGTATAGCAATTCAATCCACAGTATAACCATATAGGAATTTGAGTAATCTACGTGGCATTTGAATAATTCATCATTCATAAGAACACATGCATAAGGCCTACTTTCATTTTCTTCATTTATGTCATTTATTCCTAGTTTAGGCATTTTGTCAAACACATAACATGCAAGGTTCCTTAATGGTTCATCTTCTTCTTTTTAGTGCCTACTTTCCATCCAAAAATCAAGGTATGTTCATTATTGGTAAAATGCCCATCCTCCATTTTCCATTCTTCACACCACACGTTCATACACCATACATTCGGCATCCCATCGCCTCAATCAACCTCTCATCCATGCATCCACACCATTTTCCTCAGCTTGTTTATATTTAGTGAATATGATACATTTCATAAGGGAGAAATACATAGTAGCAAAATCATATAGTTCATAGAAAAACTAGGTTATTGTTAGGGGAAGTTAGTAGGGTGTACTAACCTTGAATCAAGGCTTGATCCTTGGTAGGGACCTTGATTGAAGCTCCAACTTGAAAGATGAAGCCTTTGCTTGAAAGAAGCTTAAGTTGGGGAAGAAATCCCTTTCAAAAACGTGAGTGAGGGCTGCCCTAGCTTTGAGAATGCACCCCACCCGAGCTTGAGTTGAAATCTTGAAGAAAACGTGCTTGGGGACGATCTAGGGTCTTCACCCCTTTGATTTCTTCTCCAAAAGCAACCTAGGTTTAGGAAATCCTTTTCTCTTCTCTCTTATCTCCCGAATCTCTCTAAGTATAGTGAGTGATGCCCTAAGGCTCGGGCAAGCCTTAAGGAGAAAGGGTTTAACCCCCAAAAGATGAAAAAGCCCTTAATGAAAATTCTGAAAAACACGAAGACCGAGCGATCGGTGGTTATGACCGATCGATCGGTTGCCTACCGAGCGATCGGTGTTATTGACCGATCGACCGGTCAAAACTCACTCTCTGGAAAATTTCCCCTTACAAATTTTTCGACCAGTCGATAGCCTCCGATCGATCGGTTTTGGACCGATCGATAGCTCCATGGACCGAGCGATCGGTGCTCTGCTGGTCCCGACTGTTTTGGCCATATCTTTTGACTCGCTCGTCTGATTTCGACGATTCAACTTGCGTTGGATTCGTCTCTTGAAAACGCACATTTCTGACATTTCAGAATTTCCAATTTCTCCCTTGTTTATTAATTACACTACGAAAACGACCAATTAGCTACGAGAGTGCCATTCATTAAAGATGAAAAAAGTCCGGGGTGCTACAGTTTCTTAGTTCATATATTTCAACAAACACAAGGGGTGTGTTTATTATGAGTACAATGCCCTTCCAACATTTTTCTATCTCTCAACATTCATCACTCCATACGGCATCCAATCGACTCAACCCCTCCTCCGTTCATACATCACATACCATTCACATTTATCTTGTTTATATTTAGGGAAAATATTATATATTTCACGAAAGGGAGGAACACAAGAATCAATCATCATTTTCCAAAGAAAACCCTAGTTATTACTATGCTAGTTAGTAAGGGTGTACTAACCTTGAAATCAAAGCTTGATCAAAGAAGAAAAACCCTTGATTGAAGCTCCCAACTCAATAGAGGGTGATCCCTCTTGAAGAAAGTGCTCCAAGCTTGAAATGGGGAGAGATCCAACCTTGATCTTGCTCGTCTTGTTCTTCAATCTCTTGAATCCACAACCCCACCTTGGATTTCCCTTTCTTCCTTTCTCTCCTCTTTCTCTCCCTTAGGTTTAGAAATCCCCAAAATTGAGGTCTCCTAACAAGTCAAGGGTTTAAAACCCTCAAATTTGGCATCAGCCACCGCGTGCAATCGATCACACACTTAACTGCGATCAATCGCGGATCAGTGCGATTGATCGCACACTTAACTGCTATCTGTCACACATGAACCCGAGAGTTTTGGATTGATTTCCCCTACATGCGATCATTCGCACACCCTTGCGATCGATCACAGATCCTACGATCTATCGCACCTAGCCTCCCATCTATTGCATATGGTCTAGAATGTTTGGGACCAATTTCACCTGCATACGATCGATTGCACCTAACTTGCGATCGATCACACTCCCCAGATTTTATTGTTTTCTCTCATTTTTTCCCACTTTGGTATTTCGGCCATAACTTTTGACTCATTATTCAAAGAGGAACAATTCTGGCATTTTAGAATCTTCCAATTCTTCTTTATTCCTGGACTAAATTGCCCCTCAAGCTGAACTGGTTGGAAATCAATTTCTGAAACTCAAATTTGTAGCATATCCGACCTCGAAATTCCTACTTTTTACATCCATGAACGTTCCTAAGACCTTTTGATACTAAAATACGTCCTCTTAGTACTTAATTAAGACTACAAAAGATTTCAAAATTCTCATTTCATAAAAATGGAAGATCATAAAGGCTTAAAGCCTTGGCACGAGTTCCAATACATTGACAAAAGTTCTAGGACGCTACATTCTCCCCCCTTACAAAAATTTCATCCTCGAATTTAGGATGATCCAAGGAGATATAAAAGACAACCAACATACATAACATCAAGGAGACTAAACCAACAATTGAGGATATTTTTCTTTCACTTCGGCCTCCTGTTCCCAAGTAGCCTCTTCTACTGAATGGCGCTACCATCTCACAAGGACCAAAGGAATGGTCTTGTTGCGCAAGACTTGATCTCACCTATCCAGGATTTGTGCTGGTTGCTCAACTAGTGTGAGATCCTCCCGAATCTCTACCAGATCAAATTCGATGACATAGAAAGGATCCAGGATATACTTCCGGAGCATAGAGACATGGAACACATTGTGGACCGCCGTCATATAAGCGGGTAAGGCAACACGGTAAGCCATCTCACCGACTCTAGTGATAATCTCGAACGGACCCATTTATCTCGGGCTAAGCTTGCCTCTCCTGTCAAATCTCATAACGCCCTTAGTCGGCGATACTTTAATGAATACAAAATCACTAACCCAGAATTCAAGATTCCTCCTACGGGTGTCATCATAACTCTTCTATCTGTCACGCCCCAAAATACCCCCTAGGAGTTTAGGGATACTTTAGGCGTGACTATACGTACCTACCAAACCATCCTGTCATGAACATGATAATTACGGTACTAAAACAATGATAATCAGAGCGCGGAAGCTACACATAAATGCGGAAGTGTAAACTAACTTTTCTTTTCTTCTATAGTTCTCAAAATGGTATTCCAAGTGATCATAAATATACAAACATGCCTAAGACTAAGGTGGACAGGCCCACCTATCAAAATGTCAAACTACATAAAACCCTCTCGTACTCTCCCCTCAACAGTAATCGAGGTACGGCCACACGTCAAGGTCTCGGTCCACCTGAGACTATAGTGGGATAGACGGCTCTCTCTCCTCTATATACTCTTCCTCGACCCAAGGCTCCGGGTCGAGGGCTTCCTCAGTACCTGCCGACATGAAAGTACGGCTGAGCATGGAATACTCAGCGAGTACAAGCTACTAGCTAACCATAACAATAAGAACACACAACAACAATAGTACATTGCAAAACAGAAATAGGAGCATCACAAAAGAAATAGCATAAGACAAGGTACAATGCAATCCTCTTGACGTGCGTGCATGAATGCGAAAACTCCGATAAAACTCGTGCTTGCAAACCCGTTTCATATCTCGATATGCCTTGTAGAAATCATGTATGCATGCATGCATGAATGCCTTGTCATTATCTTGTAAACTTGCATCTTGTAACTTGTGAGCCAGAGGCTAGCACCCGAATCTCCCTGGGCTGCTAACCTCCTTGATATATGGTTTTCTTGTGAGCCAGAGGCTAGTACCTGAATGTCCCTGGGCTACCAACCTCCTTGACAATATGTGATTTTTATTACTTGTTTAGTTTTCTTGTGAGCCAGAGGCTAGTACCCGAATGTCCCTGGGCTACCAACCTCCTTGACAATATGTGTTTTGGGTTTTCTTGTGAGCCAGAAGCTAGTACCCGAATGTCCCTGGGCTACCAACCTCCTTGACATGCAATATTTTCTTGTTGGTTATTATATGCATATGCTCTTGAAATCTCGGTTCATGCAACATGCGTGCTCGTGTACGTGTCAATAGTATAATCATGAAAATGAGGATAACAAGAGAGATATGACATCACAATTCATTCAATTCATAGTACATGCATATGGCCATTTGAGTAATTAACATGGTATTTAAATCAATTCACCATTCATAAGAATACATGCCTAAAACCTACTTCCATTTCTAAATTTAAGTCATTTATTCAGGGTTTAGGCAATTTGTCGAACACATAACATGCAAGGTTCCTCCCTAATTAATCTTCTTCTTTTTAGTGCATATTTTCCATCCAAAGTGAGTTCATTATTTATACAACGCCCATCCTCCATTTTTCCATTTCACACACAACACACATTCATACACATCGGCATCCATTCGCCTCAATCAACATCTCATCCATGCATCCATACCATTTTCCTTATCTTGTTTATATTTGATGAATATGATACATTTCATAAGGGAGAATACATAGTAGCAAGAATCATATATCACATAGAAAACCTAGATTATTGCTAGGGCAAGTTAGTAGGGTGTACTAACCTTGAATCAAGGCTTGCTCCTTGGTGTAAACCTTGATGGAAGCTCCAACTTGAAAGAAGAAAGCCCTTACTCGAACTATACTTGATTGGGTAGGAAACCCTCTTGAAAATACCATAAAGAGTGCTGCCCTAGCTTGAGAAGGGAACCCCACACGAGCTTGAGCCTTGAACGTGAAGCAAAACGAGTTGGGGTGAGCTAGGGTTCTTAAACCCCTTTGATTTCTTCTCAAAAGCAAACCCTAGGTTGGAGTCTCCTCCTCCCCTCTCTCTAACTCCCAAAATCCTCTAAGTATGTGAATGAAACCCTAAAGGCTCGGGCAAGCCCTTATGGGTAAGGGTTTAACACCCAAAAGATGAAAACGCCCTTATTGAAATTTCTGCAAAAACGCGAAAACCGAGCGATCGGTGGTTATGACCAATCGATCGGTTGCCTACCGATCGATCGGTGTTATTGGCCGAGCGATCGGTGTTATTGACCAAGCGACCGATCAAAAACATGCTCTCTAGAAAATTTCCCCATACAAAATTTTTGACCGGTCAACAGCTACCGATCGATCGCTGAATGGACCGAGCGATCGGTGCTCTGCAGGTCAGAATTTTTTTGACCATATCTTTTGACTCGCTCGTCGGATTTCGATGATTTAACTTGCGTTGGGTTTGTCTTTCAAAAAGGAACATTTCTAATGCTTCAGAATTTCTAATTTCTCCTTTATTTATTAATTAGACTACGAGAAAGGCCAATGAGCTATGAAAATGCTATTCATTAAGTGTAGAAAAGTCCGGGGTGCTACACTATCGATCCTGTGTGGTTTTCAATCTTTCCCGGATAAGTTTGACCCTGTCTGCGGTCTGCTCAATTAACTCTGGGCCCAAAACCTTTCTTTCCCCAACTTCATCCTAATGCAAAGGGGATCTACAACTTCTCCCGTATTAACCATTTGAATGCTCGCTTAATAACTGTTATTATAAGTGAACTCAACCAAGGGCAGGTGATCTTCCTAACTACCTTTAAAGTCTAGCATGCAGGCATGGAGCATATCCTCAATAACCCGATTCACTCTCTCAGTTTGCCCATCGCTTTATGGATGAAAGGTCGTGCTAAAGTCCAACCGGGAACCTATGGCACTCTGAAAGCTCTTCCAGAACCTGGAAGTGAATCTAGGGTCCCTGTCTGATACAATGCTTACCGGTACCCCGTGTAATTGGACTATTTCCTTAATGTACAATGCAGCTAACTGATTTGAGTTGAATGTAGTTCGGTAAGGCAAGAAGTGGGTGGACTTTGTTAATCTGTCAATCACAACCCATATAGCATCAGAGTTTCTAGTTGTCCTTGGCAACCCCACGATAAAATCCATGGAGATGTGTTCTCATTTCCACTCGGGAATAGGGAGGGACTGCAATAGGCCCACCAGTCTTATGTGCTCAGCTTTGACTTGCTGACACACCAAGCATCGGGACACGTACTCTGCAACATCCCTTTTCATATTCCGCGACCAAAAATGTCCCTTTAAGTTTCTATACATTTTGGTAAGGGTGAACGGTACATTTGGACCGGTGAGCTTCATCCAATATCTCTCTTCCAAGCTCCTCATCCGCCGGAACACATATTCTTCCTTTGAACGTGATAGTCTCATCACTCTTCATTGTGAAATCATCGCTACCCCTACCAATCATCTTGTCTTGGTAAGCAAGTAACTCAGTATCTGATTCTTGTAACTCCCGGATCCAATTTATGATGCACGGTTTCACCGTGATATTCGCCATCATAGGCCCATGAGTATGAGGACTGAAACTAATGTCAAGGTTGGAAGCATCTTGCAACAACTTCCACTCTCGAACCATCATATATGCAACAACCCCATGTGACTTCCTACTCAAAGCATCCACCACCACGTTTGCTTTGCCCCGATGATATTGAATCGAGCATTTATAATCTTTCAAAAATTCTACTCATCTCCGTTGTCTCAAGTTCAACTCTTCCTAGGAAAATAGATACTTCAAGCTTTTGTGATCTTTGAATACCTCAAGTTGTTCCCCGTAGAGATAATGTCACCATATTTTCAAAGCAAACACAACCGTGGCTAGCTCTAAGTCGTGTGTAGGGTAGTTCTTTTCATGATCTTTCAACTACCTTGATGCATAAGCAATGACCTTACCGTGCTGCATGAGCACACATCCCAACCCACGTGGGAGGATCACTGTACACTACGAAACTGCCACTCCCAGATGGCACTATGAGGACGGGAGCTGTAGTGAGTCGCTTCTTCAACTCCTGGAAGCTAATCTTGCATCTGTCGCTCCAACTGAACTTGGCATTCTTCCACGTAAGGTAAGTGAGCAGTGCTGCTAAACTGGAGAATCCCTCCACAAATCTCCGGTAATAGCCTGCCAACCGAGAAAACTCTGAATCTCAGTGACACTTTTGGGCCTCTCCCAGCTCATCACTGCCTTAATCTTTGTTGGGTCAACAGAAAGGCCCTCAGCTGATACTACATGACCCAAGAACGCTACCTTCTTCAACCAGAATTCGCACTTACTTAGCTTGGCATACAGCCTATGCTCTCAAAGAGTCTCTAGAGTAAGGCGAAGGTCTCGATCATGATCCTCCCGTGTTGGGGAGTACACCAAAATGTCATCTACGAACACCACGACACATCTATCAAGATAGGTCTGAACACCCGGTTCATCAAATCCATGAACGCTACTGGTGCATTCGTCAAACCAAAAGGTATAACAAGGAACTCATAGTGCCCATACCGAGTCTTGAAAGCCATCTTTGAAATATCCTCTACCTTGATTTTCAATTGATGATATCCCGATTTGAGATCAATTTTTGAGAAAAATCTTGCTCCCTTCAGTTGATCAAACAAGTCGTCTATCCTTTACAAAGGATAACGATTCTTGATAGTAACTTTATTCAACTATCTGTAGTCGATGCACATTCTCATCGACCCATCCTTCTTCACAAAGAGGACCGGAGCTCCCCATGGCGACACACTTGGTCGGATAAAACCAAGTTGCTGTAATTCTTCAATTTGCTTTTTTAGTTCCTCTAGTTCTATTGGGTCCATTCTATATGGTGCTCTTGAAATTGGAGTTATGCCCAGAGTAAGCTCTATCGTGAACTCAATCTCTCTATTTGGAGGCAATCCAGGAAGTTCCTCCGAAAACACATCCAAAAACTCACTCACTACCGGAATGGTTGAGGAGTCTTGTGCTTCTGGGTTCGCTAAGCTTAGTACCGCAAAGCGAGCAGTATCCCTACTTTGCAATCCTCGAAAAAGAAACGGCTTTACTCCTTCTGGCTTGAAGTTCACCACCTTCTCAAAGCACGCCATATGTCCAAGGTGAGTCGCTAGCCAATCCATACTAAGAATGATATCAAAGTCCAAGTCTTGGAAATCCAAGATGATGAGGTCGACTAACAATTCATTATACCCCACTTTCACTATACAATCCTTATACATCCGGTTCGTGTCAACTGACTTGCCAAGCGGAGTCGAAATGGTTAACTCCCACTCCAACGGAGTAGACTCAGTTGAAAAGCCCTTCGCAAAACTGGGTGAGACAAAATAGTGAGTGGATCCTATGTCGATCAACACTCGGGCTAGACACTCGTTCACTAATAAGGCGCCTGTGCGATTAAACACTAACATCAATAGTTTTCAAGCAAGAACACGCATCATACATAGGTAACCCCTAGTATAAATAACAACATATCACATAATAGTAATCATTCACAACTTAAAACTCTAGCATTCTTGTGTACCTTGCACAACATCATCCGATGCACGTGCCTCCCACTCTGACAAGGCGAAGACTCAGCCCTGAGTTGCTTGACGAGGTGGCCCTGTAGACTGTGAGGGCCTCGAAGCTTGTGAAGAGCTTTGTTGAGATGACTGCCTAACAGGAGGCCTGCTTCCCTGAGATTGAGCTGGCAGATGACGTCGGGGGTAATCCCAAATCATATGGCCCTGGCCACCACAATGGAAACAACTTCCCATAGCTTTTCTACACTCGTCAACCAAATGCCTCCTTCCACAAAGGGAGCAAATATCATAGGACTAGGTCGAGGGCGCATATCCCACCACTTGAGGTAGTACAGGGTGAGGAGCATATGTGGTAGCCAGTCATGGAGCCGGAGGAGCAAAAGGGCGAGGAGCCTACGATGCAGAATATATTCTCTATAACTGCTCTGGCCCTGAAGACTGATAAGAACTAGTCCTTGCTTTTTTCTCCCTTAAACTACTGGACTGGCCTTTCTCCATTCCTCTTCTCTTGAAGAATTCCTCAGAATTTGACTATGCCAAAAGTGCCTTGTCTACTACCTCAGCATATGTCTCATGCCGGAACATCAAAACTTGGTAGCAATCATGTGTGGAGCAAATCTTGATAGCTCCGAGAACTTGGCTTCATAAGCCGCCACCGACATGTTACCTTGCTCCAAGGTAATGAATTCGACCTCCTTCTTTTCTTTCATCCCGATGAGGAAGTACTTCTTGTAGAAAACGTCCAAGAATTCACCTCATGTCCACTCTTGACCTTGTCAGGTCAACTCCCGAGTCCTAAGTGTGGACCTCCACCAATGGTCGGTCTCGTCTTCAAGCATAAAGGCGGCCCAAGTGACCCTTTCCGCCTCAGTAGGTACCAATACCGAGAATATCTTTTCAAGTTACCAAATCCATCCTTCGGCCACTAGTGGATCAATGCTTCCACAAAACACCGGAGGCCTCATCCTCCGAAAAGCTTCTATTCTGGCTTGTGCTCGATTTGGAGGAGCGGCTATAAGTGCGGCGGCAAGGTTAGGAGAAGCAAGTTGCCTAGCCACTAACATAGCCAAAGTCTCGGCTATGGACGCAAAAGCTTGAGCAAAGTTGGGTTGTTCATCACCCGAGGAGGTATCACTTCCACTACCCCTGTATTGTATCCGCGACCCTGTGCACCGCGTCTCATAATTTACTCCTGAGAACGACAGTATAACATGAGTCTAACTTGGATACACATTTAATAAACATTAGTTTACGATTTACTCAATGCAGACTAAGCATACAACAACACGCCAAGGTATACATAACAACATCATAGGCATACAATTTGTGTTTCTAGCGTAGGGTACTAAGTTCGGTTGAGGTTCAACCTATTTTGACTAGGACTAACTCGTTAGTCCATACTTGGAATACAAATCTTTAGAATGACTCTAATGCCTTGTTCAATCTTGGTATCAGTTCTAAGTGACCCTAGAGATTCTAACGCCTAAAGCTCCGATACCACTTCTGTCACACCCCTAAAATACCCCATAGGAGTTAAGGGATACTTTAGAGGTGACTATACTTACCTGCCAAACCATCCTATAATGAACAAGATAAACTTATACTATAAAGACAATAATCAGAATACAAAAAGGTAAAGGTGGACATGCCCACCTATCAAAATACAAAAAGAAAACCTCACTATCACTCCTCTCAACAATAATCGAGGTATGGCCACACGTCTTGATCTCTATCCTCCTGCGACTGCATTAGGATAGGTGGCTCCCTCTCCTCTACATACTCTTCCTCAACCCAAGGCTCAGGGTTGAGGTTGTCCACGGTACCTGCCGACATAAAAGTATGGCTGAGTATGGAATACTCAGCGAGTACAAGCTACTAGCTAACCATAGTAATAACAAAACACAATAGCAACAACGAGATATAATTCATCACATCAATTAAAGCAATACTAACAACATATGAAATTCATAGTATTGAAAGTAAAGCAATATAATAGTCTTTACATGCATGAGTGAATGCGAAAACTCCGGTAAAACTCATACTTTAAAAGTCATGTCTTGTTCTTCAAAATAGTCTTTCGTGTTGTTCAAAACTTGCTTGTCATATCTAAAAACTTGTTCTTGTCTTGGTCTCGTTCGTAAGAATCACGCATGCGTGTCTTGTTCTTGTTGGAATCACTTGTCTTGCTTGTTCTTGTCATGACTTGACATATTCTTGACTTGACTTGCTTGTTTTCTTGTGAACCAGAGGTTAGTGCCCGTGTAGCGACTTGTGAGCCGGGAATGTAAGTTCCCTTCAACGAAATATATATATATATAAAAAAAAGGGTACACCAACCTCCTTGATAGGCCTGATGTCCAACATGATCAACTTGTTTTCTTGTGAGCCAGGTATGGCATATCTTGCGATATGCCCTACCCTTGACCGGCCCGATGTCTGGCTTTATCAACTTATTTACTTGTGAGCCAGGTGTGACATATCCGAAGGATATGCCCTACCCTTGACCGGCCCAATGTCCGGCTTTATCATTCATTTCGTAAATCACATTTTTTGTTCTTGTTGTTTCTTTCAAATACTTATACTCTTAAAAACATCAGTTCATGGATGCATGCACGTGTGTGTGTGTAGCACTTGTGGTGATCATGGTGACATGTACAATTAAAAGAAATGTCATATGGCATTTCAATTAAATCTAACATGAGGAAATAGGCAAGCATATAAGGCATTGAATCAATTTATCATTTTAGGGAAAACCACATAAGTCCTACTTTCATATTCTTCGTTAAACTCATGAAATTCTCATTTAGGCATATTATCGAACACTTGGTAAGCATCACATTTATAGTCCTTTGATTCAAGTTTCTTAGTTCATATATTTCAACAAACACAAGGGGTGTGTTTATTATGAGTACAATGCCCTTCTAACGTTTTTCTATCTCACAACATTCATCACACCATACGACATCCAATCGCCTCAATCCCTCCTCCATTCATACATCCCATACCATTCACATTTATCTTGTTTATATTTAGGGAAAATAGTATATTTTTCAAGAAAGGGAGGAACACAAGAATCAATCATCATTTTCCAAAGAAAACCCTAGTTATTACTAAGCTAGTTAGTAAGGGTGTACTAACCTTGAAATCAAAGCTTGATCTTGGAAGAAAAAACCTTGATTGAAGCTCCCAACTCAATAGAGAGTGATCCCTCTTGAAGAAAGTGCTCCAAGCTTGAAATGGGGAGAGATCTAACCTTGATCTTACTCCTCTTGATCTTCAATCTCTTGAATCCACAACCCCACCTTGGATTTCCCTTTCTTCCTTTCTCTCCCTTAGGTTTAGAAATCCCCAAAAATGAGGTCTCCTAACAAGTTAAGGTTTTAAAACCCTCCAATTTGGCATCAGCTACCCCGTGTAATCAATTGCACACTTAACTTCGATCGATCACGGATCAGTGCAATTGATCGCACATGGATGTGATCTGTCGCACATGAACCCGAGAGTTTTGGATTGATTTCCCCTTGTATGCGATCGAACCTTTGCGATCGATCACAAATACCTACGATCTGTCGCACCTAGCCTCCCATCTATCACATATGGTCCAGAATGTTTGGGACCAATTTCACTTGCATGCGATCGATCGCACCTAACTTGCGATCGATCGCACTCCCCAAATTTTGGTGTTTCTCTCATTTTTTCCCAATTCGGTATTTCGGCCATAACTTTTGACTCATTATTCGAAGATGAACAATTCTGGCATTTCATAATCTTCGAATTCTTCTTTATTCCTAGACCAAATTGCCCCTAAAACTGAACCGGTTGAAAATCGATTTCCGAAACTCAGATTTGTAGCATATCCGACCTCAAAATTCCTACTTTTTACATCCATGAACGTTCCTAAGACCTTTTGATAGTACAATACGTCCTCTTAGTGCTTAAATAAGACTACAAAAGATTTCAAAATTCTCATTTCATAAAAATGGAAGATCATAAAGGCTTAAAGCCTTGGCACGAGTTCCAATACGTGGACAAAAGTTCTGAGGCGCTACAGATAGACTCTATGAGTCCATCCGCGAGTCAGTCAAGGACTAGCCCACTCCATGACCATAAATGACTAAGGACTTTTTCACGCCCCAAAATCCCCCCTAGGAGTTAAGTGAGACTTTAGACGTGACTATCATAACCCGACAAACCATCCTACCAAATATACAAGGCATAATCATAGCGGATGCTTAAATCAAAGTGCGGAAGCATGAACTCAAAATTTCTTTTCTATATATGAATAGTATTCCTAGTTCTATACAATAACCATATCAAACGTAAGAGTGGACATGTCCACCCATCAAAATACAAAAGACAAAAGAACTCTCTCTCTCTCTCTCTCTCAGTTGTCACCCTGATAGGGCCAATTATCTAAGTCTCTTGCCTCCACCTGAGGCTCTACAGTCGGCTCCACAAAAGACTCGTCTTCACCATAGTCCTCCTCGACCCAAGGACTAGGAGCACAGATATCGAACGGTGTACCTATCGACATCAAAATGTATGGCTAAGTATTGAAACACTCAGTGAGTACAAGCTACTAACTAACAGTGATATACAACAATTCATTGCACATTTGAAATTTTAACAATGTATTCATGTACATGTAAGAAACCCAAATGTTTACTCATCATTTAAACCATATGTGCAAACTACGTAGATCATACTTGAAATTAGCTTTTCGTGTTTTCAAAACTTGTTTGTCGTGTTTAAAACCTTATTCTTGTCTTGTTTTTGTCTCATGAGAATCATGTTTGTCTTGTCTTGTTCTTGAAGCCAGATATTAGTACCCTTGAAACGACTTGAAAGTTGGGTATGTAAATACCCCTCATCAAAATACTTAAAACGACTTGAAGCTGGGTGTGTATGTTAGCCTCAAGGATACAACTCAAAGTACCCTTAATAGTTTTGATGATAACACAATAATGCAATGAACTTTATGATACTAATTCTTCCATTTAGAATGTGAAATTTCAGAGAAAAACAATCTTAAGATTATCTTTCAAGTCATGAAGAATTGAAGAGTTCAACCATTCAAGGTCATCAAGGTAAAAGACCAAGTACTAGTCCTTCAAAGGAAAAAGCTTCAAGAGCTAAAGACAATCCATGAAGATCCATCAAGAGTAAAGCTCCACAAATCAAGATAAAGAAGATCATCACTCAAATGAAGACTAGTGTATTAGTTCAAAATGTCTAGGACCTTGTAAAAGTCCTCAAGACATTGGAAAAGAATTGCTCAAAGTTAACCTAGATAGACCTTAGGAGACCTAGTATAATTTGGACATCAATCTAAGGCCCTAAAAATGATTAAAATAATGTTAATTTGAATGCCTAAGGGTCCTAGCATGATTCCCATCTTTTTGGTCTCAGTATGATCAGTTTACTAAAAAAATTCAGTAGACTCATCGACGAGTGCAAGGGACTCGTCGACAAGTGAAAGAACAGAAATGAAACAATAGCTTATGTTCCTACTCGTCGACGACTCCAGCCTGTTTTTCTCTCACTCGTCGATAAGTGCCTGTGGGAAAATCATGTATAACGGCTAGTTCATATTAAATGCTACCCCCAACGGCCATATTGATTACTCATCTATAAATGGAGATGATTTATGAACAAAAGAAATATTCCTAAGCATAATACACTATTCTATCATTCATAAATTCACAACCCTCAAGCAATCAATAATCTATTTTTGCATTGAATACTTTGTATCCAAATCCATTTCTCCTTAAGCATTCAATTCCAATCAATCTTGAGAGATTGTAAGCTTTGTTTTCCATTTTTATCTAGCTCAGTTAGGAGCTTTCAAATTTGGATTTGTAATCCACTCAATTTCTGTAAAAGCTGAAAGTCAAGAATCAAGGATTCTTGCACCATTTGAGAAGAGTGTCTTCTTGTACCCAAGAGATAGTTTCTCTTGAAGAGGTTATTACTTAGCATGCTAAAAGGATTGTTAAGGTTATTCCTGAGCCTGCAAAAGGATTGTAAAGGCTCGCTCTCTGCTCGTAAAGAAGAGTGCGATTATTGGAATCGTGAAAATCCTTAAAGTTGGAAGCTTAAAGGCGGGGACATAGGCAAGTTGCCGAACCCCGATATCATATCGTGTGTTTGGTATCTCTAACTCTCTCTCCATCTATTTATTTCTGATTAGCAGTTGGTAGTAGTAGTGATAAATTTTTAATTCCACAAAAATCACTTAAATTTTTTTTTGCTATAAACCCTATTCACCCCCGCTCCCCCCCCCCCCCCTCCTCTAGGGTCCATTTACTGGGCAACAGTGTAAGCACCCTTCAATAAAATGAAAAAGACACACTAATATCCTTAACCAACCCAAAGTTTGGCTTTATCATTCTTACTTATTTATTCTTGAAGTCAGACATGACATATCCTTGGATATGCCCTATCCTTGACTAACCCAAAGTTTGGCATTATCATTCGTTCGTGGAATCACTTGTCTTGTGGTTTGGTTTAATTTCAATTACTTGTATTTAGAAAATCTCGATCATGCAATACGTGCTTGTGCATAATGGCTTTTGTGAACATCATGTTATCATAGGAAACTCAAGGAAATCACATGTTGGAATTGAAAGCATAGTAACATTCATGAAATACCTTTAAACATGCATTCATAATCATAGGGCATCATTAATATAACATACATTGCATGAATCATGGATACTTAGCCTATTACATCCATATCATGCTTTATAGGTCTTTTTAGGGAAACATGATCAATTTAAAAAATAGTAACTACTCATACCCAAATCTCAACATTCATGCTTTAAAGGTTTGAGAATGTGAACAAACTTGAAAAGGTTTGTGGAAACAAGAATAGGCTCCACCTTGATCCTAGCACAATCCCTTGGCCAAAACCTTAGCTTTCCCCTTTCTTCTCTCTCTCAAAATCTCCTCTTAGAACTCTCTTAAGGGGTTGTGAACCCTGACCCACGAATTTGGGGTATTTATAGACTAAGGGGGTGGTCAAAGACCAATATACAATCAATGAAATGGCTTAAAAGACCAAAACAGGGCAAAATTATGAGGGCCCGGTCGACCGGCTTAGAGGGGCAGTCGACTGGCCTTGAGCAAATCCTTACTATGGCTCATTTTTGGGCATTTTCAAGACAGTCGGTTGATCGGCCAAGAGAGGCGGTCGACCGGCCTTGAACATAAACTCACTGTAAGCCCATTTGGGCCATTTTGGGACAGTTGTTCAATTAGCCAGGAGGGGTGGTCGACCGGCCTTTGCAGAACTTGACCATTTCTCCTGTTTTTTTCCCATTTTTCACACTTAAAGTGATTCCACTCTTCCCTCATCTCACTTAGAGTGTTTCTCCACCCTTTTACATTGGTTTAAACATTCCTACAATACATTTAGTTTGATTCAATCCTTTCATTCATTTATCATAAGACAAAATACATAGAAGGCCTTTAAGCCTTAAAACACTATTCACTGACACTATTCATAGACACTATTCAGCAACTATGCAAATGAGTTTAGGAGCTCTACAGATTTTAACCCAGACCAAGGGCAAGACCCATGGTCCCACACTGTCTTGTTCTGTGGATTAAATAAGGTCAGACCTGGTTCGTAGCCTAAATAGACTTTGAACCTAACCCAGGCTGCGGGTGAGACCCATGGTCTCACCCCTTTAATTTGCGGACTGACCAAGGTCAATCTTTCCCAGCCGACAATCGGATATTGACTTCCATGTGGCAGAGAATCCCTAATAAAAAAAAACTATCTGCTAGCTTTGGGGATCCCAAGATAGAGATCCCCTTTTTTTTTCAATGACAGAGTGCTATATGTCACCCCATCCGAAAAGGGGAGTAATCTCTCCCCTTTTTGGAAGATAAGATTTTTTCCCTTTTAAAGAGAAAGGTATTATCTTCCCAAGTTTTCCAAAAAGAAAACCAATTTGGAGTCCTTCAAGAAAAAGGAATCTCAATCGTACTAGGTTTCTCTGACATAAGAGAAACCAAACTGTCATAGGACAGATGACTCTCTCTGAAAAGGAGAGAAACTTTTCATTCCCTAAAAAGTAGGTAGTCAAGGGAGAGTCCAAAAAGGACTTTCCAAAAGCTATAAAAAGAGGGTTTCTCATAAGAAACCCTCATGAAGAAACAAACATGAATATACAAAAAGTAACACACAAAAACTTTCCAGAATCAAGGAGAGAGAGAAGAGAGAAAAAGACTTTTCTTTTCTTTTTTGTAGGGACAAAACAAACAACAGGTGAAGAAGAAGGATCTCCTCTCAATGGAGAACATCAGGTCAACCCCTCAATATGACCACCTCTCTTTCGTTTTCCCTTTTCTTGATACAAAGACCTCTATGATGTATCATGTAACGCCTACATGGGATCTGGACAATCCCATTGAATAAATAAATACTTTATTTAAATATTCATTATTCTTCTTAATCAAAGTTTCTTTCTCAAATCGGGAAGGTAATTAACAATCTGGATTTATTCGGATTGAAAGTATAGTCCCCCACACAATATAATAAACTCCACATAACAATGGAGGTAATTTGACACGCAACGTGATTTACGTGTTACACCATGGTCTCACCCTATATTGGTCCATGGACTGACCAAGGTCAGACCCTGGTCCGTAGCCCAAATAGGCTTTAGACTTGACCCAGACCACAGGTGAGACCCATGGTCTCCCTCCTTTTTGATCTGTAGATTGACCAAGATCAGTCCTTTTCCCAAGCTGGCAGTCAGTACATAACTGTCATGTGGCAAAGAATCCTTAATATATATAAAAAAGGACACTCTCTGCGAGCTTTGGGGGATCCCAAGATAGAGATCCCCTCTTTTCTCCAATAATAGGGTGACATATGACACCACATCCAAAAGGATTAATATCTCTCATTTTCTTGGAAGATAAGATTATTCCCCTTTTAAAGATAAATGTCTTATTCTCCCAGGTTCCCCAAAAAGGAAAATCAATTTTGAGTCCTTCAAGAAAAAGGATTCCCAATCGTACCAGGTTTGTCTAAGATAAGAGAACCTTTTGACCTCCACAAAAAGAGAAAGTTAAAGGGGAGTCCAAAAAAGACTCTCCAAAGGCTATAAAAAGAGGGTTTCCATAGAAGAGACAACAACAAGAATACAAACAAGACTACCACAAGAAAAAAAGCACAAAAATATAGTTTTCTTTCTTTTTGCAGGAAAACAACACTCAAGGAAGAAGAAGAAGAAATGTAACGACCCAAAATTTTAATATAATAAAATTATGTGTTTATGGGTCCTTAATGAAGGTTAATTAGTTAATTATTTGTTAAATTAATAAGAAGGGGATTTTGCTCAGGGTTGAAGTGCACCGAAGAAATCTCAGTATCGTTTCGCAAAAATCGCACACAGTGTGCTGGTCGACTGCCGGGACACACCCCTACCGTATCGGTTCCGTCAAGTATCATTTCACGGGACCATTATGTGTGATAAAATTGAGAAAAAGGGGAAATTTCCATATTTCCAGAAATTAAGTGGGACCCAATATCTGTTGGAGATCCTAATAGAAATCCGTGCGGTTAGCACTAATGCGTGTCGGTCGGCTGTGGGGACTAATGTTTGTCGTCACGGCAGTTAGTTATCTCAAACGAAGAAACAGCGGCCTGTTTTGTGTTCGAAATCAGGAAATTAGTGGGTTTTGTAATTTTCTTCCGGACTAAAGTGTAGCTGTCAAAACTCAGTATTTTTCCCCGAAATTTTTACAGTAGGTGTCGGACTGCCCCAAGTTCGGTCACCTAAAGTTTCGTCAAAATCGGATGTCATTAAATAGGATTACGGAGGCCGTATATGCGAGAAAATACGGAATAATAGTCAAATGGTCAACCCGTTGACCAAGTCAACGGGGACCATTAATGGTGGTCATGTGCATGGCACATGACCCTTGCATTATAAATAGGGGGCAGCCCCTTTTAATCTCACGGTTTTGCAACAGTGGGAAAATTCTGCCACAGCAGATTTTAGAGAGAGAAAGTGAGGAGAGAGAAAGGAAGAGAGAGAAAGAGGAGAGAGAAAGAAGAGAGAAGTGGGTCCTTGAGGTTTTTCGACGTCCCCGACGCGTTGGCGGCGTCCGATTTTCTCTCCGGCGTCTCGTTTTGCGTGTAGAGAGAGAGAAAAAAAAAGTAGAGAGAGAAAGTTGCATGTGCTCTACCCCGGGGTTGATCGTCGTTGGGAACGCGTTGGTGACATCCGTTTTTGCCTACGAGGCCTTGAAACGCGTGAAACAGTAAAACCCCTATCTTTTCTTCTCCTTTTCCACTTATTTTGTTATATTATTTCATGTGATGTATACGCATGTCTTTTGACGTGAATGAAAAAGGGGCGGAGACCCCTATATGATGTTGTGATTTTATGTGGTCCCTCGGGGAGCCCAGATCGGGTCCCGGATAAATTGTATCGCCACCCTAGGGTGACGAAAAGTTGTTTTGCATGTCTTGTAAGGCTATGGAGACATCCATTAGTCTGGAAACGCTCCCTAACGGGACGGTGTGTTACCGGAGTTGGTTCACGGGCGCGAGGCCCAAGTATTTCAGTTAATCAAACGAGGCTTGGGTTAACTGGGGTTAACCTGTGGTTAGAAAATCTAACCAGGGTTCAGTATAGTCCGTGGTTCCTCTTTGACTAGGTCAGGAGAGACGGTGCCCAGTAAGGCCCGGGGTTCCTCCGTGACTGATAGTCGGGAGATGTCGGTCTGTTTGTCTAGGTCATCCATGGTGCCTCTTGGACTAGGTCAGGAGTGGCGGTGTCCTGCATGGCCCGTGGTTCCTCCGTGACTGGTAGTCAGGAGATGTCGGAGTCCTAGGAAGTTTAAAATGGCTAAACATCAGATAGTGTATAGTCCGGGGTTCCTCTCTGGGTGGGTTTGAAGATGTCGGCACCGTGTCTATCGTGGTCCCTTCTTGGTGGAATGTCAGGAGATGTCGGCATTGGTATAGATGTCGGGGTTCCTCCGTAGACTAGCCAGAAGATGACGGTAGGCAGGTTGGTCGGGGTTTCTTCATAACTGATACCCAAGGCGATGGCGGCGAATACACGGTAGATGTGGCCAGTCAATTGAATGGAAAAATGTTCTTATTGGGTGAATGCCCATGTTGTGTGTGTAAGCTTCGGATACGAAGTGGTCTGAGTTGGTATACTCAGAGTTGGTGTATTTGTTTGAGTTGGTGGACTCATAGTTTGGTATGGAATCATCGGATTCCAGGTGAGTTGGGTTGGTATACCCAAGGTTTTGTCATGTTCGGGTGAAAGCCGGAACAGCGTGTGTGAGTCTAAATGACTCAATGTATTATGGTTATGATTTAGAGACTTTAAGCTAAACATTTGTGGGTTGTGGCCAATTAATAGAGTCTTAGGACTCGAAATGAAACATGATTGATGATCGAAACGATAATTTGGTAATATAATACATTCATAACTGAACCTCATAATTAGAAAGTAATGTAAGGTCAGGAACCTCTGTTAGGGTGACGTAACCCTAAGTGACTTTGGGTCACAATTTATTATATACTGTTCTATTTTACTGTAACATGCAAATTAAACTGCTTATTATATCATTATTGATGTGTGTTATTATGTGGAAAATAGTTTAGAAGGATTGTGGTTTTATTGGGCTTCATAGCTCACTGACTTTTTGTGTCAGCAGATCTTGGAGCTGTTGACCAGTAAGTGAAAAATCTATCTGGATATTTTGGAAGCTTGTACAAGTTGTACCTGGCGTGATAGAGACGCCTACTTTTGTAAAACAAACTTGATGTAAATAATACAGGTATATGATTTGTATGATGGCTATTGTGATGACAGGTATTATTTGCTTTTTGGGAGCATCTGATAAATGTTTAAATTTCCCGCATTTTTGCGGGTAAAGTCTTCCGCTTGCATGATTTGACGAACGGACACGCGTCTCGGAACTTGATTCCCTAGGCGCGGGTTCGGGGCGTCACAATTGGTATCAGAGGAAATAGAAATAACCATCACACAAATCATACTTGAGCATAATACACCTAAGAACCGTTGGATAGGCGATCCCTTAGAGATTTATTCGATATTCCTAGTTGAGTGATTGTTGTACATGTCATGTTTCGAAATGAGACATTGATTTGGAATATGTACATGTGCAGGAATGGCAAGGACGCACCGAATTCCCACAAAGAGGGAGATAGCTCTGTTTGAATGGGCGGTGACTAGGCAGAGAAGACGTCACGCCGGATGGTCGTGTTACCGTACTATACACCTAAAGGCGGTAAAACCACTCCGCAAGGGATTGACCGCTCAAGCAATGCGCGAATCCCTAAGAAAGAGCGAGATTGATTGGTTGTTGAGAGAGGCTAGACCTGAGACAGAGGACCAGGCACCGCAGGAGGGTAGTGTAGCAGTCTCACCGATAGAGGTTGAGACTTACGAAGTATAGGATCACGGTGGAGGAGCGTGGTGCATCTATATTGTTTTGGCGTTTTGGGATATAATAGATGCCCTACTCGATCTTTCCATCATTAGATCACTTTTTGTATGTGTACAGCTACATGATGTTTTGTATACGCTGGTGTACTATATACTGTACAGTGGTGCTTTGTATATATTAAAGATGAAGTGAATGAAATGTCTTTTTTTGGATATCGAATTCTCAATGCATTTCAGTTTCATTTTATTATTAAAAGTTCGTTACTTTATAATTATAGGTGAATCATGCCACCTCCACAAGCACCCGAAAATACCTTGGCTGGGGCATTCGAGGCTATTACAGCCCTAGCCAACCTAATTCAGCAACAACAGGCCCAGAATATGAATAGAAATGGGAATGGTAGTCGTATCCCCATTACTACCATGCCAGAGCATGGGAATGTGACCCGATTGGAGAAGTTTAAGAGGCTTGGACCGTCGGCCTTTTCGGGCACTACTGATCCACTGAAGGCGGAGAACTGGATTAGAAGTTTGGAAAAAGTTTTTAGGGCTATGTCTTTGCCAGAAAATGAAAAGTCCGAGTTCGCTATCTTTCTACTTGAAGGAGAAGCGGAACATTGGTGGACCACAGTGGAAAGGACAGTTCCACCGCATCAGAGGCCCGTGACTTGGGCAAGATTTACTGAATTGTTTTATGAGCGCTAATTTTCAGCGTCGATGAAAAAGAGGAAAGAGATGGAGTTTCTTCAGCTGACCCAAGGAAACATGTCGGTTAGCGAGTATGAACAAAAGTTTAATCAACTCTCGAGGTTCGCTGTGAGATTTGTCGAGGATGAGGAGTGGAGGGTTGAGAAATTTGAAGAAGGATTGAAGCCGGCTATCAGAGGGAAATTGGTATCTCAACGATTTACCTCCTTCTCAGAGATATTAGATAGAACACTCAGAGTAGAGCGAGTGCATAAAGAACTGGCACAGTCTAGTGCTGGCAAAGGCAAAGGGACAATTGGGAAGCCCTGGATAAAGGAGAATAACCGGCAGTTTACTGGGAAAAGAAAGTTCGAGGACATGAAAAACCAAGGGTCTACAGGAAGATTGGGGCTTAAGTGCGAGAAATGTGGTCAGGGCCATTTGACCAAAGACTGTAGAGCGAAGGTTTGCTTCCAGTGCGGAAAGCCTGGACACTTCAAGAAGGATTGCCCTAAGGCTCAACCACTAGCGTTGGAAGGCGGAAAAGGAAGAGTGTTTGCAATTACCCAGGAAGAGGCACAGCAAACCGAAGGTGTCATCGAAGGTAAACTTTTAGTATTTCAAGTACCTGCTTATGCTTTGATTGACACTGGTGCTACACATTCGTTTGTCTCTACTCGTTTTGCTAAACACATAAGTTACAAGCCTGATACACTCAAAAGCATGATGTCTGTATTTACACCATCAGGGAAAGTTCTGTGCACAAAAACAGTCTATGATAGGTGTCCCATACTTGTCAATAGTGTACGGATGTTAGTAGATCTGATCGTGTTAGACATGAAGGATTATAATGTTATCCTAGGGATGGATTGGTTGGCTAATTACCATGCAGTGGTAGATTGTAATGCCAAGAAAGTGATATTTCGAATTCCGGACATCCCAGAGTTCGAAATGCAGGGGATTATCCGAGGTTAAGCACCCAAGCTAATATCCGCAATTAAAGCATGTCACCTTCTAGACAAGGGGTGTACTGGGTATTTAGCTACAGTGGTGGTCGATAAAGATGAAGGTGACACTTTAGGGAATACCCCGGTGGTCAGAGAGTTTCGAGATGTGTTTCCTGATGAATTACCAGGACTCCCTCTTACTAGAGAAATCGATTTTACAATCGATGTTACTCCGGGTGTAGACTCGATATCTAAAACACCGTATCGGATGGCTCCGGCTGAGTTGCAAGAACTGAAGATTCAGTTGCAAGACCTATTAGATAAGGGCTTGATCCGTCCTAGTGTTTCACCATGGGGAGCACCGGTGTTATTTGTCCGAAAGAAAGACGGGAGTCTGCGTCTGTGTATAGATTATCGTCTGCTGAATCAAGCGACGATCAAAAATAAGTATCCTCTCCCCAGGATCGATGATCTATTTGATCAGTTGCAAGGCGCCCAAGTGTTTTCAAAGATTGATTTACGGTCCGGCTATCACCAATTGAGGGTCAAAGAAGAAGATATTCAAAAGACAGCATTCCGAACTCGGTATGGTCACTACGAGTTCTTGGTGATGCCTTTTGGACTGACAAATGCACCTGCGGCCTTTATGGAGTTGATGAATCGTCTTTTCAGGCCGTACTTGGATCAGTTTATTGTGGTATTTATTGATGATATCTTGGTGTACTCACCTAGTCATGAGAAGCACGCTGAGCACTTGAGGATTACGCTACAGACATTAAGAGATAATCAGCTGTATGCTAAGTTCTCCAAGTGCGAGTTTTGGATGGAAGAAGTAGCCTTTCTTGGACATATTGTGTCAAGAAATGAAATATCTGTTGATCCTTCCAAGATTCAGGCAGTAACCGATTGGGCAAGGCCATCCACTGTTACTGAAGTTCGAAGTTTTCTGGGATTGGCTGGGTACTACCACAGATTTGTAGAAGGTTTCTCGAAGATAGCAGCTCCATTAACGGAATTGACTAAGAAAGATGTGAAGTTCGAATGGACGGCATCTCGGGAGCGAAGCTTTCAAGAATTAAAGAAGAGATTAACAACCGCTCCAGTATTGACAACTCCCTCAGGATCTGGAGGATTTGAGGTGTATTGCGATGCTTCCAGTAAGGGACTCGGTTGTGTCTTAATGCAAAACAAAAAGGTCATTGCTTATGGTTCGAGACAACTCAAGATTCACGAACGGAATTATCCCACGCATGACCTGGAGTTAGCTGCGGTAGTATTCGCACTAAAAATTTGGAGACATTATCTTTATGGAGAGAAGTTGGTGATCTATAGTGATCACAAGAGTTTAAAGTATCTATTCTCCCAAAAGGAACTCAATATGCGACAGCGTAGATGGATGGAATTCTTGAAGGATTATGATTATGTAATCCAGTATCATCCTGGTAAGGGTAACGTGGTTGCTGATGCCCTGAGTAGAAAGACAGTTGGATCTGTAGCATATATGAGGGCCGAGCGATGGAAGATGATCGAAGAATTCAAGAGTTGGAATCTGAGTCTAGGAGTCCAGGGTAATAGTGCCAAGTTGGCTAGTATTCAGGCCAAGCCAGTGTTATTACAAAAGATTCAAGAAGCACAGTTGGAAGATCAGGAGATCAAAGTTATCAGAGATAAGATTCTTCAAGGAAAAATGGATGATTTTGAAGAATCTGAAGATGGAATACTTCGATTCAAAGGTCGAATCTGTGTGCCTAGAAATCCTGAGTTGAAGAATGAACTGCTCAATGAGGCACATCGATCTCGTTTTGCGGTGCACCCCGGAAGTACAAAGATGTATCAGGATATGAAGAATAACTACTGGTGGAACGGCATGAAGAGAGAAATTGCAGAGTATGTATCTCGATGCCTTGTTTGTCAGCAAGTCAAGGCAGAACATCATAAACCACCAGGATTGTTAAATTCATTGCCTATTCCCGAGTGGAAATGGGAGCACATTACGATGGATTTTGTGGTGGGGTTACCAAAAACAAGGAGTGGACATGATGCCGTTTGGGTGATAGTTGATCGATTGACGAAGTCGGCTCACTTTCTTGCTATAAAGGATACCATAACCCTGGAAAATTTATCAAAGTTGTACATCAAGGAGATTGTGAAGCTGCATGGTGTGCCGGTATCTATTGTGTCAGATCGCGATCCGCGATTTACTTCCCGATTCTGGAGGAGCTTGCAAGAAGCTTTAGGTACGCAGCTAAACATGAGTACAGCTTATCATCCGCAAATCGATGGACAGTCTGAGTGCACAATACAAACTCTAGAAGATATGATGCGCACTTGCAGTCTGGACTTTCAAGGAAACTGGGATGATCACTTGCCATTGATCGAGTTTGCATATAATAACAGTTATCAGGCAAGTATTCAAATGGCTCCTTACGAGGCCTTGTATGGCAAGAGTTGTCAGTCACCAGTATGTTGGACTGAAGTAGGGGAACGTAAACTACTGGGACCTGAGTTGGTGCAAGAAACAACAAAGAAGATCGAGTTGATTCGATCGAGGTTATTATTTGCACAAAGTCGATAGAAAAGCTATGCAGATGGAAAGCGCCGGGACTTAGAGTTTCAAGTCGGCGACCATGTCTTCTTGAAAATCTCTCCATCAAAAGGTATTGTACGATTCGGAAAGCGGGGAAAGTTAAGTCCGCGATTCATTGGACCTTTTGAGATTTTGGCTAAAATAGGAGGTGTAGCCTACCGTTTGGCGTTACCACCAGAGCTGGCAAGGGTTCACAATGTATTCCACATATCCATGTTGAGAAAATATGTACATGATCCCTCGCACGTGATACGATATGAACCAATTCAAGTCAGAGAGGACTTAACTTTTGAAGAAAAGCCAGTGATAATTTTGTTCCGCAAGGAACAGGTGTTACGAAACAAAACGATTAAGCTAGTTAAAGTTTTATGGGAACACCATAGCATAGAGGAAGCCACATGGGAACTTGAAGATGTCATTAGAAGCAATCATCCTCAGTTATTTGATGACTAGTGTATATATAAATTTCGAGGATGAAATTTTTGTAAGGAGGGGAGATTGTAACGACCCGGAATTTTAATATAATAAAATTATGTGTTTATGGGTCCTTAATGAAGGTTAATTAGTTAATTATTTGTTAAATTAATAAGAAGGGGATTTTGCTCAGGGTTGAAGTGCACCGAGGAAATCTCAGTATCGTTTGGCAAAAATCGCACACAGTGTGCTGGTCGACTGCTGGGACACACCCCTACCGTATCGGTTCCGTCAAGTATCATTTCGCGGGACCGCGGGACCATCATGTGTGATAAAATTGAGAAAAACGGAAAATTTCCATATTTCCAGAAATTAAGTGGGACCCAATATCTGTTGGAGATCCTAATAGAAATCCGTGCGGTTAGCACTAATGCGTGTCGGTCGGCCGTGGGGACTAATTTTTGTCGTCACGGCAGTTAGTTATCTCAAACGAAGAAACGGCGGCCTGTTTTGTGTTCGAAATCAGGAAATTAGTTGGTTTTGCAATTTTCTTCCGGACTAGAGTGTAGCTGTCAAAACTCAGTATTTTTCCCCGAAATTTTTACAGTAGGTGTCGGACTGCCCCAAGTTCGATCACCTAAAGTTTCGTCAAAATCGGATGTCATTAAGTAGGATTACGGAGGCCGTATATGCGAGAAAATACCGAATAATAGTCAAATGGTCAACCCGTTGACTTGGTCAACGGGGACCATTAATGGTGGTCATGTGCATGGCACATGACCCTTGCATTATAAATAGGGCGCAGCCCCTTTTAATCTCACGGTTTTGCAACAGTGGGAAAATTCTGCCACAGTAGATTTTAGAGAGAGAAAGTGAGGAGAGAGAAAGGAAGAGAGAGAAAGAGGAAAGGGAAAGAAGAGAGAAGTGGGTCCTTGAGGTTTTTCGACGTCCCCGACGCATTGGCGGCGTCCGATTTTCTCTCCGGCGTCTCGTTTTGCGTGTAGAGAGAGAGAAAAAAAGGTAGAGAGAGAAAGTGGAGAGAGAAAGTTGCATGCGCTCTACCCCGGGGTTGATCGTCTTTGGGAACGTGTTAGTGACATTCGTTTTTGCCTACGAGGCCTCGAAACGCGTGAAACAGTAAAACCCCTATCTTTTCTTCTCCTTTTCCACTTATTTTGTTATATTATTTCATGTGATGTATACACATGTCTTTTGACGTAAATGAAAAAGGGGCGGAGACCCCTATATGATGTTGTAATTTTATGTGGTCCCTCGGGGAGCCCAGATCGGGTCCCGGGTAAATTGTATCGCCACCCTAGGGTGACGAAAAGTTATTTTGCATGTCTTGTAAGGCTATGGAGACATCCATTAGTCTGGAAACCCTCCCTAACGGGACGGTGTGTTACCGGAGTTAGTTCACGGGCGCGAGGCCCAAGTATTTCAGTTAATCAAACGAGGCTTGGGTTAACTGGGGTTAACCTGTAGTTAGAAAATCTAACCAGGGTTCAGTATAGTCCGTGGTTCCTCTTTGACTAGTTCAAGAGAGACGGTGCCCAGTAAGGCCCGGGGTTCCTCCGTGACTGATAGTCGGGAGATGTCGGTCTGTTTGTCTAGGTCGTCCGTGGTGCCTCTTGGACTAGGTCAGGAGTGGCGGTGTCCTGCATGGCCCGTGGTTCCTCCGTGACTGGTAGTCAGGAGATGTCGGAGTCCTAGGAAGTTTAAAATGGCTAAACATCAGATAGTGTATAGTCCGGGGTTCCTCTCTGGGTGGGTTAGAAGATGTCGGCACCGTGTCTATCGTGGTCCCTTCTTGGTGGAACGTCAGGAGATGTCGGCATTGGTATAGATGTCGGGGTTCCTCCGTAGACTAGCCAGAAGATGACGGTAGGCAGGTTGGTCGGGGTTCCTTCATAACTGATACCCAAGGCGATGGCGGCGAATACACGGTAGATGTGGCCAGTCAATTGAATGGAAAAATGTTCTTATTGGGTGAATGCCCATGTTGTGTGTGTAAGCTTCGGATACGAAGTAGTCTGAGTTGGTATACTCAGAGTTGGTGTATTTGTTTGAGTTGGTGGACTCATAGTTTGGTATGGAATCATCGGATTTCAGGTGAGTTGGGTTGGTATACCCAAGGTTTTGTCATGTTCGGGTGAAAGCCGGAACAGCGTGTGTGAGTCTAAATGACTCAATGTATTATGGTTATGATTTAGAGACTTTAAGCTAAACATTTGTGGGCTGTGGCCAATTAATAGAGTCTTAGGACTCGAAATGAAACATGATTGATGATCGAAACGATAATTTGGTAATATAATACATTCATAACTGAACCTCATAATTAGAAAGTAATGTAAGGTCAGGAACCTCTGTTAGGGTGACGTAACCCTAAGTGACCTTGGGTCACAATTTATTATATACTGTTCTATTTTACTGTAACATGCAAATTAAACTGCTTATTATATCATTATTGATGTGTGTTATTATGTGGAAAATAGTTTAGAAGGATTGTGGTTTTATTGGGCTTCATAGCTCACTGACTTTTTGTGTCAGCAGATCTTGGAGCTGCTGACCAGTAAGTGAAAAATCTATCTGGATATTTTGGAAGCTTGTACAAGTTGTACCTGGCGTGATAGAGACGCCTACTTTTGTAAAACAAACTTGATGTAAATAATACAGGTATATGATTTGTATGATGGCTATTGTGATGACAGGTATTATTTGTTTTTTGGGAGCATCTGATAAATGTTTAAATTTCTCGCATTTTTGCGGGTAAATTCTTCCGCTTGCATGATTTGACGAACGGACACGCGTCTCGGAACTTGATTCCCTAGGCTCGAGTTCGGGGCGTCACAAGAAAGATCTTTCATCAATGGAGAATATCAGGTGAACCCCCAATATGGCCCGTCTCTCTATTTCTTTCCATTTTCTCGATGCAAAGACCTCTATGAGCACCCTGTAACGCCTATATGAGATCTAGGCAATTCCTTTGAATAAATAAATATTTTATTCGAATATCTTGTTCTTTTTTATTTCTTCTTCTTAATTAGAGGTTTTTTCCCAAATCATGAAAGTAATTAACAATCCGGGTTTACTCGAGTTAGAATGATAGTCCCCTACACAAAATAATAAACTCCACATAACAGTAGAGGCAATTTGACCAGAACGAAATTTGCATGTTACAACGTTGTCTCAAGTTAAGCTCTTTTTGAGAAAACAAGTATTTCAGGCTCTTGTGATTTGTAAATATTTCGAACTCTTCCCCATATAGATAGTGTCGCCAAATCTTTAGAGCAAAAACCACTGTTGCTAGCTCTAGATCATGTGTAGGGTAGTTCTTCTCATTGCTCTTCAGTTGCCGAGATGCATAGGCAATGACCTTACCATGCTGCATGAGAACACATCCTAATCCAATGCGCGAAGCATCACTGTAAATTACAAACCCACCACTACTTGATGGAACAGTAAGTATTGAGGATGCAGTGAGGCGCTTCTTCAGTTCTAGGAAGCTCTTCTCACATTTGTCGTCCCATGTGAACTTGACATTTTTCTTGGTCAGGTGAGTAAGTAGTGCTGCCAAGCTGGAGAATCCCTCTACAAATCTTCTATAATATCCTGCGAGACCTAAGAAATTCCTGATTCTTATAACACTCTTTGGCCTATTTTAATCTATCACTGCTTTAATCTTGAAATAGTCTATTGAAATCTCTTCTAATGATACGACATAGCCTAGAAATGCCACATTCTCAAGCTACAATTCACATTTACTCAATTTAACATTCAACTTATGCTCTCTCAATGTCTCAAGTGTGATCCGGAGGTGTCTCTCATGATCCTCCATGGTCAGCGAGTATACAAGGATGTCATCCACAAACACTATTACATGACAATCCAATGTTGGTTTGAACACCCTATTCATCAAATCCATAAATGTCGCAGGTGTATTTGTCAAACGAATGACATGACCAAAAACTTGTAGTGTCCATATCTCGTCCTGAATTTTGATTTAGGGATATCTTCCGATCTAATCTTCAATTGGTGATACCTTGACCTTAGATCTATCTAAGACTTCAACTCTCTTTTGAAGATTTTCATTAAAATTATTTTGGTTCCTAAAACCATGATTGGGCATTCTTATAAGTTTTGAACATCTATGCCTAATATGACCCTTCACTCCACATTTATAACATGTAAGAATGAATTTTTGAGTAGATTCTCAGGATGATATCTTTTAGCACCAAGCCCGTGTTTGAGGTGGATGAAGTTCCCTTTTAATCTCCACACCTCTGATCTTATTCTAGATCAACAATCTTGATTTCAAAACTTGTATTTTGATCAAGACAAACATGTAAATCAGATTCAAGAAGCTGAGTCTTAACAAAGAGGGAAGTCTTCTCTTCCTTAAGTTGGGACCCAAAAACTTTCAACCCAGATGCCGCTTGGTCTAAGGCATCTCTTTCCATTATAAGAGTTTCATATAGGTTATATTTTTTCTGTACAATTCACGATTTATAAATTCAAAGTTTGTGTTTGCATCTCAAACTTTAAATTCAAATATCGAAATTATACAAAGCTTTATTCTAAATTTAAAACACTTAGAATATCAATATACCATATTGATATGGAAAGTTAAAGCCTAAAAAGTGTAAATTTCAAAACCAATTTTGAGAAAAACCCTAACTTGAGGCTCATTTTGGGAAACCCGCAAAAGAAAGGGCTAGGTTTTAAAATGGGATAGATTTTGTAGAAATATTTATTTACGGTATTGCTAAAGTTTTGAAAGACCCGGAAGAAAAATGCAAATCACAAAAGGAATGGGGTATTTGGCATATACCTAAAAAGATTGTGGTGTTTACAAAAACCTCTTCAAATAACATTGCCAATTACTACTACATCCTCATTCGCCCCCTACCCATATAATAGAGCATCCCATATGCTTGAAGAAAATCACCACATTTGGAACATGGCATCATTTATCTACAGTTAGCCGGTTAGTAAATAGTTAGGATAGAAATGATTAATGGACTCCTGATCAGTTATATTTTCCCTCGCAGAACTCAAACTGTCGCTTGGAGTGGCCAGCTGTAGAATCATATCTAGGTGATGCATTTACGGTGCGGCTGATTAATCTTCAGTTTGCCATTCCTCTGTTGCAATTGCAAAGTGCTGTCTATCCCATTAGACTTCCTAAAAGCTTCAGTAGACAGAAGTTCTGGATCATGTTTCCAGCAGGTCGCCTAGGCCCCATATCAGCAAGGATGAACACCCTCTAATACAGAAATCAACAAAAGAAAAGAAGAAAAAAAGCATATTTATATTTAGTAAAAAGAATCAAGAGTCCCTTGTAATGCTTTGTACATCCAGATGCTATATATATATATATGAGAGAATGTTGTGTAGGAAAGTGTCTATCATCCCTATCAGAAGGATTTCAGGTAATTGAAGCATTCTTTTGTATTCCAGATGATCCCTGTAACCATCGTGAAATGCTGAGGCGTCTTGCACCACCAACTCTGACCCCTGCATCCAAACAGAACAGCAGACTCGAGAAAATCATTAATGTAGACTTGTGGCCCTAATGTCCATATCTGAGTTGTTTTATGTACATAGTAACAGCAATACAATTGAAACATCAGACATAAGCACATGCTGTGAATTTTAGATATCCCAACCATCTGGATGGATAACCAACCAGATCATTTCCAACAGAAAAAGTTTAGGATTTCGCAATCTTAAGTAAAAATAAATAACGTAAGCTCTCTGGTCAGCTGAGAAAGACCTATAAAATTATTGGGTGCTGCTATGAGCACACCAATATTTACTGACTGGACACCATTTAGAAAAACAAATTTTTAAAAAAGAATATCTTGTCTATGAGCACCCATACCCCTAAACCTTATTCTAAAAACTTCTCCTTCTAAGAAGGAACCAAAAAACTCTTCTTACCTTACCTTCAGAGAGTCTTATGAGTTGTAGAAACACAAACTACTTTTAAGCTTTCCTCATCTTAATAACCTTAAATCTTAAGTTCTTCATTGTTCTTCAATCTTTGTCTCTCTCATTGCTATATTCTTTTTTTTTTGTCAAATTTGGGTTTGTCTTTCATGATCTGTATAATCTTTTTAGGTCGATTACACGAACTACTGTAAGATTTTCCTCCACACCATTTTCAACATTTAGTTTCCAATGATCTTTCGTTGCAAGCTCTTTAACCCACACAAATTGGGGTGCAATATATAAGGAATTGGGTTTAATTTATTTGATACCAATTTATCGGAGCATCAGTTGGGTTTGGGTCCACGAACGAGTAATGAATTATCATATTTATCATATTTTATATTGAACCAATTTTTTTTTTTATCACATTTTATAGTTTTAAGTTTAGAATGGTGTATAATTAAAGATTTTATAGGTATTTTTTTACCTCTTGGTGTGCTTGTAGAATTTGTTATATTTTAAAGGTGTACAGTTAGTAAGTGATATATTTGGTGTCCAGTCAGTAAATATTGGTGTGCTCGTAGCAGCATCCAAAAATATCACTCAAACAGGTTTTTATTCTGTAAAATGTTACTTGCCCGGCTCAAAAGCAGCACAGTTAAACCATGGCATCTTATCCAACCTTGCAAAGGATAGGAGCTGCTTTATTCAGATTTTGAGAGCACAAGCAAGTCATGTGTTTAGGCCATCTCTGATAGACAGCACCCAAAAGTATCACTCAAACAGGTTTTTAATCTGTAAAATTTTACTTGCCCGGCTCAAAAGCAGCACAGTTAAACCATGGCATCTTATCCAACCTTGCTAAGGATACGAGCTCCTTTATTCAGATTTTAAGAGCACAAGCAAGTCATGTGTTTAAGCCATCTCAACCTTCTATCAGAGATGGCCCATTAATTCAGATCATTAAGATCGATGTGTTGCGCCCCTTGGGGTTGTGGGCAGCCACTACTTTTACAGCCCAAAAGACAGATTAGAAGGTTCGTTTTTGAACGAAATGCTGACCTAAATTCAGAGAGCTAGGAACCCTTATTGCAGGTGATGGTTTACTTAAACCTACTTTTCACTGTAAAATATGCTTACACAAATGTTGAAAATTTGCAAGTTTACCTCCACTCTGCATGAGCTTCACCCGGACAGCTTCAGCTCTACTCCTCATTTTGGACTTGAGGTGATTTCTGATATTCGTTGAGAAAATTATTAGTCATTGAACTCCAAAAATGTGTAGGGTGTGCCCCAACTGAATAACCAATGAGAACTGCGAGACTATCTAATCCATAGCTCTACAAATCTGTCTTAAGGGGGATGAGATGATCTGCAGCTCCCATTGGTTCGGATGACAAAGCCCTAAACGTATATTTGAGTAGGAAAAACTGACCAACTAATTAGACTAGAGCAATAAGCTTCGGAATCATACATCTTCCATAATTATTTTGATAATTGGATTGATTGGAATTTTTTCCTATTACTGTGACAATTTATAGAAAATCAGTCTCGAGGCATATTTCAAATTCGAAAATGTTGTAGATGCCTATAGATGTACAATTTCCAAATGTTTAATGACAAGATATAGATTACTATACTAAATGATGGCTCAAAATTTAAACTAAGAACTCACGTAGACACTCTTGCTGGTGCAGTTGGTTCCTCCCCCAGATTGAGTGAAGCTAAATGACTTGACAAAGATTCAACCGGTTCAGGTTTCTGAAGATTAGTCGGCCAAACAAAATCTGAACATATTGGCCAACTCATTGGCACTTCCAACTTCCTGTAGCAACCAGAGAAAATCATAAGTAAATTTTCTTTTTCAAGCACAAATTCTGGTAAGTAACCTTTGAGTTCATTATCAGATAAAATGCAAAATGGTTGTTAAATCTGATGCAGATAAACAGAAAATAAATAAATAAATATATATATATATATATATATATATATATTTTTTCCCCCTCATCCTCCAAGGTCTAAAGCATATAAATGGTAATAATTCATAAACAATATAGTTCTATACATAGCACAGGGGAAGAACCCAGCATTTGACGGGTTCATTTTAAGAGATCTACTTGGTCAAAAAGTCAACCTCATCAAATATCCTTACCCATTAGATCATTTGACTTTTCTGGATGTCATTACCATATCCTCTTTGACCAACCAATTAAATAAATGTAATAGATCAAAAATAGTTCTCCCATGTGGGTAACATTGAGTGTGGAGTCCAGCCATTCAAGTTGTATTTATTGTGTAGTCATATACCTTTAGATAACCATTTTTAAAAAAACTATGAGAATGTAAAGGATAAAAAAGGGATATAGATCACTGCATACCCTTCAACACATTTGAATTTGCAACGGTTCATATTAGCCACTGTATAATTCCCGAAGAAGATGTTGAGATGCTTTGCTAGTTTTGGTATATTAGGAAATGGTAAAATATCCCAAACCTTCAACACTTGGATGTAATTCGAATTCTTCTCAAGAACATCGATAGTCCAAACAAGCTTGAGCAGCCCATTGACCCTATACTGTTCCAATGACTGAGAAGTCCCATCCATGAAGTTGAGGTTTCTTTGCTTGTGAGGATGGCGCCAACCACTTGAAAGCTTCATCAGCAAAGTAACCACTTCCTTCCGAGTCTTGACACTACTTATTCTAGCCATGGATTTCCAAAAATCATCACTGAAGTAAACCTATTTATATTGATGAAAGTATTACATGGCTTAGTATTTGAGAAAACTGGAAAAACAAAAATGATGTATTTCACTAATCAAGGAAAACAAAAACTAATACAAAAACAGAGTTCATGCAAACAAAAACTTGAAGGCGCATAGGATACGGGTTGAGTATTGTCTTGGGATGACTCATGCATCCCTCTTTTTCTTTTAAAGTCATTTGAATTGGCATAAGTCAAAAGATATTTTCAGTAATCCAATGGTTTGAAGCATCCTTTTCTTTTAAATCCAGTTGAATTGGCACAAGTAAATAGATATTTTTAGTAATCCAATGCTTCAAACCATTGATGGAGTCAGAACAGAATCGACCAGGTGGTAGAGTCGTGGAAACATTTCTTTCTTCCATATTTTGGACTGAACGATATATTTGCTACTGCTGAAACATGAATCTTCTCAATTTGAAGATCTCCCATATGGATAATACACATTCCAGTTGACCGAGCCTCATTATACTTGTTTTGTTCTGAAGCAAAGATATCCACGCGGGACCATTAACCCTATTCAGCTATTCATGACCAAGAGGTATTGGATTCTCTTTCAGATTGGCTAGTTGGAAAGAAAAGTTCTTTGCTGATAGCTGTAAATAATGGTAAAACTTTTTATCAGAAATTTAGACGGTCAAGTCTTGAAAGGTTCGTACCATGATCAATCTCAGCCAAAGTTTGTCATTCGCTCAGGAGTTGATGAAAATCTCAGCCACGATGGCAGCTAGTATTTTCATCGGTTTAGGAAAAAACCAAGGCAACCCACTAATAACCTAGTTGACTTCAAGAATACGACCTTTTGTTATTTACCCTGATCAACATGTGGTGTAGTTTGTCAACATTAAGTAGGCAGTGAGCATTAAAAAATCACCCCACAGGTAACTGTCTGTCGAAGAAAGCAATTAATGGACAGAACCAGGCACTTTGCAAGAAGCATTTTGCATGGAAGAATATAATAAAATACAGGGGGTTTCTTAACCCAATCATGGTTTGATCATCTACAAGCTGTTGAGAAGAATAAGCTACGAGAAGGAAGCAGCATACCTTCCACCTTGCGTTTCTGAAAACTGGAGAATCCATATTAAGTAAATCATAAAGTTGGCCATACTCGACCAAGGCAGCTAGGATTGCATCAGCCAATCTCTTGTCCTCATCGGCATTATAGAAGCACCCACGATCCTTTGCATCAATGACTAATTCCTTCCAAACAGAACCGCTGTTAATTAAAGTTTGCCCGTTCCCCAAAATCCAAAGGCAATACCTACAACAGAGCAACCAAGCCTCTTACTTGCAACAACTTGAACATTTTTCCAAAGAGGCTCAAACAAGTACATTGTAATATGAATTATACCTTGCTCTTGTGAGAGCCACGTTAGTCCGTTGAGGATTGGAAAGGAAACCCACTGATCCATTCTCATTAGATCTGACTGTAGATATTATTATCACATCCTCCTCACCACCTTGAAACCCATCAACGGATCGAACACTCACAGAGAAGTTAATGTTTCTGCTGTATGTGTTTCCAAGTTTCTCTTGAATTGCAAAAACTTGAGCCTTGTATGGGGATATAACACCAACACTAACCCTCTGCCTTGTGGCAACTGATGCTGTAACAGTAAAAATTATCAAAATCTCCTTCCCAGTGATAAACAGGTAAAAGTAACCACATCTATGTGGAAGTATGCAGTGATGTTCTTGTACATGCATGATTGCATGTAGATACGAACAGCTGGTTAGTGACTAGGGGCTATATTTTGAAATTTTGATTAATAAACCAATCAAACATCTTTTTAAGTCAAGGTTTATGGTTCAGGGTTGATTCTTTTTCTTTTTCCAATCTTAGAAAACATGAAAATATGATTATTCTCGTAGAACCTTCAATCAATTGACAATAAAACATACCTCTGAAGAGCCTGCTCACTACCTCCGAAACCACAAATACCTCCACCATATTTTTCCTGCTTTGTCCACCATGAAATTCCTCCTTACCATAAGCAACATTTATAAATGAATAGGACCCATACATGTTTCCTTGAAGAAAACACCTTTCATAACTTCTTTCTTTGACATTTGGAGCATCCAAAATCTGCTTGCTGTAGAACTCCTTATTCGGGAATAAGCTTATGGATGGATGCATTCTGTACTGGATATTGAGAAGGTGCTTCTTTTGTCCCAACGATACCAACCTTTGGAACAGACTTCTTCCAAATTCAGCCTTCTCAGAAATCTAATAAATGGAAAATTTTCAAAAACAGAAAAGAACTATGTATGATTTGCAAAGATGAAGGAATGCAAGCAAAGAGAAAAGTCAAACCTTGCTTTTAACCATCGCGGGCAGTTGCCTCTCGTCCCCTATGAGAATGGCATGCCGGATACCAGGAAGTTGTAGGGGGATGGCCGACTCGCATTCTTTAAGCTGGGCAGCTTCATCAATAACCAATAGCTCAAATGGTATCATCCCAGCTGTGTGCAAATTAGCAGAACTTGAAGCAGTGCAGAAAACCAGGCAAGCACTCATCAAACAAAATTTTCTGATTGAATATTTATCAAAAAAGTCGGGAATAGAAACTGTTCTACGAAGGGATCTGAGGATGTTAAGGCACTTGTTTGTGGTTTTACTTAGCAAGAACGTAGTAGAGCCAAGAGATTCAAGCAAACTGAGAGCACTAATCATGTTTTCTACAACTCCTACTGGAAGGTAAGAAGTAGGTAGGTGGTTACACAAATTTACAATACAATGCTGCAGGCCCTCCTTCATGGAACCAAATCTTTTCTTGACAAATTCCCCAAACGTCAAAATATTGTCACATTTTTTGTCAACTTCGCCTTTATGATTCTTGTTTTGAGAAAGATGAACCACGTTTTTCTTACACTTCAATAGTTTCTTACTTTGAGCAGGAACCTTCTCCTTCCATCTTTTCAGCCCTTTGTCTTCTTTTATATTTTGAGGAATATCCTCTTCCTCCTTTTTCTTATACTTCAATGATTCCTCGCTTTGAGCAGGAACCTTCTCCCTCCATCTGTTCTTCTTTTCGTCTTCTTTCAAATTTTGATGAAGATCCTCCTCCTTTTTCTTATACTTCAATTGTTCCTCACTTTGAGCAGGAACCTTCTCCCTCCATCTGTTCTTTTCGTCTTCTTTCAAATTTTGACGAAGATCCTCCTCCTTTTTCTTATACTTCAATTGTTCCTCACTTTGAGAAGGTACCTTCTCCTTCCATCTTTTCTTGCTTTTGTCTTCTTTTAAGGTTTGATCATTCCTCTTTTCTTCTTTGAAGTTTTGAGGAAGATCCTCCTCTTTTTTCTTATACTTCAATTGTTCCTCACTTTGAGCAGGAAACTCCTTCCATATTGTTTGATCATTCTTCTTTTCTTCTTTGAAGTTTTGAGGAAGATCCTCCTCTTTTTCATTATACTTCAATTGTTCCTCACTTGGAGCAGGAAACTTCTGCATCCATCTTTTCCTGCTTTTGTCTTCTTTCAAGCTTTGATCAAGATCCGCCTTCCAAATATAATTCTTTTCTTCTTTTAAGTTCGTAGAAATATCCTGCATCTCTTTCTTCCTATACTTCAACTGTTTTTTGTTTTGAGCAAAAATCTTCTCCTTCACTTTTTTCTTGTTTTTGTCTTCTTTTAAGTTCTGGTCAACATCCTCCTCCATAATTTTCTTTCTCACATCTTCCAGGTATAAAAGATACTGTTTTCTAGGATTTTCAAGCAACCATATCATTGAATTTATACGATGTTTCCACCCAGAGAGTGGAGCAAAGCATTCTTCCAGACTATCAACACGATAATCCAGAAATACATCAAGAAGGTCATCATGATCATCAATCTTCATTCGCTCCCCATTCCCAAATAAAACAATATCTCCCAATCCGTAACTTTCATGTTGAAGTGAATCTCTAACCAACCTCAGGAGGCGAGTAGTAACTTCCACTATTGCAATGTTAGTCGGGGCACATGTAAGTGTTCTGCTTTTCATCCTTAGGAGTGCCCATAACAATGAACCAACTGTTTTTGTTTTCCCAGTCCCTGGAGGACCCCAGATAAGTTTGACCGAATTCTTATGATTGCATCCCCTTGTTGCAATAGAGCTTAAGATTGCATCAAATTGGGAGTCATTCAGATTGAATGAGTGAAAGTCAGCTCTTAAATTTGATTCAGCAACAGTGTAATCTTCCTGATGAGTGCATAGAGTGCAATTATCACCAAGCTGTCAGAAATAAATGTAACCAAAATTAATAATCCATGTAAGGAATTTCATTTATGGAGTTCAAAATCAAATTTATAATTCTATTTCTATGCAAGAATGAGTTCCTTAAACATAATTTTCCTCAATTTTCTTTCCAGATTATTATAAAGCCATGCAGATAGACTGGAGTTAGTTGTCTATGACAGTAAGAAGAGTGTTTTTGGAATGGCCACTAGAAATTTTAATGGTCCATTCCAGAAGTGATATGAAGTCCATCACTCCACCACCATCACTGCCCCTGCTACCACTGTCACCAACAGCAGCTCACTAAGACCACAACCACTCAGGCCACCTTCTCCAGTTCACCACCTCTATTGCCGCCATCAGAAACACCACTGACTGTTCCCCACCACCACCATTGTGCCACTATTAAAACCATTTCATTGACAAGAACAATCAATCAGATCCTCCTCCTCAAGTGTACCAAGTACAACAGGCAACTCACATAAGCCATATTAGCTCCAAATCAATCACAGCCTTATCAGATGATAAGGATACCAAGTATGGAAGGAATCTAGTGATTGAAAGTCAATCACATCCTTATTAGATGATTAGCATACCAATATGAACGGATATCTAGTGATTGCACTTGATTATAGTAATTGTCTACCCTTTTATACGTTTTCTTTATTAATTAATTTAATTATTTATTAGGACTGATTTCAAATCTCTCAAGACTTTATTTATATTAATGAGATTGACAAGATGTTTAAAGTCTAATCAAAGTATCTAAGGTGGTTTACATCAACAACTGAACACCTCTGAACACCCTATTCTCCAAATTTCTTTGAATCGGTTATGGTATCTGTGATGGAATTCTTGGATGGTCCACATGTCATTTGCTCTTCGAACTCAGGTTGAATGTTAGAAGGAAGAAGGTAGGTTCACAAATCGTCTTTGTTGATACGGGTGGGGGTTCCTCCTGTCAAAATCCTCCGACGATCTAGTCAATATACGTAGAAGATGAAGTGCAGAAAACAAAGTTTGAGAGAGAGAGTGTGTGTTAAGGACTTTGAGCCTTTCAAGTGTGGTTTTCTCAGTGATAAGAGGTTCAAATAGTCGAGATTTAGTAGCTTTACCTTATGGGGGGCTGGGGTATTTATAGGCTTTAGTTCGGATGTGCCTTTATGCCCATCTATGCCTATGAATGATCATGCAACTTGCTTTATGATCATTACCAAATATGATAGACAGATCTTCATGCAAACGTGGCACACGTGTGAGCCTACTATTTCTAAGGTCGATCTTGAGTCGAAAGCAGGTTGAGATGACCAGCATTAAATGCATTAAATGCTAAAACAGTGCTTTTCACTTAACGTCAGAGTAAATTGATCACCTCCTGATTATTTCGTCCTACAAGGCGGTTTCGTCCTCAATGTGAGCATGGACTCGTCCTTATCATGACCACGATGCCTGAAATCGTCCTGATGACGATGACATCTGAAACCGTCCTCTTCACGACAATAGCTGAAATCATCCTGCAGACAACAATATCTGAAATCGTCCTGAGGAGCACGAGCTCATACCACAAATGGAGTACGGAAACCTCATTCATCCTTTACGAGAACGAGTATTTTACTCACCCTTGCAACATTTGCTCATTTACGAATTTTATTCATTACAATTTACCCCTTTACGATGCTTTGAACGTAGTCCAAAGTATCGTAAATCAATTGAAAATCAACGACGGAGAATACCTATCACTCCGTGGAAGGCGAAACATTGCATGAACTTACGTGCATATAGATCATCGGAACAGTTGTATACGACGTTTCACACACGTGACGAATTGTCGCGTCTCATTAATGCTAGCAACCTGTCATCATTGCTTTTTGCGGGACTCGAGGCACGCAGAAACCTACGACGATTAGCTTTGTTTTGAAGAAGATGATCGTACCCCTGAGCTTTCATACGTGTACGACGGAGATAGGGTCAATTTCCTCCTAGTGAGATTTCCTTCTGGCACGCCGAATCACATTCTGCAAATGACCATCGCGCCCTTGCTCATGCGTCTGTGTACAGTGGAGATGAAGGGTATTCCCGTCCTGGTAATTTTTGATTTTTCTATAAATAGGGAGAGATAGACTTCATCTTCTTCACTTTGATTCTTAACTTGCTGTTACTTTGCCGAAATCAAGACTCTTCTTCGATCAAGCACCAGTGCGATTTCGTCTCTTCCATCTTTCGAATCTTCTCAAGAACTTGTTAAGTTCTTGATTTCCTCTCATCTTCTCTATTTTTACTTCGTCTCTTCTCTGTTCTTCTTTTGTTCTTTTGGCTGTCATTCCGTCCTTCCAAGACCAAAAATCAGTAACCATGAACCAGAATGAAGAGCCTAGCACCTCGAGTAGTGTCCCTCCAGGGGCTTACATTGCCTCTTCCCCTAGGTCTAAAAATTTTCAACTTCACGCCCTTGCTGAGTACCGAGTCCAGTTCGAAATTCCTTCCCAAGTCCATATTCATTTCATGGCGAACGGTTACCCCATAAACCGTAAGTCCAAGGCGACCAAGGTCTTTCTTGCTCAATTGGAGGCCAGGCTCCAATTTCCTCTTGAGCCCATCGTGGAGGAGGTGCTTACCGCCCTTTCCACTTCAACCACCTCGTCATGTGCCCGGGGACGAAGGAAGAGGGGCCTCCAAATTCAAGACTTTTGACTTCATAAATGATCTTCCATACATGGAGCGGAAGTGGAGGTTGAAATCCTTCATCATCTCCAGCGCATGGAGAACGCAGAGTGTTCGCCACGTCCCCAACGTCTTACAAAAAGTTAGATTTCACATAATCTATTTTCCTCCTCCGTCCTCCGTCTCTTTTCTTTTTTTGCTTTGTTATATTTTATATGACCTTTTCTTCTTGTGTTGCAGAGCCGTCAAAAGTCCACTTCAAGCGTTTGACCTCGGAGGAAGTCCGTCGTCTGAAGACTATCATAGCTGAGAAGGGGGACGAGTACGTGACATGGAGGTCTCAAAGTGAAGTTGAGGCCGTGCTTGCAGAAGATCTCGAGTACGAAATCGACTAAACAACTGCAAAGCTACTCACTACCGCACAAGCCGGTTCGACCGAATTTCGTGCTACCCTCGAAGAGCTTAAGGAAGAAATGGTGGATGACAACCCCCTTCCGCTGGTCAGGCCTCCCTCCATAAGGAAGAAACCAGCCTTGACGACGAACCAATCAAGACAAGCACATAATGCTGCCCCGGTGTCCGAGCCGAAGCACATTATTGTCCTGGAACCTCCTGTTGCTGAGGTCAAGTCAAAGAATAGGCAAGTGACGTTGGCCGAGCTAGCAACCAGCAAGAAGAGGAGAGAGGACTCCAAAGACAAAGGCAAAGCTGCCATGGACCCTCCGGCTCGGTAGGTAACTGTCTGAGAGCCAGTCATTGAAGCACAACCCCTTATTGTTCATCAACCTCTGGTGCATGTGACTGCTCCTTCATCTGCTCCGCCTCAGGGGAGCACGGTGTTAGCCTCAAGGTTACAACTCTAAGTACCCTTAATAGTTTCAATAATAACACAATAATGGAATGATCATAATGATACTAATACATTCATTTAGAATGTGTAATTTAAGAGAAAAATGATTTTAAGATCATCATTGAAGATATGAAGAATTGAAGAGTTCAGCCACTCAAGGTCATCAAGGTCAAAGTCCAAGTACAAGTCACTTCGAGGGAAAAAGCTTCAAGGACTCAAGCCAATTTATGAAGTCAAGTCAAAGCTAAAGCTCCATAAGTTCCATGACAAGATCATCACTCAATGAAGACTAGTGTCAAAGTTTAGAATGTCTAGGACCTTTTAAAGTCCTCAAGACATTAAAAATGATTGCTCAAAATTTACCTAGATAGACCCTAGGAGACTTAGTATAATTTGGACATCATTCTAAGGGCCTAAAAATGATTAAAATAATTTTATTATGATTGCCTATGGGTCATAACATTATACCCATCTCTTTAGTCTCATTACAGATGAGTTTCTTGAATTTTTTCAGTGGACTCATCGACGAGTGGAAGAGACTCGTCGACGAGTGGAAAGACAGAAAGTCTCAATTGCTTACTATTTCCACTCGGCGACGACTCTGGGCTTTTCCATACTCACTCGTCGACGAGTGTATGCGGGAAATGGGTGTAACGGCTAGTTTTCAATGGCTAATTCGCATTAATTGTGCTCCCAACGGCCATACTGATTGCTCAACTATAAATAGAGCTTATTTATGAACTAAATAAAGATTCTAACACTATTCATTCATACTTTGATTATTCAATACTCTCCAGCAATCAATACTCTATTTTTACATTGAATAGCTAGAATCCAAATCCCTCATTCATTGAGCATTCAATTTCAATCAATCTTCAGGGATTATTAGCTGTGCATTCCATTCTTATCTAGCTCAGTTAGGAGCTTTCAAACTCGGATTTTATATCTAACAAATTCTGTAAAAGCTGAAATCAAGAATCGAGGATTCTTGCACCAGTTGAGAAGGTCTTTTTGTATCCAAGAGAGGGTTTCTCTTGAAGAGGTTTGATCCTAAGCCTATGAAAAGGATTGTAAAGGCTTACTCTCTGCCTGTAAAGAAGAGTGCGATTAGTAGAATCGTGGGAAAATCCTTAAAGAAGGAAGCTTAAAGGCGGGGACTTAGGCAAGCTGCCGAACCCCGATAACATATCTTGTGTGTGGTATCATTTTCTCTCCCTCTCTATATTTATCTCTGTTTATTGTTGGCAGCATTAGTGATTAAATTTTAATTCTGCATTAATCACTTAGTTAAAATTTTTAATTGTCATTGACCCTAATCACCCCTCCTTTAGGGTCCGTTAACTGGGTAACAATTGGTATCAGACCCTAGTACTCTATTTTTAGATTTAACCATCTTGAGTTAAAGATCTTTAATGATAAACATCTTTGCTACTACCTTAGGAGAGGGCCAATCGACCACCCGTCCTCCATTGTTCAATGGGGAAAACTACAACTATTGAAAAACTAGGATAATGTATTACATCCAAGCTCTTGACTATGAATGCTGAAAAGTTATAGTCAAGGGTCCACATCTTCCTACAAAAGTAGCTCAGGATGTTGTTATTCCTAAAGTGGAAAAAGAGTGGAATGAGGCTGATATTAGACTCATTCAAATTAATGCTAAGGCTATTAGCAATCTTTATTGTGCTCTTAGCCCCCAAGAGTTTAATAGAGTCTCTGGATGTGATTTAGCCAAAGAAATCTGGGATAAACTTCAAGTTACATATGAAGGGACCAACCAAGTAAAAGAAGAAAAAATTAGTATGTTGGTTCACAAATATGAACTTTTCAAAGTGAAAAAGGATGAATCAATTAGTGAAATGTTTACTAGGTTCACTAATATTTTGAATGATCTAAAGGCACTTGGTAAAGTTTATTCTAGTGCAGAAAATGTAAGAAAAGTGTTGAGGTCGTTGCCAAAGGAATGGTCTCCCAAAGTGACAGCCATTCAAGAAGCTAAAGACTTGACAAAGGTTCAAATGGATGAGCTTCTTGGGTCTTTAATGACTCATGAAGTGATCATGAAAGGACATCAAGAAGATGAGCCCAAGCACAAGAAGGGACTTCCTCTCAAGACATCTCAACAAGAAGAAGAAAGTGATGAAGAGAAAAGTGAGGATGATGAAGACATAGCCTTTATTGCTAGAAAATTCAAAAGATTCCTCAAGAACAAAAGGAATTTCAAGAAGAAGCCTTTCAAGAAAGATATCACCAAGGAGGTTTCCAAAGGTGAATCAAGCAAGAAAGAACCTAGTATTTGCTATGAATACAAAAGGCCAGGACACATCAAGACAGAGTGTCCTCAACTCAAGAAGAGCAAAAAGGTTCCGAAAAAAGACTATGAAAGCCATATGGGATGATTCTAAAGAAAGTGGATCGGATGCCTCTAACGATGAGGAAATGGCAAACTCGTGCCTCATGGCCAATGAGGATGAGGTAAATTTTTCACCTTGTGAATCTCTTTCTTATGATGAGATTAAGGATGTTTTTGATGAACTTACTTAGAATTTAAAAGAATTGCCTCAATGAACAAATCTTTCAAAAAGGACATTTCCACACTTAAAAATTCTTGTAAAGTTTTACAAAAAGAAAAGTCCTCCCTTGCAAAAGATAATGATATTTTAAATGAAAAATTAAAGGAATTTCAAAATTCATCCCAAGGATCACCTTGTGAGTGTGAAGAGCTTCAAGCTAAAGTCAAAGATTTGACTAAGATTGCTCACACCTTGTCCACGGGTGAAAAGAACCTTGAGAGACTTTTGGGCCAACAAAGATGTGTCTTTGGTAAGACTGGACTTGGGTACAACACTTTTACAAAACAAAAAGACTACCAAAACCTCTTTCCAAAATCAAGAAATGATTTAAACCTAACATCGAATGCATTCTTTACTTTTAATGGAAAGAAAATGGTAAAGAAAATTTGGGTCCCAAATGGATCATTCACTCTCAAGACCATCCATAAAGGACCAAACATGATTTGGGTACCTAAACGAACTCACCCTCCCAAGACCAACCAAAAATCAGTTTGGGTTCCAACCAAAACTGTGTGGGTACCGAGAGGAACATATGTTGAAGTTACTTAAATCTTTTCTTATAGGTATGTTTGAAATCTAACTCCTCCAAGTCAAGATGGTTCTTGGATAGTGGATGCTCTAGGCACATGTCGAAGAACAGAAAGTTATTCATCTCAATTACTCCAAAAGATGGAAGGCATGTGACCTTTGGGGACAACGCGAAAAGGAAAATCATCGGTATAGGTAATGTTGGTAAGGACAATACTACTTTTACTGAGAATGTTTTATTAGTTGATGGTCCAAAACATAATTTAATTAGTATTAGTCAATTATGTGATAAAGACTTAAATGTATCATTTAAATCCAATGTATGCATCATTAAATATAAAGATAACATTAATACTATGTTCATTGCTCATAGATATGAAAATATATATACAATTGATTTTGATGAACTTACCTCTCAAAACTTAATGTGTTTTTCAGCTATCAATGAAGCTAGTTGGCTATGGCATAGAAGGTTAGGCCATGCAAGTATGGATTTACTTTCTAAATTATCTAGAAAAGAACTTTTGAAAGATTTACCAAAAACCAAGTTTTCTAAAGACAAAATTTGTGATGCTTGCCAACTAGGAAAACAAATTAAATCATTATTTAAAAAAAACTAGAAATGTCAACTTCTAGGCCATTGGAATTATTACATATGGATTTATTTGGGCCTAATGATGTTGCTAGCTTAGGTGGCAAACTCTATGCTTTTGTGATTATTGATGATTATTCTAGATTCACTTGGATTTTGTTTCTATCTCTTAAAAGTGAAGTGCATGTGTTTGAAAAAAATTTTAAAAGAGTTCAAAATGAAAATTGCTACTCTATTATCAATATAAGAAGTGATAGAGGTGGAGAATTCAATAATAAAGAACTTGAATCTTTTTGTGAAGATAATGGTTCCAACCATAACTTCTCCGCTCCTAAAACTCCTCAAAAAAATGGAGTAGTTGAAAGAAAAAATAGGTCTTTACAAGAAATTGGTAGAACAATGTTAAATGAACATAAATTACCTAATTATTTTTGGGCTAAGGCTATTAATACATCTTGCTATGCAATCAATAGGGTTGTAATTAGAAACAAATTAAATAAAACCTCTTATGAGCTTTATAATGGAAGATCACCTAATATTGGTTACTTTAAAGTGTTTGAATGCAAATGTTTTATCCTAAAAAACAAACACAACTTAAAGAAATTTGAACCAAAATCTAGTGAATGAATTTTTTTGGTTACTCTTCCAATAGCAAAGCCTATAGGTTATTTAATAAAACTTCTCTAATTATAGAAGAATCTATGCATGTTATATTTGATGAATCTAATCCTTTTGAAACCAAAAAAATTGATGATGATGTTCCAAATGATAAAATTGAAAACATATCTAAAGATATTGCTAACTTGGAAATCAATAAAAATGATAATGAAGATCAAGATAATAATAATAATGATAAAACCTTAGAAGTTGAATACTTAGATGAAAATGAAAAAGAAAATGAAATTCAACTTCCTAAGGCATGGAGATTAATAAAAGATCATCTTAAAGAACAAATACTTGGTAATATGAAACAAGGTGTTAGAACAAGAAGAAATATTTGTAATAACCTTGCATTCCTTTCTCAAATTGAACCTAAAAATGCCCTTGAATCAATTAATGATGAATCTTGAGGAAATGCAAGAGGAATTAAATCAATTTGAAAAAAATCAAGTATGGAATTTAGTACCTAGACCTAGAAGCAAATCTATAATTAGTACTAAGTAGATTTTCATAGATAAAAAGGATGAAAGTGGAAACATTGTTAAAAATAAAGCTAGACTAGTAGCTCAATGATACAACCAAGAAGAGAGAATTGATTATGATGAAACTTTTGCCTCTATTGCTAGACTTGAAGCTATTAGAATATTGCTTGCATATGCTAGTTTTAAAGATTTTAAACTATATCAAATGAATGTCAAAAGTGCTTTCTTAAATGGATTTATATCGGAGGAAGTATATGTTGAACAACCTCCTTACTTTGAAAGTCATAAAATGCTTAATCATGTGTTTAAACTTACTAAATCCCTTTTATGGTTTAAAGCAAGCTCCTAGAGCTTAGTATGATAGATTAAGTGACTTCCTACTTGATAATGAGTTCATTAGAAAAAAAAATAGATACTACATTATTTATAAAGTCCAAAAATGATGATACGCTTTTGGTGCAAATCTATGTTGATGACATTATTTTTGGTTCTACTAATGATTCTCTTTGTCAAGATTTTGCTAAATCCATGCAAGATGAATTTGATGATGGGAGAGTTGAATTTTTTCCTCAGGCTTCAAATCAAGCAAACAAAGGAAGGCACCTTCATCAATCAAGCCAAGTACACCAGAGAGCTGCTCAAGAAATTTGGAATGGACAACTCAAAAGAAGCAGATACTCCCATGAGTCCATCTACAAAACTGGATAAAGATAAAAAGGGCATTAGTGTGGAAGAAACAAAATATCGAGGGATGATTGGTAGTTTATTATATTTGACTGCTAGTAGACATGATATCATGTTTAGTGTTTGCATATGTGCTATATTTCAAGCTAATCCTAAAGAATCACATATGACTGCCATAAAAAGAATTTTCGTATATCTAATTGGAACAATTGAACTAGGACTATGGTACCCTAAGAACACATCACTAGAACTAGTTAGTTATTCTGATGCTGACTTTGCTAGATGCAAAGTTGATCGGAAAAGCACTAGTGGCACCTGTCACTTCTTAAGACACTCCTTAGTCTAATGGTCATGTAAGAAACAAAACTCTGTAGCTCTATCTACAGTTGAGGCTGAATATGTAGCAGCTGGGAGTTGTTGTGCTCAAACATTATACATGAAACAACAATTAGATGATTTCAAATTATTTTATAATGAAATTCCAATTAAATGTAATAACAAAAGTGCTATTTGTATGACAAAAAATCTAATTCAAAATTCAAGAACCAAACGCATAGAAATTAGATATCATTTTATAAGTGATCATATTCAAAATGGAGATGTAATGTTGGAATTTATTGAAACAAATAATCAACTTATAGACATATTTACTAAACCACTCTCTTATGATAGATTTAGTACATTAAAAAGAGAATTAGGCATGCTAGACTTTGTGACATAAATTGAAAATGTGCCTAAGTTGAAAATTTGATAATTTTGATTGAATGTTCTTCACATTGATTGATGTTGATTGTTGGATTGTGTTTACTATGTATACTTACTTGAATTGTAGTTTTTAATGTCTAAAATTATCTTATGTTCATTAAAAAGAAGACTTAAAAGTTTAAGAAATTGATTTTGTTCTTTAAAAATTCAGAAATTCAGGTTCTGTGTATGGATTCAGCGACGAGTCAGAGTACAAGCTTGTACTCGTCGACGAGTGACCATTCCAGTAGCCAAAATTCAGCCACTCGACGACGAGTCCTTGCTACTCGGCGACGAGTGAGTTTAAAATCTGAGATTTCAAAGCCACTCGGCGACGAGTCAAACCTACTCGTCGACGAGTGACCACGGATCTATATATTAAAACCTAATTTCCAACATTTTCTCAGTGTTCATCTTTTCAAATTCTCTCTCCCTTGCATTCCTATACCTTCAAACCTTCTTCTATTCTCCTCCAATCTCATCCAAATCACTCCATTATTCTTAAATCAATGGCTCCAAGGACAAAAATCCCATCAGTGCCGCAGACCAAAAAGAAAGTCATGACTGCATAGAAAGGGAGGGCAAAGTTAGAGAATCATCACAGGCAGAGGCTCCCAATCTATTCCAAACCAAGGAAGCCCAAGAAGATCTTCATCAAGAGAGAACCCGTTTATGGTAAGGTTCCAGATTTTGATTTGTTCAAGGACATTGGTTTAGATGGTTCCAGATTTTGATTTGTTCAAGGACATTGGTTTAGATGTAATTGTTTCAAAATTCCAAGCTCTAAAATGGCATAGGTTCCTATCATTTCGTGAATCCATGTACCCTAATCTTGTTAACCAATTCTATTCCAATCTTACATATGACAAAACCTCCAAAACCATAAATTCCTATGTTCATGGTAAGAAAATTTCTTTTAACCATGATGAACTCCAAGCAATATTTAAACTACCAAGTGGAGACTTCGAATCTTACACCACTAACTAGTGGGTCTCCCATGAGAGGTTTAATGTATTTGAGGCTTTAAACATAATGTGTGTCAAAGCCTGTCCCACCTAAGCTCAAGGACCTCACCCTTGATGCTAGGTTAGCTCACCACATAATCACCTACAACATTGTTCCTCGAGGTGATGGTAGAGACTTCATAACCTTTTTTGATGTATTTCTAATTTGGTGCATCTTAACCACCCAGCATGTTGATCTCACATTCATTATCATGCATGTCATAAGGGATGCAACCAGAAAACCTCTGGCAGACTGCCTTTTGGTCAAGACAAGAAATCTATTACTAACTCTGATGTGTATTCCAAGGCTACTATCATATGCATGGGATACACATGGATAGAGGCTAGTAATGTTTGGATTCCAAAATCCTAAACCATCCCTGCTTTAGATCCTTCTGTCCCTCCAGACACTTCTATTCCTACTCCTACTCCTCCACCTTCTCACCCTACTACTTTTGTACCTCCTTCCACCATTCCAGATCCCTCAGATCCACTCCCTTCTTCCCATGATCTCATTCCATCTCGTACTCTCTCTCCTGCCCATTCCCCTATCCTTCACTCTTCTCCAATAGTTGAGCCAGCACCTGTAGTTCAGGCAGAGTCTGATGATGAGGTAGCACCAAAGATAGAGACTGGGTCAAAGTAGCCAGATGTGATGATAGATACTGACCTTCCTAGTCCTCACAGGAATAGGACTCATCTCAGTTTGAGGACCTAGTACAGCAGCAGTTTGTTTCTCCTACCAAGCCTGCACCTTCAGATGAGCAGATGAGTTTGATGGTTGGACAGATTGCCTCCATGTCTTCAAGCATGGAGCAATTTCAGTTGGGAGGCAAAGTCAGTTGCAGTTCCAGTTTGAGACTAAAGAAAGGTTATCCTCTCTAGAGTCTAAGATTGAGATTATTCAGGCTGAGATAAGGAAGAGAGATGAGTTGCTTAAGCCCAGGCTAGCAGAAATAGAAATATCCAGTGAGGTTGTGAAGAACAGAATGGATTTCATAATATCATTGATTGAGAGGAAGGCTGTAGAGGCATCAATTGTGAGTGACAGACTCAGTAATGACATGACTAGTGTGGGGAAGGCTGTGAATATTCAAGCAAGCTTCATCCATCACATAGATGGACTATTGGATTCTCAGGCCCCAATCATTGGAGAGATGGCTGCCAGGGCCAGTCAGATTGCCTTGGAGATGCTGAGTATAAAGAAGAAGCTTGAGCTTGTACCCATTCCTACTGATGTGGAAGTTCCAACTACATCTCAAGCACCTCAAGAGCAACCCAAGGCAACTCCAGCTGAGCAAGTCATCTCCTCTGACTCTTCTCAAGACTTGTCCAAGACCTCCAAGAGAAAAGAAAATACCACCAAGCTTGACAGCTCTAGGAAGAGGCAGAAGCTGTGATGAAGACCTCTATGTTTTTCTACTTTTTATTGACTATTTTTGCTTTTTATTTTTTCTATTTTTGAATGTAATGACTGATCATACATGTAATTAAATCTTTTTGATATATATATGACATCCTGTTTTCATTCCACTGATGAGTTGTTTACTTTACTTTTTCTCCCTTATATATTTTTTGATGATGCCAAGGGGGAGGAAATGTGAATAGTGTGTAATGTCAATGGTGTGTGAATGTTGCAAATGGAATTATATAATCAATGTTATGATACCTAGGTTATAATCAATGGTGTGTGAATGTTCCAAATTATGTGTTTTAACAATCTTATCTGAAAATCATCTTTATGGAACTTCTCTTGGTTCCAAAGTATAAAAATCAGTTCATCCTGAAAATAAATGATTGAACTTTTTGTTGATTCTTGAATGATATTCAAAAATGCTCTGAACTTCATCATAGTCTAAACCTTTGTATAGAAATGCATATATTAAGGGGGAGCTAACCTCAAAAATTTATTAGAATATATATATTAAGGGGGAGTTAACCCAAGTCATTCACATTATTATGTATCATCAAAAAGGGGGAGATTGTTAGCCTCAAGGTTACAACTCTAAGTACCCTTAACACTTTCGATGATAACACAATAATGGAATGATCTTAATGATACTAATACTTCCATTTAGAATGTGTAATTTCAGAGAAAAGGGATATTAAGATCATCATTCAAGATATAAAGAATTGAAGAGTTCAACCACTCAAGGTCATCAAGGTCAAAGTCCAAGTACTAGTCACTTCAAGGGAAAAAGCTTCAAGGACTCAAGCCAATTTATGAAGTCAAGTCAAAGCTAAAGCTCCATAAGTTCCATGACAAGATCATCACTCAATGAAGACTAGTGTCAAAGTTTAGAATGTCTAGGACCTTGTTAAGTCCTCAAGACATTGAAAATGATTGCTCAAAGTTTACCTAGGTAAACCCTAGGAGACTTAGTATAATTTAGACATCATTCTAAGGGCCTAAAAATGATTAAAATAATGTTGTTATGATTGCCTATGGGTCATAGCATTATACCCATCTCTTTGGTCTCATTATAGATGAGTTCCCTGAATTTTTTTAGTGGACTCATCGACGAGTGGAACAGACTCGTCGATGAGTGGAAGGACAAAAAGTCTCAATTGCTTACTGTTTCCACTCAGCGACGACTTTGGGCTTTTCCATAGTCATCGACGAGTGTATGCGGGAAATGGGTGTAACTGCTAGTTTTCAACGGCTAATTCGCATTAATTGTGCTCCCAACATCCATATTGATTACTCAACTATAAATCAAGGTTCGTAATATCGAAAATATCGGCGATATATCGCCGATATATTTCGGTATCGGTATTAAAAAATTTACACAGTATCGGGAGATATCGGCGATATATCGCCGAAAACTCCCCGAAATTGAGCAAAACCCTTGATTCAAGTTTGATTTAGGAAAAAAAAAAAAAGATTCAGAAGTTTAGAGAAGAAGAAGGAAGAAGAGGTGGCCTTAGGGGTACATACCTGTGCCAATTTCCATCGCCGTCACCATCGCCGGAGCCATCAACGGCTACCCCTCTGCCTTCGGAGCTCTACCCCGTTTTTCTTATGGTTTTGCCTTTAGAAGTGAGAACAGATCGAGAGATCTGAATTTTAAACCCGTAATGCTATTATTAATCTTGATTTAAATCCATAAAGATAATGCTAATGTCACCCCTTTTGAAATCCTTAAAACATAATGCTAAACTCACTCCTGTTTTACGCCCTTAAAGGATAATGCTAATGTCACTCCAAACGTCTACTAAACGTACTTCCATAACCTAAAAAGGGTTAGATTCTTTAACCTTGGGTTAGTGAACCCTAAGCACAATTAAAGGGAGTTAAAAGAAAGGTTTAATTTTTTTTATTCTTAAATCAAGGTTAAATGCTTTAATCCTAAGGGTTTGTTAATCTTAACCATAGTTAAAGCAAGTTAAAAAGTGATACCTTTAGGGTTAAAGCATCTAACCTTGGTTTTTTAGATTTTTTTAAATGAACATGTCCCTTTTTAACTCCATTTAATTGTGGTTAAGATTCAGTAACCTTTGAGGTTAAAGCATATAACTTTAATTTTAAAAAATAAAAAAAAATTATACATATCACCTTGTAACTCCCTTTAATTGTGGTTAAGATTTATTAACCATTAGGGTTAAAGCATCTGACCTTGGTTTTTAGATTTTTTTTAAAAATAAACATGTCCCCATTTAACTCCTTTTAACTGTGGTTAAGATTCACTAACCATTAAGGTTAAAACCATTGAAAATACTTTTCATATCTAATGTTATTCCCAGTTCTCTTTACCTCCCTCTCACTCCAATGGTTACAACTCATGCAGATAGAAATAGGTTTAGAAACTATTTCAAATGAAGTAAAATTGATTATATTACAATGAACATAGAGATTAGATCACATCGTATTGAGAAATGAATAAAACATGAATCAATTATACATTATCGTCACTTGTCAACGCACATCCTTGCTCTCTTCTCATTGCATCTCTTAAGTATATTGTTGCTTTTTTAAATGTTTTTATTCTAAAAGGTGTATTAACATCTATTTTAACATTTCCTGAAGTTTCACTACAAAATTCTATGTTTTGTCCCATTTGTTGTCATTTTCTCCAAAAATCACCGATAAACGATATATCTCCGATATATCTTTTTTCCGCGGCTCTGACATGTCGAGCGATATCGACATTTAGAACCTTGTTATAAATAGAGCTTATTTATGAACTAAATAAATATTCCAATACTATTCATTCATACTTTGATTATTCAATACTCTCCAACAATCAATACTCTGTTTTTACATTGAATACCTAGAATCCAAATCCCTCATTCTTTGAGCATTCAATTCCAATCAATCTTGAGGGATTATTAGTTATGTATTCCATTCTTATCTAGCTTAGTTAGGAGCTTTCAAATTCGGATTTTATATCCAACAAATTCTGTAAAAGCTGAAGTCAAGAATCGAGGATTCTTGCACCAGTTGAGAAGTTCTTGTATCCACGAGAAGGTTTCTCTTGAAGAGGTTTGATTCTAAGCATGTGAAAAGAATTGTAAAGGCTTTACTCTCTGCCCGTAAAAAAGAGTGCGATTAATGGAATCGTGAGAATATCCTTAAAGCGGAAAGCTTAAAGGCGGAGATGGAGGCAAGTTGTTGAACCTCAATAACATATCTTGTGTGTGGTATCATTTTCTCTCCCTCTCTATTTTTATCTCTGTTTATTGTTGGCAACATTAGTGATTAAATTTTAATTCCGCGTTAATTACTTAAAAATTTTAATTGCCATTGACTCTAATCACCCCCCCTTCTAGGGTCCATTAACTGGGCAACACACGGCGGGTAAAGAGGCAGCCCCGGATCAGGAGTCCGTCCTTCAGAACCAAAGTCAAGACACAACCGCTGACTCATGCGGACACAGCCATGGAGGGCGGCCCGATAGCCATCATCTGGAGTCGAGGAATCAGACTCCCTTTCGATGAAGCTGTGGCCAAGAAGGTAGACAAATCTGTGCTCGACTCCCATCATGCCATGGTAGTCGCGATGGTAAGCTTTGCTTGATTTTGCTTATTTTCATATTTTCTTTCCCTCCTCAAATTCTTATATACTCTTCTTTTGTTAGATCAACACAACATACTCGGAGATGTCGGATGGTTGCGATTGCCTGGGCAACACCGTGGAGCACTGGAAGGCTCAAGCAGCGATGATGGAGGTAGAGGCGAAGGCTGAGAAGGCGGCCCTGCTCAAAGAGGCGGAAGAAGCTTGAGCTCAGGCGAGCCAGGCCAAAGCTGATGTTGAAAAACGCAAGGCGGAGGCCGAGAAGTGCAGAGCCGACGCTGATCGCTACAAGGCACAGCATAACGAGTCTCGAGAAGCAGTCTGGAAGGCTGTGGAAGTCAACAATGAAGTTTTGGCAGATGTCGCAGCAGCCAATGTCCGTATTGGTGAGCTTGAGAGCGTGGTCCAAGCTCCGAGCAGATAAGTCGAGGACCAAGAGCGTGAGTGGGAGGCCATGAAGGTGAGACTACAAGAGCATTACCAAAATGAGGTGAACAAGATGGTCGTGCCCAAGCAAGAGGAGATGGAGAAAGACTTTGAAGAACAACTGAGGGCTCTCCGAGACTCAGGATGTCTGACGAAGACTCCATCTCTACCACGGGACGAGACTACCTAGTCTAACCGTGCGTCCCTTGACATCATCATCCTCGAGGAAGAGGGGGAGGCTGCCCACGACGGGGCCCAAACCATGGAGAATCCCTCTCTTCCTCAAGAGCCTGCGCCACCACAACCCGAGCCTCCTGTCGAGCCCGTTGTGCCTACTCCTGCTTCATCCGTAGCCAAGACTTCTTTTGCAGCTTCTCAACCTGAGCCCGAGGCCAATGCTGCCAAGGACCCCGCCACCGACGAGCCTATCATTTCCTAGATTTTTCTTTCTTTCTTTGTAATGAGCATACCCAGCTCGGATGGGCCTTTATATTTTTCTTTTTCTTTCTTTCTCTTGTAATCGCCCCATCCGTCTTTTGGACGCTTTATGAATATAAATTTCTTTTTGCACATCGTCTTTGCTTTATCCATTTATTTTTTTAAGTATGTTGAGCACAAGAGTATACATAGAACATGAAAACATCATGTACTAGATCAGTAACACTTCTAACCATTTTAAAAGTGAATCAACTTTTATGTCTAAGGCTGTAGAGTACGAAAACAGTACGAGATGACAATATATGAGCATGGAAATATACTAATGTAAAACATTATGAATGTATTTTAGACAAATGAAATTTCATAGGCTAAACCTTAGGTTCTTCATTACGGGGACACTTTGCTCAAATGACATTTCATTAGTATATGCCATCCGTTCCCCGTGGTGGGTACATTTGTTGAGATGACAATTCATTTGATTGAGTCATACATGCTCCGTGGTGATTACTGTACTCAAATGATAAATCATTTGACATTTCATTTGAGATATTTCACATGATAATTCATTGATCATTCATCAGACATTGTATTGGACCATTCATTTGATACTTCATCAAACATTTCATAGGAAGGAATGTCCGTCCTTGAGAACGATGTACTAATCAGAAGAGTCATACCTTAGTCTCTTCCCCTTCCCCGAGGTGGATGCTCCGTCAACCCTCTCCCTGACTTCCACTCCTGCTCCTCTCAACTTCGGTCGTGCCAGGACCGCGGTGTCATCCTCAAACCTCCCAAATTTAGCTACACGGACCAGCATATAATCAAATTTGGTGGGACAGTCAAAAGCGAGAGATTCGTACATCTTGGAGTTCTTTGGCAACGCATTCTTGAATGCAGCAATGCTACTACTGTTCTCGACTTTGTCAATGTTCGAGACTTCGTCACTGAACCGTTGAATAAAGTCCCTGAGAGACTCTGATGGCTTCTTTCTTAGGGCAAAGAGGGAATCCTCACCTGCCTTCTTCTTTTTCACAATATATTGATCACTAAAGGCTGACCTTAGTCCTAATAAATTCCTTATTGATCCAGAAGGTAGATTACGGAACCACCTCGCAGCTGCTCCTGTCAGATTGTTTGAGAAAGCTTTGCAGAGAAGGTTATCATTAGGATTGCAGAGAGCCATAACATGCTTGAAGTTGAACAGATGGTTAACTGGATCCGTCCTTCCGTCAAACATGATGAAGTTCGGCGTCATGAACTTCGAGGGGGTGTAAAACTGGTTGATCTGATCAAAGAATGGAGAGGTTCCAACATCCGACTTTACTTGCCAAGCAAACTGGTCCAAAGTACTTTTGCCTGTGCCCCCGACATGGGCACTGATCATGGCCTCCACGTCCCTGGGGGTCATCCATGCCCCTTGGTTCCGGTAATGCGTTTGCGCATGCGGCTCCCAGGCATCATGAGCCTGTGGCTCCTCATGGGGGTATTGGAGGTCCTGTAGATCATCACGAGCATACTGCTCTCATGGCTCGGCACAAGCATAATGATTCTGTGGGTCAACACCAATATACTCAAGCTCTCGCAGTTCAGCACGAGCATACTAAAAAGGAGGAGAGCGAGGTTTAATTGCATCACAGAGAGGAAAGAGAAGCACGAACCTTCTATCGAGGTTGCCATGCAACGATGGGATGTTTGGTGTGCCCCTGGGCCTCTTGAAGGGGACGGGAAGAGAAGCTCCTGTCGCACGTCCGGCCTTGGTGAGGGCTCTCTTCAGGCATCACGATGCGGAGACTCTGGCTGCCTGGTTCCACCTTGTGGATCGTCTCAATTAGATGGCTGCAAAGCCGGGTACCTAGGAGAGTAGGCACTGGTTCTCGGATCCAATGGGAGTTCAAGCTGGGACTCGAAGATGTCATTTTCGTAAGCATCCAGCCTTTTTTGAAACGTCTGCTAGTTGCTTACTAGCTGGTTCAACGTCGAGTGTTATTGCTGCAACAACGCAATGATTTGATTGGCCTAAGACATGCCTCCTTCAGGAGAAGATTACCTAGATGCATTTCGTAATCCATTTCTTTCATCAAGAGCTTGCCTTGACGTTTGTTCAACTTCTGATACAATTGGTCTAGTCACATCCTCGGCAAGGGGAATCTGAACTCTGTCTACCATGATAAACAAAGTGTATGAAAGGTGGTTGGATCGTTTAAGTGTTTCTCACAGATGGCGCCAATTTTTGTGATGAAATTTCTTGGATGGTCCACGTGTCACTTGCTCTTCGAACTCAGGTTGACTGGTAGAAGGAAGAAGGTAGGTTCACAACTCGTCTTTGTTGATACGGGTGGGGGTTCCTCCTGCCAAAGTCCTCCGACGATTTAGTCAGTATACGTAGAAGATGAAGTGCAGAGAACAAACTTTGAGAGAGAGTGTATGTTAAAGACTTTGAGCTTTTTAAGTGTGGTTTTCTCAGTGATAAGAGGTTCAAATAATCGAGATTCAATAGCTTTACGTGAGTAAGTTGACAAGCCAAAGCCGGGCCCAATCCCTCTCACCTATGTGTGAACATGGTGAAAACTAAATAAGCAAATAGTGGGAGCAATAACGCCAAAGCATGAGCTTTCGCTAGGTGTTTATTAGGTTCATGGTAGATGGGCACATGAATAAGAGATATTATACAATAACGCTAAAGCGTGAGTATAACATCCGTTATAGATCAGACAGTAGATCGAATACTCCAGAATTCATAAGATGAGATCTGTGAAATTGGAGAAGATAGTTTCTATCTGCCTATTCAAGGCGATGATGTGCCCAAAGGCAGGATTACATAAGCCAGTGTCTAGGTTTTCGATGCCAATTGATTCTTCCCAAATTGGCAATACCATTAGAAATAGACCCATAATCTAATTGGTATTAATGAATACAATAGATCCCTAATACTATCTATTTTGTCATTTGATTAGATCATGACAGGCCTACACCCATTGACTGAAATTCTTCGTGATGAAAAGTTAGTAGAAACTAACTATGTAGACTGGAAAAGAAAGATTAGAATTGTATTTGCTGTGGATAACCTTGACCTATGTCTTAAGACACCTAAGCCCGAAATTCCTACAGATGCTTCACCGGCCCAAAAGGTTGAGTTAGAGCAATGGGAGAGGTCCAATCAGATGACCAAGTGTTACATACTGGCTTCAATGTCTAACATTTTCCAAAGCCAACATGAACACATGGATAAGGCTTCTGACATTTTGCAAAACCTTCATGAGATGTTTGGTGAGCAAAATAGGTCAGCTCGACAAGTAAAGTTGAAATCCTTTGTTAACACCAAGATGGTTAAGGGAACTCCAGTCAGGGAGCACATCATAAAGATGATAGGCTTATTGAATGAACTGGAAATTCTTGGCGGAGAGATGGATGTCATCACTCAAGTTGACACTATTCTGCAGTCACTCCCTTCGTCTTTCAATTCGTTCGTGGTAAATTATAACATGAACAAGAGTGAAATGTCACTAAGTGAGCTTATGAACTCACTTGTGGCTACAGAAGATTTGATCAAAAAGTCAACTAAAGGTGAAACTTTAATCGTAGATAAACCTGATACCTCCAAGAAATCTAAAAAGTTTAAAAAAGGGAATAAAGGCAAAGGAAAGTTTAAAGACAATAAGGGTAAGGCAAGAGTTGTCAAAGGTTCTTCAGGAAAAGCTGGCAAGGAAAATAAGGGCAATGGAAAGTGTTTCAACTGTGGTAAAAAAGGCCACTGGAAGAGGAATTGCAAGACTTACCTTGCAACTCTTAAGAAGGGTAGCGGAAATACTCAAGGTATGAGATACTTTGAAGTACATATTACTGTTGAGTCTAACTTTCTGGGCGGTCCTCCCAACTCTTGGTGCGAGGATTCTGAATCCACTGTACACGTATACAATTCTTTGCAGGGGTTCAAGTAAACCAGAAAGCCGACCAAACAGGAGCAGAAGCTTAAAGTTGGCTCTGGTGCAAATGTTACAGTGAAGTCAATCGGCTTATTTACTCTTTATTTACCTAATGGACAGACATTAATTTTAGAAGACTGCTTTTATGTGCCTTTAGCACATCGTAATTTGATTTCAGTATCTAGACTCTTATTTTATGGATTCTCTATCTTTTTAATTCAATTGTTGAAATTAAGAAAGATGGAATAGTCTTGATAACTGATAATCTCATTAATGGTCTTTATCTAATATTTCCATTGATAAATAATGAATGTCTGCAAAGTGACAATGTCTCATCATCTAAAATGTCTGGAATGAAAAGACATTGCACTGAGTCTACTTATCTTTGGCATAAGAGACTTAGTCACATTAATCTTGATAGGATCAAGAGGTTAGTAAAAGATGGTCCCCTTGATTTCCTCAAGATAGAACCACTCCCTACTTGCGAGTCTTGTCTCGAAGGGAAGATGACCAAGAAGTCTTACCCTATAAAGGTAGGAAGAGCTGAAGAAAAGCTAAGACTAATACATAGTGATGTATGTGGTCCATTTAACATTGTTGCACGAGGTCAATACCAGTATTTTGTCATATTTACCGATGACTATTCCAGATATGGATATGTCAATTTGATGCAGCACAAATCTGACACCTTTGAAAAGTTCAAAGAATTCAGATTAGAAGTTGAGAATCAAACTGACAAATCCATAAAGACATTTTGATCAGATCGAGGTGGTGAATACCTCACCAACATGTTTATGGATTACTTAAGGGATAATGGGATTATCTCGCAATGGACAAGTCATGCCTCTCCTCAATAAAATAGAGTTTCTGAAAGAAGAAACCGGACCTTATTAGATATGGTTCGCTCTATGATGAGTCATGCCGATGTTCCTTCATATCTTTGGGGATATGCTATACAAACTGTCATTTATAATCTGAACCGAGTTCCATCTAAGTCTATTCCGGTTATACCCTATGAATTGTGGACTGGACGAAAACCTAATTTACAACATCTAAGGGTGTGGGGTTGTCTTGCGCATGTTCGTAAACTCAAACCCACTAAGTTGGAATCTAGGACAGAGAAATAGAATTTTGTACGATATCCAAAAGAAACTAAGGGTTTCTATTTCTACTCCAATGCAGACCAAACAATAGTTGTTAGGCTTCATGCCACTTTCTTGGAGGAAGAAATGGATCTCCTTAAGAAAGTTGAATTTCATGAGATGAAAGACGACACAGCCAGTATCCAACCTGAACCTAATCCTTCCACTTTAATTTCTCTTAATTTTGTTCCACTGAGAAGGTCAGAAAGAGTTTCTAGACCACCGAATAGACTTCAATATTACAATAATGAAGTTTATCTAGTTACCCCTGATGATGAGGATACGGACCCTAATACTTATCAGGAAGCTACATTGGATGTAGATGCATCTCAATGGAATGAAGCTATGAATGCTGAAATAGATTCCATGTATGACAACGGTGTCTGGACTTTAGTAGATCCACCAAATGGTATAAGGCCAATTGGATGCAAATGGATTTACAAAAGGAAGAAGGGTGTCAATAGTAATGTGGAGACCTATAAAGCTAGACTTGTTGGAAAAGGTTATACTCAAATTCAAGGAGTTGATTATGAGACACCTTTTCTCCAGCAGCTATGCTCAAATCCATCAGGATATTGCTAGCTATAGCTGCACACCATGACTATGAGATATGGCAAATGGATGTCAAAATTGATTTCATTAATGGAATGTTAGATGAAAACATCTATATGAAGCAACCAGAGGACTTCATTGCTCTTAACCAGGAGAACAGGGTATGCAAGCTCAACAAGTCGATATATGGTTTGAAACAAGCTTCAAGAAGCTGGAACCAAAGATTTGATCATTCGATCAAAGAATTTGGAAGAATCTTGTATTTACAAGAAGGACAGTGGGAGAGCGCTAGTATACCTAATTCTTTATGTAGATGACATCCTACTCATTGGGAATGATGTAGGGATGTTGTCATCAGTCAAAATATGGCTTTCTCAGCATTTCTTAATGAAAAACTTGGGAGAAGCATCCTATATTCTAGGAATAAAGATTCTAACAGATAGGAAATGCCGAATGTTGGGATTAAGCCAAACTTCCTACATAGACAAGATATTGTCTAGGTACAGTATGAGTGATTATAAGACAACACTCATTCCTTTTAGACATGGTGTCACTTTGTCTAAAAAGATGGCCCCTACCTCACCTGATGAGATCGAGCAGATGAAAAGGTGCCCTTATGCTTCGGCAGTTGAGAGCCTCACGTATGCCATGTTGTGTATTAGACCGGATATCTGTCATGCAGTGGGAGTTGTTAGTCGGTTCTAAAGCAATCCAGGTGTTAATCATTGGACTGCAGTGAAGCATATCATGAAGAACATGAAAAGGACTAGGGTTTATGTGCTTACTTTTCACATAGAGGAAATATCTTCTCATTAATGAGATTATTGAGAGATAGAGGCAAGATGTAGTTGTTACAAAGATTAGGTCTCAACTTAATCTTGCAGACCCGATGACCAAGGCTTTATCAGATAAAGTATTTGTAACACACTTAGATAATATGGGATTGAAATCTATGGCACAGTGACTTTTAGGGCAAGTGGGAGATTGTTAGACATGATGCCCAGAAAAGTCATTTAGATTGTTAGAACCTTATTAATTTGATTAATAAATGCTTCTTCTTAATCTATTGTGTATTCATTATGGGTAATTGACCATGATCATGAGATGATCTATACGATATGAGATATCGATAAAGGTCCATAGGATATATTGTAGGAAAGTTATGTGATTAGATTATCACAGGTAGATATAACTTTTCGGTTCCTTATACCTTATATAGTCACAGCTATGGGTGAAGCTGGGCACTTCACTTATATGGCTGCCAGAATGCTAAGATGTTCTCAATAATTGAGATGTAGTTTTATCTCGAACTATTGTAGTGGAGACTACACATCAGCATATGGGTGCTTAAATGTACACTGACTGATTACATTCAATGAGAGACCTCTTGCATAAACATACTATCAGATAGTTGGTCTCTCATTCACATTGAACGGTTTCGATGATCCTTAGATCTAATGAGTTCATCTATGACTGAGCGGTGATTTGATTGTTTTGATTCCACCAACGTATTTTCTAACTTAGGGAACACAATACAGTGACAGTTGGATAGTCAGAAAGTTGTTCGAGTCATAATGAATTTCAAACAAGAAATTCATGCTCATTAATTTGAGAGATTATCCAAGTTCCGGGTAAGATAATTGATTAAGTTCAAATCCTGCGCAGGTGATTTTGAAAACAAAATAAGTTTTGAAATATACTTTTATTAAAAAGTATTATACTTATAAAATGATTTTCTCAAAATGTTTTTCATGAGAAATTGTTTCTCATGGCTTAATCATAAGTCTTGGAAACCCCGATGATTTGCAATGGGCTATGCGTTAGATAGTATGTCAATCTCGAAGGCCCATTAGGGATAAAGTATTTGAAATGATAAATTGAATTTAAAAGTTCATGTGGCGGAATCCGTATTGGTTAAATGAATATACACTGGGATTCAATTGCAACATGGATATCTCATGTCACTTGCAATTCCAATGCAATTCCCGTTTAGGGTCAATGGGATAACATTGGGTAAGCCAGGGTAAGAATGTCCCAGAGCAATTTGTGGAGGTGCTCACATAAGAAATACAAGCTCAATAATTGATTAAAAGTTAATCAATTATTTAAGTAATTAAAAGTTAATCATTTAATTAAATAGATTAAAAGTTAATCTATGGTTTAAATTAATAGTTAATTTAAATCTAGGGATTATTTTATTAATTATTTAATTAACATAATTAAAGGAGAAATGGGTTTGACCCATATCCCTAAACCCATTAAAATGGACCTTTGATATGAGCCAAAGCCCATGGGTTTAAACCCTAGGGTGGGGCGCCCACTTGAGGAATCCTAATTGGATTAGGATTTGTTTAATTGAATAATTGTTGAAATATAATTCCTTTAGTTATGGAATTTAAATCCAATGGTTGGATTGCATTACGGATTAAGATGGAATTGTAATTAGATTACAAAAGGGAGTTTTAACTCCCCAAAGTCCACGCCCCCCCTTGGTGTCGGTCTCCTAGTTTGACTAGGTTTCCTTCTTTCTGTTAAGATTTTGACTTATCCCTTTTAATTAAGGAATCCTCTTATAATAGGGATAAGTCAACATCATTATGATATAAAAAGTCAAAATGCATTATTATATATTAATATAAATCATTTTATTAAATATATATATATATATATATTGTATTTCTAGTTGAGCGAGACTCAAGCCAAATCAAGCAGTATGCCAGTAAACGAGGCTAGCTTCGAGCCAAGTCAAACAGGGTCAGACTCAAGCTTGTCTTATTTAAATATCCAAGCTCAAATACAATTTTGGCTTCGTTCCTTGGAGCCTAAAATGCCAGCTTTAGCTTGACTCAAATGAGCCAAGACAACGAGCCAGCTTGGCTTGAATGCAGCCCTATATATAATTCAGACCCTAAAAGGAGTTTTATAGATGTGCCAAGGTTCTTAGAATTAGTAGTTGTCAAAACTAAATGAGAGTTAAAATACAATTCGAAAATTGTAGCTGGTGGTAATGTCATTACTGCCGCTAGTGTTAAGGCTCAAAAAGTGGATTGGTGATAAAGCGTTTACCGATAACCTTTAACTAGTTCAAAAACATTATGTTAGTAAAATAACTGCCGACAATTTTGAGTTGGTTTATAAATTTTTTTTGGCAACTTTCCGCTTTGGATTTGGAAATTACTTTTAAGGAATATTTGCATGATTTTCAAAATCATGTTAGCAGTAGTAACATTACATCCACCACGGGTTTTACTTAGAAATCCTAATTCTCAAAGTACAAATCCACCATGAATATGAGGTTTTGAAATAAATAAAATGGAATGCAAACTGAAAAGGATCTTATATGGTTTCAAGCTAGCCCCTAAGACTGTGTTATATCAAGTTTGACCAATTTATGTCTAGTAATAAATACAAAAGGTGACATGCTGACCATTGTTGTTATTATAAAAAGTTTGGTTATTTCTATATCATGCTGCATTTTATGTGGGTGACATGCTCGTAGTCGTAGTAGGATCATATGTAGGAAATAAGTTATCTAAAGAAACAATTGTCAAAGGAATTTTCATAAAGGATTATGGTGTTCTTAAGAAAATTCTTGGGAAGAGAATTAGTAGAGATGGTAAGTCGCAATTTTAAATTGTATCTAGAATACGTGAAAAGATTAATCAAGAGATTTTGAAATTCGAACTCCGAAGCAGTTAGCACTCCATTGGTCAATCACTTCAGGATTCAAACTCAAAAGTAGTGTCCCAAGAAATAAGTCAAAAGATTGAACTATTAGTAATTTGATCTATGCTATGGTATGTATTAGATCAAATTTTCTCGAGTAGTAAAATTAATAAGTAATTATGAACAACACGAGAAAAATATATCAGATGTAAATTTAGTGAATAATGAGATACTTAAGAGGTACTATACTAATAAAGGGCTATTCTATGGTTGATCATCTATCTCTTTAGACATTGATAGTAAAACGAGTACTACATGATATGTTTTCACATTGGGTGATGTAGCAATTAATCGGATCTCACGATTCAGAAGATTGTTGTTTTGTCAACATAACTAAGAACTATAATAGTGACAACAGTAATTCATAATTTTATCATAATTAAGATCTCAATATTTGTAAAACAGTGGTGAGAACAAATTATTGAATTGAGTAAATATAAATTTGCACCATAAGTGACTTAGAACTATATAAAAAGTTAGCTATGAATGAGCCTTACACTGGAATCAGATTGCAAGACCTCCTTAATGATGTTCAAGTTTCCCCCCAGCAACGCCTGGTTCAACGCCTTCCACATGCGAATATTTGTAGTCATGTTGATAAGATAAACAGCAAAAAGAGGCTCTCTCTTCTTATGCATACCTTGTTCAATCACAACGGGCTGCGATGATAGGATTGAGGCTATATTAGGATTGAATTTGTCAACTCCTTCAACCAAGGCAAGAAGACAGGATCTTCCCGGCCTGTTTAAATCGTTTACGCATACAGGTCTTACATCTGACAAGGCAATTAGATCTCCTGTCATTGGCTCATATGTACTACCTACTTCTGTCTTAATCACAATATCGTAAAACAAGTCTTTGGGAAGCTTATAATCATCGGATTCCACAAGAGTATATATTTCACATGTTTGTGCTTGATCCAGAAGCATCATGCTTGAAAACAAATCAGCATGTGTTTCCTCAATTAGAGGGAAAATGTACGACGTAAAGTAATGCTCTATTGATGAGAAGGTCTTTGCGATTCGCTCCACCTGTTAAAGAGCACATTTAGAGGTCAGAAAGCAGAAAGCCTATGTTCTTGTCAACCATTCACCCTATGTTGTGATGATTTAGGAAAAAAACAGAAAAATACAATAAATGTTTGCTTATGATCATCCTTTCAAGTTTTAAACTAAAAGATCTCTTAGACAGTTCCCATAAAAGTATGATTTCAATTTTCTAGTCCACTAAAATATGCATCATGCATATATCAGGTGCTCCTGATATATACATAACACATGATGAATAGGCAACATTGCCAGTGATCGTCCAATTTGAATCAAATCACAGGTAAACAATACAAATCACAGGTGGAAATCAAAGTTGACTTAAATCTCATTCAATGTATGATTTAGATCGCATGAATAACATGAATTGTACGATTCATGCGAATTAAGCCTAAACCCCTATTACGGACCGATATTTAGAAAAAGTTATTTATTCTTTCAATTTTCTAAATGTCTTTGTCTTTCAAGAAGTAAGAAGAAACGAGAAAACTCCTATTAGGGTTTTCTCTCTATTGCTGTGAAACTGGAAAATGAAAAAGAAAAGAGAAGGAAGAAGAAAGAAGATAGGAGAGAAGGGAACTCATAAAATACTTTTTATGAATGAAATCTTTTGGATAATGAATTATTCCATTTTTCAGATTTAGTAAGATTTTTTTGTATTATTGAAACAAATTTTGTAAAATGGGAATTAATCTTATGATTTACGATTTAATCCCAATTTGAATCGAATTGGTCCTAAAACAATTTTAGGATTTAACAACCTTGTGTCTATGTCACGCATCCAAGTGACACGTGACACTCCTTTAGACCCACAAAAAAAACTAAATGTGTTGGTCCCCTCCTTCCCTAACATGTGGAAAAAATTGGCCCATTTGGAGAATTCTAGCCCTCCAATCAAACGACAGAAACTATAACCTGGTTGGGTCGTATTAACCCTAGGGGATAATGCTTGCCAACTAGGGTTAACGACGGACATTTTCAACGTCCAATCAGACGGCATAAACATCTCTAATTGGGCTATTTTTTCCAACGTGTTAGGAAATTAACACCCGCATATTGGGTTTTTTGAACCCCAAAAGAGTGCCACGTGCCACTCTAACAAATGACGCATAGGGAAGGTTGCCTATGCATCGATTTCAAGTCTGCTAAAATATGTGTCATGCATATATCAGGTGCAAATGATGTGTGTATTTGTGTGTGCATGCACAATGAGAGATTTTTACCCCCATTATTTAATGACTAAATTAAAATTGTAAGGTTATATTGCTTATTTCATAAATTTAAAAAAGTGAGTGAGGAAATCAAGGGTATGGCTTGTGCTAAAAAATCTTTTTCCCTCCACATTCTCTCTTCTTCATGAAGCAATCAAATTACCCTTGAAGCTCAAGATCATTCATTGATTAAAAGGCACAAAAGGTGTAGTGAACATTACCAAGTCCACTAAGGGTTGTGAATTGTAACACAGTAAGTTATCGAACCACCCTGACCTTCTAAATGTAATCAAGGCAAGCTAACCATTTTTGCAGAAGTAGAAAAACTAAACCTACTTGTTACTTTCCATGTGGTAGGTTTTTCGGCTGTCACAAGAGATTTTTCAATTACTAAAATACCCTCATTTTGCACCTGTAAGTTATCAAACCACCCCACGAGTACAAGTCTCCATCATACAACTAATGTAGGTAACTTTTTTTGCACGTGAAGGTAGGACTAACAATCCTATTGCAACTAAGAAATACAAAGTCACAGTTAATGTGTTGCACTGCACGACCATTAAGCATTGGAAATGTCATCTACACGTCATGACCCACCAATGATGAAAATAACACTCGGAATTCCCCCAAACCACCTCCTTGAATGGAGCTCAATCTTCTGGGTGGTTCCTAATACCATTTTTGCTATCCAAACCCATGTATACCAACTAAAATGTGACATATTTCTTCTTTTTAGCATAAATGTGAGTATTTTTTAAAACCCAGCTGGGTCAACTAGAGCGCAAATCCTTTAGGCAATATCATATATCACTTTTGCTGTCCGGACCCACATATGACAATAAAAATAAGATACATGCCCTTCAACTTTTCTAATACATCACTTGGGTCAGCAGTAACTCTTCCAAGTAAAGTTGTAGAACAAGGTAATTAAGGCCTGTCTTTAAAAGGGTACATGTTATATTTTTATCTACATGTTTGAGACAATACCAAAAACGGTATACAGCTCCACCTACAGGATTTGTGCTCCATCAAATGGACTTTAAAAAAATTTGAAAATACATGTATCACGTTCAGGTTAGTATTTGTGGCCCGAGAACAAAAAATGGTACACGAAAACGCCTAGCCCTTGGATCATGGATGGCCCATAATTGGGGTTCCCCCGTTCAAAGTGATTGCAACCACTGGAAGAAGATACTTCCACTTATAACGGTCACTGAATTGGAGTGTTGTAAGGCTTTCTAAGAGTGAGTTGTTGTATTGCTTTAGAATTAGAAGTCTTTGTAGAAAGATGTAAGCGTATGAGGTGTACATGGATTGTAATCTTTATATATATATATATATATATATATATATGCAATTGCTATCCTGAACAGCTCCTACGTTTACATCTTTCTACAAGGACTTCTAATTCTAAAGCAATCCTGCAACTCACTCTTAGACTTTCTAAATCTAGTGACTCTTATCATTAGGAACTAACCATAATGGTTGTTCCTGTGATATCGCTAACAGTAAGGTGCTTGCTATACCCCTACCCGGCTACCCCCACCAGGGAAGATCCAAATCTTTCTTCAACATGAAAATAGTGAAATTGAGCAGTGCATTGTGACATTGAAGAGCAGTAAAATTGGAACTTTTACATAAAAGTTCAGCGCAGATGAGGGTGACACATTATTTTATTACTGACATAATGGCCATAAAAATCTATCTTTCCCCACCCATGAAAGCTATATTATATAATAGAAAAGAGAATCGAAACAGGTACAAAACAGAAAGAGTGAGAGAGGATTAGAATGGAAGGCTAACCTTGTCTTTGTAGAGCACTTCATTGAATATATCTTGAAGAGACCAAGAAAATACTAAATCGATTAAGCTGCTATATTTGGGGTTTCCCTTCTTAGCTGAAGAACTTCCCATCACTTCTTCTGATTTTGCTTCTTCTCAACATCAATCGAAAATCAAACCCAGGTTTAGTTCCACCTTTCAAACCCCCAAAGAAGAAGAAGAAGGAAAGAGAAAGAAGTTTATTTTCTTAGGTCCAAAGGAAAAGGAATGTATCTAAAAGAAGAACATCGACCCAATAATACTAACACTGTTCTATGAAAGAGATACCCACCATAGTCCCATAATCTACCCTCCTCGTACCCAACTTTAACAAAAACAGAGAAAAGGCCATTTAAAAGCACAAAACGAGAATCCAAAGCAGAGAAAGAAAAAGGTGATGAGAACTGCACTGGGAAAGGAAGGCTACGCTGCAGACTGCAGTAAATCCCTGATCTGACGGCAAATCTTCTACAGCTGCATGTACGTACCAGACAATTCACATCAACGTCTGTATTCCTGAGTGACTGGCGAGATGCAGAACTATCAAACCTTCTGCTCTGTATTCTTTCGAAAACAAAATATGAAAAACAAAATAAGAGACCTCTTAGTGCTGCAACCCAAGAAAGAGACTTAAGTTGATGGAGCCTGAATCGACAAAGAAAGAGCGCCCAGATTTGAAGATGAGTTTTACGTCTTCTGTTTTGGTTCCAATAAATACATAAATTAATGTAGGAGAAATCGAAGGGACTACGACGTTTATTATTATGCGTCAAGGAAAGGCAGCAAGGAGCCATTGACTCTCTTTTGTTAGAAAATTTCGCTTAGGCTGTGTTTGGTCGTTGATAAAATGTGAAAAAGAAAAAAAAAAAAAGAGAAAATTATAAATTTTCCATCGGTTGGTTGTCTATAAAATTAGTGATAAAATTTGCTATTTTTAAAAAATTATCAAAATACCCTTTTTTTTTAAATTATCAAAATACCCCTAATCCTTTAAGATAACTTCAAAATTTTTAATTTTACTCAATTTTTTTTTACACTTTTGAATTTAATTTTTTACAATTTAAAACATTTTTTAAACGCTTTTTAAATCTTCTTTTCCAAAAAAATCTAAAACAATTAAAAAAATACTGGTTGTGCCCCTGTCTTCTTCCTCACGACAGGGACGTCCCAGCTACTGTTTTCAAAATTATTTTTTTTTAATAAATTTTCGCTTATTTCAACTAAAATCCAATATGGAATTTCTAAAAATCATTTTAAAACTTAAATCCTTATCCAAATCAAGATTAAAACCTATCATAATCTTATTTTTAAATCAATCCTGAAAGAGAAAATCCCCATGCTCGCCACGCGTCAGTAGCTAATAGAAGGTAGAGATCAAAATACTTCACTTGCAAAATAAAAGAAAGAGTCGGGTGTATACCCTGAAATATGCTCTGATGATTAAGTCAGTACACGAAAGAGATAATGAATAATAAAACACTGTAGCACTGAAAACACTAAGAGAAGGTATGAACACTGGAAAAGATATTCGTTGATTGATAATTACACAATCCTATACACTGAATCTCAATGGGGTATTTATAGGTTAAGCTCAGGATGTACATAGATGACCATCGATGGCTATGGATGACCATGCCACTAGCTCTACACGTATCCCTAAATATGTCAAACATATTTGGCGCCTACGTGTCACACGAGGAGCCTACAATCTCTAAGTCTGTTTCTGGGTCGAAAACTCATCTGAGGTGACTAGGAATGAATGTTAGGACAGTGCTTTCCGCTTAACGTCAAAGACAAATGATCGCCTCCTGAGAATCGAGTCATAACAGTCGGTCTCGTTGTTGACTTAAGCACGAGTTCGTTGTTCACAACGAGAATGATATCATTGTCTTGATGACTACGAGTCCGTTGTCTAGAAGATAACGTTTCCGTTGTGAGGAGCACAACGAGTCCGTTGTCATACGCATAACGAATACGTACTCAAAAACACTTATAAGCTCGTACACACCGTTATAACACCAAAAAACATGCTCGTAGCCACAACACACAGATTAATTACGAATTTTATCATTTACACTTAACCCCTTTATGATGTTTTGAACGCAGTTCAAAGTATCATAAACCACTCAGTATTCCAGAAAAAGAATACCGTAAGACACAGAAGTCGGTTATACTCCGTTCTTCGTTCTTTGCTCTCTATCATTAGATATGCTCCGTTGTCCAGTCTCCGTTGTCATAAATTTCTTACTTGCACTACACGTGAAGATATATCGTCATACTAACCGTAGCACATCCACAAATCTATCTCGCCTCATTAATGCATGGCAGACTGTCATCATTACTTTACACGAAACTCTAGATGTTTCATTCGCTCCGATGGTTACTCTGTCTTGAAAAAGACGATCGTGCCCTTACGGCCACTGATATGTATGTCCGAGATGAAGGCTAATTTCGTCCTACAAAAATTGATTTCTGACACATTATTTAAAGTAAAAGGAAATGACCATCTTACCCCTGCACTAATCCACGTGTATGGCCACGATTGAGGTTGTGCTCGTCTTTGCACTTTGGAATTGTTTTATAAATAGAGAGATACGAAGAACTCCTGTTCTCTATTCAAATTTGAGTTGTTACTTTGCCGGATTCTACACCTTTCGACGATTTGCAGTTCCTTGCTCTCTCTTGCTTAGCACCACATTCTGCTTGGTAAGATTCTTTTTTCTGATATTCATTCAAGTTTGACATTTCACTCATAGTTGTCCTTTGCTCATATTTCTTCACTGATAATTTGGCATACTTGGCACATCACTTTTTACATTCACCTTTATTGTATCATGTCTGCCGAAATAGTTAGAGTTGATAGCAATGATGGAATCAGTTGCTTCAGTAGCACTCCCCACGAAGTAACTTCCGCTATTCTCAAACCCAAACTGAAACCGAAACCAGTACATAACTATGCGCTTGACCATTATAGGAGTCGATATGAAATCCCTCCTTACATTTATCTTCATTTTAATAAAGAAGATGTCCACCCTGATTATCGCTCCTCATGCAATACTGTTTACCTGGCTCAATTCGAAGCTGGACTGCAATTTCCATTAGACCCCGTTGTCGATTCCATCCTTGCTACCCTCCAAATAGCCCCTGGACAAATGCACCCGAAATTTTACAAGTACATTTCTCTGATGATTAAGTTCAACAGAGACGGATATAACATAGAAGCTAGACATGTCTTCCACTTCCGCCATGCTGTGAAGTGCCGAGAGACCCCCAAGGATTGAGATAAAACCTACTTCTCTTGAAATCAACGACCCAAAATTCTTGACATCGTTACACACCTCCCTGATATAAACAAAGATTGGAAAGAGTTACCCTTCATTATCTCTAGTGCATGGAGGAATGAGATCACCCATCCCGTTCTCAGTGAATTATCCTCAGGTTTGCTGACTTTGTTCTCCTCACACTCTTGAATTTATACATTTACATTGCTACTGATGATAACTCTTGTTGCACAGATATCTCCAAACCGCGATTCACATAACTCGCGCCTGCGGAAGAACAACCACTACGAGCTATCCGCAAAGAGAGAGAGGAATATATGACTTGGAGACTGTTGTCAGCCCCTGAATCTATACTTGCTGCGGATAACACTGTAGAGCCCCAGAACCCAAGTTCACTGTGCTAGGAATAGTGCCTTGTGTGTGTGTGAAAAAGCTTAAGGTCTTCCATTTTGCGCTTGGTAGTGTGGTGAGCTAAGTGAAGATTTTAGGTGAGTGTATTGAGTCTCAAGAGAGAGTATAAAGATACTCTAAGTGGATAAAAGAAAAGGGTATAAAATACCTTAAGTGGTTAATGGGTTGTAAGTGAAGAGTGCTAGTGCACGAGGCATAAAGAGGCCAGGGCCTCTCATGCTTATGGGTGCGAATTCAATGATCACCTAGGTGGGATGAAAACCTATGGAAAACGATTCATGAGTTGCGAGTAGGATGTTGGACCCAAGGAAGAAGAGTGTGAAGCACTCGAATATTCTAAGTGTCAACAAAGGTTATGCCTTTGCATTACCCTTAACTTTAAGAAGCCTTAGTTCAATCACCGTTGATTGAAATTGTAACAACCCCAAAATTCTACAAGGCTAGAATAGGACCTTGGAATCGTCATGTTACTTAAACCTGCTTAAAATACATACAAGGCGTACTAACACGAGTCACCAAAAAAAATGAGGATAATTAAAATTTTGATCATAAAAAGTCAAACCATCCTGCACAGTAATAGTCCACACATCATAGCTCCTCATAACGAAATAGTCTAAAACCATCTGTAGGGTAAAACAACTAAGACAACATCAACTAAGAGTCAAAAAGTCTAATATAAACATCTCGTCCAAAAAGAAACACTAAACTACTCAATAGGGATGACTATCAAAATCCCTAGCCTCCCCCTCAGGAAGCTCACCTTCTCCCTCTTCTTCGGTGTACACCTCCTCGGTCCACGGCTCTCCTCCTAAACCTGAAGATAATGACAGGTCGACTGAGCATGGAATACTCAGTGGATAAACAAACTAACAACAACATAAAATAACATGAGCAATAATAATATCATAACTTAGTTTATCAATGTTTAATCATACTACTTTCACGTAAAATAGACATAATCAGAGTGCGGAGCATATAACATGTCATAACATCATCTTGACTCGTGTACTCGTCAAATTCTCATCCATGAACTTAACTTAGCATATGCATAGACTCATACATGCATGATTCATAGTGTGTTTGTCCCGACAACGCATAATCATAGTATTTTGTCCAGGCAACGCATAATTCATAGTGTTCGACAACACATAGAGTGGATGTTCGTAATGGGGGATCATTCTTTCATAGCATAACATGAATGCGACAACGCGTAGAGTGGATGTTCGTAGTGGGGGATCATTCTTTCATGACATAATTCGTAACATGTTCGTATCCAATGCATGCATGCTTGTGAGACAAGTGGACTCATGAGACTTGAATACTTACCATGCTAGTGCACGTGTGCTTGAGTGTCGTGATTGGAATTCAAATAAGTCATCCCTTAAATTCCAATCTTCCATTAGGAAACTCCGCTAGGTTACATCTTCCTAGTTAGAGAATTCCCAACGTGGAGGATTTTCCTCTAAGGTTTGGCCTACCCAAATACCTATCACCATACAAGAGAATAGGGCATAATTTATCATAACAACCACAATATTCATTTAACTTAATTTCTTGATAATCAAAAGTATCATATTAATACTTATCATTCTTAGACATTTCAACAAACATCTAGAGTGCGTTAATTATGGATACTTTGCTCTTTCACATTCTTAACATTCCATCACACCATAATCCATCCACACAACCCAAATCAAAATCCACATCCATACATTCATCCCAATCCTCCATAGCATTTCCCTTCCTCTATTCAATCCATCCATAGTATAAACCTATTTCCATCTCTAACAAGTTTAATCCATACATAATTAGGAAAAACAAACTAAATATCATTTATATTATACTAATATTCACCAACATCATTAATGTCGCGACCCAAAACCCACCCTAGGAGTTAGAGTGAACTTTGGACGACTAATCATAACTTGTATGACTTGCTTGACCAGAATAACCTGCAAAAGACCTGGAGCATATACAATAGAGGACAATAATAGCGGAAACATATAACAAAACACAGCGGAAGTCTAACAAACCTCTACGTATATACATACATGATCCAAGTTTATACAAAAAGGAAAACAAAAGAAAGTGCGGACATGCCCGCCAAAATACATGGATATATCTCTCTCAACTCACCCACAACTATATCACTCAGAATCAACTACCATCTAATAGTAACCCTCGACCGGAGGTTCCTCTAAAGGTTCCTCAACGTACTCCTCCTCCACCCATGGGCCAGGAGCACAGACATCAAAAGGAGCAGCCGCTCCGCTAACACCTGCCGACATAAGAAGTACGGCTGAGCATGGAATACTCAGCGGGTACCAAATACTAACCAACAATCATAGCATACAGATAACGATACATAAAGCAGGAAACAATTCACACATATAAAGCAGGAATAATTCATATCATAACAATAAAGTGAAGCAGTATATAATAATGCTTGCATTCATAAAAGCCGATGCAACCCTTGAAAACACCGTGCACTTGACTTGACTTAAGGTACCATTTTCGTGCTTGAAAACTCGTCTTGTCTATCTTGCTTGATTCTTGTATATCGTGTCATGTCATGCATGTCATGCGTGCTTGCTTGTGATCATGTAACTTGTGAGATACACTTGTAAGATGTACTTGTGAGATACACTTGTGAGATGCCTTGAGAGGGAAAGGAGACCCTTCTTTATGCAATGCACTTGAGAGGGAATGGAGACCCTTCTTCATGATATGTATGTACTTGCGAGGGAAGGGAGGCCCTTCTTTATGCTATGCACTTGTGAGTGAGGGGAGACCCCTCGTGGAATGTTTGTTTTTGTTTTATTGTGAAAAGCAAGGTAAAACATATCGTAGGATATGTCCCACCTCTAATCATGTTCTTGAAAATACAATAAATCATGTCATGCATGCCGTGCTCATGGAAGTCGTGTGCATACTTGCAATTGAATTTAAATATGACATGTTTGGGGATTTCACAATACATTTCACATCACCATTTAAACAAGTAACAAATTAAACAATTTAGGGAAAGTGCGAAAACACACTATCATAACCCAAACAATTTCCATAAACTTTAAGCATGCATTTTCTTAATTTATTATTCATTTTATTCACCTTGGCATTCCATCAAACATGGTATGTTCATTATTTGTTAACCCTACAACATGCTTTTCTAGGTGGGTTATAATTCCATCATACATGTTTGTTCATTATGGATACAATGCCCTCCCCATTTCAATTATCACAACACAATCATTGGCATCCAATCGCCCATTCCATCTCTATTCACAACATCCACACATCCCAACTCATAACACAAGTATAGATGAAGGAAAATAAAGAAACATGGAGGAAAAGAGGAACTATAACTAGGAGAGTAGCAAGAAGTACCAACCTTGGTAAATGAGGGAAAGAATCCCCTTCCAACACGTCCGTGAGTCACTGCCCTAGCTTGGAGAAACTACTCCTCGCGTGCTTGAACCAGGATCTTGAAGCAATCCAAGCTTGAGGTGATCTAGGGTTCTTAAACCCTTTGATTTCTTCTCAAAAATCAAACCCTAGGTTAGGAAAACCCTTTCTCTCCTCTCCTTAGCTCTCAAATGTCCTAAGTGTTGAGAATGAGCCCTAAAGGCTCGGGCAACCCTTAAGAGGAAAGAGTGAAACGCCCCAAAGACGAAAACACCCTTAATGAAATTTCTGTAAAAACACGAAGACCGAGCGATCGGTGTTTATGACCGATCGATTGGTTGCATACCGAGCGATCGGTTAATTGACCGAGCTCCCGGTCAAAAATCAGCTCTCTGGAAAATTTCCCCATACAAAAATCTTGACTAGTCGATAGCTACCGATCAATCGGTTTTGGACCGATCGATCGCTCCATGGACTGAGCGATCGGTGGTCTGCAGGTCCAAACTGTTTTGGCCATATCTTTTGACTCGTTCGTCGGATTTTGACGATTCAACTTGCGTTGGGTTCGTACTTCGAAAATAAACATTTCTGACATTTCGAAATTTTCAATTTCTTCGTTATTTATTAATTGTACTACATTAAAGGTAAATTGGCTACGAAAGTGCCATGTATTACACATGAAAAAGTCTGGGGCTCTACAATTAATAGAGTTGAGTTAAAGAGTTTATCGACCTTAGGGATCCTTCCTTTGGATCCAAATCGCTTCTAAGATGATTTGGGGAAGCTTTGAGGATGATCTTCAAGCTTTCCTAGCGATACCCAAGCTATCTTCTTCTTCTCCAAGAAATCTCTCTCTCAAAACCCTAGGTTTTTCTCTCCCTTTTTGCCAAATTAGGTTAAAAATAGGTAGAGTATTCTCATACCCCGAAATAGGATCCCTATTTATAACCCCAATGATTGAGGGTAAAAAGACCTAAAAGTCCTTACTGAAATTCTGCAAAAATATGAAAGACCAAGCGATCGGTGGTTATGACCGAGCGATCGGTCGCCTACCGATCGACCGATGCTCTTGACTGAGCTCTCGGTCAAAAACACACTCTCTGGAAATTTTTCCCATACAAAATTTTGGACCAGTCAATAGATACCGATCGATCGGTTTTGGACCGATAGATACCGATCGATCGGTTTTGGACCGATCGATCACTACTTCTGACCGAGCGATCGGTTTTGTACCGATCGATCCCTAGCGATCGGTATTCTACAGATTTTTGACCCGTTTTACTGTTTCGGCCATAACTTTTGACTCGATTGTCGGATTTCGACGATTCAACTTGCGTTGGATTTGTCTTTCGAAAATGAACATTTCTGACATTTTAGAATTTTCAAATTCCCCTTTATTTATAGACCAAATTGTTCCCAAAGTTGACTGATCTGCAATTCCATCAGACAAAACATCAAAAAAACCACTTTTGACTTAGCTTAGACTAAAATTATGGAAAAACATTAAACATGAACCTCGAAGAGGGTTCCAATACCTTTCTAATGATTCAAGAATCACTCAATTCCAATAAACGGTGCCAAAACTGGAGCTTCCTAAAGGTCAGGGTGTGATATGACATCCCTCTGCTTATAAGTTTGATTAAGCCCTAATCACACTACACCAATTAGATATAAATACATAAATATTAAAACATCACAAGGATTATAATACCCCTAATACTTGCAATAAAAACATGAAGAAGATTCAGGTCTCTACAGAAATCAAGTGATTCTTCAAGTTTTGGAAAAGGTATTGGAACCCTCTTCGAGTTTCATGTTTATCATTTTTCACGATTTTGAGTCGGGGTTAGGTTAAAAGTGGGATTTCCAATATCGGGTCGGTTGCAAATCTAGGCTGTCGCAACCCACTACAGACCAGTTAGCTTTATGGGCATTTTGGTCCATGAATAAAGAAGAATTAGAATTTTTACAAAACATGAAAGTTGTTGCTCTTCGAAAGATGAATCCAACGCAAGTTGAATTGTCAAAATCCAACAAGCGAGTCAAACGTTATGGCCGAAATACAAATGTGTAAAAAACCTGGAAACTTTCTGTCCCAGGTACGATCGTTCATAAACGACCTACGAACGATTGTAGAGTTGCTACGATTGATCGTAAGGCCCCGAAAATGCTGTAAACTCACTGGGAAACCTATGATTGATCGTAGGAAACCTATGAACGATCGTAGGAGCGCGAACAAGAATTTTTGTGTGAATTTCTTTGGGGTTTCAACCCCTTTGGCTATAAATGGACAACCATTTGGGGGGGAGGGGGGTTTGGGGAACCTAAAACCTAAGGGAGATTGAGAGAAAACCTAAGGGATATTGAGAGAGAGAGAGGAGAAAAATCTAGGGTTTCTAAAGGGGGATTCTCTCAAAGACCAAGGAAACCCCCAATTTCAATCTTCAAGCTTCTCAAGACCCAAGAGGGGAGCAAGGATTGTGCAAAACCAAGGATTTTCTCAAGAACTAAGCCGCGAGGAAACGATCACAAAGGGGATTTCCCATTCGAGGAGAGGTTGAGCGATTGTGAGCCAAAAATCCATTTCCAAAGGCTTGGATTCACACAAATCCAAGTCACAAACCTCAGAGACTGCTTCCACCAAGCTCGTGCAAGCCGTAGACAAGTGGATCTTCGACCTTGGAGTTGGGAAAGCTTCCACAAGCTTGGATCTCGCTCCCCATGGCCTCCTAAGGCTTTTTCCCCCAATCTTTCAAGGTAGAACAAACTACTAACTCTTTGTTAGGATTCTATTAAGGTTTCTTTGATTCTTTTTCTCAAAACTTGTCATGATATGAGATAGAATATTGTGTATGGAGGGTGGTTGTGCGATGGATGCCAATGGATGGTGTGTGGTCTAATGAACAAATGGGGAAGGGCGTTGTTTGCATAGCGTACACACTTAGTGTTTGATGAAATGTCTTAAAGAAATATGAATGAATGAAATGACATGAAGAATGGGGTTCGTATATGAGAGTGTAAATACACTCTCCAAATTGCATGATTAATATTTATGAACATTTACGAAGAAATTAGGGCAAGGGTGGATGAAAAAGAGTATGGGATACTCTAAGGAATTTAATGATGTGGTCTATTTATAAGTTCTAGCAATGTTCAAGTTTAATTATTAAAGAAATGAATGGGAAACATGGTAGTAGTATGAATATAAATAGCATGTGAATGGAATGGACTACAAGGACTTGTTAGAATTGGAATTTTAAATCAAGCATGTTAATCGAAGGAATGTCAAGTAAATGGACTTGTTAGGATGTGTCATTAGATGGTAGAATATGCATGAGTTATTGAATGAATGAAATAAAATGCCATAAATCCCTTGTTATTTATTATTTACAATACCACGAAGGTTTACATTTCAAGGACGCATGTACATTAATGAAATCATCACAAGTAGCACGCTAAGAAAATGCATGCATAAGACAAGTTAATGAAATACAAGTAAATGATCATGAACGAGGAATACCACAAGGTAATAAGCAAGCATGAAAAGTAAGATAATGTGTGCCGTCCAGTACATAGTTCGGGCATTAGTGAACTAGCTAATGTGTGTCATCCAGTAGATAGTTTGGGTATTAGCAAAACAAGACAACAAGATGCTAATGTGTGCCGTCCAGTACATAGTTCGGGCATTAGTGATCTCCAAGCAAGCAAACAAGACAAACAAGATGCTAATATGTGTCGTCTAGTACATAGTTTGGGCATTAGTTAAACAAGTGATAATATGCTAATGTGTACCGTCCAGTACATAGTTCGGGCATTAGTTAAACAAGCAAGACAAGAACAAATAAACAAGCAAGAACTAGTAAACAAGAAAGTCAAGAAACAAGAAAATAAGTCAAGTGAACAAGTGTGTGTGAAATGCATGTGTGAGGTGTGTGTGAACTAAATAAGTTAAGTAAACAAGACAAGTGAACAAGTGTATGTGAAATGCATGTGTGATGTGTGTGGGGACTAAACTGAACAAGCAAGACAAGAAACAAGACATGAACACGGATTAAATTGATATTGCTTGTCTTATTATGATTTGATGTGTTTCCTTTCTATTTCCATCTTGCACTGTTTAAATTATACTACACAAGACGGTATTGTTGTGTTAATGTTTCATAACATTGCTAAGAAGTAGTTTGTACACGCTGAGTATTCCATGCTCAGCCGTACTTTCATGTCGGTAGGTATCGAGGATACCCTCAACCCGACTCTTGGGTTGAGGGAGAGTATGTAAAGGAGAGAGAGCCTCCTATTCCGAGGCAGTCGCAAACAGATAGAGACCTCGACGTGTGGCCATACTTAGATTACTATTGAGGGGAGTGATAGCGAGATCTTGTCTTTTGTATTTTGATATTTTGATAGGTGGGCATGTCCACCTTTACCTTGATGTTTGTGCCTATACATGTAAACTTGGAAAATAGATTACCTCATATGGAAAAGAAAAAATTGGCCATGAGCTTCCGTACTCTAATTAATGTCATTATTATGTTACAATTATCTTGTTCATTACAGGATGATTTGACAGGCACCAATAGTCACCTCTAAAGTATCCCTTAACTCCTAGGAGGTATTTTGGGGCGTGACAAACACTCTTCAAGTTACTCATATTATTGCTCTAGAACAACAGACCAGAGAAAGAATGGCTGAACGCCTACCTCTACTGCACCAAGCACCACGAGCTCCACGTTCTACTCATCCTTCCCGTCTTTCCACAACGGAAAGAATGGCAGAAAAGAGAGAAAGGGAAGCAATTCTCAAAACACTAAGGGCAAAACGAGCTCGACGAGAAGCAGAATAGGACCCAAGGCTGCGAGAACAACAAGGGAAACAGCTCTCACAGGAGAGTCAACTTATCACTTTGTATAACAAGGAAATTCTTGCCATAACGTCTATACCACCCGAGATAGACAGTGAGGAAGAAATGTTTGGCTCAAACGACCTACTGGAGGATGATCAACCTCTAATTACTAGAACGAATACCACCAAGATTGTTGTTCCTACCCCTCTACTTACTCCTGCCATTCCTGCTGCTACTGCACTTGATCCCAACGTTGCTTCATCTTCGGCCCCACAATGAGAAAATCCCACAACGGAAAAATCTGCTGAAGAGTGAAACCCCATCTTCCCACGCAGATACACTCACCCTACCGTTGCTCATACGGCGATGGATCGTGCTTTAATAGCCACTTCTATGCTTTTCGCGATGAGGCTACCCGAAGATATCGCCACAACGAGAAACATGCATTTCATGGGGAAGTTCGACGCTGCTACCCGAGCTATTGCCATGGTAAGGACTATACTTTCCTTTACACTCATTTAACCAACCTATATATCTCCGTACTGATAATAATCTTTCTTCTAGATGAGAAACATGCTTGCAGGGATGCATGAAGATTATAATAACCTTAGAAATACATCTACTAGACTAAAGGAGAAAGTCTTCGATCTGGAGAAGAGAAAGGTAGAAGAGGAGGCAAAGATACTAAACCATGAACTGGCGAAGCTGCAGACAGAACTAAGAAATGCTAAAGATAAACTCTCCTTAGCGATCGTACAACAAGACGTAGCTCAATAAGAGGCTCGCAAAGCTCAAGAAGGAGAGAAGAAAGCACTGGAACAGGTTGAAAGAGTCATCTTTCAGAGTAGTGAACTAGATGAGATCTCCAATACGCTGTGTAGACAGCTCAAAATATCTGAGGCAGAAAAAGAGATCCTGGCAAAGTAGCTTGAAGAGGCAAATGCCATAAAGGAGAAAGAGATTGAGGCAGTAAAAGAGGCTCTAACAGAAACTCTCCTTATCCACTTCCAAACACAGATGGATCAGCTGCTCGATGAAGATCAGAGAGAGACTGAAGATATAATAATGAGGTAGCCCCGTGAGCAAGGGAGACTAGATGATTCTCATTCTGAGACTACTGCTCAGGAAGATACTCAGAAGGGTGAAGTAGAGGTAGAAAGAACTGAAGATCCTCCTCTACCTACTAAGCCAACTATCGATACACTTGCTCATCTCATTAACCCTTCAGCGAAGCCTGCTACTGAAATTGTTGCTATAGATGATGATTCTGCTCTATAGTCTTTGCCCATTGTCATTTCTCTTTCTCTTAATTGTAAATTGTTTCATGAATGAAATATTTTTGGTATGTATGCCTCGTTCACTGTACTTCACTTTGAAACACTTTGCACAAAGCATATAAGACGCATATAAAAGTAAGATGAATATATTCATGCTCTTGAGAATGCATGATAATAAACACATAGTATGGACACAAATGCAAAGCTATAAGAATCCGCACACCCAGGAAATGACACTTGTGAATATCTCGAAGAGATAATTGAAGAGATAAGACACCGTGCTTGACACTATACAAACAATTTATCTCAAACCCTTAAGGGACCCGCAATTGGGCATTATGGTAACGGGCTCAGATAGCATTGCAGATCGCTCGTTTGCCTGAGACAATGGCTTTGACGGATTCACAGATGCCCCACATTGAGTATTAAAGCTTTGATGATTAGTCATTTGATAGCGCATTTACGATATTCTATCATTCAATTATTCACAGAAACGACCTCATGCACCAGATGACCTTATGCACCAAAGAATAATTCACCATGAATGAACTCACTATAAGCTAACACACTTAACACTGACCTTGGTATCTCCGGATCTTATCTTTGGTACATTATACTTGCACTATTGAAGATCACTCTCACTTGTCAATCATTGACCATGTTGCAACGGCAATGAAAGGCATTAAACATCAGGACAGAATAGACAACGAGAACGAGCTGAGATCGAGATGATTTACGCTGAAAAGGCACTGAACACCAGGATAAAATAGACAACGAAAACAAGCTTATGCTATCGAGATCGTGCCAACGAGTCTGAGATCAAGACAACGAGGATGAGCTTACAATAGCGCGAATACACTTGCATTTTGTCATTGCACATTTGGCTTTGCACTAGTAATTTTGCACATAGCATCTCAAGAGATGATAGAATACCGGATTGTACATGTTTCACAATATTGAGAAAAAGAGAAGTTGTTAGATATATATAACATGAATAACAACAAAAGATAAAGACTGACAAATTCTTCAGGAAAGGCTTTGAAAGCCCCTCTGGCTGATCTGACAGCCCCAACGAGGTACGCAAAAAAAAAAAAGCAACATCTAAAAAAAGGCTGAACATTGCTCACAGTTCATGAACTCTCTGGTGATTCACCGTCAGGAAGCATATACTCGTTCAAAAAACCTTCTTACGCTAACCTCTCCAAATAGGTTTTCAATTCACCGCACCGGTTAGTTGTATGACCATGACTTCGATGATATTGGCAATATTCTTGCACTCGTGGCCCCTTGGTGACGTCACGACTCACACGAGTAGGTCACTCGAAATTAGGACCATCTTCTATAACTCTCATAATCACTGAAGGGCAGACCGTGAACATTATTGGCGCAGCTCGCCTGGAGGAGAGACGTCGCTCTGTTGCCTGAGGAACTCTTCCCTGGATCAAAGTATGATTTAAATCAGTTAAACCCTGTGCCCACGCATCGATACATTCTTGCAACAATTGTTGTTGACTAGTTAGTTGCATCAAAAGAGATTGCTGGTACTGTAACAGCATGATGATTTGCTCTGCTTGCGACATCTCTGGCTCCGGAGTTTGTTCGTCCATCGGCGACGCAGGAGTCTGATTAGCCATGATGGAGGAATCAAGTAAATCAAGAGGTTGATCTCTTCCCTGCTGATACAGAATGGAAGAATATTGACTCACACATAAGAGTCAACTTATCACTTTGTACAACATAAGCTATAAAAGGTTCGATTCCCACAGACGGTGCCAATTTGAAAGGGAAAATCCCCATGCTCGCCACACATCAGTAGCTAATAGAAGGTAGAGATCAAAATACTTCACCTGCAAAAGAAAAGAAAGGGTCGGGTGTGCACCCTGAAATATGCTCTGATGATTAAGTCAGTACACGAAAGAGATAATGAATAGTAAAACACTGTAGCACTGAAAACACTGAGAGAAGGAATGAACACTGGAAAAGATACTCTGTAGAACGCCGGATCTTGATGGCCATGTACGACGAATGATATCATATGCTAAAGCATTTAAGAATGTATTTATGGTGTATGGGTGTTTGGAATGAAATAGGCAAGAGTATAGAATACTCTTGAGTATTGACAAGGGTTATGCCTTGGCATACCCTCGACTCTAAATAGCCCTAGCATTCACGCCACTCGTCAGAATCAAGGGATTCTTGGATTTTTGGAAAGGTAATTGAACCCTCTTTGGATTTCATGTTGATCACTTGTCTTGATTTTGAGTTGGTGTTAGGTCAAAAGACCGATTTCTGAAGTCGGGTCGGTTTAAAAATCTAGATTGACGAAACCCAATTTCAGATCAGTCAGGTTTAGGGGCAAAATGGTCTAAGGAAAAGGGAAAATTGGAAGTTATAAAAAACATAAAAGTTGTTATCCTTTGAAAGAAGAATCCAACGCAAATTGAATCGTCAAAATCGGACAAGCGAGTCAAAAGTTATGGCCAAAATACGAAAACGCAAAAATGCTGAAAACTTTCTGCAAAAGTTGCGATCGCTCGTAGGGACCCTACGAACGATCGTAAATCCCCAGAAATGCTGGAAACTCTCGGGTGAAACTACGATTGATCGTAGGAAGCCATGATCGATCGTAGAAGGCTACGATGGATCGTAAATCGCTACGAACGATCGTAGATACGCGATTTTACTTTCTTGGATGCGATTTTTAGGGGGTTTTTCACCCCTTACACTATAAATAGAAGGCTTAGAGAGGGTTTTTGGGTTACCCTAAACCAAGGAGAGTCCCTAGAAAGAGAAGGAGAGGATCTTGAGCATTCCAAAGAGGGTTTTGCTTGAAACCAAGAAGAGCTTCAATCAAGGGTTGGATCTTCCCCAAATCAAGATTGGATCATTCCAATCAAGTGAGGATTTTCTCAAGGGGTTTCTTCCTCATTCCTTCAAGGTCGGTACTTCTTGCTACCCTCCTAGTTATAGTTCTTTCTTTTACTTTATTCCTCTTTAATTTCCTTTATTTACACATGTGCTATGAGGTGGATGGTTGTAAATGGTGAATGGAGATGGAATGGGCGATTGGATGCCAATGGTTGGGTTGTGATGATTAAAATGGGGAGGGCATTGTTCCAATAATAAACAAACAAGTGTGATATGAGTATAACCCACCTAGAAAAGCATGATTTAGGTTTAAATAAATAATGGACACACTCTATGCTTGATGAAATGCCAAGGTGAATAAAATGAATGTTAAAGTCAAGAAAATGAATGCTTAAATTATGTAACTTGTTAGGGCTTATGATAGAGTGAGTTCTCATTTTCCCAAAAATGTCATGAGTGATTATTTGTTTGAAATTGCATATGCTACATATTGTGAAATCCCTCAAATGTCATATTTAATTCCAATGCAAGTATGCACACGATCTCACGAGCACGCATGCATGACATGTTTTATCGGGGTTTTCAAGAACACGGTTTAGAGGTGGGGCATATCGTACGATATGTTTTACCTCGCTTTTGGCAAGGATAAGACAATCATGCATTATCATAAGAAGGGTCTCCCTTCCCTCGCAAGTACATACATATTATAAGAAGGGTCTCCCTTCCCTCACAAGTAGTTACTTTTCCAAGCAAGCATGACAAGACATGGCATGACAAGCATAAGCATTATAGGAAGAAGGGTCTCCCTTCCCTCACAAGTAGCTTACTTTCCAAGCAAGCATGACATGACATGACACGCATGATACAAGCATGACACGCATGATACAGTAGACAAGGTTTCAAGCATAAAAGGGTAATTTCAGTCAAGTCAAGTGCACAAGATTTCAAAGGTTTTACCGGCTTTTATGAATGCAACATGACGAATTATATTGCTTTATTTTATTGTCATGATATGAATCATTCCTGCTTTATATGCGTGAATTGTTTCCATCTTTATGTATGCTATCCGTATGCTATGACTGTTGGTTAGTATTTAGTACCCGCTGAGTATTCCATGCTCAGCCGTACTTCTTATGTCGGCAGGTTCTGAGGGAGTTGCTGCTCCATTTGGTGTTTGTGCTCCTGGTCCATGGGTGGAGGAGGAGTACGTCGAGGAGCCTTTGGAGGAACCTCCCGTAGAGGGTTATCAGTAGGTGGTGTTAGATTCTGAGTGGATTAGTTGTGGGTGAGCATGAGTGATTATATCCATGTATTTTGGCGGGCATGTCCGCATTTTCTTTGTTTTAATTTTTTGTATTAAAACTTGGGCCATGTGTATATACTTAGAGGTTGTTGGACTTCCACTGTGTCTTCTAGTTACGTTTCCGCTGTTATCCTCTATTGTATATGCCCTGTGGGTGTTTTGCAGGTGGTTTGTCAAGCAAGTCATGATTTAGTCGTCCAAGATTCACTCTAACTCCTAGGGTGGGTTTTGGGTCGCGACATATTCGCTGATTGATAATTACATGATCCTATACACTGAGGATGTACACGAATGACCATCGATGGCTATGGATGACCATGCCACTAGCTTTACACGCATCCCCAAATATGTCAGACATATCTGGCGCCTACATGTCACATGAGGGAGCCTACAATCTCTAAGTCAGTTTCTGGGTCGAAAACCCATCTGAGGTAACTAGCAATAAATGCTAGGACAGTGCTTTCCGCCTAATGTCAGAGACAAATGATCGCTTCCTAAGGATCGAGTCCTAACAATCGGTCTCGTTGTTGACTTAAGCATGGGTTCGTTGTTCACAACGAGAATGATATCGTTGTCTTGATGACTACGAGTCCGTTGTCTAGAAGTTAACGTTTCCGTTGTGAGGAGCACAACGAGTCCGCTGTCATACGCACAATGAATACGTACTCAAGAACACATATAAGCTCATATACACCGTTATAACACCAAAAAACATGCTCATAGCCACAACACACAAATTAATTACGAATTTTATCATTTACAAATCCAAACTCCACTGTTTCAGTTTTTAATATTTGCTTATTTCAATTAAAATCTAACATGGAATTTTTAAAATTCATTTCAAAACTTAAATCTTTATCCAAATCAAGATTAAAACGTATCATAATCATATTCTAACTTGTTTAAATCAATCCAAGCCCCAAAACCGTGAATTTGGGAGAGAGATATAGAGGTGAGAGAGAGAGATAGAGGAATATGCTATTGCCATCTTAGAATCACCGATGTCGTCGATGTCTTTGCCGGAGCCATCGCCGAAAATCAACTTTAGAGACTTGGAGTGGGAAAGAAGAAGAGAGGTGAGAAATGAGAACCCGTTAATTTTTTCTTTTCTTTTTTTCTTCAAAATCCAAGGTTTTTTTGAAAGATTCTAAATCCATCAAATGGGAGAAAATTTTCTAAAATTTTCTCCTCATTTTCTTTTCCTTATTTCTCGTGCGGAACTTTTGAAATCCTGGAACTTTAAGACTATAACCTTGTTCTTTTATTTAAAGTTCTGGATTTTTAAATATCCATGGAAGTTAAATATCCATGAAAAGTGGAACTTTATAGTTCCATGTAAAAGAGCCGGAATCATAAAGTTCCACTTCCATGGAACTTTTAATTGATGAGAGCCCGATACAAAAGAGTATTTCAACTCAAACACACTTCTCTCTCATCACACACCTCATCTCATGAAGAGAGGAGATTGGTATCATTCTCCTTCCCACCGCTCGTCGTCAATATTCCCACATTCGTCATCAATTTCCAACAGTCGCCGGTTGCCGTCAAGCTTCCCAAGGGTAGTAGATCTAAGAAGAAGCTATCTAAAAATTAACCTCAATTGATGAAATTCACCATTAATGGCATCGAGTAACCTCTCTCTCTCTCTCTGTGTTTCCTAGACTCCTATAGTCATCCACAAAAAAAGAAAAAAAAAACAGATTTCTAATACCTCTTTAGCCAGTTAACTTGTTAGGTTTATGGGTTTTTAGAATCCAGATTTTCTAGTATCTTTGGTATATTTGTTAAAGAGCCTAATGATATTCAATCGAGATCTATAGCAAATAAGAAAGAATCGTTGCATCCTATTGTTTCTAAACCAGCACTATTGATGGAGAAAGTCACATGAGTGAACTACCATAATCGGTTAAAGAAATATTGCATTGAACCATTGATTGAGTCCTAATAGGACACTTATTATATTTGCTACAATCTCTAAGATATTCTCAGATATTTTTAATATACCGAATGATATACACTATGTAATCCTCTATAAATAGAGAGATATGCTTGCTGTAAATTTCTGTAACACCTCTCTATAAATATTGAATGACATACCAATCATCTCTTAATGTTGAAAGAGAGATCAAATCTGTAGTCTCAGAACTTCTTTATTTGTTTCATGAGTTTTTAGTCATCTTAAAACTCAAATTTTTATTAGGTCTTATAGGTCGTTTATGCGGTAGGTTTAAGCCTATGAAAACTCAGATTTTCCTATTAGTTCATTGAGTTTCTAGGTTCCTAAAACCCTGATTATTGGACAATGTTTGTGCCATTATTTAGTTGTGTTTTAGGCTAGTATAGGTGATTCACTTGCTCCTCAAGCTAGGATGGTGAAGGTGATGATTGGACTTGATGATGAGTAGCTTTGGAATACCCTTTTAGGGAAAGAACCTGGCTTCCAATCCCTAGAAGGGCATATGGTCTATGAATTTTTTTTTAATATGAAGTGATCTTGACTTCAGTTCTCAGATATGAGCTGCTAATTTGTTGCACATTAATTTTATCAGTGTAGCGCATAATTATGGTGTTAATCCAGTATTGTAACCAATAGAAAGTACATATATTTCTTAGAAATGCTGGCAATAATATGACTCCAATTTTCTTATTGAGGATTGTGAAAAAAAAAATACATCTCATTCCATAGTTGACATGGTGCATGTGCTCTCCTTCAAAGAAAATATAGGTAGTAACAGACTGCCATTTTTCTCTAAGGCTTAAAGTGAATCAGTCATAGCTTGTTGCCAGCAGGGCTGGCCCATGGCTTTCGAAAAGGCTTCTTCAATTTGTTTGAAAGGGAAAAAAATAGATGTAATAGCTTTCCAGCCACGCCAGTCAGTGAAAAGCATGAAAGCAGCGGCCCCTCGTACCAAGGCATGGGGATTTTAAGGAAACAAGAGCCCCATACTTATTCAAATGCGTGTATACCAGCTTACTAGCTTTAGTAGTGGGCCAAGAAATATTGAATGGTGATGTGGGCGGGACTCCTTATTTTATTGAAATTTCATTTTACAGAATAAAACTAAATTAAAACTGAACTAAAAGTGGAAGCGTTGAGGAACTATTACTAGTTGTAACTTCTTGTTCGTTACGCTTAAAAAAAAAGAAGCAATCCACAATTATTCATAAGTACATAAATAGATTCAATCCCATTTGAGTGTGAGAGTAGTATAACCTCCACTTACCATTTACTAGTAGTGTCCAATTTCACCTATATCAACAATTTTGTAAATTAAGGATTATGAAGTGTTTATGGTATATTGATTAAGTGATGTCATTTTCTACACAAGAACCTCATTAGCAGCATTAATCAATGCGACCCTCAACAGAGACTTAGAAAATTTCGTAATAAATTTATGAAATATGTAGTTAATCCAGGTCGTCCAAAAATTTTCAAAACTCACATTTCATCCTAAAAATAGATAATTTATCTGATAGTTTCCTGCCATACATTCCTATTATCGTGCCCCAAAATCCCCCCTAGGAGTTAGGTGAGACTTTAGACATGACTAATCATAACCTGGCAAACGATTCTGCAATATACAAGACACATACATAGCGGAAGCATACTAAAAAATGAAAATTTTGAATCATGGTGCGGAAGCATAACTAATTTTCTCCTTAATTATCTCTAGGACTGTATTCCAAGTTCATATACAAAACATAACCACAGTAAAGGTGGACATGCCCACTTATCAAAATAACAAAATACAAAAACTCTCTCTCAGTAGTCGCCCTGATAAGGCCAACTGTCTAAGTCTCTAGGCTCCACCTGAGGCTCTACTGTAGGCTCTACATGAGGCTCTTCCTCACCATAGTCCTCCTCAATCCAAGGACCAGGAGCATAGATATCAAATAGCGTACCTGCCGACATCAATAGGTACGACTGAGTATTGAATACTCAACAAGTACAAGCTACTAGCTAACAATAGAAATAACATAATTCAATTCATATTTTCAAATTAAACAACATGATAACCATGAGATGTATGAGACTAAATGTGAAACCCGATATAAAATCTGTATGCATAATTCATAACTTGTTCTTGAAAATATCTTTTCGTGTTTTTAAAATTTGTTTATCGTGCTTAAAACTTCTTCTTGTCTTATTCTTGTCTCTTGTAAATAATATTGGTCTCGTCTTGTTCTTGTTTAGAATTACACTTGTTTTGTCATGCTTGTCTTGTGAGTCAGATGTTAGTGCCCTTGTAACAACTTGTGAGCCGGATATGTAAACCCTTCATCAAGATACTTGAAAGCAACTTGTGAGCCGGGTATGCAATTACTCTTCAACGAAATAGAAAAGGCACACTAACATCCTTGATTTCTTGTCTTATCTTGCTTGTCTTGTTTTCTTGAAGCCAGATATGACATATCCTTGGATATGCCCTATCCTTGACCGACCAAAACTTCGGCTTTATCATTCGTTTCGTGAATCACTTATCTTTTTATGGTTGGTTTTCATATACTTATACTTAGGAAATTCGGTTCATGTATGCATGCTTGTGTATAGTGCATTGTGAACATCATATTGGCATAAAGACACTTAAAAGAATAACATATAGCATTCCATAGATTTGAGAGACCTTAATTAGAACATATAGAGGCATGTTAGAAATTTGATAATTTGGGGAAAAATCTTAAGTCATGCTTTCATAGTCATAGGCCTACTTTCATACATACATTCCAACATTCATAATTTTTAACCTAATACATTCATATCATACTCATTAATCTATACATTTTAGGTAAACATGGTTGATTCTAAGGATAGGAAGTATTCATGCCCACATTCAACATACATGCTATCAAACACCATGTTATGAAAACCTAGTTTTTGATCAAGGTTATTACCAAGATAACTAGGAGGGTGTACTAAACTTTTGAGGATCAAACCTAGCTTGAAGAACCCTTGAGTAAAAATCTAAGCTTGATGGAGGAGACACAATCTTAAGAAGGAAGATCCTTGCTTGAAGAAGATAATCCAAGCTTTGGAAGCCAAGCTTTGAGCTCTACTTGATCTTCAACCAAAGACCCCTCTTTGGAACCCTACTCTCCTCTCTTCTCCTCCCAAAATCTCCTTTAGGTTTAGTCCAATCCCAAAGCCCCTTCTATTTATAGCCCAAGGAGTTAAAACCCCAATTTTCGTAACTCTACACACGACTGCGATTGATCGCATGTTACAGTGTGATCGATCGTATCTGGAGGTGATCTGTCACACATTGATTCGAATACTTCTGTCAGGTTTCGACTGTATGCGATCGATCATAGGCTTGCTGCGATTGATCGGAAGTTCACCCGAATGTTTTTCCGAAATTTCCTTTGTCTGTGATCAATCCTAGCCATGCTGCAATTGATCGCAACCCCCTTTTCCTCATTTTCTTTTCCCGTAGACCCTTGTGGAGTGTTTTCACCCTTGTTTTCATCATTTTTAGGGCACTCATCCACCTACATACCATACATAGCTTATTATCATCCATTTTCCTCATTAATTTAAATTTAAAATACATGAAAGGCCAATTGGACTTGAAAGCACTATTCACCAACTAGGTAAACGAGTTCCGGTTTACAGAAATTTCATCCCCGAAATTAGGACGATACAAGAGAACCAAAATACATAAAACCATAAAAGGAAACTAAACAAACAGATGAGGGTATTTTTCTCACTTTGGCCTTACGCTCCCATGTAACCTCTTCTACAGAATGGTGCTGCCATCTCACGAGGACCAATGAGATAGTCTTGTTATGCAATACTTGATCTTGCCTATCTTAGACCTGAACTGGTTGCTCCACTAGGGTGAGATCCTCCCGAATCTTTAACGGATGAAGCTCGATGACATGGGACGGATCTGGGATATATTTCTGGAGCATGGAAATGTGAAATACATTATGAGTAGCCGCTATATTAGTGGGTAGAGCAACCCTGTGGGTAGTGAAATCTCATCGCCCGCAAAGCAGGTGCATTGTGCACCTGCATACACAGGATCACCACCCATCGAATGGGTGGTTAGGCTTCGTGCATGCCAAAAGCATGCGTACCAGCTCGCCAAGGGCTGGCTTACCACCAGCCCATTTAGCATTAAATGCTAGTAGCAGGGCATTAATGCCCCGCGGACACCCTTTGTGTCAATCCTTAGGGGACTGACACGTGGATAGGGTTTGCCCTTGCGGAAAGACCCTCATTCAAGTTCGCGGACAGACTCCATGAGTCCATCCACGGGCCAATCAATGACTAGTCCAATCCATGACCATAAAAGGCCATTGACCTAACCTAGACCAAGGGTTGGACCTATGGTCCAACCCTATATTGATCTGTGGACTGACTAAGGTCAGACCCTGGTCCGCAGTCCAAATATACTTAGACTTGACCTAAACTGCGGGTGAGACCATAGGTCTCACCTCTTCATTTGCGGACTGACCAAGGTCAGTCCTTTCCCAGATGACAGCCATTATTTGACCGCTATATGACAGGGAATCCTTAATAAAAAGGACTCTTTACCAGCTTTGAGAGATCCCAAGATAGAGATCCCCTCTCTTTCTCTAATGAGAGAGTGTCATATGACAGCCTATCCGAAAGGGGAAGTTATCTCTTCCTTTTTTGGAAAGATAAGAATCTTTCCCCTTTTTGGGGGGGAATTTTGAATTCTCCCAGGTTTCCCAGAAAAGGAAACCAATTTTGGAGTTCTTCAAAAAGGATTCCCATCTGTGTGGTTTCTCTAAGATAAGAGAAACCAGCTGTCATTGGACAGATGACCCTCTCTAAGGAGAGTTGACCTCTTTTGATTTCCTAAAAAAGAAGAAGTCAAAGGAGAGTCCAAAGGGGACTCTCCAAAATATATAAAAGAGGGAGTTTCTCACAAGAGACTCCCAAATGCAAAATTATTCACGTAGGTGGTAAAGAAGGAAGAAGAAAAAGCTTTCTTTTTGCAGGAACACAGCAACCAAAGAGGAAGAAGGAGGATCTCCCCCATATGGAGAATATCAGGTGAACCCTCAATAAGGCCACTTCTCTTTCTATTCTTTCTTTTTGATGCTAAAACCTTTATGAGGTATCTTGTAACACTTACATGGGACCTGGGGCAACCCCAATAAATAAAAAATATATTTTATTCAAAATATCTTGTAAGCACCCAATTTTTACACCCTTGCCCTAACTGTGGTTAAGCCTTTTAACCATGGTTATCCTCACCAAAACCATAGGTAAACCCCTAACCCTAGGTAAACCCTAATCCAAACCCTAGACTAACCCTAGGTACAACCATAAACCCTAGACCTAACCCTTGGTGAACCCCAATTAAAACCCTAGAAAACTCTAGGTAAAACCCTAAAGGCCCAAGCCCATCTCAGGCCCAAAAACCTCCAGAAATCGGCCTAAAATAGTCTAACCTTTTGCAACCATTGGGGTGGGGCCCACTAGCTCAAAATTCAAAAAATTCTAATTGGCGGTAATCACATTACCGCCAATTCCAATTATGGAAAGTGCACAGTGAATCGTAGCCCAAGTGTGTGGGGGTTGGCCCATTTCAGGCAAAAATCCTAAGTGGCGGTAATTGGATTACCGCCATTCTCTTCTTAAGCCTCTATTGTAATGGCGGTAATCCAATTACCGCCATTATTCTATTTCTCTAGATACGGATATCAGCTCCCCTCCAGGCCACCTGGCTCACCTCTGGTTGGTTCCCCATGCCTGATTTAATCCCAGAAACACCCCTGGGTCTGCCCCAAGCCTATAAGTACCCACCTCAATCCTTAGTTCAAGGGACACCCAAAACTTCATACCAAAACCCTGTGCAATCTCGACCAGGCCACCTCCAACATCTTTGGACCCTGTCAACACCCTAAGTAGGTCCCCAGATCTCTCCCAAGAGTTCACCAGGCCTGTCCCAGCTACAACACCAACAGGCACCACCACTGCTCAACCATCCCTCACATGTAGCCGCTGTGCAAGGGTAGTGACCCTACTCCTTTGCTTTTATTTTTCTTATCACTGTAAGGACCCTTGGTCCTCTTCCAGTGGTCCATTTTATCTTGCTGTTCTTGCTTTAGTGTAGTTCAGCCAAGGATAGGGGTCCCCCATGCCTTAACCCGTAGGCACGGGGGAACCTCCTTGAGGCTTAACCACGGGTACAATCCTCCCCTTTGTGCATGATACTTCCCTTAAGGTTTTAGGGGTCCCTCAGATCATGATGAAGCCCCTGGAACACAGCTGGTGCAGCCCCCAGCAGGGAAAAATGTTTTTCCGAGCGAAACCAATAATGACGGTAGAATAATTACCGTAATTATTGGCCTTTTCCTTTACAGCCTCGTTAACCATGGTTAGTATGGACCCTGGTCCAATCCAGTGCCATAGTTAGGACCCTTAGACCCATGGCTACATGGCCTAGTCATTCCAGGCCCAACCTAGTACCTTAACCCTGTTTAATTTAGCATCAAACCCATAGTTAGTAAATGGCGGTGGTCCAACTACCGCCATTTCAATCTACCAAACTGTGCACCTTTGGCTCACTGTGGGGCCCACACTAGACCTCCTCCTAGACCCACCAAAGGCCCAAGGTCTTTCCTGGACTTCAAACTATACCTCGGTGATTTCAGAATCCTCTGGGTCAGTCCCTAACCCCAGTTACAATCCAGTAAACCCAGTTAAAATACAACTGTAATGACGGTAATCCCATTACCGTCATTTCTGTTTCTCCAATTTCGTGGGCTTTATATAGGGCCCAAACTAGGTAGGAGACTAGTCTAGGCCCTACCATGCTCCCTAGGCCCAATCCTGACCAGACCAGACCCTTAACCATGGTTAAATCCACATTCGGTTAATATTTAACCATGGTTAAGCAGCCCTTATCCCATAAAATTCTGGAAAAATCTTCACAAAATCATTCTTTGTTCTTTTCTTGCTTTGGTTAGGACCCTTAACTGTGGTCAAACTCTACTTTTGGTTAACATTTAACAATGGTTAAACAGTCCTTAACCTACAAAATTCTAAAAAAATACTCAGAAAATCAGAAATATTTTGAGAAGCCCAAAAATGGTCCGTTTCAATCATTTAACCCTGGTTAGTAGCTCTAATCATGGTGAACTCCTTAACCATGGTTTAGCAATCCTTAACCATGAGAAAAATTTAGAAAAATCCCAAAACATAAAAAAAATCTAAAAAGACCAAAAATACAGTTTCTGAACCTTTTTTTATTGTGGTTAGCAACCTTAATCATGGTCAAACTTTGCCTTAGCCTACCGAGCTCTTCTCTTGGCCTACCAGACCCAAATCCTAGTCTATCGGACTATCCCTTTAGCTTATCGGGCCCCTTACCATGCACTTGACCATCATCGGTTAATCAAAACCCTAACCCCCGAGTTAGGTCCATTAGTCACCCTTGGTGCACACACACACACCCCATAGCGTTGACATGGGCTCAAGTGCCAGAACTATGCTCGGTCTTATCTCACCCCAATGTGAGTACGTAGGCAATCCAACCCGGGTTTGACTTTAGTTTAGCTTTTCTTTCTTAGATTAGTCTTATTTTAAACACTTAGGCATTTTAGCAAACTTTGACATTAATTGGTTTAATCCTATGAAGTAGGGAACCGTTGTAAAATAGAAGCCTCAGGGTGCCTAACACCTTCCCTAGACTTAACCGAACCTCTTACCCTAATCTCAATCGCAGATCAAGACCTTATCCAAATCCCGGTGACTGAATAGGTAGCGACTCTAAACTCCCCATGAGAAAATCAAGGTTCCCGAAACTCATGCTCAAACCTCTGGCGACTCAACTAGGGATTAGCATGGTTGAACCCGAAACCTAGGATTAAGCCAATTAATCTCAAAATTGCTAAAATGCCTAAGTATTTAACGTAATAATAATCATTTTACATTTCTTGTTTAATTATATATTATGTATCCCATACATGTCATAGTAGTGTAATTATCATATTAAACCCATTAGTGAGGCTTATTACGTTAACGGCTGTTGGATGATCATCCTCAGTGTCAGTGGCAAAACAGTCTTGGAGGTTCGCGGAGTTACTCCTGATGGGTGATTACCCTCAGGAAAGAATTCTAAACGCTCCCGCTTACACCAATCGTCCATTTTTAAGGGAGTCATATACGGTGTTTAGTGATCCCCCCACCCTACTAGGAACACCTTTGCATCAAACCAATATTCATACATATAGCCTAGACTAGGATATAGTCTACAAGAAGCCCACCCAGGGAGGGTTATCCTAAATCCTAACCTGCTTGCATCCTATACCTGTCCCTAATCATGGTTAACTACCCGGGCACATTCTACCCGGATAACCACCCACCTAGGGGCATATAATGAGCAAAACATGTGCTTATAATAAAATAGGTCCTACCCTGCTTCCAGACATAGTATATGGGTCAAATCCTAGGCAGACAAGCCTTTGCAGGGCCTGTTCCCAACCTTGGCCTGATAGGTTACCCGGTTTCCAACAACCCGGATCAAAGCATGTCGGACCTTCGTCCGTCTGCCCTATCAGATCATATGTGCCTTGTCACACCCAATCAAATCAAAAATCAAAAAATTACATTATCTTTTGTATTTTTCATCTGCATACATAGTACACTCACATTGAATCTGTCTTTCAGGTAGATGACAAGTCCTTCAGGGATAACCCAGTCAATTGGTCAACCAGCCCGATCTATGCATTTAACTTCACAGGGGGCATGTGATCACAACCTCCAGAAAGCAATAAAGGCCTTCGCCTCGAGTCAGCATCTTGCTTGGGCTCAATATTACAAATCCGACACATTCTTAGACCGATCCATGGTTAACCCGGACCTGCGCCTCGTGAACGCCGCTATCCAGTGTTGGAACCCATCACATATGGTATTCTATTTCGATAAGAATGAACTATGCCCAACACTGGAAGAGGTTCAGTGCATTTTAGGTCTAAACATGGACCACGAAGCCATAGTACCGTGCTACAAGACAATATACCAGGCAGACCTCCAAGTTTTTGCATATCAAGCCTATCTGCTTGCAGCCTGGTCCTAATGACACCTTTGATCGGATACCCATGGTATATCTTGAAAAGCAGTACAAGCGCAAGTGGAACCTTGACTCCATTACAGCGGAACTTCCCGATCTCAACGCCCTTGCACTATAGCCATGTCTTAGCTGGTATTCCTGAGATGCCGCACACTTGTTGAATCAGTACTGGTAGGGATCATCAAGGACATGCACAACTCCAGATCAATCGTACCAGTCATCCTAACAGAGCTTCTCAGAGCTCTCAACCAGGCAGCAGACTACATAAAGGGCATCTTCTATGCCAGTACACCTCTATTGCATTTATGGTTGGTAGGACACATACCAACAATCATATCAGTACCGGTCGACCTCCATGAAGCCTACAGTCTACCCTGGAAGATTTCTTTGAATTAGGGTCCGATAGCAACCACAGATGTCAAGGAGCTCTACTAGCTTCTCCAAACCCTTACAGAAAGGGAGATCATGTGGTAGTGCGAATGGCTAGCCCGGAATAAGCTACCTCGCATCGTCATAACCGGAAGGCGATGCATGATCCTTGCCGGTCTAACAGGCTCTGTCATCTATATACTACTCCAAGTCCTCCGCCAGTTTGGACTCCCTCAGCGTATCTCAATCATAGACCGCCAGAGAAATGATTAGATCACCTTTTCAGTGCACTCTGATAGCCTCACTCGCCGATTCCAGTCAGATTAGTGAAGCTCCAGAAGAGATCAGTGGCTTGACTTTGTTGTTACATCAGGGCCACCTACAGATTCAGCATACTGGCTTTGGGCGGTGTAAAGTCAAAGTATTGTTGGCAAAATTCCGAGCCCAAAATATTGTATAAGTCATAGTAGGACTCATCCGGTTTGAAGACAAGGTGAAGAAGAAGCCGTGAAGAATCTTGAAGCTACATCAATCTCATTGGCTCTAAAAGTAAGTTTTGAAAGAGAGACCTAGATGACCTTAGGTTACCTCATGGATTTGGCCTATTCATCTTACAAACTAAGTCACAAAAACACTAGAGGTATAGGGGATTGCATTTAGAGATAAAAGGATAAAAATATGAAAAATTGCACCACAGGGTCGACCCTGAATAGCCCTCAGTTTGAATGAGGTTTTTTGGCAGAGAGTTAAAATTTTGGAGGTCAACCCTGAAGGATCATTCGGTCGACCGAAGTGTACACTTTGGTCGAACGAATCATTCCCCAGGGTCGACCCTAATATGGGATTTCGGCTGTTTAATGTGTTTGTAATAATGGGTCGACCCAGGGATCCCCCAGGGTTGACCCTGATATGAAAAACTTTCTAAAATCATTTTTTAGCAACTTCTAATCCTTTGAACTTATCCTATATATAGGGGACCTCTCCCAATCCATGAGGGATATTGATTGGAGACTTTTTAGAGCACTTTATGCTTATTTTGAGTTTATGAAAACTCTTGGATTCATGGATCTTTATCTCCATTAGTTGGCCTTTAGGTTGTGCAAAGTGTTTATGCATATTTTCTCAAACTTGCATTAGATGATCCTTAATCATTAAGAGATCACCCTAGGGCTTCCACAAACCCTAAAACCCATTGTGTGCTCTACTGTGAGCGTTGGGTAGCTTGAACTAAAGCCGTCAAGGACAGAGATCGGTCTTCGGAGACTGTGGTTGATCACTTTGAGTAAGATAGGCCGGTGAGGAACCGGAGCTGCTTTTGAGGGGATCGAACGTGTTGTGTTCGTGGTTTGCAAGCTGAGGAATGGTTACCGAGGAATGGTGTGTCGTGTCCGGTTGGGTAAGATTCAAGTCTTGTATTATTCAAATCTTCTCATAGTGGATTTTGTGCTGGACTAGGTCCCGTGGTTTTTTCCAGAAGGGTTTTCCACGTAAAAATCTTGTGTGTTCAAGGGAGATTGGTTGTGTGTGATTGATTAAAATTAAAATTGGTAGAGAAAATTGAAGTAGACCTATTCACCCCCCCTCTAGGTCTAAGAGTGCATTGAAATAAGGAATTTCAATTGGTATCAGAGCAGGTTCACTCATAAGGTTAAATCCCTTAAGTGTGATCTTGTGTCTATTCTTAAGTCAATGACTACTTTAAGAGAGGGTGGATCCATCTCTTGTCCCCCACTGTTTGATGGGAACAATTATGCATATTGGAAAGCTCGAATGAGAGCATTTCTGAAATCCATAGATGAGAGAATTTGGATGTCCATTCAGGATTGATGGACTCCACCGGTGAATATTCTAGGTGATGTAATTCTCACTAAAAGCACCAAGGATTGGAGTAAAGAAAAGCTTGAGACAAGTGGTTGGAACGCGAAAGGTCTCAATGCAATCTTTACTGCAGTCACTATTGAAGAATTCAGATGAATCTCTTCATGTGAAATAGCAAAGGAGGCATGGGATATTCTGGAAATGACTCATGAAGGTACAGCCACTGTCAAGATCTCTAAGCTTCAAATTCTCACCACAAAATTTAAAAATCTGAAAATGGAGGACAATGACACATTTCATGAATTCTATGCTAAACTAAGTGACATTGTCAGCTCCAGTTTCAACCTAGGTGAAAAAATCAGTGAATCCAAAATTGTCAGAAAAATCCTTAGATCTCTACCCGAAAGGTTTCAATCTAAGGTCACTGCCATCGAGGAGAGCAAGAATGTTGATGCTCTCAAGATTGAGGAATTAGTCGGATCACTCCAAACCTGTGAACTCAATCTTCGACCATCTAAGAAAAACAAATCCATAGCCTTGAAAATTGTCAAGGAGACCTTGGATAAGGATGACAGTGATGCTGAGTTGGGAGAGAAGGAATTGGCTCTATTTGTTAAAAAATTTCAAAAATATCTGAAAACAAATAGAAGGTTCAAGCTTAAACCAGGAGGAAAACCTCTTGAAAAGCCAAAGTCAAAACCTTGGGATAACAAGAAAGTCCCCAAAGGAACTGACAAGAAATCTCATGGCATTCAATGTTATGAATGCAAAGGCTACGGCTATATTTCACCTGATTGTCATAACAAGAAGAAGACTAAGGGAAAGGTGATGAATGCCACATGGGATGACAGTGATTCTGATGAAGAACATTCTGAAAGCTCTACCTCAAGTGAGGAATCTAAAAATCACATGGCTTTCACTGTCACCCTATCAGAGGTAGACCATCCTCCCACTACTCATGAAGAGAAGAGTGATGAAGATCAAGTGAGTGAGTCTAGTGAAGATCATGATCAGAGTCACACTGTCTCTGAGTCTGATGAAGATATGGACAATGCCTATGAAAGGTTTTTTTCTGAAAGCCTTAAGCTGAAGAAAGCTAAGATCTCTTTGAACAAACAACTTAAATTTACCCAACAAGAAAGAGACTCTTGCAAACTAGAAGTAGAAGGGAAGAATGCTCTAGTATCTCAGCTTAAAAGTGAAAAGGCTGAAATGGTGTCCAAACTAGAATACCTTGAAGAAGAAGATGCCTCTTTATCCAAATGGATCAAGGTTCTAGAAACTAAGGAAGATAACTCCATGAGTGTATCTGAAGAGTCAAAGACTCGAATTTCAGAATTGGAATTTGAATGAAATAACCTTATTGAAAAAGTTAGATTTCTGGAAAAGGAATTTCTTGATATTCTAAAGGTTAGAACTCGAAAAAGAAGCTAGACTCCTTAGCAACACTCAAATCTTGGATAAACTGGCTAGCATGCAACGCTCAACAGTAAACATGTCCGGCATAGGACATCCAGACAGACCATCTGGTCCTTTGAATGTTGGAACAATGTTTACTGCAACATTTGAGCCAATACATGAAAATTTGAGATTTGTGAGTTCTATCTCCTCAGGATCAACATCCAGGATGCCAAACTCTCAGTTGTACCAAACATTTGTCACGTCTGGACAAAGTAAAAGTTTAACTGGAACTAAGAGAACAGAAGTTCAGTCCCAGGCTAACAGATCTCCTCCTTCCAGGTTCATTCCCACTTGTCACCATTGTGGAGTGAAGGGTCACATCCGACCTAATTGCAATGTCTTTGGGAGAAATCCCCGAAATGGTTCTTGGCATCAAACTCAACATCAAGGGAATCTCCAAAGGCAAATTCAAGCCTTAGCAGAAAAGTCTAGGAGTTTGAGTGAAGAAGTGATGAAAATTGCTCAACTCTCTAGTACAAAATATGGTCGTGACACTTCTTATGCTCATCATGAAGAAGGTAACAGGATGGACCAATATGCAAGGTTTACCTAGAAAAGAAGGAAGAACAAGGGATCTAACAAAAAGAAGGTCATGCCTACAAATGAAGTGAACAAAGACAATAGGGTTCCCCAAAAGTCTAAGTTCATTTATGTGAGAAAGGATGATCTAAAATGCCTTGTCATCCACACCGCTTTGAAACCCCAAAATTCTGACATGTGGTATTTCGATAGTGGATGCTCCAGACACATGACTGGTAACAAGTCTCTCTTTACTCACCTTGAGGAATGCTCGGATGGGACTGTTACTTTTGGTGATGGAAGCAAATCCTTTGTGAAAGGAAAATGTGTCATCCAAGCACCAAGCATTCCTAAACTGAAGGATGTCTTGTTTGTAAAAGGACTGAAATCTAATCTAATTAGCATAAGTCAATTGTGCGATGATCACCATGCTGTCCACTTTACTAACAACAAGTGCTCTGTTATGGATGACAAAGGTGTGTGTGTTTTGGAAGGATCAAGAACCACTGACAATTGTTATGGTTTAATTCCTAGTGTTGGTTCTTCCCAAATGTGCAACAGGGCTAAAGTTGAAGAAGTTGAACTGTGGCACAGAAGGCTAGGTCACATGAATTTCAAAGACCTAAGCAAACTCTCAAAACACGAACGTGTGAGAGGTGTGCGCCAAAACTAGGGAAGCCCTCTACTACTGTGTGTGGGCCATGTCAAATTGGCAAACAAATTAAAAACCCACACAAGAAGGCTTCAAATATCGCTACCTCACACCCACTAGAACTAATACACATGGATCTCATGGGTCAAACTCGAACTGAAAGTCTAGGAGGAAAGCGTTATATCTTAGTGATGGTTGATGATTTCTTAAGGATGTCATGGGTGGCATTCATAAGAGAGAAGTCGGATGCATTTGAGAACTTCAAGAACATCTGCTTGAGAGTACAAAATGAAAAAGGATGCCCTATCACTCGTATTCGAAGTGATCATGGAAAGGAGTTTGAAAATTCCAAGTACAATGAGTTTTGTGATGAAGCAGGCATCAAGCATGAATTTTCAGCACCAATAACACTTCAGCAAAATAGTGTGGTGGAAAGAAAGAACAAGGTACTTCAAGAGATGGCTAGGGTGATGCTTCACAGCAATAACCTGGCTGCTCATTTTTGGGCTGAAGCAGTTAGTACTGCATGCTATACTGTTAGAGTCTACACTAAGCCCGGAACTAAGAAGACACCCTATGAGCTGTGGTACAACAAGAAACCCAATGTCAAGTACTTTCGAGTATTCGGAAGTAAGTGCTATATCCTTAGGGATAGAGAGCAATTGGGCAAATTTGACTCCCAGAGTGATGAAGGGATTTTTCTTGGATACTCCACAAATAGTAGGGCTTATCGAGTGTCCAACTTAAGAACCTCTACTATTATGGAGTCCATAAATGTGGTGGTTGATGACTCAAGATCCGAGTTCTTGCAACTAGAGGATGACCATACTGATGAAGGTGTGAAAATTCCAATATCTAAATCAGAAGATGAATCACCTTCAAAGTCTCCTCCTAAAAACCTACACATCCTAGGGTCATGAGGCCTCATTCCTCAACTGAAATCATTGGAAACCTTGAAAGTTGAGTGAGAACTTGAAAACAAGTTGAAAATGAAGTTAGTCAGTTTTGCTATACTTCTACATTTGAACCCAAAAATGTAACTGAAGCTCTCACTGATGAAAACTGGATAAATGCCATGCAAGAAGAGCTTAATCAGTTTACAAGGAATGATGTATGGTTTTTAGTTCCTAGGCCTAAAAATACAAATGTTATTGGTACTAAATGGATTTTCAAGAACAAATCTGATGAACATGGTACCATTGTAAGAAACAAGGATAGGTTAGTTGCATAGGGATACTGTAGAGCCCCGGACCTTTTCACATTTAATGCATGACACTTTTGTTGCCATTTTACCTTTAATGGGGTATAATTAATAAATAAGGAAGAAATTGGAAATTCTGAAACGTCAGAAATGTTAGTTTTCGAAGTACGAACCCAACGCAAGTTGAATTGTCAAAATCGGACGAACGAGTCAAAAGTTATGGCCAAAACAGTTTGGACCTGCAGACCACCGATCGCTCGGTCCATGGAGCGATCGATCGGTCCAAAACCGATCGCTTGGAGGCTATCGACTGGTCAAGATTTTTGTATGGGGAACTTTTCCAAAAAGTGAAATTTTAACCGATCGCTCGGTTATGAAACCGATCGATCGGTAAGCAACCGATCGATCGGTCATTAACACCGATCGCTCGGTACTCGCGTTTTTGCAGAAATTTCAGTAAGGGTATTATGGTCTTTTGGTCGGTGCACTGTTACCTTAAGAGTTTAACCCGAGCCTTTAGGGCTTCATTTTGACATTTAGAGAGATTGGGAGATAAGAAGAGAGGAGAGGGCGATTCCTAAACCTAGGGTTTCCATTTTGGAGAGAAATCAAGGGGTTTGTGAACCCACACTCAACTCAAGCCCATTTTTCTTCAAGATCAAGGCACAAGCTCTTGAGGAGCATCTCCTCAAGCTAGGGCAGCAACTCACGGTTGGTTTTGGAAGGGGATTTCTTCCTCACTTGATCAAGGTCGGTACTTCTTGCTACCCTCCTAGTTATAGTTCCTCTTTTCCCTTTATTTCTCTTTATTTTCCTTTATTTACACATGTGCTATGAGACGGATGGTTGTGAATGGTGAATGGAGATGGAATGGGCGATTGGATGCCAATGGTTGTGTTGTGATGATTAAAATGGGGAGGGCATTGTTCCAGTAATGAACATACATGCATGATTTGAGTAAAACCCATCTAGAAAAGGATGTTGTAGGGTAAATCAATAATGAACACACCATGTTTGATGAAATTCCAAGATGAATGAAATGAATAATAAATAAAGAAATTGCATGCTTAAACATTCATGGAAATTGCTAGGGTTATGGTAGTGTGTTTTCGCGCTTTCCCTAAATTGTTTAATTTATTACTTGTATATATGGTGATGTGCAATGTATTGTGAATTCCCCAAAATGTCATATTTAATTTCCATTGAAGTGTGTACACGATTACACGAGCACGGCATGAAATGACGTGATTTATCGATGTTTTCAAGGACGAGATGTAGAGGTGGGGCATATCCTACGATATGTTTCACTTCACTTTTGTCAAGGACAAGATGATCATGCATTGCATAGGGAAGGGTCTCCCATCCCATCGCACTACACGCATGGCATGGCATCGCATTACATGCATGGCATAGCATCGCATGACACGCATAGCATAGCATTTCATGACACTCATGGCATGACATGACACGCATGGATGCTAGTTGCGACGGACTATGAACGGCAACTAGGCATACCCATCTGCATATAGGGTACTAGTTGCGACGGACTATGAACGGCAGCTAGGCATATCATTCCGCATGGATGCTAGTTGCGACGGGCTATGAATGGCAACTAGTCATACACATTCTGCATGGATGCTAGTTACGACGGGCTATGAACGGCAACTAGGCATGTCATTCCGCATATAGGGTACTAGTTGCGACGGACTATAAACGGCAACTAGGCATGTGAACATGTTTAAATTCTGAATAAGCAAGCATGATACACGCATGACACGTATAGCATGACATGGCACGCATGATGCAAGCATGACACGGTAAATAAGTTCCCAATTACGCGAAGGGTATTTTAAGTCAAGTCAAGTGCATGGTGTTTTTCAAGGATTTTATCGGCTTTTCATGAACTGCAAGCATGATTATGAATTTCCTTATTTCTTTGTATGATATTAACTGTTCCTGATTCATATATATCTATATTGTTTCCTGGGTATGCATTGCTATCTCTTGCTATAACTGTTGGTTAGTATTTAGTACCCGCTGAGTATTCCATGCTCAGCCGTACTTCTTATGTCGGATGGTTCTGAGGGAGCTGCTGCTCCATTTGATGTTTGTGCTCCTGGTCCATGGGTGGAGGAGGAGTACGTCGAGGAGCCTTTGGAGGAACCTCCCGTAGAGGGTTATCAGTAGGTGGTGTTAGATTCTGAGTGGATTAGCTGTGGGTGAGCATGAGTGATTATATCCATGTATTTTGGCGGGCATGTCCGCACTTTCTTGTTTTGATTTCCTTGTATTTAAAACTTGGACCATGTGTATATACTTAGAGGTTTGTTAGACTTCCGCTGTGTCTTATAGTTATGCTTCCGCTGTTATCCTCTATTGTATATGCTCTGTGGGTGTTTTGCAGGTGGTTTGTCAAGCAAGTCATGTAAGTCATGATTTAGTCATCCACGATTCACTCTAACTCCTAGGGTGGGTTTTGGGTCGCGACAGATACACTCAGATTGAGGGCATTGATTTCAATGAAACATTTGCTCCAGTTGCCCGACTAGAGTTTATCAGAATCTTGCTAGTTGTTGCATGTCATCTCAAATTTAAACTTTTTCAGATGGATGTCAAGAGTGCCTTTCTGAATGGCATTCTTCAGGAGGAAGTTTATGTGGAACAGCCAAAAGGGTTTGAGGACCCTAATCATCCTAATCAGGTTTACAGATTAAAAAGGGGTCTCTATGGTTTGAAACAAGCTCTCAGAGCTTGGTATGAGAGACTGACTACATACCTCTTAGAAAAGGGATTTTTGAGAGGGGGAGTAGACAGGACCCTATTCTTTAAAAACATCAAGGATGATATGGTTATTGCTTAGATATATGTTGATGATATTGTCTTTGGTTCCACATCAGACTCACATGCATACTCCTTTGCTGAACAGATGAAGAATGAATTTGAGATGAGCATGGTTGGTGAGCTGAATTTATTTCTTGGCCTGCAGGTAAAACCAATGAGCAATGGGATTTCTGTGTCCCAAACTAAATATGCCAAAGACCTTGTAAAGAAATTTGGCATGAGCTCAGCTAAACATGCTCGCACTCCTATGAGCACCACCAACAAACTCAGCAAAGATACTTCAGGCAAAAGTGTCGACCAAATTACATATTGAAGTATGATTGGTAGTCTGCTTTACCTCACTGCTAGTCGTCCTGACATTGCCTTTAGTGCCGGAGCTTGTGCTCGCTATCAAGCAAGCCCCAAAGAGTCACACTTACTTGCTGTCAAACGAATTATTTGATATGTAAGTGGAACTCTCTCTTTTGGCCTTTGGTATCCCTTTGATACTAATGCCATGGTTGTTGGATATTCCGATGTCGACTGGGCCGAAAATACTGATGATAGGAAATGCATCTCTGGAGGATGCTTTTATGTTGGAAACTGTTTGGTTGCTTGGCTTAGCAAAAAACAGAATTCCATTTCTTTGTCTACTGCCGAGGCTGAGTACATTGTAGCCGGCAGTTGTTGCACTCAACTTTCTGTGGATGAAACAAATGTTGCAGGACTACGGGATAGAACAGGGCACCATGACTGTGTATTGTGATAACACAAGTGCCATCAACATCTCCAAAAATCCTGTGCAACACTCTCGCACCAAACACATAGACATTAGACACCACTTCATTCGAGAGCTTGTTGAGTAAAGTGTCATCACATTGGAATATGTGCAAACTGATACTCAACTTGCAGTTCTCCTAACAAAACCTCTAGACTCCCTTAGGTTTGAGTTTCTGAGGAAATCCATCGGTGTGTGCGGTATTGAGTGATTGAGTGCTTTTTGATAGACTAGGTAATCTCATATTCATATCTCTTCCTAGCTCTATTCCTCCGGTGTATACTATCAGTTTTTGCTTATTGTTTGTTTATCTTATTTCAAAAATACAAAAACACCAAAAATATTTTTGTTTTCTTTTAGTTAGGCATATTTAAGAAAAAAAAAAAAGAAAAAAAAAAGGGGGGGTTTTATTGGATTGTGGTGTGCATGGCTGAATTTTTCTGGTGCTCATAATGCTTGTCCAAGATACATATTTGATCGTATTGAGTTCATGAGGATATCATATCTACCAAAGTGTCTTTCGGGAAGTGCACATAGACTATCTTGCTAAATACAGACAGAAATATGGCAAATACCGTTCCACTATCATCTGCACTTGCACTCTGTCTATCCCCTGTAGATGGTACATATCCCTATGAACAGGCAATGATATTAGTCATGATGGTTCTTTGAGGTGATAAAATTTGATTTGATCATGAAGGTACCATTCCTCAAAATGTGCCCCAGTTTAAAAGTCTTTTGCAGTGGTAAGGGCTACCGTTGGGATAGTGTGAAAGTCACTATTGGATGCAAATAGTATGAAATGGCTACCTAGGTGGACAGTAGGTATCTATTTGGGTCCCTAGAGTGAAAGCCCTTGCTGCCAATAGCTAGGGCTACCTACCCAGTAAGTGTGAAAGCCACCATTGCATCCCAAAATTGAAAAGAATAAGATTGATCAAGAATGACTTCACCAATCAAAAAATTACATAAACACTATGAGAGCAACATATGCAAAAGGGTAAAAATAGCACATCAAACTCTTCATTTTTTTTATTACCCTACATGCATCTCTCAGTATTTTTTGAAGCTTGGTGTTCCTGAAAGGCACTAATGTCCTTATCTATCTAAGGGTGCCTACCTCTAAAGGTGTTCAGTCAGAATTTCACCACACACACTTCATATTGAAGGTATAGCCTATTACTCACTATCCATTAGCTTGTGTGACTGTGTCTTGCCATCCCTTGTGCATAGTGTCGATGGAAATATCCTCGTATACTCATCATTTTATGCTATACATTCTTGGACACGATATCATTTGCTACTTGCAAAATTTGCACATAATGGATTTGTTTATTGGAGATATCATGGTGAAATTTGTTTTGCAAAATGGAGGATTTTTGAAAAATTTTTCTAGCAAAATGCATGCTTTTGGTTGATTTTGAGTGTTTTCAGGGATGATTTTACCTTGCCATTTTTCAGATCTCTATTTGAGCATCTTCACTCTCCCACATTGATTCACTTGAATCTCCATATGGTCTGTCCTTTTGTGCATGTCAACTGTTAAACACCTCGGGTCCTTAGAATGCCTTGATAGTTTGGAGGGCATTGCCCTTCTTGCAGATCTTTCTGAGTCTCTCTTTGAAGATTCTCTTCCAAAAGGCTGCCCCATCACTTGCTAAAAACATATTAAATGGTGTCACACTTAGTTCTTCCACTGATTCACGGTTTTTGAGTTGAGGGTCGACCTTGAGTGGTTGTGCGATTGACCGAACACAGTCCCATGGGTTTCTTGAAAACCCTCACTCGAGTCACATGGTTGCCTTACCTATTTTTTCCTCTTACACTAGCAGGTTTCTTGCTTTTCGCAGCTTTTTCCAGCCATCTACTAGGCTGTCCGGCTCCCATCCTCACCACAGAGCTTCAAGCCATTATTTTCCCTCAAGTCGCTGGGCATCTCTTGCGATTTCCAACTCTCCTTAGTTGTGCCAGCTAATTTCGGGGGTTCTAGCTTCCTCAAGTTCAATCCTCATACGATATGGCTGTTGTTTAGGGGTTCATGATCCCCAACTCAAGTGTCCCAGCTACTCTGTTGCTTCCAGGGACTCGGTTTGGCACTCACAGTTCTCTCTCCTCTCCTCCAAGTCCTCCTTAAGGTGAAACCCTATCTTTTCTTCACCTACTTGCACATTTGGGTTTATGGCTCTTGAGTATCTTCTCCTCATTGCCTCCATTCTCATGGCGGGTCGCCCTAAGCGCCGCCTCATCATTCCTCGGGATGAAGAGGATGTTCCCCAGTCCGAGGATGCATTATATGATGCTGGCCATGGCACCCATGTGGGCCGTGCGGTCTATTCTAGGGTTCCTCTACCCTCAACTTCCCATAAGAAAGCCATGGGTGCCTCTAGTTTAAGGCCCTCGGCCAAATCAAAGGGTAAATCTCAAGTCCCCACTCCTGAGCCTAAACTTGTGCGATTTCGCACCACAGGGAATGAACAGCTTTATAATACTTGGCTTAAAAATAGGGCTATTGCAATTGAATGGGCCACTGTCATTTTGGATTTCACCCATTTGGTTTCGAGGAAATCATTGACTCTCGCCAATGGTCTGGTCTTTTGAAATTGTCTGGTTATGCGAGTCTAGACCTGGTTCGAGAATTTTATGCAAACATTTATTCTATCAACCCTCGCAATTTTTCCTTCAAAACTCAGGCTAGGGGCAAGAAAATTCTCATTAATCCGGATGTCATTGCTTTTTTCATTAGTGCCCCTCAGGTTTCTGGAGCCTATTACCCTTATCTCTATCCCACCAATGAGGATAAGCATGATTTGGACAAGGTGGCCAGCAATCTTTGTGATGATCCTTCATAAAAATGGACTCATCCTCATTTACCTCACTCCAATCTTTCCTACTTGGGTCACCTGTTTCATCTTATTATGTGTTCCAAAATTCATCCCAAGGTGCATTCTACTAATCTGAGTGTTGATCGGGCTCGGTTCCTGTATAGTGTCATGACTGGAGACACTATTGATACTGGTGCCCACAATAATTAACCTAATCCTTCAGGCTATCGTTGTGCATCAGAAGCGCGTGGCTCTTCCTTTTGGTGTCCTCATCACCAATCTTCTGTTTGCTGAGGGTATTAGAGCTTGTTCCTCTGAGGCTATCAAGCCTTCCTTAGGACCCATCTGTGCTTGCACCTTGACTAGTAGTATGTTTCATGCTGAGATGCTGGAGCATGAGGAGGACATTGATGATGATATCGCTCCGTCGGCCCCGGGTGCCGGTCCCTCTCCCAGCCATACTAGAGCCCCTCCGGGTCCTTTGTCCTTCAAGACAATGGCTGCCATGCTTGCTGATATATCAGTTGCTCAGTCGCACTTTGCTAATGATCTTCATGCCCGCCTCGATTCGCATGCCGCTGCTACTCAGGACAATTTTTCGGCGACTAATCACCGGATTGATGCTCTTTCGGATATGGTACAGGCGTCTCGCCAGGAGCTTCACGATTTCCGTTCTCGATATCAGGATGATGTTGCTCATCACTTTCCTTCGCATCAGGATGATTAGGACTTCTTGTGATGCTGGTTCCCACCTTGTTTTGTTAGTTGGTTGTGTTGGATTTAGTTAGTCCGGTTTGTCTGTTCAAGTTTGTGGTTGGTCTTTGTGTTGTGCATGAAAGTATGCCTCTTTTTATTTTTAGAAACACAGTTCTTGGGGGGCATACATCGAATCCCAAGATCTGACTAAGATTCTAATTGATTTTATTCAATGAAGGTTAGAATAACATTCACCTTTGCAACTTTGAAATTGTTAAGTCAAATCCACGTTAGAATAGTACTCGCAAAACTTCACAAGTGTCAAGTCTCCTGTCGATTCACACGAACCTTCTTTTTCCTTTAAAGCTTTCTCTAATGGAAGCTAATGGCCCTTCCAAATTTCCAACTCTAGGAATCTTGAATAAAGATCCAATCTTTATTGATCAAGAACCTTTCTTGATGAACAAGATGAATTCTTGCTTTTCCTCAAGATCCAATCAAGAAGACAAAAGAAGAGAGAGATGGGTGTGACCGTACACCTCAAGGAGAGAGAGGGGAGGGCGTGAACTTGAGGAGAGGGAGAGATGAAAAATTGTGGAGAATTATGTATATATATTAAAGGGCCGGGCATCCAATCCTTTATATAAGTTCTCTTTTGGTTGCTTGAATTGTAATCCAATTATAATTCATTAACCTTATCCTAATCCAATTAGGATTCCTCAATAGTTTCCTTTATTGATTATTCTCCTAATCCAATTAGGATTAATCTTAAAAGAAACCAACCTTATCCATTAGTAACTAATCTTATCCTTATCCAATAAGGAATCTTGAATTAGTAACTAACTAATGGAATCCCTAACAATTAGGGAATCTTTAATTAGTAACTAACTAACTAACTAACTAACCTTATCCAATAAGGTGTTAATTAATTAGAAACTAATTAAAATAATAACAATTATTATTCCTCATTGAAGTGGGCGTCCCACCCTAGGTGGGTCCCACCCTAGGTGGGTCCCACCCTACACACCTAAAGGGTTTCCAAAACCCTCTTGGCCACTTGAATTATTCTTTTATAATAATTCCCAATGGGTCCTACCCATTTGGTTTTTCACATCTAATGTGATTCCACCTTTTAGAGCTTCACTATACCATATAGTGATTACTTAGAGAAATTAATTAATTTAATTATAAATTAAATTAAATACTTTAAGAAGGTCCTTGTGTGTGGGATCTAAAGGGATCTCCTATTTCCGGTTGTGGGACCAAGTACTTCACCTTTTTGGTTGAAGCATTGTTACTAGGAAACACCTTTCCTAAAACCCTATTAGGATCATAGAATGTTATCTAAGTCCCTGGACTTCCACCAATCACAATTAATGTCCATTAACACAATGTGATTAACCTCCAGAAATTAGAGAATTGCTTGTAAGTACCATCTCACAATATATTTATAAATAAATCCTTCCACATTCCGATATCACATGTAAGCTTCCGGGATTGGAACAATTCCACTGTCTTAGTCCCTAACTTATGAATAGAACTCTTTCTCATGATTACTTTTCATTGAACTGAACCTCCAAAACACTTTTGAAGAAACATTAGAAAAGAACTGACATATATATTTATATATATATACTTTTCCATATTAAAAATATCGACTTCGATAAAGACCATTTTATCGAAAAGCACCAGTACTGGATTTAACAGTTCAGTTCAACAAGTATCACCTTGATATCATTATCTCCAATTAAGAAGTTGTGGATTCCTTATTGAGTGTTTACACGCTTCTCCAAACATAGTGTACATGACCCAACGTACCCGGAGTTAGTCCTGTGTATTGGACATTGCCGATTGGCACATCAAAGGCATATAGACAAATGTCTGAGAAAATGTTAACCTCTCAGGTCTAAGGACAATTTGTCAAATGGATAACCCTAATACAATCTGACAGTGTATTCCATAGGGTATCCACTAGTGACCCCGTTCAGTATTATGTACTTGCTACATATACTCACATGTTAGTCAAGAGTTACCACTCTCTGTGAATGAGATTCATCACACTATCTCATAGAACTACACATGTGCAAGCCATGATGAAGTACGGCGCCCAACCAGTACTCTAGAGGCTTCGAACAATATTAGGTTTACAAGGAACCGGAAAATCATATCTCCTCGCAACCTTTGCATGATTTTCCTACAATGTTACCTATGGAACTTTATGTCTTCATCATATGAGACAGTAATTAATATAAATACCCTTTATAGTTGGTTGTGTGAATATGATGTTTGTCTAATCAACATAGAAAAGTCTCTTATTGGCTTTCGAGGGCATATATGTCCAACAATCTCCCACTTGCACTCTAAGCCAATTAGATGTAATGCCCATCTTCTCAGTGATGTTTCTCAAACACCAATTGAGACATAACTTAATATGTATGGGTCTGTCATGTCTGCTTTACCACAACTATTGTAGTGATGCAATAACACTTGCAACTCTTGCAAATTTATTATCAATAACCATAGTCTTAAAAGACTAAACAAAAATGATACTGTCCAACAGTCATTTTTCAGAAATTAACTTGCTTATGCTTTATCATTGTGCAATGCTCCGGACTAATCTGATCAATATTGAAATTTATCCAGATCAATGATCTCTAAGACCTAGAGGGGGGGTGAATAGGTCTATCTAATAATTTCTAACCAATTTTAATTTTTCAATTAATATGTTTAGAAATCAACAATTAATTCAATCAGACAATCCACACAAATCAAACACAGAAGATTTTTACGTGGAAAACCCTAACGGGAAAAAAACCACGGGACCTTGTCCAGCAATAAACTTCACTATGAAAAGATATCAAGTACAAGACAAGACCTTACCAAAACAGAAACGACGTTCCTAGGTATAGACTCTTACTCTTGATTTCCACGAACCAGCAGGTTCGATCTCCGCCTTAGCAGCTTCGGTTCCACACCGACCAAATCTTTTCAAGCAACTTCAAATCCACGATCACACACGATCGATCTCCTTCCACGAAGGCTCCGGATCAAACACCGGACAAACACACAAGGTGTAGGGTTGTGAATCAATTTAGTAAATTTCAAACCCTAGAGGGATCTCATACAGATCTGAGATCACACAATGCAAGATCAAAGATTTTAATCTATACTTGCATTCTCTAGGATCTAAGAAAGAGGAGGGATCTACAAAGATCTAATAAAAACAATTAGAAAAACCCTAGAAGAGTTTCTCAGACCTCTACTCTTTCAAAAATTATAAAAAGCTCGAATTAGGTCTCTCAAAAGTTGTTTATATAGGGTTAAAAAAAGAATCCAGAAAAAGAAAAATTCTTTTTACGGGGACCGATCGATCGGTGCTCACAACCGATCGCTCGGTTCACAACGGATCGATCGGTTCTAATGACCGATCGCTCGGTCATAAAACATCTCTCTGGAAAATTTCCCCATACAAATATTTAGTCCAGTCGATAGCCACCGATCGCTCGGTAGGCCACCGATCGATCGGTCGCAATACCGAGCGATCGGTTGAGACAGAATTTTTGCCAAAATTAATTCATTTTATTTTTATTTGATTCAACTAAGATCAAATAACTTTGATAGGCTTAAAACTATCCTCCTAGGTATTTTTAGGGTTATCTAAGTCAAATCAAACCTAGGTAGGGGTCTCTTAGTCCATTACCTGTCTAGATCCGGAGTAGAACCTTTTTCTTCTCTTTCTTCTATCTTCTTTAAGCTTTAGCTCTTCTCTTCTTTTCTGACAAGTTGAACATGACTCGACGACTCGACTCAACTGACCTATCTAATGATCACGGAATTTGCCAACACCTATTTAGGGATTTACAATCTCCCCCTTTGGCAATTCCGGGACAAAATAAAACTAATTCATATACTAGGTTCAAATTTTCCCAATTGATTCAAAAATGGAATTTCCCATGCTTCACAGGTTTTTGATTTAGCATGTGCAGGCAAACAGGTTCTAAGTTTGGTAAATCATGACAAGTTAACATGTCAAAAGTCATGTAATTATTTTTGAGTCATGTAAAGGTCAATTTTCCATTTTTGAATAACATATATACATGAAAATATGTAAGCTCGAAAATCATGTTATGGGAAATAACATATATACATGAAAATATGTATAACCATTCACAATCCATAACAGGTTAGTATTCCAAAAGCTCATCCATCATCCATAACACTATTCCAAAAGCTCATCCATCATCCATAACACAATCCATAACATCTATAATACTCATCCATCATCCATAACACAATACATAACATCTATAATACCATTCTCCCCCTTTTTGGCTCGAAATGCCAAAGGTGGATTAGAAAAGAAAAGCATAAACCAGTGAAAGGAGATGAGATAGAAAGTAATGAGCATAAACCATTCAAATGGATACATCCATAACAAGTCAATAATAACCAAGAAGGTTTGTACTAAGTACAACCAAGACAAAATACATCAAAATGGTAAACAAAGTCTGTCACTCGACTAAAAAACAACTTCTATCACGAACCATCACTCTTGCTCATCATCAGAAGTGAGCTGTGACTCATAGTAAGCTCGAAAATCTCGAACATCTCTCTGTACTCCAAGCACTGCTGCATCGAGAGATCCAAGTCTACCACGAACCTCTGTAGTAAACTCCTCGTATGAAGAAATATGAGTCCGGAGATCCATCTGCATCTCTCTCATCATCCTCCCAAGATCGTCCATAGTGGTCGGAGGAGGACGAGATGACCCAGCACCAACTTCTGCTCCCTCCTCTGTATCTCGAACTGAGGCATGTGAAAAACTCTGAGCTAGGGTCTTTTTGGTGATTGGACCCTTAGGAACTCGAGTAGGAACACCAGGAGGAGCGATAACTCCTTGAGAACCAAGAAGTTTAGTGATGAGTGAACCAAATGGTAGGGCTCCAACTGCTGTATTAGTTTGATGGGCTTGGATCATCAAGTCAATGATGTGAGCGGCAAGATCAATATCACGCCCACGTAGAAGACTAAACAAAAATCTAGCTCTATCTTCCCTAAGGTCCGCAGTATGAACCTTTGGATGGATATTTGCACTCATAACTAGGTTTACTAGTCTAGCATCCTTAGTGAGTTTCGCCACTTCAATAAGAGACCCAACCCAAAACGTAGGAGTACCACTTAGAAAGGTAACAACATGTTCCATGGAGTCTTTATCCTCATCAGTTTTATAAATATAAGGATAATATGCATTTGGAACTCGAGGACACCCAAGGAATTTAGAAACCAAATCAGCATTTATGACAACAGATTGTTCTAATGCTCGAGATTTGAATGACCATTTTTTCTGGTTGATTTCAGAAAAATTAGAGTAAAATTCTCTAACTAACTGGACAGAAGCAGGACCGGATAAGGTAAGTGTAGAGCCCTAGATTTTTTTCATGCTTAATGCATGACACTTTCGTTGTCATCTCGCCTTTTAAAGAGGTATAATTAATAAATAAGGAAGAAAAATAGAAATTTCGAAATGTCAGAAATGTTCCTTTTCGAAGTACGAGCCCAACGCAAGTTGAATCGTCAAAATCGGACGAACGAGTCAAAAGATATGGCTAAAATAGTCTGAACCTGTAGGCAAAACGTAGCTCGGAAGGCACTAAGGACGTAACTCAGTTAGGCGCTAAGGACGTAGCGCGGAAGGCACTAAGGTCGTGCTCTGACATCGTACTCTGATATCGTAGCACAGACAACGTACTCTGATAACGTATACGTTGTGCATCCGTTGTACAGCTCACAACGGGTACGTTGTACAGCTCACAACGGGTACGATGTACAGCACAACGAGTGGCACTATTCACAGCACAACGAGTTGGCACTATTCATAGTACAACGAGTTGGCATTATTCATAGTACAACGAGTTGGCATTATTCATAGTACAACGAGTTGGCACTATTCACAGCACAACGAGTTGGTACTATTCACAGCACAACGAGTTGGCACTATTCACAGCACAACGAGTTGGCACTATTCACAGCACAACGAGTTGGCACTATTCACAGCACAACGAGTTGGCACTATTCATAGTACAACGAGTTGGCACTATTCATAGTACAACGAGTTGGCACTATTCACAGCACAACGAGTTGGCACTATTCATAGTACAACGAGTTGGCACTATTCACAGCACAACGAGTTGGCACTATTCACAGCACAACGAGTTGGCACTATTCACAGCACTATTCACAGAAATCCCAATAAGGGTATTTCGGTCTTTTGGTCAGTTCACTCTTACCTTAAGAGTTTAATCTGAGCCTTTAGGGCATCATTCGACACTTAGAGAGTTTGAGAGAATAGAAGAAAGAGGAGAAGGCGATTCCAACCTAGGGTTTCCATTTGGGAGAGAAATCAAAGGGTTTGAAACCCTAGATCAACCTCCAGCCCGTTTTTCTTCAAGATCAAGGCACAAACTCGTGAGGAGCATCTCCTCAAACTAGGGCAGCAGCTACACAGTCGTTTTGGAAAGGGGTTTCTTCCTCATTTCTTCAAGGTCGGTGCTTCTTACTACCCTCCTAGTTATAGTTCCTCTTTCCCCTTCTTTTCTCTTCATTTTCTTTCATTTACACATGTGCTATGAGATGGATAAATGGTAAATGGTGAATGGTGAATGGTGAATGGTGAATGGTGAATGGAGATGGAATGGGCGATTGGATGCCAATGGTTGTGTGTGATGAACAAATGGGGAAGGGCATTGTTCCAATAATGAATGTACATGTATGATTTGAGTAAAACCCATCTAGAAAAGCATGTTGTAGGGTAAATCCATAATGAACACACCATGTTTGATGAAATGCCAAGGTGAACACAGTGAGCTGAAAATCTGGAAATGCATGCCTAATAAATTATGAATATTGCTAGGGACTATGATAGTGTGTTTCCTGTTTTCCCATAATGCTATGAATACTACATTACTCAATCTTTGATGCTATATGTGTTGTGAAATTACCCAAATGTCATCTTTAAATTTGAATGCAAGTATGTACACGGTTTCCACGAGCACGGCATGCATGGCATGATTTATCGAGGTTTTCAAGAACATGGTTAGAGGTGGGACATATCCTACGATATGTTTTACCTCGCTTTTCACAAGAAGACAAGAACCAACATTCCACGAGGGGTCTCCCCTCACTCACAAGTGCATATCATGAAGAAGGGTCTCCCTTCCCTCGCAAGTACATACATATCATAAAGAAGGGTCTCCCTTCCCTCGCAAGTGCATTGCATAAAGAAGCGTCTCCCTTCCCTCTCAAGGCATCTCACAAGGACACCTCACAAGGATATCTCACAAGTTACATGATCACAAGCAAGCACGCATGACATGCATGACATGACACGACATACAAGAATCAAGCAAGATAGACATGACAAGCTTTCAAGTACAAAAAGATATTTCAAGTCAAGTCAAGCACACGATGTTTCAAGAGGATTTATCGGTTTTCTACGAATTACAAGCATGATTATAAACTGCTTTACTTCCTTGTATGATGTGAATTGTTTCCGTTTGACATATATGAATTGCTCCTGATTATGTATTGCTATTTCTACGCTATAATTGTTGGTTAGTATTTAGTACCCGCTGAGTATTCCATGCTCAGCCGTACTTCTTTTGTCGGCAGGTTCTGAGGGAGCTGCTGCCCCATTTGATGTTTGTGCTCCTGGTCCATGGGTGGAAGAGGAGTACGCCGAGGAGCCTTTGGAGGAACCTCCCGTAGAGGGTTATCAGTAGGTGGTGATTAGATTCTGAGTGGATTAGCTGTGGGTGAGATGAGAGTTAGATTTATGTATTTTGGCGGGCATGTCCACTCTTTCGTATGGATTACTTTTTGTATAAACTTGGATTTGTGTATGTATATACATAGAGGTTTGGTAGTCTTCCGCTGTGCTATGTTAGAGTATGTTTCCACTGTTTATATCCTCTATTGTATATGCTCTGTGGGTTTTGCAGGTTAGTTGTCAAGCAAGTCATGATTAGTCGTCCAAAGTTCACTCTAACTCCTAGGGTGGGTTTTGGGTCGCGACAGAAGTGGTATCAGAGCTTAGGCTTTAGGTCTCTAGGGTCACTTAGAATCTTATACCACGGCTTGACAAGAGCATATGTCAGGAAACAAGTTAGGAAGAAAGTAAGTCGGAAGAGAGTCTTGATCCAAGTGTAAGACTAAACTTTAGTCTTAGTCAAAATGGTTATTTCAACCAAGTACGAGCCTTAGGAACGCTAGAACACCAAAGTATAACATTATAAATACTCTGATGACTTAATGCGATGTATATTAGTATTATACAACTAATACAAATTGGATTATTGTGAAATGGCATTGAAGTAAACTGTGGTTTCAAGTTAGACTCATGTGGTGTTATTATTCTCAGGACTTGAGTCATGAGACGGAACACACGGGGTCGTGGACCACATACCAGAGCTTCCTCTTCTTCACGGGATGAGGATGAGCAGCCGGACCTCTCTCGAGTCTTAGGCTCTATTGCTGAGACACTCGCCATACTGGCGGCTCGGCAGGCTATACCATCATCGGCGGCACCTACTCCACCGCCCGTAGCTCCAGTACATCGTACCGCTGGAGTTGAAGCATTCAGGAGATTGAGGCCTCCATCCTTCCATGGGAGTGTGGACCCTCTTACCGCGGAGGCATGGATCCTCCAGATGGAGAAGATCTTTACGGTCCTCTCACCTTCAGAGGAGGAGAGAGTAGCATGGGCAGCTTTCATGCTAGAAGGCGAAGCCCATCATTGGTGGTTGTCCGCACTGAGGACGAGAGATTTGACCATGCAGGGTCTACCTTGGACTTGGGAGGAGTTCAAGGATACTTTTTACAAAAAGTATTTTCCGATTGGAGCACGGGAAAAGAAAGAGAGAGAATTCATCAACCTTGAGCAAGGTTTGATGTCAGTGGCACAATACGAGGCCAAATTCTCGGAGTTGTCGAGATTTGCGCCTCATATGGTTGCTACTGAGGCAATGAAGGCGAGGAGATTTGAGCAAGGGCTCAAGGATGTGATTATGGAGAAGGTGTCCGTTTTCAGGCATACTACCTACCCTGAGGTAGTAGACAAGGCCTTATTGGTCGAGGCCAATTCGGAGACAGTGTCCAAGAAGAGGGAGTTAGCGAGAGGCCAAGCTAGTAGTTCAGCACCTCCAGAGAGGCGGACTCGTTATCAGTATGCGTGGCCAGCACCATCGATGAGGCCTTATTATGCTCCTCCAGCTCCACGGCAGTATGTGCCTCAGGCACCGAGACCTCAGGCTCTTCCAGCCCCACGGCCTGTTGCACCTCAGACGATGAGGTATGCTCCGCTTCCAGCCCCTCCGACTTATACACACGAGGTCTGCACTTCATGCGGCAAAAGGCATCCGGCAGGAGATTGTCGAAGAGCATCTGGTGGATGTTATCATTGCGGTCGCCAGGGCCACATGATCAGGGATTGCCCTAGTCGGCATTTATCAGGCCAGTCTCAGGGGATTAGTCCACCAGCACGCCCAGCAGGATCATATCAGGCGTCATCTCAGACTACCCGGTCTACACCACAGTCTCGCCAGGCGAACCAGGGGCGAGTTTTTGCCTTGACAGAGGGTGATGCACTTGCATCTGACGATGTGGTGCAAGGTACGCGTTTGGAGTTATTTTCCTTATTCGTGATGGTTATGATATGTTTTATCCCATGTGTACGTACTTGGTATGCTATATATGTATATACCTATGTGTATACACTGTTGATGCTTGAATTGACGTAACTAGCAAAAAATTTCAGGAGCCCTACTAGTCAATGAGTGTTTGGCTCGAGTGTTGATTGATACCGGGTCTACTCATTCATTTGTCTCGCCGAGTTTTTCAGAAGGCTTTTCTGTAGAGCCAAGTCAGCTAGAACTGGAGTTAGCCATTTCGACTCCTCTCGGCAAAACAGTATTGGCAGATAAAGTGTATAGAACTAGTGCGGTCCAAGTTGGATGCCACGAATTGGCGGTTGACCTCATCGTCCTTGGATTCCAAGACTTTGATGTTATATTGGGAATGGATTGGTTAGCAGCACATCATGGGCATGTAGCTTGCTTTGAGAAAATGGTACTCTTCAAGCCGGTCGAAGGAAAACCATTTCACTTTCGAGGGTTGAGAAGTAGAGACATTGCCCGCTTTGCGGCGTTGAGCTTAGCTAACCCTGAAGCAAGGGACTCATCGACTATTCCGGTTGTGAGTGAATTCCTGGATGTATTTCCAGAAGAGTTGCCAGGATTGCCTCCAGATAGGGAGATTGAGTTTATGATCGAGCTTGCACCAGGCACAGCTCCTGTTTTCAGAGCTCCATATAGGATGGCCCCTATTGAACTCAAGGAGTTGAAGACTCAGTTGGAAGAATTGCAAGGCCTTGGCTTCATTCGACCAAGTGTCTCACCGTGGGGTGCCCCGGTGTTGTTTGTTAAGAAGAAAGATGGCTCGATGCGGATGTGTGTCGATTACCGACAATTGAACAAAGTCACCATAAAGAATAGGTATCCCTTGCCTAGGATTGATGACTTGTTCGATCAGTTGAAGGGAGCGAGATTTTTCTCGAAGATAGATCTTCGATCTGGTTATCACCAGTTGAAGATTAAGGCGGAAGATGTTCCCAAAACTGCTTTCAGGACTCGATATGGGCACTACGAGTTCTTGGTAATGCCTTTTGGACTCACGAACGCGCCGGCAGCCTTTATGGATTTGATGAACCGGGTGTTCCGGCCACACCTTGATAGGTGCGTGATTGTATTTGTGGATGACATCTTGGTCTATTCCCAGACACGGGAAGATCACACACGCGACCTATGCCTTGCCTTGGAAATGCTAAGAGAGCACAAGCTATACGCCAAACTTAGCAAGTGTGAGTTTTGGTTAGAAGAGGTGGCATTCCTAGGCCACGTTGTTTCTGCAGAGGGTATATCGGTAGATCCAAAGAAGATCGAAGCAGTTATGAGTTGGGCGAGGCCCAAGAGTGTTACCGAGATACGCAGCTTTCTTGGATTGGCAGGCTACTATAGGAGATTCGTAGAGGGTTTCTCTAGCCTTGCAGCACCACTCACTTACCTGACAAGGAAGAGCGCCAAGTTTGTATGGAGTGATAAGTGCGAGATCAGTTTCTTGGAACTGAAGAAGAGGCTTACTACAGCCCCTGTCCTTACTGTGCCATCTGGACCTTATGGGTATGAGGTGTATAGTGATGCCTCACACGTTGGACTTGGGTGTGTACTCATGCAGCATAAGAAAGTCATTGCCTATGCATCAAGGCAATTGAAGGAGCATGAGAAGAATTATCCCACGCACGACTTGGAGCTTGCGGCGGTCGTGTTTGCACTTAAGATTTGGCGTCATTACCTTTATGGGGTGGAGTTCTATGTGTTCACTGATCACAAGAGTCTCAAGTATCTCTTTTCCCAAAAGGAGCTGAATCTAAGGCAACGGCGTTGGATGGAATTTTTGAAAGACTATGATTGTACCATTCAATACCACCCGGGTAAAGCAAATGTAGTGGCAGATGCTTTGAGTAGAAGACCTCAAGGGTTGTTAGCACATATGTTGGTTCAAGAATGGAAGCTACTAGAAGATTTGGCAAATCTGGACATCAGTGTGAATGACTCTGTCCGTGGTCCTACCTTGGCAAATGTTACGGTTCGGCCGTACATTATAGATTTGATCCAAGAATATCAAGCCATGGATGCTGAATTGTTGGCTTATCGGGACAAGGAAGTTGCTAAGGGTAGTGAGGACTTCTCTCTCACTAGTCGGGGTGCTATCACCTTCAAGGGAAGACTGTGCGTCCCAGCCAATGCAGATCTTCGAAGAGAAATTTTGGATGAAGCACACCGTTCGAAATACACAGTGCACCCAGGGGGTACAAAGATGTACCGGAACCTCAAGAGTCACTTTTGGTGGCGGAATATGAAGAGGGAGGTTGCGGAATATGTGGCACGGTGCTTAGTGTGCCAACAGGTGAAAGCAGAACACATGCGACCCGCCGGTCTATTGCATTCCCTTCCTATTCCCGAGTGGAAATGGGAGAACATATCCATGGATTTCATAGTTGGCTTGCCAAAGACGGCAAGGGGCTCAGATGCGATATGGGTAGTAGTGGATCGTTTGACAAAGTCCGCTCATTTCTTACCCTACCGTACTACCTTCAACTCTAGTCAGTTGGCTGCACTATACATCAAGGAAGTAGTTAGACTACATGGGGTGCCAGTCAGTATTGTGTCAGATCGGGATCCAAGATTCACGTCAAGATTTTGGAAAAGTTTCCAAGAGGCTATGGGTTCCCAACTTGATTTCAGCACCGCCTTTCATCCACAAACGGATGGACAAACCGAGAGAGTGAACCAAGTCATTGAAGACATGCTTCGAGCTTGTATGTTAGATTTCAGAGGCAGTTGGGAAGAGCACTTGCCTTTGGTTGAATTCGCTTATAATAACAGCTATCAGGCAAGTATTCAAATGGCACCATTTGAGGCCTTGTATGGGCGAAGTTGTAGGTCTCCTCTCTATTGGGATGAGGTAGGAGAAAGGAAAGTGCTTGGTCCGGAGTTGATTGAGCAAACTGCAAACACAGTTAAGATCATCCGGGATCGATTGAAAGCCGCTCAAGATCGCCAGAAAAGTTATGCGGACACACGCCGTAGGGACTTGGAATTTCAAGTAGGGGATCAAGTTTTTGTGAAAGTATCGCCTAGCAAAGGGATCATGAGATTTGGGAAGCGAGGCAAGCTCAGTCCTCGGTATGTTGGGCCTTTTGAGATTATCACGCGGGTTGGTGAAGTTGCTTATCGAGTAGCTCTTCCACCTCACATGGCTGCAGTTCATAACGTCTTCCATGTGTCCATGCTTCGGAAGTATCTTGCGGATCCTTCGCATGTCATAGACTTGGAACAGTTGGAGATTCGAGAGGACCTCACCTTGATTGAAAAGCCAGTCCAGATTTTAGATCGAAGGAATCAAGTGCTTCGCAACAAGACAATCCCTTTGGTTCTTGTGCAATGGCAACACCATGCTCGGGAAGAAGCTACATGGGAGCGTGAAGCCGAAGTCAAAGCAAAGTACTCAGAATTACTTGAATGAGTTTCTGTGTGAAGTCTGTATATGACATGTAATGTTCTTTTTGATTTGTAATGCAAGTAGTGTCTGAATTTCGAGGACGAAATTTTTGTAAGGGGGGGAGGATGTAGAGCCCCAGATTTTTTTCATGCTTAATGCATGACACTTTCGTTGTCATCTCGCCTTTTAAAGAGGTATAATTAATAAATAAGGAAGAAAAATAGAAATTTCGAAATGTCAGAAATGTTCCTTTTCGAAGTACGAGCCCAACGCAAGTTGAATCGTCAAAATCGGACGAACGAGTCAAAAGATATGGCTAAAATAGTCTGAACCTGTAGGCAAAACGTAGCTCGGAAGGCACTAAGGACGTAACTCAGTTAGGCGCTAAGGACGTAGCGCGGAAGGCACTAAGGTCGTGCTCTGACATCGTACTCTGATATCGTAGCACAGACAACGTACTCTGATAACGTATACGTTGTGCATCCGTTGTACAGCTCACAACGGGTACGTTGTACAGCTCACAACGGGTACGATGTACAGCACAACGAGTGGCACTATTCACAGCACAACGAGTTGGCACTATTCATAGTACAACGAGTTGGCATTATTCATAGTACAACGAGTTGGCATTATTCATAGTACAACGAGTTGGCACTATTCACAGCACAACGAGTTGGTACTATTCACAGCACAACGAGTTGGCACTATTCATAGCACAACGAGTTGGCACTATTCACAGCACAACGAGTTGGCACTATTCACAGCACAACGAGTTGGCACTATTCATAGTACAACGAGTTGGCACTATTCATAGTACAACGAGTTGGCACTATTCACAGCACAACGAGTTGGCACTATTCATAGTACAACGAGTTGGCACTATTCACAGTACAACGAGTTGGCACTATTCACAGCACAACGAGTTGGCACTATTCACAGCACTATTCACAGAAATCCCAATAAGGGTATTTCGGTCTTTTGGTCAGTTCACTCTTACCTTAAGAGTTTAATCTGAGCCTTTAGGGCATCATTCGACACTTAGAGAGTTTGAGAGAATAGAAGAAAGAGGAGAAGGCGATTCCAACCTAGGGTTTCCATTTGGGAGAGAAATCAAAGGGTTTGAAACCCTAGATCAACCTCCAGCCCGTTTTTCTTCAAGATCAAGGCACAAACTCGTGAGGAGCATCTCCTCAAACTAGGGCAGCAGCTACACAGTCGTTTTGGAAAGGGGTTTCTTCCTCATTTCTTCAAGGTCGGTGCTTCTTACTACCCTCCTAGTTATAGTTCCTCTTTCCCCTTCTTTTCTCTTCATTTTCTTTCATTTACACATGTGCTATGAGATGGATAAATGGTAAATGGTGAATGGTGAATGGTGAATGGTGAATGGAGATGGAATGGGCGATTGGATGCCAATGGTTGTGTGTGATGAACAAATGGGGAAGGGCATTGTTCCAATAATGAATGTACATGTATGATTTGAGTAAAACCCATCTAGAAAAGCATGTTGTAGGGTAAATCCATAATGAACACACCATGTTTGATGAAATGCCAAGGTGAACACAGTGAGCTGAAAATCTGGAAATGCATGCCTAATAAATTATGAATATTGCTAGGGACTATGATAGTGTGTTTCCTGTTTTCCCATAATGCTATGAATACTACATTACTCAATCTTTGATGCTATATGTGTTGTGAAATTACCCAAATGTCATCTTTAAATTTGAATGCAAGTATGTACACGGTTTCCACGAGCACGGCATGCATGGCATGATTTATCGAGGTTTTCAAGAACATGGTTAGAGGTGGGACATATCCTACGATATGTTTTACCTCGCTTTTCACAAGAAGACAAGAACCAACATTCCACGAGGGGTCTCCCCTCACTCACAAGTGCATATCATGAAGAAGGGTCTCCCTTCCCTCGCAAGTACATACATATCATAAAGAAGGGTCTCCCTTCCCTCGCAAGTGCATTGCATAAAGAAGCGTCTCCCTTCCCTCTCAAGGCATCTCACAAGGACACCTCACAAGGATATCTCACAAGTTACATGATCACAAGCAAGCACGCATGACATGCATGACATGACACGACATACAAGAATCAAGCAAGATAGACATGACAAGCTTTCAAGTACAAAAAGATATTTCAAGTCAAGTCAAGCACACGATGTTTCAAGAGGATTTATCGGTTTTCTACGAATTACAAGCATGATTATAAACTGCTTTACTTCCTTGTATGATGTGAATTGTTTCCGTTTGACATATATGAATTGCTCCTGATTATGTATTGCTATTTCTACGCTATAATTGTTGGTTAGTATTTAGTACCCGCTGAGTATTCCATGCTCAGCCGTACTTCTTTTGTCGGCAGGTTCTGAGGGAGCTGCTGCCCCATTTGATGTTTGTGCTCCTGGTCCATGGGTGGAAGAGGAGTACGCCGAGGAGCCTTTGGAGGAACCTCCCGTAGAGGGTTATCAGTAGGTGGTGATTAGATTCTGAGTGGATTAGCTGTGGGTGAGATGAGAGTTAGATTTATGTATTTTGGCGGGCATGTCCACTCTTTCGTATGGATTACTTTTTGTATAAACTTGGATTTGTGTATGTATATACATAGAGGTTTGGTAGTCTTCCGCTGTGCTATGTTAGAGTATGTTTCCACTGTTTATATCCTCTATTGTATATGCTCTGTGGGTTTTGCAGGTTAGTTGTCAAGCAAGTCATGATTAGTCGTCCAAAGTTCACTCTAACTCCTAGGGTGGGTTTTGGGTCGCGACAGTAAGTATACCTTCCCATTGACGATCTGAAATGAGAGTAGGAAGATAATAATCACCAAAATCAGAAATATGTATGTCCCTTTCAACCATAACACCTTTCTTGCTAAAATACTCACTATAGAGTTGAGCAGCAGTAGGACTGATAAACTGGGATAACTTACTGGACTGGGAAGATGAAGCTTTACCTTTATTTTTCCGAGTTTTATCAGCCAGAGATTTTTGACGATTCTCAATTGTAGAATCAATCATTCTACGAATTGGCCTGTCCCCAATGGAAATACCATGCCCTATTGGAGTGAAAGTAAAGGGCTCTAGGTTTTCCTCATCTTGAGGAGGATCCTCTTGGTTGTTGAGGACCAACCTCCGACGTTTGGGAATGCCAGACATGAGATAGGCAAGAAGGATTAACGACAAAACGAAAGCCATTGAAGAAAATGCAAGAAATGATGCCCTAGATGAGAAAATCAATCTAAAGCAAAGAAAATGCACAACTCTTACCTTTTAGATGCTTGGGAAACCTTTAGAGTAGAATGGAATGTTCGTAGGAAAGATTTGGAGGAGAGGAAACCGAGAGATCGCTCTGGAGATCGGAGAACAAGTGAACAATAAAATAGAAATGAGGGTTTTATAACCCTGTTCACGAAAGACCGATCGATCGGTCTTTAGCACCGAGCGATCGGTGGTCTGAAAATTTTTCAAAAATTTTTACTGTTAAAACCTTTTCTCCCCCTCAACCAATGGAACATTTAAAATACATTTTCACCTCAAAATGACCAACTGATAAAAAAATTTGCAACATGTGATTTCATAAAAATCATAGATAATAATCACCCAAGAATTGATATATCAAGTATAGGCATAAACAAGGATTATGAAAACATTAATTGATTTTCACCGGTGATTAAATATGGTATTTGCATCAAATTCACAATCAGAGTCAAGATACAATTAGAAGTAATGTGAGTATGAAATCAAAATTCATTACTTGACTCGTTGAATTGGTTTCCTTCCTTAATTTAGATTTTGACATTATATTTCAAATGGGACTCTAAAATTTTCAAAAACTAGTTTTAAAACCAATAATCATCCATATTTATCTGATGAGCAATTTTTACCCCATATTTGACTAATAAATTTATTTCATTTCTTTTTCAGTCAAATTGTACTCATTATGTAAATTCTTTTTGGAGTACACATATATAGACACTAGCACACTGGTGACTTTCACTCAAGTGAGAAGGTAGCTCTTTCTAATGACAGTAGGGGCTTTCACACTAGCAATCCATATAGATACCTACTGTTTGTCTAGGTAGCCATTACTCACTGTTTGCATTCACTAGTAGCTATCACACAAACTCACAGGTAGTCCTCTCCATGTCAATAATTTTTATATCTAGGGGGCTCACCTTATGGAATTTTTTATGACATTGGTTATACTAGATTTGATTAATCTAGGGAACCATATGGTATAATATCAGAACCTTTATATAGGAACTAAAACCATCTAAAGAATCAGTCAGAGTGCTTGTGCAAATTAGAACATCATTGTATGCTCAACTCTAACTGAGGTTAATTAGCATGACCAAATTCAATCACAAGATCGAACCAACAATTGAACTTTCCTATTTTATTCAATCCTATGATATATTTATCCTTGGATTATATGGTTAAATATGATTTCAAGGAAATAACATTAAGCTAAAAGATAGGATAAATAAGGTCATACAAACACATTATTTTTTGCAATATTTTTCAATTTTTTGAATGTTTTTGGATTTTTATTACTTAAAGAAAATAACAAAAAAAAATAGCTCTATGACTTAAATAGAACATGAAAAACACATAGGCTATAAAACAAGTACACCATTACTCAACTCCACACAAACCGATGGATTTCCTAAGGAGTTCAAACCTAAGGGAATCTAAAGGTTTTGTGAGAATGTCCGCATATTGATTCTCTGTTTGGACATACTCAATAGACACAACTTTTTGCTCAACAAGATCACGGATGAAGTGATGCCTAATGTCTATATGCTTTGTGCGAGAGTGTTGCACAGGATTTTTGGAGATATTGATTGCACTTGTGTTATCACAATACACAATCATAGTGCTTTGATCAATTCCATAATCCTTCAACATCTGTTTCATCCACAGAAGTTGGGTGCAACAACTACCTGCTGCAATATACTCAGCCTCGGCTGTAGACAAGGAAATGGAATTCTGCTTTTTGCTAAGCCAAGCAACTAAGCAGTTTCCAATATAGAAACACCCGCCGGAGGTGCTCTTCCTATCATCAGTATTTCCAGCCCAATCAGCATCAGAATACCCCACAACAATAACATTTGTATCGAAAGAATACCAGAGGCCTAAGGACAAAGTTCCACTCACATAGCGAATGATACGCTTGACAGCAACTAAGTGAGACTCTTTGGGATTTGCTTGATAACGGGCACATGCTCCAACACTAAAGGCTATGTCGGGTCTAGTAGCAGTTAGGTAGAGCAAACTACCAATCATGCTTCTATAATTAGTCTGATCGACATCCTTCCCTGAAGTATCTTTACTAAGCTTTATAGTAGTACTCATAGGAGTCCTAGCATGCTTAGCAAAACTCATTCCAAATTTCTTCACTAGATTTTTTGCATATTTGATTTGAGATACTGAGATCCCAGAATCCAATTGCTTGATCTGAAGACCAAGGAAGAAACTTAGCTCACCAACCATGCTCATTTCAAATTCATTTTTCATTTGTTCAGCAAATGAATGAGCATGTAAGTCTAATGTGGAACCAAATACTATGTCATCAACATATATCTGGGCGATGACAATATCACCTTTCACTTTCTTTATGAAAAGGGTTCTGTCTACTCCCCCTCTCGAAAATCCGTTTTCCAAGAGATAAGTAGTCAGCCTCTCATACCAAGCTCTTGGAGCTTGTTTTAAACCATAGAGGGCCCTTTTTAGTCGATAAACTTGATCAAGGTGATGTGGATCTTCGAACCCTTTTGGTTGTTCCACATAGACTTCTTCATGTAGAATGCCATTCAGAAAGGCACTCTTAACATCCATTTGAAAAAGTTTGAATTTCATATTACAAGCCACAGCTAGAAGAATTCTTATTGATTCTAGCCTGGCTACAGGAGCAAAAGTTTCATCGAAGTCAATACCTTCAATTTGGGTATATCCTTGTGCAACTAACCTAGCCTTATTTCTTATGATAGTACCTTTTTCATCAGATTTGTTCTTGAAAATCCATTTGGTACCTATCACATTTGTATTATTAGGCCTAGGTACTAAATACCAAACATCATTCCTAGTAAACTGAAGTAACTCTTCTTGCATTGCATTTATCCAATTATCATCTGCAAGAGCTTCAGCTACATTCTTGGGTTCAAAAGATGAAGTATAGCAAATGTAGCTAACTTCATTTTCAATTTGTTTCCTCGTTCTCACTCCACTTTCAACATCACCAATAATATCAGTGGAGGTGTGAGGACTCATGACCCTAGGATGTGTAGGTTTTAATGGAGAAGTTTGCTTATCAATAGGTGAAGTTGAAATAATTTCAACATCTTCATTTTCAGCACTTTCATCATCCTCACATTGCACATTTTCAACACCAGAGTCATCCACAATTACATTTATGGACTCCATAATTGTAGAGGTTCTCAAGTTATACACTCGATAAGCTCTACTGTTGGTGGAATACCCAAGAAATATCCCTTCATCACTCCGGGATTCAAATTTTCCCAGTTGCTCTCTATCCTTAAGGATATAGCATTTACTTCCGAATTCTCGAAAGTACTTGACACTAGGTTTCTTGTTATTCCACAACTCATATGGGGTTTTCCTTGTTCCAGGTCTTACAAAAACTCTATTAACTATATAGCAAGCAGTGTGAACTGCCTCAGCCCAGAAATGAGAAGCTAGATTGTTGCTATGAAGCATAACTCTAGCCATCTCTTGGAGAACCCTGTTCTTCCTCTCTACTACACCATTCTGCTGAGGTGTAATAGGTGCAGAAAATTCATGTTTGATGCCAGACTCATCACAAAAGTCGTTGTACTTAGAGTTTTCAAACTCCTTTCCATGATCACTTCGAATTCGAGTGATTGGGCATCTTTTCTCATTTTGAATTTTCAGGCAAATACTTTTGAAATTGTCAAAAGCATCGGATTTCTCTCTTATAAATGCCACCCAAGACATTCTAGAGAAATCATCAACCATGACTAGGATGTATCGCTTTCCACCTAGACTTTCAGTTCTTGTAGGACCCATAAGGTCCATATGAATTAATTCCAGTGGATATGAAGTAGCAATACTTGAAGTCTTCTTATGTGGGGTCCTAATTTGTTTACCAATTTGACATGGCCAACACACAGCAGTAGAAGGCTTTCCTAGTTTGGGAACACCTCTCACAAGCTCTTGCTTAGAGATTTTACATAGGTCTTTGAAGTTCATGTGACCTAGTCTTCGGTGCCACAAATCAACCTCCTCAATTCTAGTCTTATAACAGACATTTGAGGGAATAGGACTGGGAGTTAGGCCGTAGCAATTGTCAGTGGTTCTCAATCCTTCTAGAACACACTTACCTTTACCATTAATGACTAAGCATTTATTTTGGGTAAAGTGCACAGCATGATTATCATCACATAGTTGACTTATGCTAATTAAATTAGCTTTCAGTCCTTCAACAAACAAGGCATCTTTCAATTTAGGTATGCCTGGTGAATTGATGATACCCTTTCCTTTGACTAAAGACTTGCTTCCATCACCAAAAGTAACAGTCCCATCAGGACAGTCCTCAAATTGAATAAATAAGGACTTGTTACCTGTCATATGCCGAGAACACCCACTATCGAAATACCACATTTCTGTGTTTTGGGCTTTTAAGGCAGTATGAATGACAAAGCACTTAAGGTCTTCCTTTCTCACATACACAGTCTTTAAACTTTGTTTAGATCTTTGATCATTAATCTGTGTAGTAGAGACCTTTTTCCTTTTTGTCCTCCTTGACCTTTTTCTGTTTTGTTCAGTTCTAGTTTTTTGATAAGTCAAATTATTTCCTCTTGAATAATCATTTGGAATAAATTGACCAGTCCTTGTCCTAGAGATTTGAGCAATTCTGTTAACATCATCGCTCAACATTCTAGACTTTTCAGCTAGAACCTGAATCTGCCTTTGAAGAGTCCCTTGACTCAGATTTTGGTTCCATGAACCATTTCGGGGAGCTCTCCTAAATGCATTACAATTAGGTCGAATGTGACCTCTCACACCACAAAAGTGACATGTGGGTATGAATCTTGGTAGAGGAGGAAGATTTCTTCTAACTGGAATTTGATTCCTTAAAGCATTCACTCTAGGAGCTGTATATCTAGGCTTTACAAAATTTGTATAAGCCTTAGTACTTGATGTAGAAGGTAAATTTTCTTTGGGTTCAGAATGTATTGGCTCAAACACTGCACTAGCCATTGTTCCAACAGCTAAAGGACCAGTTGGTGTGTCAACATGTCCTATCCCAGATCTACTAGAATTTGATCCATACTTTCTGACTAATTCATCTAGGCAGCTGGTGTTACCAAACATTCTCACTTCTTTTTCAAGAGTATAGACCTTCTGAATCAAGTCAGTCTTGTCTTTAAGGGTAATTTGGTGTTCTTTTTCAAGAAATTTCACCTTATCAACAAGAGAGACTTTAAAAGTTTCCAGCTCCATTTGCAGAGTTTTTAACTCTTCAATTTCTTTCATGGAAGTGTCTCTTTCATCTTCTAATTTTCTGACCACATTAGTCAATGAGACATTCTCTTCCAAAAGACATTGAACTTTTATAACAAATGATTCTTTTTCATTTTCCAACTGACTAACTAGTGCACTCTTCTCTTCTGCTACTAGTTTACAGATATCTCTTTCATTTTGAATGAATTTGAGTTTTTTGCTCAAAGAGATTTTTGTTTTAGTCAGTTTTAAACTTTCAGCATACAACTTATCATAAGTTGTTTTCAAATCTTCATCACTTTCAAAGTCAGTTTGACTCTTCTGTAAGTCATCACTTGACTCAGTATGAATACTTTCATCACTTCTATCCTTTTCATCAACCGCAGAGGTAGTCTCAAGAATCCCAGATAGGGAAACAGTGAAAGCCGTATGATTTCCAGTATCTTCACTTGAAGAGGAACTGTCCGATTCTTCATTCTCGGAATCACTGTCATCCCAACAGGCATTCATCACCTTGCCCTTACTGTTCTTCTTGTTAGGACAGTTAGGTGAAATATGTCCGAAGCCATGGCATTCATAACATTGAACACCTTGGGATTTCTTGTCGCCACTTTTGGAATTTTTCTTGTTTTCCCAGGGCTTAGACTTTGACTTATCAAAAGATTTTCCTCCCTGTTTGGGATTAAACCTCTTTTTCGTTCTAAAAAATTTTCGAAATTTTTTAACGAAAAGAGCCATTTCTTCCTCATTCATTTCTCCATCACTGTCATCCTCATCCAAAGTTTCCTTGATGGTTTTCAAGGCTAAAGATTTATTCTTCTTGGATGGACGTAGATTGAGTTCATAGGTTTGGAGTGATCCAACCAATTCCTCAATCTTCAGAGAGTCAACATTTTTACTCTCTTCGATTGCAGTGACTTTGGGTTGAAATCTCTCTGGGAGAGATCTAAGGACTTTTCTAACTATTTTGGACTCAGATATTTTCTCACCTAAATTGAAACTAGCGTTGACAATGTCACTAAGTTTTGCATAGAATTCATCAAAAGTGTCATTGTCGTTCATGTTTAAATGTTCAAATTTGGTGGTTAACATTTGGAGTTTTGAGATTTTAACAATGGTAGTACCCTCATGGGTAATTTCAAGAATGTCCCAAGCCTCCTTTGCTGTTTCACATGAAGAAATTCGTCTGAATTCCTCAGCAGTGACTGCAGTAAAGATAGCATTGAGACCTTTAGTGTTCCATCCACTTGAATCAAGCTCTTCTCTGGTCCATTCATCAGAATATTTGACGACAGTCAAATCACCTACAGTTTTTACGGGCGTAGTCCACCCATTCTGTATAGACATCCAAATTCTCTCGTCAATTGATTTGAGAAAGGCTCTCATTCTAGCTTTCCAGTATGCATAATTATTTCCATCAAAAAGTGGGGGACGAGAGACGGATCCTCCTTCTCTTAGAGTACTCATGATCACGGATAATACAGGATCACACTTAAGGGATTAGCCTTATCAGTGAACTAGCTCTGATACCAATTGAAATTTATCCAGATCAATGATCTCTAAGACCTAGAGGGGGGGTGAATAGGTCTATCTAATAATTTCTAACCAATTTTAATTTTTCAATTAATATGTTTAGAAATCAACAATTAATTCAATCAGACAATCCACACAAATCAAACACAGAAGATTTTTACGTGGAAAACCCTAACGGGAAAAAAACCACGGGACCTTGTCCAGCAATAAACTTCACTATGAAAAGATATCAAGTACAAGACAAGACCTTACCAAAACAGAAACGACGTTCCTAGGTATAGACTCTTACTCTTGATTTCCACGAACCAGCAGGTTCGATCTCCGCCTTAGCAGCTTCGGTTCCACACCGACCAAATCTTTTCAAGCAACTTCAAATCCACGATCACACACGATCGATCTCCTTCCACGAAGGCTCCGGATCAAACACCGGACAAACACACAAGGTGTAGGGTTGTGAATCAATTTAGTAAATTTCAAACCCTAGAGGGATCTCATACAGATCTGAGATCACACAATGCAAGATCAAAGATTTTAATCTATACTTGCATTCTCTAGGATCTAAGAAAGAGGAGGGATCTACAAAGATCTAATAAAAACAATTAGAAAAACCCTAGAAGAGTTTCTCAGACCTCTACTCTTTCAAAAATTATAAAAAGCTCGAATTAGGTCTCTCAAAAGTTGTTTATATAGGGTTAAAAAAAGAATCCAGAAAAAGAAAAATTCTTTTTACGGGGACCGATCGATCGGTGCTCACAACTGATCGCTCGGTTCACAACGGATCGATCGGTTCTAATGACCGATCGCTCGGTCATAAAACATCTCTCTGGAAAATTTCCCCATACAAATATTTAGTCCAGTCGATAGCCACAGATCGCTCGGTAGGCCACCGATCGATCGGTCGCAATACCGAGCGATCGGTTGAGACAGAATTTTTGCCAAAATTAATTCATTTTATTTTTATTTGATTCAACTAAGATCAAATAACTTTGATAGGCTTAAAACTATCCTCCTAGGTATTTTTAGGGTTATCTAAGTCAAATCAAACCTAGGTAGGGGTCTCTTAGTCCATTACCTGTCTAGATCCGGAGTAGAACCTTTTTCTTCTCTTTCTTCTATCTTCTTTAAGCTTTAGCTCTTCTCTTCTTTTTTGACAAGTTGAACATGACTCGACGACTCGACTCAACTGACCTATCTAATGATCACGGAATTTGCCAACACCTATTTAGGGATTTACAAATATCTTATCACATCAACATGTGATGAATATCCGGTCTAGTACAAGTATATTTTCTCATGATATCATATATCTAAGAGAAACAGATTCCATCCCATAAAGGTAGAAACTCTTTTCTTGGAATCTTACTTGCACAAAAACATGATTGTTATTGGGAGAATAACAATACCATTTTTCTTTTGTCTCTAAACCATTTAGGACTAAGAAAACATGTTGTCAAAGTTTTTGTCCTTCATTGCATAATTGCTAGATCAAATCTAAGAGAAGAATAATATTCATACTTCATTCACAATGAAAAGAATATTATCTCTGCATAGAGCCAGGAAAGTAATTATGCTCCCACTAACTAATTTGCACACAAATGATACTTTCATTCTTAGATGAAAATCAAACAGTTTGATTACTTCATCAAAATAAAAGTTAGTTCATCTACAGATTCTGGGACCTGTGGGTTCTAGTGTACTATTTAGGTATAGTGAGAGTAGAGAGTTGATCTCTATCAATTCTCATAGTTATTGGTCTATTGGGCTTCCGCTTCTAGAACAATTCTAGATTCAGTTTCTCTACTAGGAAACTTGTATTCCTGTTTACAAATATCTTTTGTTATCCAGGAATAGAGACTAAATGTCTCTAATGCGAATCCCAAGCTCATCTTCTATCAAATCATATCCAATATAATTCGATTTAACAACACCATCATGCTATGGTTTGTTATGAGAATTATCTGAGACAGATGTAATGAGAGTAAATTATGAAATTTCTATTAAGAGGTACTCTTCTCAATCATGGAAGACTTACCTAGCTGTTTATTTATTTCAATGTGGAATTCCTTGAACTTTTCAAAGAATGTGAAATAAAGTTAGCTACCTCTTAATGGAAGATTCATATAATTATGATCATCAAACTTTTGTCTCATTCCTAAGTAGAAGTTTTATCCACTCAGATTTCTCCTTCTCCTTAACAAACATGCAACTATTGCACTTATGCAAGATCATACAAAGCATTAGGAGCTCGAGGTTCCAACAATTAAGTTGGACTTGATGAGTATACAAACTGGACAATCCTTCCAAAGGTTTGTCTTGTATCCAATGACCAATTGCTTCACTATGAAGCACAATCCTTATACTTTCCTTTCTTCTCAGAAGAGCCTTTGTCCATACTACTAGAATACATTTCCAATGGAAAATCTTGGATTTCTTTCCTTTGCATAAATGCTCGGGATTTTGAAAATCCAATTCTTTTGAACATCTTTGCAAGTAGCATTGAACTCTTCAAAGGTTCTTAGCCATATCCAACATGTAGGATTTCAGACAATCTGATTTCCTACTTGTTCAACATAACCATATTAAAGGACTGCGGGAGTTTGTCGAAGATCATATCCTCTAATCCCATAAATTTATCTCAATTTATCTCAGCACCAAGAATTGAGATTTATGAATCCAATGATCTCTATCATATTCTTTGTGACTGGGTTTCCCTAGTCAACTTGGTGTCCACTTGTCCTTTTATATAGTAAGCTGCCTAGCAGCCTTATTGTATTCTGTAAACATCTCATATGAGTTTTAACATCAGTAGTGAGAACTTGGGCAATTCTTTAGATAGTAAGCACAAACTTGAGATTCCTTTTCCATTCCAAACACTTTGAATTGGTCAAGAGATTCTCATTAAAGTCTTGGTAAGGTGGTTATAGAATGACATGAAAATAAAACATACATCATAATATTTCACACATTATAATATCATTAGATCAGGGCTTTCGATCTTTGATGATATTGCTCATCATTCAGTCAAATTTCATAGACCCCTCAATTTATAAAATTAGGAAATATGCTACTTCATATTTCTGATGAGCATTGGGTGCCTTATAATACACATGCAATCTTCCATGCTAGGATAGTACCACACATGCACTACAAGGTGGATAGTAACTATCCATCACTGAACATCTCATGCATAACTCCTTATGTTAATCAGTGATTCCCAATTTTCTTGTGACCTCCAAGGACAACATGACTGTCACTGTGTCAGCCGTCATGTTCCTTGATTAAGTGAAACCCATTATTCTCGGTTGTCATATGATCAAGTAGGAATATGCCCCCATGCTAGTTGACACTCCCTATCAGGCCATACACATTCCTATCTACTATAGAAATAAAACACTAGGAGTTTAATTTAGACTGAATTATGTCCGATTCCTGTCAGAGAGACAAGACTCAGGCTAATTAATTCCTAGTCTTATTGATAATGGAAGGTCATAGGGCAACATTATCCCGTAGGATAGATTAGCCCATTTAATTCACTTAATATTTTTCTTGAGGGAAAACAGAATATCATGAATAAATTATACATCTAATGCATATATCAAAAGCATTCACAATATTTATCATTGTATCACATGTATAAAACAATATACAAATATCATCACATGATAATAAATCAAATTTCATTTAATTAGATCAAACTAATTCCAATGAATTCCCACTAGCCCCAGAAATCTTAATGGATCTAATCCAAGGGTACAAAGGTCATTTTTAACATCAGTGGGCTTTAAATGGTTCATTCATCCATATGATGAAACATTGGTCATACCAAGCACCATGGGCCCAGAATAACAATTATAAAGTGTCCATGTGCATCACTAAAGCCCATAAGTCAAAATGGACTATATTACCCTTTAATTCTCTACGAATTATTCTTAGCACATTAGGGTTCAACAACCTTAAGTCTAAAAGAAATTATGGAAGTCTTTAAATAACTCTCTAAGACCTCTACTAGGGTCTATAAGTGTCACTCAAGCACTTCCCATAATCGTGAATATTGTTAGCTCACATCTATGCCAATTAAGACATAATTATCTCATAATCATGCAAGTAACATATTCCACGTAAATTTTTTAACATGGACTACATGAATCATGTCCAAAAAGGGCTATAATAATGTGTTTTATTTAAACACAAACTTTTTATGTTTGAACAAAACACATATTGTGGGGTTTGATCCAATTATCCAAAATTTGCACAAAAACGATAATCACATTATCACAAGGATTATAGACTTTTCTAAGCAACTAAAAGTTATAATAAATCATCACATGAAATACATAATATAGCCGCACAATGGGTCAACATGATCATGCTATCTTAGAAATCCTACAACTACTCTTGTAGAACACCTTCTAAGATTTATTCTCCATGCGATTATCATTATCTTCTATCTTCAATTCGATTTCTCCATAGAAAAATCAGCAACTCCTAATACTAAGATTACATCATATTCAAAATAAGAAACCTTGAGAAACCACCCAAAATAGGGTGCTCAAGGGGAGTATAACTCATAAGAAAAAAGAGAAGAGAATAGAGAGAGAAGAAGAAGGCATGATCATGGAACCCATCCACCATTCAACAAGAATATTTATTAACAATTCATCAACTATGAATAATAACATGACATGAAAAATTACTTAGAAAGTCCATAACCTCAACAAGGGTTTTGTTAACCTTAGGGAAACTCTTTTCCATATGGTTAAGGTCTCTATTAACATTTAATAGAAAAACCCTAGAGCAAAGAAAGCAAGCATGACAAGAATGAATTCTTAGGGTTTTTAGATCATCATTAAAAGAAAACAATTTTCCTTTAATGCTTAGAAAATCATTAAGAGAAACAATTTCTCTAAAATTTAATCTAACCTTGAAATTCATCCTCACATTCCTCAATTGATAAACAAATAGAAAACACCATATTAAATTCGGCTAGGCTAGGGATCTAATCCATTCTATATTATTTTGATCTAATAACTATTAAAAGACCAAAATAAAAATCAGCAAATTGCTAATTTTTAATATCACTTTATATTGATTCCAAATCAATAATAGGTGAATTCAAAATTTTCCATAATGGCCAACTGCTTTAGGGATTATTTGATTTAACAATTAAATAAAATAATACCCTAAACACTAGTATTAAATGTCCATAAAATAATTGATCTCTATCAATTAAAATTTACTTGAGATAAAACCCTGTATCTCAACCAATGGCATTTATGTAATTACTTGATTAACTATTAATCAAATAAAAACTTATAAATACTATGTAGCCGAAAATTTTGAGCACATGTAATTGATCCAAATCAACTACAATAATTATGGTATTATTCCCATAAACTTTTTAGGGAACCATAAAAGATATCATAATTAACATTTAATTAAATGATAGCCCGTGGACTCGAAGCAAATAATTAAACAATTTAATTAAATCTCAGCCCGTGCTCTCGAATCAAATAATTAAACTATTTAATTAATTGATAGCCCATTAAACGATTTAATAGCATCCCATGCTCTCAAATCAAATAATGGAATTTAGGAAAAATTTGAAAGCCTCTTGGAAAATTAATTTAGAAAACTCTTTTTCCCGCTTTAGATTTTCGACTCAAGTTTTGACCCTCAAAACGATTGATTCTGGAAAAACTTTCTTCATGAAAGTTGTTGATCTTTTCGATGGCTTCGAAACGATGTACTGACGGACTTAAATCGGACTTACGGTCACAAAGTTATGGCCGAAATACCAAAACTGTATCGATTCTTCTAATCAAATACAAATCCGAAAATCCATGAATCAATTTTAATCGAAATAAGCTTTAATCTCCAAGAAAACTTAAGCAAGGGTGTCTAACACCATGAGATTTATTAATTAACATTTAATAAATAAAATCTCATCTATTTATGCTAGCCAAAATATCAATGTGTATCTAAGTGGTATATATCAAAGGGAAAACTTGCCCGAGGCTCATAAGAATAAATTAAACAATTTAATTTAATATAAAAAAGATCTCTGAATCCTTAAAGGGCTTTAACCAAATTTATATCTCTATATACCTATCCCTAATAGAATCAAGAGAGATTTTAAAATCATCCAAAAACTGAAATTAGTATCACACTAATTTCTAAGGGCTTGATTACTCCCTCAATAACTAGAGGGGGATCTCTTAAGCCTAATAATGATTATCCAATAATCAAGATTCTACAAGATTGATTCATTAGGGCTACCAAAATTCATAGGGGAGGCAATCTTGATATAAATCTTGATTAAACTCAAAAATCAAAGAGAAGCATAGCCCTGGTTCTGATACCAATGAAAGTATGCCTCTTTTTATTTTTAGAAACACAGTTCTTGGGGGGCATACATCGAATCCCAAGATCTGACTAAGATTCTAATTGATTTTATTCAATGAAGGTTAGAATAACATTCACCTTTGCGACTTTGAAATTGTTAAGTCAAATCCACGTTAGAATAGTACTCGCAAAACTTCACAAGTGTCAAGTCTCCTGTCGATTCACACGAACCTTCTTTTTCCTTTAAAGCTTTCTCTAATGGAAGCTAATGGCCCTTCCAAATTTCCAACTCTAGGAATCTTGAATAAAGATCCAATCTTTATTGATCAAGAACCTTTCTTGATGAACAAGATGAATTCTTGCTTTTCCTCAAGATCCAATCAAGAAGACAAAAGAAGAGAGAGATGGGTGTGACCGTACACCTCAAGGAGAGAGAGGAGAGGGCATGAACTTGAGGAGAGGGAGAGATGAAAAATTGTGGAGAATTATGTATATATATTAAAGGGCTGGGCATCCAATCCTTTATATAAGTTCTCTCTTGGTTGCTTGAATTGTAATCCAATTATAATTCATTAACCTTATCCTAATCCAATTAGGATTCCTCAATAGTTTCCTTTATTGATTATTCTCCTAATCCAATTAGGATTAATCTTAAAAGAAACCAACCTTATCCATTAGTAACTAATCTTATCCTTATCCAATAAGGAATCTTGAATTAGTAACTAACTAATAGAATCCCTAACAATTAGGGAATCATTAATTAGTAACTAACTAACTAACTAACTAACCTTATCCAATAAGGTGTTAATTAATTAGAAACTAATTAAAATAATAACAATTATTATTCCTCATTGAAGTGGGTGACCCACCCTAGGTGGGTCCCACCCTACACACCTAAAGGGTTTCCAAAACCCTCTTGGTCACTTGAATTATTCTTTTATAATAATTCCCAATGGGTCCTACCCATTTGGTTTTTCACATCTAATGTGATTCCACCTTTTAGAGCTTCACTATACCATATAGTGATTACTTAGAGAAATTAATTAATTTAATTATAAATTAAATTAAATACTTTAAGAAGGTCCTTGTGTGTGGGATCTAAAGGGATCTCCTATTTCCGGTTGTGGGACCAAGTACTTCACCTTTTTGGTTGAAGCATTGTTACTAGGAAGCACCTTTCCTAAAACTCTATTAGGATCATAGAATGTTATCTAAGTCCATGGACTTCCACCAATCACAATTAATGTCCATTAACACAATGTGATTAACCTCCAGAAATTAGAGAATTGCTTGTAAGTACCATCTCACAATATATTTACAAATAAATCCTTCCACATTCCGATATCACATGTAAGCTTCCGGGATTGGAACAATTCCACTGTCTTAGTCCCTAACTTATGAATAGAACTCTTTCTCATGATTACTTTTCATTGAACTGAACCTCCAAAACACTTTTGAAGAAACATTAGAAAAGAACTGACATATATATTTATATATATATACTTTTCCATATTAAAAATATCGACTTCGATAAAGACCATTTTACCGAAAAGCACCAGTACTGGATTTAACAGTTCAGTTCAACAAGTATCACCTTGATATCATTATCTCCAATTAAGAAGTTGTGGATTCCTTATTGAGTGTTTACACGCTTCTCCAAACATAGTGTACATGACCCAACGTACCCGGAGTTAGTCCTGTGTATTGGACATTGCCGATTGGCACATCAAAGCCATATAGAAAAATGTCTGAGAAAATGTTAACCTCTCAGGTCTAAGGACAATTTGTCAAATGGATAACCCTAATACAATCTGACAGTGTATTCCATAGGGTATCCACTAGTGACCCCGTTCAGTATTATGTACTTGCTACATATACTCACATGTTAGTCAAGAGTTACCACTCTCTGTGAATGAGATTCATCACACTATCTCATAGAACTACACATGTGCAAGCCATGATGAAGTACGGCGCCCAACCAGTACTCTAGAGGCTTCGAACAATATTAGGTTTACAAGGAACCGGAAAATCATATCTCCTCGCAACCTTTGCATGATTTTCCTACAATGTTACCTATGGAACTTTATGTCTTCATCATATGAGACAGTAATTAATATAAATACCCTTTATAGTTGGTTGTGTGAATATGATGTTTGTCTAATCAACATAGAAAAGTCTCTTATTGGCTTTCGAGGGCATATATGTCCAACAGTGCACCCTTGGTTCCTGTATATGGGATGCTACTTGCTTGTTTTTGCTACTTAATTCATGCTCTGCTTCTGTGTGTTTCTCTATGCTGTTGATCTTTGATGCTAACTCTTCTTCATGCTAGGGTTGCTATTTCTGCAGGAGTGATTTTCCCTTGGAAATTCAGGCCAAAAAGGGGGAGAAGTTGGCTAGATAGATCAGCTCATCATATGTGCAATTGTGTGTTTATGTCACATTATCACATGTTGCATATTGTATTCACATTGCTTGTTTATGTCACATTATCACATGTTGCATATTTTATTCACATTGCTTCACTCACAGATTACTCACAGATTCACATCTCATAATTCTGAAACCTTTGTCAGATGGGATCACAGGTTGAGGGGGAGATCTCATACTACCTTGCATGATGTTCATTTGCAAGATGTTCGTTATGTCAATGGTATTTATTTTATGAAATTCCTCCATGCTTCACAAAGGTATTTGTTGTTTCAGTGTTTTAGGGTTAATTGATGCCTCAACGATCTCATAAGGCATACTACTCCATGGAAGAAGTCAAAATGTCCAGTGTCATGTAACTTTTCATTCTCTTTGTTTCTTGGGGGGTTTAAGAGAGTCTGTAAAGTCATGTTCACCTGTTGTATTGTTTGTTTTGTCTCGGAATTGCCAAAGGGGAGATTGTAAAGTCAAAGTATTGTTGGCAAAATTCCGAGCCCAAAATGTTGTATAAGTCATAGTAGGTCTCATCCGGTTTGAAGACAAGGTGACGAAGAAGCCGTGAAGAATCTTGAAGCTACATCAATCTCATTGGCTCAAAAAGTAAGTTTTGAAAGAGAGCTCTAGATGACATTTGGTTACCTCATGGATTTGGCTCATTCATCATACAAACTAAGTCACAAAAACACTAGAGGTATAGGGGATTGCATTTTGAGATAAAAGGATAAAAATATGAAAAATTGCACCCCAGGGTTGACCCTGACCATTTTGGGTCGACCTTGAATAGCCCTCAGTTTGTATGAGGTTTTTTTGGCATAGAGTTAAAATTTTGGAGGTCGACCTTGAAGGATCATTCGGTCGACCGAAGTGCACACTTTGGTCGACCGAACCATCCCCCAGGGTCGACCCTGATATGGGATTTCGGCGTTTAATGTGTTTGCAATAATGGGTTGACCCAGGGATCCCCCAGGGTCGACCTTGATATGGAAAACCTTTCTAAAATCATTTTTAGCAACTTCTAATCCTTTAAACTTATCCTATATATAGGGGACCTCTCCCAATCCGTGAGGGATATTGATTGGAGACTTTTTAGAGCACCTTGTGCTTATTTTGAGTTCATGAAAACTATTGGATTCATTGATCTTTATGTCCATTAGTTGGCCTCTAGGTAGTGTAAAGTTTTTATTCATATTTTCTTAAACTTGCATTAGATGATCCTTAATCATTAAGAGATCACCCTAGGACTTCCACAAACCCTACTGTATGCTCTACTGTGAGCATTGGTTAGCTTGAGCTAAAGCCATCAAGGACGGAGATCGGTCTTCAGAGACCGTAGTTGATCACTTTGAGTAAGATTGGCTGGTGAGGAACCGGAGCTGCTGTTGTGGGGATCGAACGTGCTGTGTTTGTGGTTTGTAAGCTAAGGAATCGATACCGAGGAACGGTGTGTTTTGTCCGGTTGGGTAAGATTCGATTCTTGTATTATTCAAATCTTCTCTTAGTGGATTTTGTGCTAGACTAGGCCTCATAGTTTTTCCCGGAAGGATTTTCCACGTAAAAATCTTGTGTGTTCAAGTGAGATTGGTTGTGTGTGATTGATTAAATTTAAAATTGGTAGAGAAAATTGAAGTAGACCTATTCACCCCCCTCTAGGTCTAAGAGTGCATTGAAATAAGGAATTTCAGGCGAAAAACCCTCACATCTCATCCAGCATACCCATGCCCAGGGAACTATCCACACCAGTCTTGGCTCCATCATGCGGAAATATATCCTTGGCTGAAAAGGTAATTCCTTGGAGAGACATATTCTTGGAGAGACAGCTCCAAATCCAGTTGAAAGAGAAAAGGTCGGAAGGCTCAACATGCATTCAGGCTACAGGAAGCAGAGCGGGACTGCGAACTTCAGACCATGCAAGAGTAGATTGAGCATCTTGAGCACACACTCCAATCTTGTCAGAAGAAGCGGAAAGGCGATGCCAGAGAAACAGCCGTCATCAGGGCCCAGCTGTACTTCCACCAGGAGCAGCTTGACAGTGCAATGGCTGAGATGATCGCCCGTATCCAACAGTTTGGATACTAAATGTTCAATTCCACCGAGACCATTGCGAACATGGAGAGGTTTAGGTCACATACCTTCAACAACAAATCATGGACCTGAATGGTGTGCCCCGGCCACTTGACTTTGCGATCCCCGATGGACTTGCCTAGGATCGAGTCATTTTCTCTTTTTTTGAGTCACACTCTATTGTACTCACTGTACTTTACATACATAAATGAAAAATCTTTTTCTAGCATCTCCTTTTTATCAGCATGCATATTCATGTTTAGCCGTTGCATCCTTTTCAGTTTGCATGAGCCGACTTATGACTCGTTTTATGACTGTGATTCTCGCAGAAGCAGCAGCTGCAGACGCAGTCTTGACAGAGGTGCCAGTCACGGAGATTGTACCTTACAGGGCCCCATCTGAGAATAGTTCAGAATTAATGGCAGAACCTACAGATCAACAACAGAGGATAAATGAGATGTTACAGGCTCATGACTGGGACATAGCAGTCATGCAGGCGAAGTTGGACAGTGTTCTGGAATCCTTGAAGATTCTCATTGGTACTTGAAGATTCTCAGGAGAAGAGTCTGATCAGTATGATGAGTAGCCCAAGGCCTCCCATGTCAATCAAGATAGGCCATCATCCTCGAACCCTACTCCGTCCCTCAGGGACTATCATGAGGAAATTAAGCAGATGAAGGAAGAAATAAGATGGATGAAAGGGGCATTTGCAAACCCTTGCCTATCATTGGAAGACCTGACTTTCCCTTCAGGGATGCTGTACCCCCAGGCTTCAAGGTACCTGACTTTGACAAGTACGACTTCACAGGCTGCCCAAAGCAACATTTGCAGTTATATCTGGGGGACATGCTCTAGCATAATAAGAACCAACCTCTACTCATCCAGTACTTTCAGAATAGTATGAAGGGGGCGGCCCTTACGTTGTGGATGTCGGTTGAAAAACAGCGAATCAAGACTTGGTAGGATGCTATGGATAGCTTTATAGAGCAGTATTTCTTCAATCAGGAGCTTTGACTGCATAAAAGCCAGCTCGAATAGATGAGCCAGCATAATAACGAATCGTTCTTGGAGTACGCCACCCGTTGGAGGAAAATGGTTGCAAAAGTCACTACTCCTATCCCCAAAGAGGAGTTGGCAAACATATTCATGGGCACTCTGAAGCAGCCCTACTCCACCCTAATGGTAACATTGCCAGTAGTAGACTTTGGCACAATTGTCAAGACCGGTGCCCACATTGAGATAACTATTCAGAGCGGTGTCATACACTCTAGTTTAGGGCTTGCTCCCTCCAGAACAACGGGGACATCAGCCAGTAGAAATAACGGTCCCCAGGACCAGAAAAGAAGAGAAGATGTGTAGATGGTTTCTTCTTCAGCTCCTATCAGATTACCAGCTCTCAGCAAGCATCTGGAAATACTCAGACAGCTAGACAAAATCAGGGGCAAACCCGCCCCCTAGAAACTTTACCCCATTTCCTTACTTCCTAAGTCAGCTATTGGGTTTTCTGATCAAACATGGTCTTCTCACATTAAGAGGCCCTACCCCTCTCTGACCTCCAGATAAACAAAGCAAAAACTATGACGACAATTAACACCTTCTCCTGCTTCCCCAATGTAAGCTTCCTCAATCCACGGCTCCGCCGTGTGCTCCTGCTTTAAACTTGCCAAGACAAAGTCTAGCTGAGTACAAAGGTACTCAGCGTATATAAAATCCAACCAACAATAATAATATACCTGCACTTAGTTAGAAACATATCCAATAGCATAATAACATAATCAGAGTACGGAAGAACGTGTGCGCATATACATCATATCATCACCTTGACTTGTGTACTTGTGAGAATCTTAGACTTAGAAGATAATACACTTATGAGCTGCTTATGCTTATGAGACCACGTGCTTGTGAGATGCTTATGCTTATGCACTTATTCAGATCATACAATGATGTAACATGCCGTTCTTGGCGGATATGGGCCATGTCTAAGAAATCATATGGTTGGCATGCCATTCTTGGCGGATACGGACCATGCTTAAGAATCAAATGGTTGACATGCCGTTCTTGACGGATACGGACCATGTCATGCTTATGCTTATTCAGAATGTCATACGTATGCCATGCTCATGCTTGTGGTCCACGTGTGTGACTTGTGAGACTTTTATCTTAACATACACGTGCATATGTGCTTAAGTGTCGAAATTAACATTCGAGTTGGTAATTGCTTATATTCCGATCTCCCACCATAGAAACTCCACTATATTGTCCCATACCAAATAGTTAGAGAATTTCTGGTTTGAGAGATTTTCCTCTAAGTTCTTACTTTCACGACTATCAATTTCTATACAAGTAATTAGACATACTTAACAAACAATCACATATACATATCTTATCATAATTCATATCACAATTCATAATCAATTTACCACCATATCATAAGAGTATAATAGCATTTATCCTCTCAAGCATTTTCACAAACACATTGGTTACGCACATTATGAATCCCTTGCCCTTCTACATTTTCAAGCATTCATCAAACCATAATCCATCCATACAATCCATTCACCATTCACATCCACATATTAATCCCATCCTCCACACATTTCCCCATCTTCCATACATTTCCCATCCTCCATACATTCTATCCACATTTCCATCCACATTTTCATCCATAATTAGCTTACTTCATAGAAAATTTGGAAAAAATGCATCTAATCTCTATTCTATCATTCCTATCATATTAACATTCACAAAACATTAAAATAGAGTTGATTAGGATAGTATATCGACCTTAAGAATCCTTCCCTTGGATTCAAAACGCTCCCGAGGTGATTTGGGGAAGCTTTCCAAGCTCTCCCTGCAAAATCCAAGCTATCTCCTTCTTCTCAAAGAAATCCCTCACTCAAAACCCTAGGTTTTCTCTCCCTTTTTGCCAAATTAGGTTAGAAATAACTAGAGTATTCTAATACCCCGAAATAGGATCTCTATTTATAGCCCCAAGGTTTGAGGATCAAAAGACCAAAAAGCCCTTACTAAAATTCTGTAAAAACACGAAAGACTGAGCGAATCGGTGGTAATGACCAAGCGATCGGTCACCTACCGATCGACCAGTGCTCTTGACCGAGCTCTCGGTCAAAAAAACACTCTCTAAAAATTTTCCCCATACAAAATTTTGGACCAGTCGATAGATACCGATCGATCGGTTTTAGACCGATCGATCGCTACTTCTGACCGAGCGATCGGTTTTGTACCGATCAATCCGTAGCGATCGGTGTTCTGCAGATTTTGACCAATTTTACTGTTCTGGCCATAACTTTTGACTTGTTCGTCGGATTTCGACGATTCAACTTGCGTTGGATTCGTCTTTCAAAAAGAAACATTTTTAAAGATTTAGAATTTCCAAATTCCCTCTCAATTATGGATCAAAAAGTCCCCAAAGTTGACTGATCTGCAATTCCATCATACAACACATTGGAAAACCCACTTTTGACTTAGCTTAGACTAAAAATATGGAAAAACATTAAACATGAAACTCGAAGAGGGTTCCAATACCTTTCTAATGGTTCAAGAATCACTCAATTCCAATAAACAGTGCCAAAGCTAGAGCTTCCTAAAGTTCAAGGTGTGATATGACATCCCTCCGCTACAAGTTTGATTAAGCCTTAATCACACTATACCAATTAGATATAAATACATAAACATTAAAACATTACAAGGACTATAGTACCTCTAATACTTGCAATAAAAACATGAAAAAGATTTGGGTCTCTACATTCTCCCCCCCTTAAAAGAATTTCGTCCCCGAAATTTACGTAGCTTAGGAGAACAAGTGCGGGTACTTTTCGCGGACTTCGGCTTCTCTCTCCCAAGTAGCCTCTTCTTTAGAGTGATACTCCCATCGCAAGAGTACAAGAGGAATGACCTTAGAACGCAAAACTTGCTCCTTTCGGTCCAAGATTCGAGCCGTTTGCTCCACTAGAGTCAAATCTTCCCGAATTTCTAAGGGATCCAAATGAATGACATGTGAAGGATCCGCAATGTACTTCCTCAACATAGAGATGTGAAAGACATTATGCACACCTTCCATGTGAGGTGGCATGGCGACCCGATAAGTAACTTCCTCGACTCGGGTGATGATCTTAAAAGGACCAACATATCTCGGACTGAGCTTGCCCCGCTTGCCGAATCTCATCACCCCCTTCGTAGATGAGATCTTGACAAACACAAAATCTCCGACTTGGAACTCAAGATCTCTCCTGCGAGTATCAGCATCACTCTTTTGCCTACTCTGAGCTGCTTTCAACCTCTCCCTGATCAACTGAACTCTATCTACAATCTGACCAATGAGTTCGGGACCCAAAAGCTTCCTCTCGCCAACTTCATCCCAACACAAAGGTGAACGGCAACTCCTCCCATAAAGTGCCTCAAAGGTGCCATCTGAATGCTAGCTTGAAAGCTATTGTTGTAGGCAAACTCAACCAACGGTAGGTGATCATCCCAACTACCCTGAAAGTCTAACATGCAAGCTCGTAGCATGTCTTCTATGATCTGGTTCACCCTCTCAGTTTGCCCATCTGTCTGCGGATGAAAAGCCGTACTAAAATTCAAATGGGAACCCATGGCCGGCTGAAAAATCTTCTAGAATCTGGATGTAAATCTTGGGTCTCGATCAGAAACAATACTAACTGGCACTCCATGTAAACGGACTATCTCCTTGATATAGAGGTTAGCCAATTGATTGAAGTTGAAAGTGGTCCGATATGGAAGAAAATGAGCTGATTTAGTCAATTGGTCAACCACAACCCAAATGGCATCAAAGTTCTTGGCCGTCTTTGGCAAACCAACAACGAAATCCATGGAGATATTTTCCCACTTCCACTCGGGAATAGGAAGAGACTGAAGAAGTCCTGCCGGTCTGTGGTGTTTTGCCTTCACTTGCTGACACACCAAACACTTAGATACAAAAGTAGCTACATCTTTCTTCATACCTTTCTACCAAAAATACTTCTTGAGGTTCTGGTACATCTTAGTACCTCTCGGATGGACAGTGTACTTGGACTTGTGTGCTTCATCCAAAATCTCCCTTCTTAAACCTTCATCATTCGGAACACAAAGTCTACCCTTGAAACAAACTCCACCATCTCTCCAAGAGAAATCCTCAAACCCACTGCTATTCATGGCAGCGTGCAGTTCTCCATCATTCCACTGCAGATCTTTAATCCTGTCTAATAAGGTTGGCCTAACCATAATGTTAGCCAACAAGGCTCCAGACGCTCCAACACTGAAACCTGCATCAGGCTAGATACCTCTTCGAGTAGCTTCCATTCTTGGACTATCAAGTGTGCTAAGAACCCAGTAGGTCGCCTCTTTAATGCATCTGCCACCACATTCGCTTTCCCCGGATGGTACTGGATAGAACAATCATAATCCTTGAGGAATTCCACCTAGCGACGTTGCCTCAAATTCTACTCTTTTTGTGAGAACAAATACTTTAAGCTTTTGTGGTCAGTGAAAACGTCAAACTGCGCACCATACAAGTAGTGTCTCCAGATCTTAAGAGCAAAAACCAAAGCTGCTAACTCCAAATCATGGGTGGGATAGTTCTTCTCGTGGTCTTTCAACTGTCGAGAATCATAAGCAATAACTTTCCCGTGTTGCATGAGGACACAACCTAACCCAACGAGTAAGGTGTCATTGTACACCACAAATCCTTCACTACTGGATGGAATAGTCAAAATCGGAGTGGTGGTGAGACGCTTCTTCAACTCAAGAAAACTCTTCTCACATTTCTCATTTCACTCAAACTTGGCGTTCTTTTGAGTTAAATGAGTAAGCGGAGTTGCCAAACTGGAAAATCCTTCCACAAATTTTCGGTAATATCCAGCTAGGCACAAGAAGCTTCGAACCTCCGTAACACTCTTTGGCCTTCCCCATCCTTCCACTGCTTCTATCTTAGAAGGGTCCACAGAAATCCCTTCTCCAGACACCACATGGCTTAGAAATGCTACCTTTTCTAGCCAAAACTCGCACTTGCTAAGTTTAGCATATAGCTTATGCTCACGAAGTGTCTTCAGTGTGACCCGGAGATGCATCTCATGCTTCTTCTGTGTCCTGGAGTACACTAGAATGTCATCCACAAACACAATCACAAAGCGGTCCAGAGTCGGCTTGAAGATTCTGTTCATGAGATCCATGAATGCTGCCGGAACATTTGTCAAACCGAACGACATGACTAAGAATTCAAAATGCTCATATCTAGTCCTGAATGCAGACTTAGGCACATCTTCCACCTTTATCTTCAACTGATGGTAGCTTGACCTTAAATCAATCTTGGAGAAATACTTAGCTCCTTGCAACTGATCAAACAAGTCATCGATCCTAGGCAAAGGATATCTGTTCTTGATAGTGACCTTGTTCAGTTGCCGATAGTCGATGCACATCCTCATCGAACCATCCTTCTTCTTCACAAACAAAACAGGAGCTCCCCAAGGTGATACACTTGGGCAGATAAACCCAAGATCAAGCAATTCATCAATCTGCTCCTTAAGCTCCTTCAACTCTGCTGGAGCCATCCTATATGGCGCTTTAGAGATGGGTGCCATACTCGGAGCCAACTCAATTGCAAACTCTACTTCTCTATCTGGTGGTAAACCCGGTAAGTCTTTGGGAAAGACATTCATGAATTCCTCTATAACAGGGATACTTAAAGAATCTGGTGCATCCGAAGTAGCAAGACTCAATGTCGCAAATGAGCTAGGTCTTTCTTCTTCAACCCTTGGAAACGGAAAGGGGGCTCACTGATTGTCTAAAGTTGACTACCTTCCCAAAACAGTCGACATGCCCATGGTATTTGGAAAGCCAATCCATGCCTAGTATGATGTCGAAGTCTTGGAACTCAAGGACAATCAAATCAGTTGGCATCTCTTTCTGACCCACTCGAATATCACAATCTCGATAGACCTTATAAGTGATGACAGAACTACCAACAGGAGTAGCGGTTGACAATTCACGATCTAACAAACTTGGCTCCATCGGAAACTCTCGTGCAAAACTAGGTGTGACGAAGGAGTGAGTGGAACCAGTATCGACCAATACATGAGCGAGAAAATCATTTATCAACAATGAGCCTGATTTAAATACACAAAGCCAATTTTTTCAAACCATGAACACATACATACATCATACATCATACTACATAATATTCAATATCACACGCATAGCATCAGAACAATATTTTAATTTACTAAAAACACAAATAGACGTACCCTGCACAACATCGTCGGACGCCTGTGCATCCCGCTCCGAGTTAGTAAACACTCGACCCTGAGCTGGTTGGCGAGACTACTGAGGTCTAAGGCCCTGTGGTGGCCTCTGCTGCATGGACTGCATGCCTGGGGCCTGACTCCCTGTGGCTGAGTCGACTGAAGCCCTTGCTGAATGCGGAGTGGGCAATCTCGGATCCGGTGTGAAACATCTCCACAATGAAAAAAACCTCCAGTAATTGCCCTATATTCTCCCACTCTATGCCTCTTTCCACACTGGCTGCATGCATCATACAACTGGGTCCCAGCAGTAGGCGGAGTAACCTGAGATGATCGAGGGGCTACCTGAGTAGGCCTCTGATACGGGATAGGCCTAACAATCGGCATAGGACCTGACATCCTCGGCCTCTTGTCTTGGGGACCAAATCTGCTTGCTTGAATATTCTCCCTCTTCTTCAAAAATTCCTCTGAATTCTTCTCAACTATCAAGGCGCACTGATACACCTCCCTACATGTTTCGAGCTGAAGTATCGAAACCTTCTCCAGAATAAAATCCTTCAAGCCTCGCTCAAACCTCTTTGCCTTTATTCTCTCCATAGCAATCTAGTGAGGAGCAAGCCTAGAAAGCTCTACAAACTTGGTCTCATACTCGGCCACCGACATCCTCCCTTGCTCCAAGGTAGAGAATTCAATCTCCTTCTGATCTCTCACAAACACCGGGAAGTATCTCTCGTAGAAGATGTCGAGGAACTCTCCCCAAGTTTACTCATGTCCGACTTGCACCTCATTCCTCGCCTGGATGCGGCCCTCCACCAATGTTCAGCCTCGTCTTCCATGACAAAGGAGGCCTATTTCACCCTCTGTTCATCGGTGGCCTCTAGGACAGAGAAAATCTTCTCTAGTTGCATGATCCACAACTCGGCAACTGAGGGATCCGTACTACCATAGAAGGCGGGAGGACTCATCCTCCTAAAAGCTTCCATGCCGTTGTGGCGGGGTGGGTGAACATCAACCTACCTCTCTTGCCTAGCTTGACCTGCCGCTAGTAATGCAGTTTGCTGATCCATAATTTCAGCTTGCCTCTCCATGGCTGTAGCGATAGCTTCCATAGCCCGACCCACATTAGCCTGGGGGCTACCATCTGGAGTATCCCCATCAGTCACACTACCTCCTCCATTCCTATTATTTCTTCCACCCCTTCTCATGCTTACAATCCTGAGAAGAAGAAAACAATACATTTAGGAACACACTCACATAAAATTCTTATGTCTACGCTTAATGAAAACTCAATCCTGAACAATTTTAAAGTCCTAAGTTTGATGTTGCCACCCTAAGGTTGACATCTTCCTATATCCTATACTTAATATCTTATCCCTAAGGAATCTAATGCCTGGCGCTCTGATACCACCTCTATAACGACCCCAAAATCCTACAAGGCTAAAATAGGACTTTGGAATCTTCACATTCCCTTAACCTGCGTAAAAACCATGCATACAAGGCTTACTACACGAGTCTCCAAAAATGAGAGTAATAAAATTCCGATATATAAACTATAACCAACCTGCACAAGTCTACGGTCAACATATACAACCGACTATAAACCAACAAGTATGAAAAATACAACTATAAAAGTCTACAGAGCAACATCCTCTAAAAGTCTATTACTGTAGAGCCCCAGACTTTTTCATGCTTAATACATGACATTTCCGTTGTCATTCTGCCTTTTTAGAGGTATAATTAATAAATGAGGAAGAAATTAGAAATTTCGAAACGTCAGAAATGTTCCTTTTTGAAATACGAACACAACGCAAGTTGAATCGTCAAAATCGAACGAACGAGTCAAAAGATATGGCCAAAACAGTCTGGACCTACAGGCAATCGTAGCTCGGTTATGCGCTGAGGACGTAGCTCTAGCTCTGTTAACGTATACGTTGTGCTTCCATTGTACAACTCACAACGGGTACATTGTACAGCACCACGGGCACGCTGTACATAAGACAACGGACAACGTGTTCAGCACTATCCACAACGGACAACGTGTTTGGCACTGTTCACAACGTGTTCAGCACTGTCCACAATGGACAACGTGTTTGGCACTGTTCACAACGACAACGAGCACAACACAACGTGTTCAGCACTGTCCACAATGGACAACGTGTTTGGCACTGTTCACAGCTCAACGAGCTCAGCACTATGCACAACACAACGTGACAACGGGTTCGGCACCCTTCACAACGGACAACGAGTTGGCACTGTTCACAGCACCACGAGTTGGCACTGTTCACAGCACAACGAGTTGGCACTGTTCACAGCACCACGAGTTGGCACTGTTCACAGCACCACGAGTTGGCACTGTTCACAGCACCACGAGTTGGCCCTGTTCACAGCACAATGAGTTCGGCACTCGTGTTTTTACAGAAATTTAGTAAGGGTATTATGGTCTTTTGTTAGTTCACTCTTACCTTAAGAGTTTAACCCGAGCCTTTAGGGCATCATTCGACACTTAGAAAGTTTGAGAGAATAGGAAAAAGGGGAGAAGGCGATTCCAAACCTACGGTTTCCAGTTTGGAGAGAAATCAAAGGGTTTTGAGACCCTAGATCACTCCCAGTCCGGTTTCCTTCAAGATCTCGGCCCAAGCTCGTGCGAAGCTCGTGTTCCAAGCTAGGACAGCAACTCACAGTCATTTAGAAAGAGGGTTTCTTCCTCATTTCTTCAAGGTCGGTACTCCTTACTACCCTCCTTGTTATAGTTCCTCTTTCCCTTTCTTTTCTTTTGATTTTCTTTCATTTACACATGTGCTATGAGATGGATGAATGGTGAATGGAGAACGGTAAATGGTGAATGGTGAATGGAGATGGATTGGGCGATTGGATGCCAATGGTTGTGTGTGATGAACAAATGGGGAAGGGCATTGTTCCAAATAATGAACATACATGTATGATTTGAGTAAAACCCATCTAGAAAAGCATGTTGTAGGGTAAATCCATAATGAACACACCATGTTTGATGAAATGCCAAGGTGAATACAGTGAGCTGTAAATTAGGAAATGCATGCCTAATAAATTATGAATATTGCTAGGGACTATGATAGTGTGTTTCTTGCTTTCCCTAAATGATATGAATATCACATTGCTCAATCGTTGATGTTATATGTGTTGTGAAATTGCCCAAATGTCATGTTTAAATTTAAATGCAAGTATGTACACGGTTGCCCACGAGCACGCCATGATTTATCGAGGTTTTCAAGAACATGGTTAGAGGTGGGACATATCCTATGATATGTTTTACCTCACTTTTCACAAGAAAACAAGAACCAACATTCCACGAGGGGTCTCCCCTCACTCACAAGTGCATATCATGAAGAAGGGCCTCCCTTCCCTCGCAAGTACATTCATATCATGATGAAGGGTCTCCCTTCCCTCGCAAGTGCATTGCATAAAGAAGGGTCTCCCTTCCCTCTCAAGCGCATCTCACAAGGACATCTCACAAGTGTATCTCACAAGTTACACGATCACAAGCAAGCACGCATGACATGCATGACATGACACGACATACAAGAATCAAGCAAGATAGACAAGACGAGTTTTCAAGCACGAAAAGATATTTCAAGCCAAGACAAGTGCACAATGTTTTCAAGAGGTTTTATCGACTTTCTATGAAATGCAAGCATGATTATAAATTGCTTTATTTCCTTGTATGATATGAATTGTTTCCGTCTGACATATATGAATTGCTCCTGATTATGTATTGCCATTTTTATGCTATAATTGTTGGTTAGTATTTAGTACCCGCTGAGTATTCAATGCTCAGCCGTACTTCTTATGTCGGCAGGTTCTGAGGGAGCTGCTGCTCTTTTTGATGTTTGTGCTCCTGGTCCATGGGTGGAAGAGGAGTACATCGAGGAGCCTTTGGAGGAACCTCCCGTAGAGGAGTATCATTAGGTGGTTGTAGATTCTGAGTGGATTAGCTGTGGGTGAGCATGAGTGATTATATCCATGTATTTTGGCGGGCATGTCCGCACTTTCTTATGGATTCCTTTTGTATAAACTTGAATCTAAGTATGTATATACATAGAGGGTTGTTAGTCTTCCGCTGTGTTATGTTAGAGTACGTTTCCGCTATTTATATCCTCTATTGTATATGCTCTGTGGGTTTTGCAGGTTGGTTTGTCAAGCAAGTCATGTAAGCCATGATTAGTCGTCCAAGGTTCACTCTAACTCCTAGGGTGGGTTTTGGGTCACGACAATTACAAAATTCTCTCAACTAAACAAAGCATAAACTAAGAGGTATAGACACCCAAGCCTCCGGCTCCTTCCTCGGAAGGCTCACCTTCTCCTGCTTCCTCAATGTAAGCTTCCTCAATCCACGGCTCCGCCATGTGCTCCTACTCTAAACCTGCCAAGACAAAGTCCGGCTGAGTATAAAGGTACTAGTGTATATAAAATCCAACCAACAATAATAATATACCTGCACTTAGTTAGAAACATATCCAATAGCATAATAACATAATCAGAGTACGGAAGAACGTGTGCGCATATACATCATATCATCACCTTGACTCGTGTACTTGTGAGAATCTTAGACTTAGAGGACAATACAATTATGAGCTGCTTATGCTTATGAGACCACGTGCTTGTGAGATGCTTATGCTTATGCACTTATTCAGATCATACAATGATGTAACATGCCGTTCTTGGCGGAGACGGGCCATGTCTAAGAAATCATAAGGTTGGCATGCCGTTCTTGGTGGATACGGACCATGCTTAAGAATCAAATGGTTGACATGCCGTTCTTGGCGGATACGGACCATGTCATGCTTATGCTTATTCAGAATGTCATATGTATGCCATGCTCATGCTTGTGGTCCACGTGTGTGACTTGTGAGACTCTTATCTTAACATACACGTGCATATGTGCTTAAGTGTCGAAATTAACATTCGAGTTGGTAATTGCTTAGATTCCGATCTCCCACCATAGAAACTCCACCATACTGTCCCATACCAAATAGTTAGAGAATTTTTGGTTTGAGAGATGTTCCTCTAAGTTCTTACTTTCTCGACTATCAATTTTCATACAAGTAATTAGACATACTTAACAAACAATCACATATACATATCTTATCATAATTCATATCACAATTCATAATCAATTTACCACTATATCATAAGAGTATAATAGCATTTATCCTCTCAAGCATTTTCACAAACACATTGGTTACGCACATTATGAATCCTTTGCCCTTTTACATTTTCAAGCCTTCATCAAACCATAATCCATCCATACAATCCATTCACCATTCACATCCACATCCACATATTAATCCCATCCTCCATACATTTCCCCATCTTCCATACATTTCCCATCCTCCATACATTCTATCCACATTCAAATTCACATTTCCATCCACATTTTCATCCATAATTAGCTTACTTCATAGAAAATTTGGAAAAAATGCATCTAATCTCTATTCTATCAATCCTATCATATTAACATTCACAAAACATTAAAATAGAGTTGATTAGGATAGTATATCGACCTTAGGAATCCTTCCCTTGGATTCAAAACGCTTCCGAGGTGATTTGGGGAAACTTTCCAAGCTCTCCCTGCAAAATCCAAGCTATCTCCTTCTCAAAGAAATTCCTCTATCAAAACCCTAGGTTTTCTCTCATTTTTTGCCAAATTAGGTTAGAAATAGCTAGAGTATTCTAATACCCCGAAATAGCATCCCTATTTATAGCCCCAAGGTTTGAGGACTAAAAGACCAAAAAGCCCTTACTGAAATTCTGCAAAAACACGAAAGACCGAGCGATCGGTCGCCTACCGATCGACCGATGCTCTTGACCGAGCTCTCGGTCAAAAACACACTCTCTGGAAATTTTCCCCATACAAAATTTTGGACCAGTTGATAGTTACCGATTGATCGGTTTTAGACCGATCGATCGCTACTTCTGACCGAGCAATCGGTTTAGTCCCGATCGATCCGTATCGATCGGTGTTCTGCATATTTTGACCAATTTTACTGTTTGGCCATTACTTTTGACTCGTTCGTCGGATTTCGACGATTCAACTTGCGTTGGATTCATCTTTCAAAAAGGAACATTTTTGGCCGTTTAGAATTTCCAAATTCCCTTTCAATTATAGACCAAAAAGTCCCCAAAGTTGACTGATCTGTAATTCAATCAGACAACACATTAGAAAACCCACTTTTGACTTGGCTTAGACTAAAAATATGGAAAAACATTAAACATGAACCTCGAAGAGGGTTCTATTACCTTTCTAATGGTTCAAGAATCACTCAATTCTAATAAACGGTGCCAAAACTGGAGCTTCCTAAAGTTCAAGGAGTGATATGACATCCCTCTGCTACAAGTTTGATTAAGCCTTAATCACACTGTACCAATTAGATATAAATACATAAACATTAAAACATCACAAGGACTATAATACCCCTAATACTTGCAATAAAAACATTAAAAAGATTCGGGGCTCTACATTCTGGATAAGGGTAAGGTCAAGTTGGCTCCCAGCAACATCAGCATCGACCAGGTGCCTCTGCCCCCACACAATAACCAAATCAACTTCATTGAGTGGGAAGAGCCCGGGACAGGGCATCTTAGACCCTATACCCATAGTTGATGACGGCATCATCAGGCCTTCTTACCAACACCGAGTTATAATCCCATCTTTCCAATCAAATATCTAGACAATTTTACCACCGGTCCAGATCCCTGTCCTTGAACAGATCGTCTACACCATCCCTTGTCCTGCAAACTAACCCACAACTCTACTCAAGCCTCAACCTCTTTAGGCCTTGTTCGGATTCCTTACATCCTAGCTCCACCTTTCAACCTCAATCATTTACCCGTTCCCCGCTCTCTCATCCTTGAGAGCGAAAGCATTGCCAACCTAACCCGATTCGGTCGGGTATACCAACCTCCCGCAACTGAGCTGGCAAAGGCCAAGGGAATAGAGAAAGAGAAAGCTGGGGTGTCAGACCCAGAGAAAGAAGTGACAAATTCAGTAGTCCTATTGAAAATCCTAAAAAACCAGAGGAATTCAATGTCACCTAGTAACTAAGCAAAGTGCCCGCACAGATATCCATCTTGGGTCTTCTTCTGACATCTGAACATCACAGAAATCAGTTGCTCTGGGTATTCAGCAATGCCCATGTAACACTAGACATATCGCCCAAAAAGCAAGGGCATATGGTTGGGCAAGTTCTTGAATCCAGAATTACCCGACAGTGACAGGGATCACACCCGAGCTCTCTACATCGCAATTCAGTGCATGGATAAGATATTATCATCAGTACTTATTGACAACGGCTCCAGCCTCAATGTCTGCAGTCTCTTTACACTACAAAGCCTGGGCCTAGATCTCAGCCAGGTGAAGAAAAGACCAATGACCATCTGAGCATTCGACAACTCTACCAGGTAGAACCTGGGTGATATTTACTTGATCATCAGGGTCGGACCAGCTCAGTTTACAACCAACTTTCAGGTCATGAACGTACCAGCTTCATTTACCTTGCTCTTGGGAAGGCCGTGGATCCACTCAGCCGGAGCCATTCCCTCCTCTCTCTATCAGAGGATCAAATTCATTCAAGATGACCACTTGGTCATAATCCCTTCCGAGGAGATGGCTAGTTCCTTCGGGGACATTTAAGAGCTGGGGGTAGGGTATAGCTTTCATGACTTACCAATTCGAGCAGGTTAGTTTCATTGCTCAGGCAGAAGAGCAAAGCAAGCAGATGATCCCGCCGTTTGTCAAGATGATGGCCATGATGAACTATCAACCAGGGGTAGGCCTGGGAGTCAGGAACCAAGGGATGAAAAAGAGATATACACCTCCTTGGTACACACCGCCGTTTGGGCTAGGGTATAAGCCCAAGTTCGAGGATTATCTCTCCAAATTCACTAAGAAAAGCAACCGGTTGGCAAAAACTGAACCCTGACCTCACATCTCTATGACCTTTCCCGTGGGAATCTTTGAAACCTCTCCAGATACCCCTCTTGAACCCATTGCCAGTACCTTGAACCCTCAGCCTAGTGTTGAATCTTCAGGGATCCCCGATCCGGAAATACTCAGCATGACCAACTATTTGACCAGTTGACTGTCGAAGATGCCGCAAAAATGGAAAATCAAGCGGGAGAGTAGGTCTGCACCCTCTCCAACAGTGTCGAAGCATCCTCCAGTCACCGACTATTAATTCATTGGTGGACCAACGCTCTCACTGTCGAAGCCATTCAGGGCTGGGGCAAGTAGCTAGTTGTAGTGCAGGTTGGCTCAATCAAGCAGTGATCGGAGCACCACTCTTTTCCTCCTTCTATCTCTCTTTGCTCTGGTTGCCAAAATCCAAATGTCAGGCCACTGTCGGCCTCTTTTTGCTTGAGTCATTTTGTAAATAGTCCACTGCTTTATCAATGAAAATCAGATGTTTTGACTCAAAAATCATGTTTTTTAAAAACAAAAACATTTCATATCGGCTGATGACGAAATCTTACGGACTCTTCCCTTGGAAGGCCTAGTGTCCTGAAGCCAACAAAAAAACAAAAATCATAAGCATGCTAAACTAAGCTAATTGATTTACCAGGAGTTCGCCTTCGACAAGGCTACCCCTGAAACCCTCCTGAACCTTCAGAAGAGGAGTATGACTCAGAACAGGAAGAGGAACCACCTCTAGAAATCCTGGACCTCCTAGAGCACAGTGAAGGGCTACTACAGTCAAACATCGAGGACACTGAGACAGTTAACCTTGGTTACGAGGGTACTCCCCAGCTAGTCAAGATCGGCACAAGCATGAGCTCTCAGCAAAGAACATACATGATTAACTTCCTAAAGAGCTACAGTAACGTCTTCCCCTGGTCATATGCAGACATGCCTAGCCTAGACCCAGCATTGGTGGTACACAGACTACCTTTGAACCCTGAAGTCAAACCAGTTAAGAAGCAACTGAGATGGATGAGGCCCGAATGGTCACAGAAAGTTAAAGAAGAAGTAGAGAAGCAAATTAAAGCAGGCTTCCTGGCAGTAGCAAACTACCCCGAGTGGTTAGCCAACATCGTGCCGGTACCTAAAAAAGATGGAAAAGTCTGGATGTGCATCGACTACTGGAATCTGAATAAGGCTAGCCCTAAGGATAACTTCCCTCTCCCGCACATCGACATCCTGGTCGACAATACTGCAGGACACGAGACACTTTCATTCATGGATGGTTTCTCCGGATACAACCAGATCAGAATGGCAGAGGAAGACATAGAGAAGACCTCCTTCATCACACCTTGGGGCAAGTTCTACTACAAGGTAATACCCTTCGGGCTCAAGAATGCAGGGGAAACCTACCAGCGAGCCATGACGGCACTGTTCCACGACATGATCCATAAGTCTACTGAAATCAATGTGGATGAGATAATTGTCAAATCTCCAACTGCCAGGTAGAACCCTGAAGACTTTAAGAGACTTTGTGATAGATCCATGAGTTCGGCCTGAGACTGAATCTGGCCAAATGCATCTTTGGAGCCTCATCAGGAAAACTCCTCGATTGCCTTCATAGTCAGTAAAAGAGGCATCAAGATTTATCGAGCCAAAACTAAGGCTATCATCGAAACACCGGCTCCCCAGACTAAAAAGGAAATCCGTGGGTTCGTGGACAAAATTCAATACATCAGCCGATTCATCTCTCAGCTCACTCCGATATATAAGCCAATCTTCAAGTTTCTCCAAAAGAACACACCTATGGGCTGGATAGCTGAGTGCTAGGAAGCCTTTGACAGAATAAAGTAGTATCTCCTCAATCCTCCAGTACTCGTGCCTCCTACACCGGGAAAACCACTACTACTCTACATCTCAGTGCAAGAAACCTCCATGGGGTGCATCTTGGCAGAGCATGACGAGACAGGAAGAATAGAACAAGCCTTTTACTACATCAGTAAGCGCCTCCTAGAGTACGAAGAGAGGTATAACCCGCTCGAGAAAACATGTTTGGTACTGGTTTGGGATACTCAGCGTTTTCGGCGCTATCTACTTTCCTACCTGATAATCCTGATCTCTCGGATGGATCCACTCAAGTACCTACTGGAAAAGCCAGCCACCACCGGAAGGACTGCCCGATGGTTTATGATGCTGTTTGAATTTGATATTTTGTACATGACTCAGATTTCAATCAAGGGGCAGGCAATAGCAGATCACCTGGCCCACAACCTAGTACAAGACTATGTTTCAGTACATGATCAATTTCCAGACGAAGCCATCTTGTATGCAGAAGCGAAAGAGCAGCAATACTCCAGCTGAGAGTTATACTTTGACGAATCTGCCAATAGTCATGGACACGGGGTAGGAGGAGTCCTGATCTCACCTAAGGGAGTACACCTCCCCATCTCAGTCCAGCTACGATTCAAATGTTCAAACAATGAAGCAGAATATGAGGCATGTATAGCCGGACTGAAAGAAGCCCTGGGCATCGGGATTGAAGAGATCAACGTCTTCAGTGACTCGTCTTTGGTAATCTGTCTAGTAAGGGAATCTTGGGCCATCCGAGAAGCAAGGCTAGTCCCGTACTTGGCCTACCTCAATGTGCTAATCACTTTGTTCAGCAAAAGTAGCTTTAGTCATAGGTCCAGAACCACAATAGATTCGCCGAAGCACTAGCCACCCTAGCCTCCATGGTACAGATTCTTAGGGGCATCATGCTCTGGCCAATCGAAATCCAACAATAGGATCAGCTTACCTGCTGCCTTCAGATTGAAGAAGTATCAGACAACAAGCTTTGATATACGGACATCAAGCAGTACCTCGAGGACGGGACCTTCCCGCTCAATGCCACCAAAACAGACCGTTGGGCAATCAGAAGAATGGCCATTCAATTTGTCCTCTTAGGGGGAATCTTGTACAAGATATTACCGAACTTGACCTGGCTCAGATGCCTTGACACCAGTGAAGCAGCACAGGTAGTCGAAGAAGTTCACTGTAGCACCCCAGACTTTTTTCATCCTTAATGAATACCACCTTCATAGCTAATTGGCCGTTTTTATAGTCTAATTAATAAATAAGGGAGAAATTAGAAATTCCGAAACGTCAGAAATGTTCGTTTTCGAAAGACGGATCCAACGCAAGTTGAATCGTCGAAATCTGACAAGCGAGTCAAAAGATATGGTCAAAACAGTCCAGACATACAGAAGACCGATCGCTCGGTCCAGTCAGCGATCGATCGGTCCATAACCGATCGATCGGTAGCTATCGCACGGTCAGAAATTTTGTATGGGGAAATTTTCCAGAGAGTGAGTTTTTGACCGGTCGATCGGTCATAAACACCGATCGCTCGGTAGGCAACCGATCGATCGGTCATAACCACCGATCGCTCGGTCTTCGCGTTTTTGCAGAAATTTCAGTAAGGGCTTTATCGTCTTTTGGGGGTTAAACCCTTTCTCCTTAAGGCTTGCCCGAGCCTTAGGGCATCATTCACTATACTTAGAGAGATTTGGGAGATAAGAGAGAAGAGAAAAGGGTTTCCTAAACCTAGGTTGCTTTTGGAGAAGAAATCAAAGGGGTGAAGACCCTAGATCGTCCCCAAGCACGTTTTCTTCAAGATTTCAACTCAAGCTCGTGTGGAGGTGCATTCTCCAAGCTAGGGCAGCACTCACTCACGTTTTGAAAGAGGTTTCTTCCCTCAACTCAAGTCCCCTTCAAGCAAAGGCTTCCTCCTTCCAAATAGAGCTTCTATTTCAAGGTTTCTTCAAGATCAAACCTTGATCTAAGGTTAGTACACCCTACTAACTTTCCCTAGCAATAACCTAGGTTTTCTAGTGTAAATGGTGATTATATATATTATGCTTTTCCTTCCCTATGCATTGTATTAACTCAACAAATATAAACAAGATAAGGGGAATGGAATAAATGTGTGGATGGGATGTCGATTGAGGCGATTGGATGCCGTATGGATGTTGTGTGATGTGTGAAAAGGAAAATGGAAGATGGGTACTTTACAAATAACGAATGTACCTTGATGTCTTGATGAAAAATACGCACTAAATAAAGGAAATGGAAGGACTAAGAAATGTGGCCCACCGGGTGTTTGATAAAATGACTAAACAAGGGATAAATGGACTTAATGAAGAAAATGGAAATAGAAATTGTGTAAATGTTCTTAGAAATGATAAATTGCTCAAATGTGCTATATGTTGCCTAAATTTTCATACCACTATGTTAAGGATTGAAATGCCATAGTCATGTGATCCGCCCATTCAAGTATGTCATCCTGACTACCACTATTGACAAGCACACAAGCACGCATGCATGCATGAAACCGGGTTTTTCCAAGATTGTATTTGTATATGAAATGAATCAAGAACATGACAAGGAGGTTGGTAGCCCCAGGAAGGGTGCTAGCCTCTGGCTCACAAGAGAAATGAATCAAGAACATGACAAGGAGGTTGGTAGCCCAAGGAAGGGTGCTAGCCTCTGGCTCACAAGAGAAACGGAACAAGAACATGACAAGGAGGTTGGTAGCCCAAGGAAGGGTGCTAGCCTCTGGCTCACAAGAGAAACGGAACAAGAACATGACAAGGAGGTTGGTAGCCCAAGGAAGGGTGCTAGCCTCTGGCTCACAAGAGAAACGGAACAAGAACATGACAAGGAGGTTGGTAGCCCAAGGAAGGGTGCTAGCCTCTGGCTCACAAGTATACAAGTCAAGAACAAATCAAGACATGAAATACAAGACAAGACACGATACACATACATGATTTGACCGAGACACGAAAAAGGTTTCCGAGACATGAGTTTTACCGAGGTTTTTGCATTCATATACGCATGTCAAGATATGGCTATGTATCTTATGCTTTCACTATTGCTTTAAATTAATATCTTGTATTGCTCACTGTTGTTATGCGTTCGTTATTGTTATGGTTAGCTAGTAGTTTGTACTCGCTGAGTATTCCATGCTCAGCTGTACTTTTATGTCGGCAGGTACCGTGGATGTCCTCGACCCCGAGCCTTGGGTCGAGGAGGAGTATGTAGAGGAGAGGGAGCCACCTATCCCATGGCAGTCTCAGGAGGATGGGGACTTGGATGTGTGGCCGTATCTCGACTACTGTTGAGAGGAGAGGGTTAGAGAGTCCCTTTTTGTATTTTGATAGGTGGGCATGTCCACCTTTACTTTGATTGTATTTAGTATATGTTAACTTGGAATACTATATGGAGTAATAGAAGAAAAGAAAATGTTGGCTTATGCTTCCGCACTTATGTTTAGTTTCCGCGCTCTGATTATCATTGTATTATATTATGTTTAGCCTCTTGCATTACAGGATGGTTTGACAGGTACACGTAGTCACCTCTAAAGTATCCCTTAACTCCTAGGGGGTATTTTGGGGCGTGACAGAAGTGGTATCAGAGCTCTAGGCATTAGAGTCCCTAGGGTCACTTAGATGATTGAACAAGATATTAGAATCACCTTAGAGAGTTGTATTCCAAGTATAGACTAACAAGTTAGTCTTAGTCAAAATGGGTTGAACTTCAACCGAACATAGAGTCCTACACTAGGAACACGGATTGTATGTTATGCTATTGTATTATATACCATGTGTACATTATTGGTGTTGTACTTATTAAATGTGCTTGATGAATATGTATTGAGTGAATTGCGAAAAATTGTACTAAATGCGTATCCAAGTTAGACTCATGCTGTATTGTCGTTCTCAGGAGAAATCATGAGACGCAATACCCGGGGTCGCGGGTACAACACGAGAGGTAATGGAGGTGATGCTCCATCGGGTGATGATCAGCCCGACTTTGCCCAAGCATTCGCATCCATAGCCGAGACTTTGGCTATGTTGGCGGCAAGGCAACCGGCCACCCCGCCTAATGCGGCACTTATACCGGCTCCTCCTAACCGAGCCCAAGCCGGGATAGAAGCTTTCCGGAGGATGAGGCCTCCAACTTTTTGTGGAAGCATTGATCCACTTTTTGCCGAGGGTTGGATTCGGCAACTTGAGAAGATATTCTCGGTTTTGGCACCTACGGAAGTAGAGAGGGTCACATAGGCTGCCTTTATGCTTGAAGGCGAGGCCGACCATTGGTGGAAGTCTGCACTTCGGACCCGAGAGTTGACCCGGCAAGGCCAAGAATGGACATGGGGAGAATTCTTGGACGTTTTCTACAAGAAATACTTTCCGGTTGGGATGAAAGAAAAGAAAGAAATTGAATTTATTACCTTGGAGCAAGGTAATATGTCTGTAGCGGCTTACGAAGCCAAGTTCTCAGAGCTATCTCGATTTGCTCCGCACATGATAGCTACCGAGGCTATGAAGGCCCGGAAATTCGAGAGGGGGTTGAAGGCCTACCTCAAGGATCGTGTCTCAATGTTCCGACATGAGACATATTCAGAAGTTGTGGACAAAGCATTGTTGGCCGAGTCTAATTCCGAAGAGTTCTTTAAGAGAAGAGGAATAGAGAAGGGACAGTCTAGTAGTTCAGGGGAGAAGAGAGCTAGGACTATGTCTTATCAGTCCGCAGGGCCGGCTCAGTCACAGAGGATGTACTCGGCACCACAGGCCCCCCGCCCTTTTACTCCACCGGCTTTTCGCCCGGCTACCTCGTATGCTCCTCGCCCCGCAGTGACTCAGGCTACGGGTTATACTCCTCCTACTTATTCACATGATGTCTGCACCCTTTGTGGAAGGAGGCATCCAGTAGGGGAATGTCGGAAGGCTACAGGAGGCTGTTTTCATTGTGGCGACCAGGGCCACATGATTCTGGATTGTCCCCGACGTCGATTGCCAGCTCAGTCTTCGGGGAGCAGGCCCCCGATTAGGCAGACATCTCAGCCTAGCTCTTCTCAGGCTTCGAGGGCCTCACAGTCTGCCCGGCCTCCTCGCCCAGCCACTCAGGGTCGAGTTTTTGCTCTATCGGAGAGAGACGCACGTGCATCCGACGATGTCGTGCAAGGTACGCGAGAATTTTGAGTTTAAGTTGTATAAAATTTCTGTGGCTTGTTATGCGGTTAGTTATACTAAGGGTTACCTATGTATGATGCTTGTTACTATTTGAAATCTACTGACATTAGTTACATAATCTCACAGGCGCTTTATTAGTGAACGAGTGTCTCGCTCGAGTGTTGATAGACACAGGATCTACTCACTCTTTTGTCTCCCCAAGTTTTGCAAAGGGCTTTTCGACTGAGGCTACTCCGTTGGAGCGGGAGTTGACCATTGCAACTCCACTCGGCAAGTCGGTTGATACGGACAAGATATTCAGGGATAGTGTGGTTCAAGTGGGGGAGAATGAATTGTTAGCCGACCTTATCGTCCTGGGTTTCCAAGATTTAGACTTTGACGTCATTCTTGGTATGGATTGGTTGGCAAACCATCACGGGCATGTCGCGTGTTTTGAAAAGATGGTGAATTTCAAGCCGGAAGGGGGTAAGCCTTTTCACTTCCGAGGATTAAGAGAGAGGGACATTGCTCGCCTCGCAGCCTTGAGTATAGCACACCCAGAAGCACAAAACTCATCGGCTATTCCAGTTGTGAGTGAGTTCTTAGATGTGTTCCCAGAAGAACTTCCCGGATTACCTCCTGATAGAGAGATCGAATTCGCTATAGAGCTTGCTCCGGGTACCGCTCCGATTTCAAGGGCACCATATAGAATGGCCCCTATAGAGCTTGAAGAATTAAAGAAGCAGATTGAGGAGTTACAACAACTTGGTTTCATCCAACCAAGTGTCTCGCCGTGGGGAGCTCCGGTTCTCTTTGTGAAGAAGAAGGACGGGTCTATGAGGATGTGTATAGACTACCGTCAGTTGAACAAGGTAACTATCAAGAATCGTTATCCCTTGCCAAGGATAGACGACTTGTTTGACCAACTGAAGGGAGCGAGATTCTTCTCCAAAATTGATCTTAGATCGGGATATCACCAATTAAGGATCAAGGCGGAAGATGTTCAGAAGACGGCTTTCAGGACTCGGTATGGGCATTACGAGTTCCTTGTCATGCCTTTTGGGCTGACGAATGCACCGGCGGCATTCATGGATTTGATGAACCGGGTGTTCCGATCTTACTTGGATCGATGCGTGATTGCATTCATTGATGACATTTTGGTGTATTCCCAGACACGGGAAGATCACGCACGAGACCTCCGTCTTGCTCTGGAGATGTTGAGAGAGCATAGGCTATATGCCAAATTGAGTAAGTGCGAGTTCTGGCTAGAGAAAGTCGCATTTCTTGGACACGTGGTGTCGGCCGAGGGTATTTCTGTAGATCCAGCCAAGGTTGAGGCAGTCATGAGTTGGGAGAGGCCCAAGAGCGTTACGGAGATACGTAGTTTCCTCGGATTGGCAGGCTACTACCGGAGATTTGTGGAGGGATTCTCCAGTTTGGCTGCACCTCTCACCTACTTGACAAGAAAAAGTGCAAAGTTCAGTTGGAGTGACCGATGTGAAGTAAGTTTCCAAGAGTTGAAGAAACGCCTCACCACAGCCCCTGTCCTTACTGTGCCATCCGGACATGGTGGTTATGAGGTATATAGCGATGCTTCGCATATCGGACTTGGGTGTGTCCTCATGCAGCATAAGAAAGTCATTGCCTACGCATCAAGACAATTGAAGGAGCATGAAAAGAATTACCCCACTCATGACTTAGAACTCGCCGCAGTTGTGTTTGCATTGAAGATTTGGCGACATTATCTTTACGGGGAACAATTTGAGGTATTCACAGATCATAAAAGCCTTAAGTATTTGTTTTCCCAGAAAGAGTTGAACCTGAGGCAAAGAAGATGGGTAGAATTTTTGAAAGACTATGAGTGCTCCATTCAATACCACCCGGGCAAGGCAAATGTAGTAGCCGATGCTCTTAGCCGGAAGCCTACTGGACTTTTGGCGCATATGATGCTGAAGGAGTGGAGATTGCTGGAGGATGCATCCAACCTCGACATCAGTTTTAGTCTCCCTACCTATGGGCCGGTAATGGCTAGCATCACAGTTAGGCCATTTATGTTGAGCATGATCCAGGAGTTGCAGGAAATGGATGCCGAACTACTTTCTTGCCGAGACAAGTCAGTTAAAAGTGGCAGTAAGGACTTTACGGCGAGGGAAGATGGAATTATCACTTTCAAGGGAAGAGTATGTGTCCCAGCCGATGAGAAGCTTAAGCGAGAAATTTTGTACGAGGCTCACCGGTCCAAGTACACCGTTCACCCCGGGGGTACCAAAATGTATAGGGACTTGAAGAAGCATTTTTGGTGGCGGAACATGAAGCGAGAAATAGCGGAGTATGTGTCTAAATGCTTGGTGTGCCAACAAGTCAAAGCCGAACACAGGAGACCGGCTGGACTTTTGCAGTCCCTCCCTATTCCCGAGTGGAAATGGGAACATATCTCTATGGACTTTATCGTGGGATTGCCGAAGACGGTCAAGAAGACCGATGCTATATGGGTAGTTATTGATAGACTCACGAAGTCCGCTCATTTCTTACCTACCGGACTACATTCAACTCCAATCAGTTAGCGGAGCTATACATCAAGGAAATAGTCCGATTACACGGGGTGCCAATGAGTATTGTGTCGGATAGAGACTCAAGATTCACATCCAGGTTTTGGAAAAGTTTTCAAGGTGCAATGGGCTCCCGATTAGACTTTAGCACAGCTTTCCACCCACAGACCGACGGGCAAACCGAGAGGGTGAATCAGGTTATTGAAGAAATGCTCCGAGCATGTATGCTAGACTTCAAGGGAAGTTGGGAAGATCACCTACCTTTGGTTGAATTCGCTTACAACAATAGTTATCAAGAAAGCATACAAATGGCGCCTTTCGAGGCTTTGTACGGAAGGAGTTGCAGATCCCCGTTGTATTGGGATGAAGTGGGAGAAAGAAAGATTTTGGGCCCCGAGTTAATTGAACAAACCGCGGATAGGGTCAAGCTTATCCGGGAGAGGTTAAAGACCGCACAAGATAGACAGAAAAGCTATGCCGACAACCGAAGGAGGGATCTTGAATTCCGAGTCGGTGATTTTGTGTTTGTAAGGATTTCACCGACCAAAGGTGTTATGCGATTCGGGAAGAGAGGCAAGCTTAGCCCGAGATATGTGGGTCCGTTCGAGATCATTACTCGAGTTGGCGAGGTGGCTTACCGTGTTGCTTTGCCCGCTCACATGGCGGCGGTCCACAACGTGTTTCATATCTCCCAGCTTCGGAAGTACATCCCGGATCCTTCTCACGTCATCGAGCTTGATCCGGTTGAGATTCGAGAGGATCTCACTTTGGTTGAGAAGCCGGTGCATATTTTGGATCGAAGAGACCAAGTACTTCGCAACAAGACTATTCCGCTAGTTCTCGTGCAATGGCAACATCACACTCGAGAAGAGGCTACATGGGAACGTGAGGCCGAAGTCAAGGCGAAGTACCCCGAGTTGTTTGAATGATTTTATGTATGACTTGTAATCTTGTTTCAAATTGTTATGCTAAGTTGTTTAAATTGTAAAGCACGCATTGTCCAAATTTCGAGGATGAAATTTTTGTAAGGGGGGGAGAATGTAGCACCCCAGACTTTTTTCATCCTTAATGAATACCACCTTCATAGCTAATTGGCCGTTTTTATAGTCTAATTAATAAATAAGGGAGAAATCAGAAATTCCGAAACATCAAAAATGTTCGTTTTCGAAAGACGGATCCAACGCAAGTTGAATCGTCGAAATCCGACAAGCGAGTCAAAAGATATGGTCAAAACAGTCCAGACATACAGAAGACCGATCGCTCGGTCCAGTCAGCTATCGATCGGTCCATAACCGATCGATCGGTAGCTATCGCACGGTCAGAAATTTTGTATGGGGAAATTTTCCAGAGAGTGAGTTTTTGACCGGTCGATCGGTCATAAACACCGATCGCTCGGTAGGCAACCGATCGATCGGTCATAACCACCGATCGCTCGGTCTTCGCGTTTTTGCAGAAATTTCAGTAAGGGCTTTATCGTCTTTTGGGGGTTAAACCCTTTCTCCTTAAGGCTTGCCCGAGCCTTAGGGCATCATTCACTATACTTAGAGAGATTTGGGAGATAAGAGAGAAGAGAAAAGGGTTTCCTAAGCCTAGGTTGCTTTTGGAGAAGAAATCAAAGGGGTGAAGACCCTAGATCGTCCCCAAGCACGTTTTCTTCAAGATTTCAACTCAAGCTCGTGTGGAGGTGCATTCTCCAAGCTAGGGCAGCACTCACTCACGTTTTGAAAGAGGTTTCTTCCCTCAACTCAAGTCCCCTTCAAGCAAAGGCTTCCTCCTTCCAAATAGAGCTTCTATTTCAAGGTTTCTTCAAGATCAAACCTTGATCTAAGGTTAGTACACCCTACTAACTTTCCCTAGCAATAACCTAGGTTTTCTAGTGTAAATGGTGATTATATATATTATGCTTTTCCTTCCCTATGCATTGTATTAACTCAACAAATATAAACAAGATAAGGGGAATGGAATAAATGTGTGGATGGGATGTCGATTGAGGCGATTGGATGCCGTATGGATGTTGTGTGATGTGTGAAAAGGAAAATGGAAGATGGGTACTTTACAAATAACGAATGTACCTTGATGTCTTGATGAAAAATACGCACTAAATAAAGGAAATGGAAGGACTAAGAAATGTGGCCCACCGGGTGTTTGATAAAATGACTAAACAAGGGATAAATGGACTTAATGAAGAAAATGGAAATAGAAATTGTGTAAATGTTCTTAGAAATGATAAATTGCTCAAATGTGCTATATGTTGCCTAAATTTTCATACCACTATGTTAAGGATTGAAATGCCATAGTCATGTGATCCGCCCATTCAAGTATGTCATCCTGACTACCACTATTGACAAGCACACAAGCACGCATGCATGCATGAAACCGGGTTTTTCCAAGATTGTATTTGTATATGAAATGAATCAAGAACATGACAAGGAGGTTGGTAGCCCCAGGAAGGGTGCTAGCCTCTGGCTCACAAGAGAAATGAATCAAGAACATGACAAGGAGGTTGGTAGCCCAAGGAAGGGTGCTAGCCTCTGGCTCACAAGAGAAACGGAACAAGAACATGACAAGGAGGTTGGTAGCCCAAGGAAGGGTGCTAGCCTCTGGCTCACAAGAGAAACGGAACAAGAACATGACAAGGAGGTTGGTAGCCCAAGGAAGGGTGCTAGCCTCTGGCTCACAAGAGAAACGGAACAAGAACATGACAAGGAGGTTGGTAGCCCAAGGAAGGGTGCTAGCCTCTGGCTCACAAGTATACAAGTCAAGAACAAATCAAGACATGAAATACAAGACAAGACACGATACACATACATGATTTGACCGAGACACGAAAAAGGTTTCCGAGACATGAGTTTTACCGAGGTTTTTGCATTCATATACGCATGTCAAGATATGGCTATGTATCTTATGCTTTCACTATTGCTTTAAATTAATATCTTGTATTGCTCACTGTTGTTATGCGTTCGTTATTGTTATGGTTAGCTAGTAGTTTGTACTCGCTGAGTATTCCATGCTCAGCCTGTACTTTTATGTCGGCAGGTACCGTGGATGTCCTCGACCCCGAGCCTTGGGTCGAGGAGGAGTATGTAGAGGAGAGGGAGCCACCTATCCCATGGCAGTCTCAGGAGGATGGGGACTTGGATGTGTGGCCGTATCTCGACTACTGTTGAGAGGAGAGGGTTAGAGAGTCCCTTTTTGTATTTTGATAGGTGGGCATGTCCACCTTTACTTTGATTGTATTTAGTATATGTTAACTTGGAATACTATATGGAGTAATAGAAGAAAAGAAAATGTTGGCTTATGCTTCCGCACTTATGTTTAGTTTCCGCGCTCTGATTATCATTGTATTATATTATGTTTAGCCTCTTGCATTACAGGATGGTTTGACAGGTACATGTAGTCACCTCTAAAGTATCCCTTAACTCCTAGGGGGTATTTTGGGGCGTGACATTCACGGAGGAACGTACGGCCACACATGAATGGGATAATGCTCTCCAAGAAGATTCTCAGGTTGGGCTACTACTGGTCTACAATGGAAGCTGACTGTTGCCGACATGTATAGAAGTGCCACCAGTGTCAAATCTATGCTGACAAAATGAATGCACCGTCGACAAGGCTACACAATCTGACTACTTTTTGGCCATTCTCTGTCTGGGGCATCGATGTCATCGGACCCATGGCTCCGATATCATCTAACGGATATCGATTCATACTATTTGCAATTGATTACTTCACAAAATAGGCTGAGGCAACCTCTTATGCCAACGTCACAGCCTCTATGGTTCAATGTTTCATGAAAAAAGACATCATCTGCTGATACGGTGTCCCATTCGAGATTGTAACAGATAATGCTCTCAACTTCTACAATAAGGGGATGATTGATCTCTGCCAAAAATTCAAGATATAACATCACAACTCCAAACCATATAGGCCTCAAACCAACGGTGCCGTGGAAGCAGCCAACAAGAATCTGAAAAGATCATAGAAAAGATGGCATGCAATTACTCTACCTGGCATGAGATGCTCTAATACGCACTCATGGCCTACAGAACGTCCATCCAAACTTCAACTGGGGTAACACCGTTCTCTATGGCCTATGGTATAGAAGCAGTCCTCCCTATTAAAGTATAAATTTCACCACTCAGGGTGTTAATGGAAGCAGAACTCTCAGAAACAGAATGGGCACAGACCTGGTATGAACAGCTGAATCTGATTGAAGAGCGACAACTGAAAGCCATCACCATTCTCAGGCCTATCAGAGGGGCATGGTTAGGGTATTCAACAAGAAAGTCAAGCCTTGAAGCATTGTAGTCGGTGACCTGGTTGTCTGAAAACTGTTGCCAAACCGCCCTGACCCGAGGGGCAAGTTCACTCCCAACTATGAAGGCTTATACGTCGTCCGAGACAAATTCTCAGGCGGTGCCCTTTGACTTGGACGTATGGATGACGAAGACCTCCCAGAGCCTGTCAACATGGAAAAAATCAAAAGATACTATGCTTAGGGTCTAGATCTGATAGGCACTTTGCACTTGTAGAATCTCTGGAAAATGACAAGAGGCCATCTTTGGCACACTCCTTATCCCCTTCAATGTAAACCTGCTTTACAAATCAATGAAATCCACTAGTTAACCCCTTGAGCCTAGCAACCCTTCTTTCATAACACCTTTTCAGGAATACCCTCCCTTGCCATTCTATGGTATTTTTTTGAACTATGTCATGACCTGATCTTGTAAAGGGTACGTAGGCAACTTGACAAACTAGGTGCGATCAAAAAAGGGAATCATACCCCTCCTGATGTTCTCCCGCGAAGTCAACTCCTCCCAGAAGAGTCAAAATCTCTCTCAAAGCTGCCCCACGTAGAGTCAAACCATCCCTTGTGGAGCCAACAACCCCTCTAAAACCTCTCCCCACAGAGTCCAACAGAGTAAAAATCCTCTCAACTTCCCCAGACGAATCGACTCTCAAGGGTACAAAATTTCAATCACAGGAAAACCCAAAATAAAAGTCGAAACATTCTTAAAGTCAGAGACTCCCCACATAGACAAACCTCTTTGGACTCTATCCCTCAAGCAGAGACAAACCTCTCCAGACTTTATTCCTCAAGCAGAGATAACCTCTCTCAAAATTCTCACCAATAGAGACAACCTCTCTCAAATTCCCCAGCAGAGCAAAGAAAAAAATCAAACTCCCAAAGTACAAATCCCCAGGAAAGTACAACAGGAGAGGTCCCTGAAAGATCAATTGCAATAGGAGAAATCCCAGGGTGTCCCAAACTTCGATCCCCCAGCCTACATTTTGTCCTACTCTAAGTCCTTCTAGATCCTTTAGAAACTACGAGTGCATGCGCAATATTACATCTATATCCACAGGGGAAATAGAATCCCCATAATTCCCAAAGGAGCGTCATTCAGGGCAATGACGGGAGAACACCAACTTTTCCCAGCAAATCGCAGGCATGAGTGAAAACCGACAATGACCTCATTGCACAAAAATTACACAACCCTAGACCTAACCTTGCGGTTAGGGACAAAAAAGGTACAAAAATCAACCAGCTTCGCAGGCATGGGGAAAACCGGCAACGGCCACTTCGTGCAAAAATTTTGCGAACCCTATTGACTTGGTCATTCCAAGGGTAAAAAAGGGAGGAAAGCTGAAGAGCAGTTTGGCAAAAAAATCTGATTGTAATTAGTCTGACTGAACTCCCGACAATCCCCTACAGTCGCCAACAGATAGCATGGAAAGACAGATTCCTCGGTAGTAGTTCCAACAGAGTTCAACATCAGATAGTTGATAATCTTCGACAGAATACCATTCCCCAGTAGATCCCCAATAGTGGTCTACAACGGTGCATTATTCCCCAAGCAGAGTCCCAGTAGAACCTCTGCAAACACTCTCCCCAGCAAGAGTCTAGAAGCCTTCAATTGCTCCCTAGTAAGCTTCTCTCCAAGGAGAGTCTAATCTCCAATAGTGCCAAGACAAGCAGGTCTACCCCCTAAAAATCCCCAGTGGTGACGAAACTTTTTCTGGGTCATACTCTACTCTCTGAGAGTAAAAGACATATTACAAAGTCCCCCAAGCCCTAACAAAGACAATATACTGGAAAATCTAAAAGCTAACTAAGCATTCTTCTGTTAAAAACAAAACTTTTTACAAAAGCCCAACACTTTTCTAAAAATAGTTTTCAAAAATAGAGCGTTCGGTACCGAGACCTGATCATGCCAACTTGCATCAAGCAGCTAACAAGACAAGCAGAAGAAGCCGACACCCCGCATCCCCGCGAGTCATAGTCAACAGAGTCATGGGAAATCATCCTCGCCTTTATCCCCTGTATGACATTATCCTGTATAGCGTCACACCCCATGACTAAACTCCTTAGCATCAATCAACTTGATCGAAAAGCCAGTGCCTCTCGGCCATACCAATATCAATTCGGCAAGTGCCTCCGTGCCATGCCATAAACCCCTTTCGACACCCTCGTGTGTCCTCGATATCCCAGGTGAACATTGACGCCGAGTCAACCTGCCGGAACCTCGCATATCTAGACATCATCGAGTCTCCATTGATGCCTAGTCAACCTATCAACACTCTCCGCATGTCCCCTTTCGACACCCTCGTGTGTCCTCGACATCCCAGGTAAACATTGACGCCGAGTCAACCTGTGGAATCCTCGCATGTCCAGACATCATCGAGTCTCCATTGATGCCTAGTCAACCTGCGGACACTCTCTGCATGTCACCTTTCAACACCCCCGTGTGTCCTTGACATCCCAGGTGAACATTGACGCCGAGTGAACCTGCCAAAACCTCACATGTCCAGACATCATTGAGTCTTTATTGACACCTAGTCAACCTACCGACACTCTCCGCGTGTCCCTTCTCGACAGCCCCGTGTGTCCTCGACATCCCAAGTGAGCTTCGACATAACACACTTTGTCGACACCTCACATATCCCCTCAATACCCCGCGTGTTCCTGTCGCCCCGTATGACGCTGACATTCGAGGTGAGCTTCGACATAACATACATTGTCAGCACCTCGAATGTCCCCTTCTGACACCCTATGTGTCCTTGGCATCTTAGGTGAGCGTTGACATGATACACTTTGTCGACACCTAGTATGTCCCATTTCAACATCCTGTGTGTTCTTGACACCCTGTGTGTCCTTTCGATCGATTTGGTCAATCCCCTTTGGGAAATACCACATCAATCAATCCTGACTAGCGCCTCCTTGACAAGCCATCTTTTATTTGCATCCATCAGTCCCCAGCTCAATTAGCACAGACTACTCCTCACTCCCAGAGAGTGGCCTAACTACTTCGTCTCTCTCCCGCACTCTCATATCCCCAGCCGGTATAGGTAGGCACTTCACTGCACCACTTGTACAACATGCATGCATATCATCATCCCTAGAACCCAATCTTGGTGTAAAAATAGGATGATTCCAGTCTTTGCCGTTGAATTACCAACTTGGCACTCTCCGGTAAAGAGGGGCAGCTGTAAGCATCCAATTTTTACACCCTTGCCCTAATTGTGGCTAAGCCTTTTCACCATGGTTATCCCCAGCTAAACCATAGGTAAACCCCTAGCCCTAGGTAAACCCTAATCCAAACCCTAGACTAACCCTAGGTACAACCATAAACCTTAGACCTAACCTAGGTGAACCCTAATTAAAACCCTAGAAAAATCTAGATAAAACCCTAAGGGCCCAATTAGGCCCAAAAATTGGCCTAAAATAGTCTTGTGGACCAAACAGGGGCCCACAAATCTTTTGCTACCGTTGGGGTGGGGCCCACTAGACCAAAATTCAAAAAATCCTAATTTGTGGTAATCACATTACCGCTAATTCCAATTATGGAAAGTGCATAGTGAATCGCGGCCCAAGTGTGTTGGGGTTGGCCAATTTCAGGCAAAAATCCGAAGTGGCGGTAATTGGATTACCGTTATTCTCTTCTTAAGCCTCTGTGGTAATGGCGGTAATCCAATTACCGCCATTATCCTGTTTCTACAGATACGTATATCAGCTCCCCTCCAGGCCACCTGGCTCGCATCTGGTTGGTTCCCCATGCCTGATTTAATCCTAGAATCACCCCTGGGTCTGCCCTAAGCCTATAAGTACCCACCTCAATCCTTAGTTCAAGGGACACCCAAAACATCATACCAAAACCCTGTGCAATCTCAGCCAGCCCACCTCAAACATCCTTGCACCCACCTGCAGCCTCTATGCAAGGGTAGCGACCTTATCCCTTTGCTTTTATTTTGCTTATCACTGTAAGGACCTCTGGTCCTCTTCCAAGGGTTGATTTTATCTTGCTGTTCTTACCGTAGTGTAGTTCAGCCAAGGATAAGGGTCCCCCTGCCTTAATCGTAGGCATAGGGGAACTTTCTTGAGGCCTAACCACGGGTACAATCCTCCCCTTTGTGCATGATACTTCCCTTAAGGTTCTAGGGGTCCCTCAGATCATGAGAAAACCCTTGAAACACAACTGGTGCAGCCCCTAGCAGGGAAAAACATTTTTCTGGGCGAAACCAATAATGGCGGTAGAATAATTACCGCTGTTATTGGCCTTTTCCTTTATAACCTCATTAACCATGGTTAGCATGGACCCTGGTCTAATCCAGGGCCATTGTTAGGACCCTCAAACCACTGGCTATCTGGCCTAGTCATTCCAGGCCCAACCTAGTACCTTAAACTTGGTTAATTTAGCCTCAAACCCATGGCGGTAGTCCAACTACCACCATTTCAGTCTACCAAATAGTGCACCTTTGGCTCACTATGGGGCCCACACCAGACCTCCCCCTGGGCCCACCAAAGGCCCAGAGGCTTTCCTGGACTTCAAACTGCACCCTTGTGATCTCAGAATCCTCTGAGTCAGTCCTTAACCTTAGTTATAATCCAACAAACCCCGGTCAAAAATACAATTGTAATGGCAGAAATCCCATTACCGCCATTACTGTTTTTCTAATTTTGTGGGCTTTGCATAGGGCCCATACTAAGTAGGATGCTAGTCTAGGCCCTGCCATGCTCCCTGGGCCTAATCCTGACCAGACCAGAGCCTTAACTATGGTGAAATCCATATTCGGTTAACATTTAACCATGGTTAAATAGCTCTTAACCCATAAAAAAATCAAAAATATTCTGAGCAGACCAGAATGACCTTCTGTGTTCTTTTTTTTCTTTTGGTTAGGACCCTTAACCGTGGTCAAACTCTACTTTTGGTTAACATTTAACCATGGTTAAGCGGCCCTTAACCCATAAAATTCTGGAAAAATGCTAAGGAAATCAGAAATATTCTGAGAAGCCCAAAAATGGTCTGTTTTAGCCATTTATCCCTGGTTAGCAACCCTATCCATGGTGACCTTCCCCCTTAACCATGGTTAAGTAATCCTTTACTATGAGAAAAATCTGAAAAAATCCCCAAAACATCCAAAAATTCTAAAAAGACCAAAAATACAGTTTCTGGACTTTTTTTTTTACTGTGGTTAGCAATCCTAACCATGGTCAAACTTTGCCTTATCCTACTGGGCTCCTCTCCTGGCCTACCGGACCCAAATCCTAGTCTACCGGACTACCCCTTTGGTATATCGGGCCCCGTACCATGCACTTTACCATCCTTGGTCAATAAAAATCCTAACACCCGAGTTAGGTTCATTAGTCACCCTTGGTGCACACACATACACCCCCTAGCCTTGGCACGGGCTCAAGTGCCAGAACCACCTATTCATTCAGAAGAGATAAGTCCCCCGAGAGTTGGATCAGGTCTTGGTCTATGATTGAGATCAGGGTAAGTGGTTCGATTAAGTTCGGGGAAGGTGTGAGGCACCCCAAGGCTTCCGTTTTACAATGGTTCCCTACTCCCTAGGTTTAAGCCAATTAAAGTCAATGTTTTCTAAAATGCCAGAGTGTTTAAGTTAACACTAATCCAGAAAGGGGAAAGCTAACTAGGATCGAACCCGTGTTGGGTTGCCTATGTACTCATAGGGTGAGATCAGACTGAGTGTAGTTCTGGCACGGGAGCCTTTACCAAGGTTCGGGGTGTATGTGTGTGCACCAAGGGTGGCTAACATGGACTAGTCCGGTAGACTAGGGTTTGGTTGATCGAGGTGGGTCAAGTACAAAAGTTCAAGCCCGGTAGGCTTAGGGGTAGTCCGATAGACTAGGGTTTTGGGCCCGATAGGCTCGAGGTGGAGTTTGACCGAGGTTAGGGTTACTAACTGGGGTTAAGTCATACTAACCATGGTTAGTGTTATTAATCACAGTTAAGGGAAGGTGTGATTAAACCTGGTAGGCTAAGATGAGGCCTGGTAAGCCAAGGGTAAGTCCGGTAGACTTTATTTTAGGCCCGGTAGACCAAAACCGAAAGTAACTGCAGTTAGGGTTGCTAACCGGGGTTAAGGATGGTCTAACCTTGGTTAGGATTGTTGACCAGGGTTAAGAGAACAGGCTAAAGTCAGTTTTATAGTCCAAAAGGATTTATCCAGATTTTTTGATTATTTTTCCATGATTTATGGGGTTAAGGGGTGCTTAACCATGGTTAAAAGTTAACTGAGGGTGAATTTAACCATGGTTAAGGATTAGGTTAAGTCCAAATTGGGCCCAGGGGGCTAGGTAGGGCCTAGAGTGGCCTCCTACCAGGCCTGGGCCCCTTGCAAAAGCCCAGGATTAAAAATAATTTAATGTCGGTAATGGGATTACCGATATTATAACTGTATTTTTAACCATATTTTGGACACTGATAACTCAGGTTAGGGGCTAACCCTCGGTGCTCTGAAAGCAGAGATTTGAAGAGGGGACTCCAGTGAGGAGTTCGAGCTAGGAGTGGGCCCCATAGAGATCCAAATGTGCTATACCTAAACATACAGTATGGTAGTAGATGATCTATCGCCATTACCAAAATAGGCAAATTAAAGAATGACGGTAGATCCTCTACCGCCACTCTGCACAGTATTATTTTTTTAAAATTTTAACCATGGTAAATGCTAACTCATGGACCTAGATTGACCAGGTTAGGCTCAGATGAGGAGGGGGGTTCAACCCAAGCCCTGGATATGGACCAGGGCCCACCTATGGGGGTTAATTAGGCTTAAAATAGTGAAGGCCAGGAATGACGGTACTAAGTTTATCGCCATTCCTGGTTTTCTTAAAAACCTGATTTTTGCTCATGGGGGCTGTGCACAGAGTTAACCAGGAGTTCCCTCATGAACTAAGGGACCCCTAGAAGGTTCTGAGGTAGCCCTAAAGCTCAGGGGATTGGATATACCCGTAGGGGTTCACTACACCTATGATCAACGTGGGTGAACACCTTGTGTTGGGCTTTTGAACAGCAAAAAACAACAAGGAATGTAAATAAGTCGCCTAGAAATGACCAGGGGCTCATATGAATGATAAAACAAGGAAAACATGTGGTAGGGAGTGCCCTACCCTATGCTCTGTTCTTTCTCGATGGAGTGGTGGCCTACACGGTGGTGACACACCACTGGAGGTGTTGCTGATGAACCCGAAGGGAGCTGGCAGTCCCTAGGTATCTAAGGGTGGCTTATGAAATCTTAGAAGGGGCGTAGAAGGGTTGGTGATCCAACAGGGATTCAACTAGGAATTTTTAGATTTTTTTTGCAAACCCCTTCTACGGTTGTGGCGGTTGGTTTTATAGAAGGGACATTTGGGGACCTAAGGGGGGTTTGAATGGAAGCTTTGGAAGGGGGTTGGACCTGGTGGAGGTCGAGTGAGAGGAGTTGAGGTGAAGGGAAAGGATGGTTGAGTGTGCAAGGGGGCTACACAGATTGCAAACTGGGAATTTGAACATTGGTGGTAGATGATCTACCGCCATTGTTAAACCAGGCATATTGGTAGTTGGCGGTAGACCATCTACCGTCAATAAGAAATTTTCATTGAACTGGGCCTGGCCCATGCACACCCAGGTAAGGGAGTTGGGTTTAGGGTTTTTTGGGTTTATGGGCTTAAATCGTGGTCTAGGCCCTAGGGGTCATGGTTTTTAGGGTTTAAGCCCTAAGGGCTCTAGGGCTAGGCTAGGGCTTTGGTTAGGGTTACCTAGGGTTGAGTCCTAGGGTTTAACTAGGGTTTAACTGGGGTTGAGTCCTAGGATTTTAACTAGGGTTGAGTCCTAGGGTTTAATTAGGGTTTACCTAGTGTTAGGGTTTGGTACTAGAGTTTTATAGGGTTTGGCTCATGGTGAGGCCTAAGACTAAGTAGAGGCTTACCTAGGGTTTAGAGGACTCGACTGGGATAACCATGGTTAAAAGATTTTAACCATGGTTAGACAGAGGTGTAAAAATTAGGTGCTTACAACTGTCCCTCTTTGCTGAAGAGTGCTAAGGTTGGCAACTTGAACGGCAAAGACTGGAATCATCCTATTTTTACACCGAGCTTAGATCTTGGGGATGTAGTATGATGACATATATGCATGCAGTGCAAATGGTGGGTGCAATGTAGTAGTACGACTGCTGCTGGGGGAGAACGAGTAACATGGTCTACTCACTGGGGATTGATGGATGCAAGGATGATAGCCCGGAGGTGCTTGCCAGAAGAAGGTGTCACTTAGAAGTGGCAGGGGGTTGATTGAAACGGTGTCTCCCGACAGATATTAATTGAATCGATCGGACACATGGGGTGTCGAGGACATACAGGGTGTTAGACAAGGTGCCGATAAAGTGTGTCATGTCGATGCTCACTTGGGATTCCAAAGACACACGGGGTGTCGAGGAGGGGACATGCAAGAGGTAATGCTGGGGGTATGACGAGATTATCAAGGAGCATACAGGATGTTAAGGACACGTAGGGGTGCCGAAAGGAGTGATATACAGGAAGCAATGCTACGGTATGATAAGATTGCCAAGGAGCATACAGGATGTTGGGGACACACGGGGGTGTCAAAGGGGTGACATGTAGGAGGTAATGCTGCGGTATGGTGAGATTATCAAGAAGCATACAGGATGTTAAGGACACGAGAAGGTGTCGAAATGAGTGACATGCAGGAGGTAATGCTGTGGTATAACGAGATTACCAAGGAGCATACAGGATGTCGAAGACACGCGGGGTGTCGAAGGGGTGACATGCAGGAGTAAATGCTGCGGTATGACGAGATTGTCATGGAGCATCTACGATGTTGAAGACACGTGGGGGTGTCAAAGAGAAGACGTGTAGGAGGTAATGTTGCGGTATGACGAGATTGTCAAGGAGCACATAGGATTTCGAAGACATGTGGGGCTGTGATGCTATGCATGGATGTCATTCAGGGAATAAAGGCGAGGATGCTTTCTCATGACTCTGATGATTACGACTTGCGGGGATGCATGATGTCAGCTTCTTCCACTTTGTCTTGTAGGGGCTACTCAGTGCAGGCTGGTACAACCAGGTTTGGATACCGGAAGGTCTAGCTTTGAAAACATTTTTAGAAAAGTGTTGAAATTTTACAAAAGCTTTTGATTTTGAAAGACAGAAAGCTTAGCTTTTTTAGGTTTGCCAGGAATTGCCTTCGTCAGGGCTTGGAAATTTTGTAATCTATCTTTTACTCTCAGAGAATGGAGTATGACCCAGAAGAGGTTTTGTTACCACTAGGGATGTCTGTAGGTAGACCTGTTGTCTTGCCACTACTGGAGATTGAACTCTGGCTGGGGAGAAGCTTGGTGAGGGACAAACTGGACGTTTCTAACTCTTACTGGGGAGAGTGTTTGCAGAGAGCAATGAGAAGCTTCTTCTAGAGATCCGCTGGGGAATGTGACATCGCTATCGGGGATCTGCTGGCTGGGAGACTGAATTTTACTTGGGAATTAACCTTGCTGTAGGCTACCAGTTGCTTTTTTGGAACTGCGGTCTCTACTGGAGACCACTGCCCGAGAGTCTGTTTTCTCCATTCTGTATGTTGGGGACTATTATAGGGGATTTATTTGGCTAGACTGATTGCTGACGGATTTTGTTGCAAAACTACTCTTCAGCTTTTCTCCTTTTTTTTAACCCCTGGAATGACCAAGTCATGGGGTTCGTATAATTTTTACGCGATGAGGCTGTTGTCGATTTTCCTCATGCCTCCGAAGCTGATTAATTTTTATCCATTTTTACCCCTAATCGCAAGACTAGGTCTGGGGATAGCGTGATTTTTGCGCAATGAGGCCGTTGCCGGTTTTCACTCATGCCCGCGACTTACTGGGGAAAGCTTTGATTTTCTGGGGAAAATAGGTCTTCTCCCGTCATTACCTTGAATGGTGCTCCTTTGGAGATTATATTTCCGCCGAGGATATAGATATGATATTGCGTTTGCACTAATAGCTTCTAGGGGATCTAGAAGGACTTGGAGTAAGACGAAACGTAGGTTGGGGGACTGAAGTTTGAGACACCCTGAGATGTCTCCTGTTGTAGTTGATTTACACTCCTTTGGAGGTTTGCTTTATCATAATTGATTTTTATACTTCTGGGTAGTTCTTCCAGCGTTTTTTTTTTTTTGGGATCCGCCGTCAGGGAATTCGAGAGAAGTTGTCTCAAGCCGGGGAGGGTGAGAGAGGTTATCTCTGCTGAGGATAGAGAGGTCGCCTTTGTTTGGCGATTGCTTTTCAGGCGAGTTGTCCGTGAAAGATTTTTTTACTGGGGAAAGAGTCCTGGAGAGATTGTCTCTGTGGGGAGTCTCTTCCTATTGAAAATGTTTTGACTTCTATTTTTAGTTTTCCTTGATGGGAAGCTTTGTACCCTTGAGAGCCGACCTGTCTAGGGGAGTTGAGAGGGTTTTTACTCCGCTAGACTCTGGGGGAGAGGTTCTTAGAGAGGCTTGATTCCACTGGGGGGTGACTTGACTCTGTTCAGGGAGTCGGGGGATATGTACTCTTCTAGGAAGGAGTTGGAGGAGGAGTGATCTCCTTTTTTTGACCGCACCTGATCTATCAAGTTCCCTACGTGCCCTTTGCAGGATCAGGTCATGACATAGTTCAGGCAAATACCACAGACTGACAAGGGAGGGTGTCCCTAAAAAGGCTATATGAAAGAAGAGCTGTTGGGCTCAAGGGGCTAACTAACGAATTTCATTTGATTTGTAAACAGGTTACATGAAAAGGATAAGGAGTGTGCCAAGGATGGCTTCCTGTCATTATCCAAAGAAACTACAAGTGTAAAGCGCCAATAAGATCTAGACCCTAAGCATAGTATTGTTTGACTTTGTCCATGTTGATGCGCTATGGGAGGTCTTCGTCATCCATACGTCCGAGTCGAAGGGTGCTGCCCTTAGAATTTGTCCTCGGACGATGTATGGGCCTTCAATAATTTGGAGCGAACTTACCCCTTGGGTTAGGGCGGTTTGGCAACATCTTCCAGTGGAACCAAGTCACCGATCTCGATGCTTCAACGACTTGACTTTCTTGTTGAATGCCTTAGCCATGCACCTCTGATAGGCCTGAGAGTGATTAATGGCTTTCAGTTGCCACTCCTTCAATCAGATTTAACTGCTTATACCGGGTCTGTGCCCATTCTGCTTCTGAGAGCTCTGCTTCTATTAACACTCGGAGTAACAAAATCTATACTTTGATGGAGAGAACTGCTTCCATACCATAGGCCAGAGAGAATGATGTTACCCCAATTGAGGCCTGGATGGACGTTCTTAGGCCATGAATGCATATGGTAGCATCTCATGCCAGGCAGAGTATTGATCGCCATCTTCTCAATGATTTTCTTTGAGATTTTTGTTGGCGGCTTCAACTGTACCGGTCTGTGGCCTGTACGGCATAGAATTGTGATGTTGTATCTTGAATTTCTGGCAGAGGTCAGTCATCCTCTTGTTGTAGAAGTTGAGAGCATTGTCTGTTACAATCTCATACAGACCCCATATCTGCAGATGATATCCCATTCAGAAAACGCTGAACCACTGAGGCTATGACATTGGCATAAGGGGCTGCCTCGACCCATTTTATGAAATAATTGATTACAACCAGGATGAATTGATGTCCGTTAGATGCTTTGGTGTTATGGGACCGATGACATCGATGCCCTAGGCAGGAGAATGGCCAAGGAGTAGTCAGAATTCTACAGCTCGTTTGGTGGTGCAATTTACCCCTGTCGGCGTAGATTTGGCACTTGGTGGCATTTTTGTACGTGCTTGCATCAGTCAGCTTCCATTGTAGATCAGTATAGCTCATTCCTGAGTATCTGCTTAAACACATCACGCCGTTTCAGTTGTGGCCGCAAGTTCTCCGCGACGTACTTCGACTACCTGTGCTACTTCACTTGGGACTAGGCATCTGCGGGAGTAGGTTCGGTGACCTTTTGTACAAGATTTTTCCAGATAGGAAAAAATGAATGCTAGTCTTCTGATTGTTCGACGGTCTATTTGGTAAGCTATCGAGTTGAAAGGTCCAGTCCTCATCGGTATTGCTTGATGTCTGCGTACTCACGGCTGTTGTTTGATACCCTCTTCGATCTTAGGCACT